>JAPDVR010000007.1:24781817-25463067 GCA_026230005.1 Gila orcuttii | reverse complement strand
CAAAACTAAAAAGTAAACTGCAGTTTCATAGTTTCATAGTATTAAATTTGTCCTACAAAAGACGAAGAAACCTCTTTTGAGCGACGACATTTTTAATGTTAAACTCCCCTGTCCGAACGATGTTCTTCTGTCAGGGTGAAGACAAGAGTTAGTGAAACGATGCTCTTTCACTATTCTTAAAAAGGCCTTATATTATAATCGTTAGATTAACGATAAACTCCTGGTTAAACATTGACGTAGCTACTCAAGTGTAAAAACCTAAAGCATATTTAATCATAAGTGCTATTTGATATATGTTATGGGAGTCGAAAAACAGACGACAAATTCCTGTTTTCTTTGCACAGCGCAGCGAAGAATCCTGCCAGACGTGTTGTTAAAATATAGCACCGAAAAAGAAAAAAAAAAATCCAAAATCCAAAACATTTTAAATCATAAGTGCTATTTGATAAATGTTATTTGGATCCAACCGACAGACATATAATTCCTGTTTTCTTCTACACAGCGCAGAGAAAAAAAAAAAATCCTGCAAGACTTGTTAAAATATAGCACCGAAAAAAAAAAAAAAAATCCGCTGAGATTTAATTTCGATAAGTGTGATCACTACAGAAAACAAAGCGTCTGCGCGCTCAAATTTTAATCACACTGAATGTTATTCCGCTGACAAACACTAGAGGGCAGCCTTGAGGCCTAAGTGCTTGACAGTTCTCGAATTACGCTCCGCCCCCCCTGATTTCATCCTGCATGAACGAAATGTCGCCATCGTGTGGACACTGGTAACAAGGTCATCCTTTCCTAAACAATTTCAGATTTTCCCAGTGAATTTCTGAAAGTGTGTTTCTAACTTTCAATGCATGTGCAAGTTCCAGTTTCACTAACATGATTCTGTTCTGAAGTGGCTTTCTCCCAGTTGGTTTTATTTTGGTCATTATCATTGATACCTCACCGTAGTCGTGATCATCATCAAATATAATGCCAACCTTTAATTTCCTACACTTATTCAAATTTGGTTTGAAACAAACAAATTTCAAGATCAATTTGAATTAAGTCTCCTTTCCTGTTGGGAATGGTTTTATGGCTTTACTTCTATATTTCCTTAATTATTTTTAATAATTTTGATTTGATACGTTATGACAACGATAGCCTTACTATTCTAGAAGTTACTCAGCATCTATGCATACGCTTGATTTGAATTGTATTTAAACCCGTTTGAATGCAATTTAAATCAAGTTCTCTGTCAGCCAGGTTGACCACTAAGAGGAAGTGGCCCAAACCCTTTGTGGCCCAAACGCGCCACTACAGCTTGCTTCCTCCCGTGCTCTTCCTGCTGCACTTAATCTCTTCTCTGAATGGAGGCTAGGTTGTTCTGATAATTAACATTGTCATAATTCCCTTTTTGTTTGTACCATAATTCTAGTAAAGCCGTTGCCTTTGATTTTTCTACAAAAAAAAATAGACACTCAATTTGATTTAGATAGAGAGAGCTTTAATTCACGTTGAGGTTCACTTGTCCTTCATCCTGTTCTGTGTTTGTAGGTAGAAATTTCTCGCGTGCTGTGGTGATTTGACAGTCATCTCTGCTTGGGGGTCCGGCATGCTGGTTCGTCTGACCTGCGTCACCAGCGCTGACTGAGCGCGAGTCCCGGACTTTCCTGTGTCTCTCCGTTGGTGCGGCCCGCAACACGACATCACCAATTTGGCACTGCCGGTTGTGTTCAAAGTCAAGTTGCGTGAGAGGGCGCACATCGGTACAGACATGCGGAAGGGCCCGGGACACTGCTGTCAAGTGTTTGGGGACGACAGAGAGACCAACCACGGTGCTGACTTCAACCCGAATGACCTCATTTCACCCCAGGGAAACTAGAAAAGGTATTAAATCCATTCACTTAGTATTGGCCACAGAATCTAGAGATTCCCCCGGTCATTGAAGTGTTTGGCTCCCTTCTCCTCTCCGAGCCACAAACTGCAGGCTTAGGCCTCCTCTTCCCCTGTAACACTTCCTGTGTACTATTAACGCCATTTCATTACAGACCTTTCCATCTTGGATGGTTGCATGTTACTTCAAACTTTGCTATCTTGCCATTGCTCTTTTCTGTTGTGCTCTGTTCCTTTCAGTTCACCTAGAGACAGAACCTATCTGAGACAACAAGGAATGCCGAATAATAGTTTGACAACCAAGCCGTTAGCATCAACAGGTGACCCCTAAGCTACTGCCCCGTTAAAAAAAAAAAAAAAAAAAAAAAAAACTTTATTCAGGCCCATGCTGACCTACCCAAATTGTCCCACCGAATGATTTAATTGTCTGCATCAGTTAACCAAAATTTTCACACACGGCATAGCCCGTATTATAGCTCGTTAAACGTAGAACAAAATTGCACTGGTCTCTCTGTGTGTGTGTTGTGTTCCTCTCGCCCACAATAAAGGCAGTATGTTCCGGTCCTACAGTCCCACAACCCGCTGGGACCACCTGGAGACATTGATGAGAGTCATGACACCTCTATTCCTGCCCAAGGTCGCCAGTGAGTCAGAGCCCCGAGCCAAGAGCATCGCAGACGTGGACAAGCTAAATTTTTAAATTGCAACGCTGAGGATGCAAGCCGAGGATGACAACGACCCCGAGCTACAGAAAGAAGTGGAAAGACTTCAAACTGCCCTCTCTGATCTTCATCGACACAGACAGAGAAAAGAACCAGAGAGGAACTCAACGAGAAACTCCGACCAAGTGAAGCCGCTTGCAAAGAGCAGAGACTGAACTTAAAGCGACTCGAAAGCCACGGCCTGCGAAAGAAGCTCGCAAGAGGCCCATGTTACCATCCACAAGCTCGTTCAGCAGAGATAAGATCTCAAACGTGAACTTGACATTTTTCCCACAGAGTTGACACACTCTTATAGACTACCAGCCGCTGCGGCAGGCCTTCATTAAAGAAGTCTCTGATCCAGAATCAGACCAACAACTAATCACAGCCGTGGACCTCAATCAGCCGGCATGGAGGATGATTTCAACTCCAGAACTCTGTTCTCCGAAATCTGCACCCCACAGTGAGTCATCACCAAGTCCTCCTGGCCTGCCCACATAGCATGACTACTCAACAGCTAAGAGAAGCTTGCACCAAGCAAAAGACTATGTCCGGAAAGACTTTGAAAAACCCCACAATCTACTCGGTCTCCGAACACTACTCAGAGCTGCCTCCAGAGGGCGCCCCACAACACCATAGCCCTGTTTACAGAGAGTCACAACCGTTCCAGGCCTCCAGAGGGCAGCACTACCGTGATGGTGCTCATCCAAGACACCAGAGCGAGCGCTCTGAAACATTCTGGAAGCCAGCCGGCGACCCAGAAATAGCCGACCCCCATCACCAAAAGACTCAAGCCCAGACAGCCTGGAGCGGTACTCCTCTCAACATGCCACTAATAAGCACAAGTCTGAGCACGCATCAGACAAACACAGTGCCGCCACGTCTGAGACAGCCGAGACCCTGAAGTCGCTGAAAAGCTTCTTCACAAAAGACTTTCCAAAAAGAAAAAATTCAAGAGAACTACACAAGACCGGCCTTAACCACCCGTCGATCGCCACACCAGCCCCTACGCCAAGACTCCTGGGGAACCTGATCAAAAGGGGGTGGGCCCGGAAACTCTACCTACCCATCACTCTAGACAATGAGGTGAGCCTTGAAGCCCTGGTAGACACCGGCTCAGACCTCACTCTAATGTCAGCTCAACTCTTTGAAAGACTCAGTGCTAAAGCTAAGAGCGAAGATCAAACTCTTACACCCCAAATGTGTGAGCTGAACGTGCAGTTGTATAGCCAGAACGACCTCCGGCTCGAACAGAGAGCTCCCATGTACCTGACAACTGGTCCTTTGAGTCCTACCCACCCGGTGTACATCTCACAATTGGACACGTACCCCTTTCTGACTGGCAAAGACCTGCTAGACTGCTCTGAGCTTTTATTAGACTTATAAACACCTGGCCGTCTGGGCCCAAGTTCAAGAACCCCGCCCCCTCCGGTCACAGAGGTCACGAGAACTACAACAAAGCCAGACTCCAAAATCACAGAGTTCCCCGGAACTCCAGCAGCCATCCATGGGTACACAGCCTTACCACCAAGTCAAGGTTCAAGTTCGCTACCCTGCACCTTCCAGCTCGCCAAAGACCACCCAATGCCCACTCAACGATGCGTGACCTAATGCAGAAGGCCTCTAACACAAAAGGCCTCCTCAGAAAGAATTCCTAAAACCCCAATGATTTTGAACTGCAAAACCAGAGGACACTGCACGAACACAGTGCAAGACTCTGCTAAAAAGGTCCCTGATCAGCATAGGACATAGAACTTTTAGAAGTAGATGAAAATGTGTGCTCAAAGAGTTGCAAGACTCTGCATTCATAAAATTAGAATTTTACTGATGTAAAAATCTTAAATGGGCGTGTAAATCTCAACGGCCAACAGACTATGCACGACTCTTTTAAAACAAACAGTTTCTAGATGCTGGTTGAATTAGCACTGCTAAACATTAGGTTTCCTGACAATGAAGGGTTACAGCAAACACTAGCTCCAAATAGGGCATACGTCACCCTGGCGTCAGAGTGTAGTAAAACCACCTGAGCCTTAAACTACTGTTAACCTACAGGCGTGCATTTGATCTTTGCGATCCAACTAGAACACAACGTGCAATACGCATTTTTGATCGCTGGCTTGTCTAAATGCAGATAAAACAGTAGCTGGAATTGACATCTCTACTTTAAGTGAAAGAGTCTTAGATTTCCAACTAATATCAGTAAGTTCAGCCGTAAAGTGTAAGTCTGTGTGACAAAGGAATCTCATTTCAGCAGCCTCTAATTGGTACCGATATCTATTCTGCTTTGGTTAAAAAGAAATCCAAATTGCAGTATGGCTAAACCTGTGTCTGACAAAGAAAGCTCAGGACAGAGTTATATATATGTAGACCTGGGTGATGCTCCCCTTTCTACAATGTAAAGGCCTTACAAATTATTGTTAGATTGATGTAATTCACCTAAATTTTAGCTGCATCTACAAGCAGAGAGCTACCTAGCGATCAAAACTGTTTACTCGCTGAAAAGTCAGCATTTGTACATGAGAGGGACGTAACTATAGATGCTTAGACAACCTTTGACTTACAGCAAATCCAAATTTCCTCCCTCGATAAACAAATAGAATTAGTTGTGTAAACTAAAAGAGAAGAGTTACATGAGTAAAATTAGCAAATGCCAAAACATTTGCATTTTACTGAATGTAACATCAAGTTCTTGAAAGACTTAAAGTATAGGCGCCCCCTTTTAACCCGTTTAAACATGCATAACTCAGTAAAATGTGCAGACATTCTTCAGGTACTGTTGAATTGTTCTGACATGCTCTGGTTCCCATGACAACAACTGGTCACAGGAAGTGCTAACTTGTGATGTCACTTTGTAAACAAACCAGCCTAGGTGGCTAAGCTAACCTAGCATTCATCCAGCTTAGGCTAAGCTAAATAAGAACTTCTACAATTAGCAGTTAGCATCATTCACTTGAAGCCTTAATTACAGCTTTTGTTTACACAGTGCAAAGTATTCTAGAATACTTTCTTTAACCCCAGTTAGGGTTTCTAATTCTTCACTTTCCGTACTTTCAGTTCTTCTCAGCTAAATTTCACCTTCACTAGTTAGGCATAGTCCTGGCTGAGCGCTGTAGGTTAAATTTGCAGATGCCCTGTCAATTAAACTTAAGTTTAACTACATGTAAACTGTGTAGCTAGAGAAGAATTCGTATAGTAATGAGAATTTCCATCAGCATGTTGATTAAACCTTTGGAGGGACACACACAGTGTGGTCTTGAACACGCAACCGCTGTAACCCACTATGGAGTGTTGGTCCAGACAAACCCAAAGTTTAGTCACTAGTGCTACTGATTATTCTCACATTCAGATCATTACCGCTGTTTTGATTACTTTATTTTATTTTGTTATTTTTTTTATTTCCACTTTGATAATAATGGCAGTCAGCTATTCCCTTGTCTATTCGGTCATCTATAGGATTTAATTCCATTTCCTCTCTTATTCGAATGTGGTTCCATTTCCCATTGGGCCCAGAAAGGAAACAGAGACACCTTTATTTGTGATTGTGTTTATTTTCAACAAGTGCACTCATTTTTGTGACCCTGCAACACAAGTAATTTCAACAATTACTAGGGCATAACTATAGTCCTGAGGATTGATAATAAGCATAATATGAATAGGAAAGCTGTCTCTTTTCCTCCTATCCTTCACTTCGTCAAGCCGTAGTGAACCACCATTTAAGTCCAGAGAAATAATTTAGTCATAAGAACCATCTTAAGTCATTTATTTCATCTCGGCTATGCCCCTTCCAGGAAACACTCTAGGAACCACACAAGTCTTAGCCTCCTAACATCCACAGCTAAGATGATAAAGATACAAGAGACACATCACTAGCTAGATACACATGAAGCACCTAACTTTATGCTACATATCTAGCGAACCCATTAAACAGTGGTTCTGAACTTTTAGGGTCATGCATTAGTCTCTCACCACAAGTGTGCCAAAGTGTCACAGAGCCTCTGCTTAACCTGACCCCAACCTTCCAGCTTCCCAAAGACTATGACAAACCAATGGACACTATGAGAAACCACCTCTAACCCCCCCAACCCCCCACGAATGCCGTCTGAACCCACCGACGACCGGTGCCCCAGACACCTGCAATACACCTTGCACATGCTGCGTGCACAAGACAACATTCAGCGTTCTGCACCTGATGCCATCACTGCGCCACAGCTTGTAATGCCACAGTGCAAAACCCCCCGTCATGCCAATGTATGCCCATGATGCACCATGTGCTGCACACCGCAGCACCAGAGACACTTGCAAGACACCGAAGCAAGTGGCATACCGGCGTGAAAAAGACTGTCCAAGCCAACCAAGGACAACACCTGCTGAAAATTTTCCTCCCTTTCTCTCTCTCTCTCTCCCTTTCACTTTACCAGGATGCTGCTGTGGTTCACCATCCTGTGCCTTCGGCCAACCAGAGGGCAGCCACCGCCATTGAACAGCATCTCCCCAGGCCCGGCATCAGGCACCATCCTGAGGGAACAACCGGGACTCCTGACTACCAACTTCAGGACCCAGACAGTTCATGTTCGTCTCGACCCCTGCAATGTTTACAGGGCACCCTACGCCAGCGCAGTAGCCCAAATACCGCTGGGCAGGTGCCCGATGGACAGACTCCCTCACTCAAGCCGGGGCCGATGCACATGCTCAGCCAACTTGAGAAAATGACTATCACACAAGCGGAGTTAGGTGGACACAAACACCACTCCAAACAGTTCCGGGGAGCTTGGCCCGGAGCCGCCGCCACTCTGTTTAACACTTGTATGTCCAGTCCGAATACAGTGAACCTAGCCACCGTGAGGCGGCATGCAGCAAAAATTCAGACTGAGATTCCACAGATAAAAGAGCAACTCACAACACAGAGTGCACCCCTGCAGACCATCGACAAGACACTAAAGGGAATTGTGGTAATTTTCAACACTCACAGCGTTCTGCTGACCCAGACAGTGAACTCCATGAAACAGCTGTTTACTGTCTTCCAGAATGACTTTGCTCAAACTCAGCTGGTAACAGCCCTGATGACAGACACGCGGCCGGAGGTGAACTCCATTGACAGCCTAGCTATGGGTAGAATTCCACCGTACCTGATGCCCTTAAGCCTTGTGCAAACTGTGCTGGCTTCCGCCATCACCACGCCAGCTGACTCTCTACAAATACACCTTGCCTACTCACTGGTTAGTGCCAGCCCACTCTGCGTGTACCACAAGCAGAGAAAAGGGGGCTTTCTCCTGAACTTACCCATCACAGTCAAGCCGAATCCACCGGCTCAAGAACATTTTCAATGTCAGATTCTGAAAGGTAACACTCACACCAAGATCCGCACGCCGTACGTGATTGACTTGCACGACAGCGACACTAAGCTGTCCCCAGCTCCGAATCCACACATGTGCACACTGACCAAAGACACTCACTATCTCTGCCCTAACAAACCCTTCCTCAGAGACAACACTGACGGAATCTGCAGGCTGCAGATCAGCGACACCCGCTGTCCTGCCGAAGCTAAGCCTCGCACTTAAGTCATCGAGACCCAAGCAGAGATTGTAGGTGACAGGGCTCATTAACACTCCTGTGCGCACAGCTGCACTCAATTACGACCAGAATGACACTGACACCTGTGCCACCTCGCTCCACCAGAGCATGTGAATCCAAGTACCGAAAGGCGCCATCCTTCACCGTGACAACCTGGTATGGTACCATCTTCCAAGCAAAGAGTACAAATTAGAACTGGAAATCCCATCCTTCTCCAGTAACCACACTTTCACCCTAACTCCAGAACGGGAGTTGTGGTTTGCGAAAGGTGGGGGGGTCCCAGCGAATTGACATTTATCCTATCGACACAGCCCTCCAAGCTTTGTCTCAACTGCCCTACTTAACCACCACACCTGCTGTCCAATCCTGGATTGCGGCTGACCCTACGCTGGGTACCTCTATCAACCACACCCAGACGCTCGACAGTCATCCTGCGCAAGAGGCTCAACGAGGTGCGAACATCTACAGCCAAGCCCACGGGACCCTCAGGAAGAGGGTACCACGCTGGAGGCTGCTTCAAACTTAATCAAGCTGAGCCCTCAGCCTCAGCCTGAGAGCACCTGCTACCCGATCATCATGATTCACCTGTCATCCGTCCATTGTGATGATTGTTGTCTGATTAAGTCCACACAGGGACTTCATCAGACAAAAAGGGGGACTGTAAGGACTGGGCTAAGAGGGTGAATCTGCATAACTAAATACATACTGCTAAAGACCAAAAATCTCTGAATGTAAATTAACCCAAACACACACACATTCCCCCACCAGGGAAGACCACACTCAGGACAGAGCGTGGTGTCCGCTTACAAGACATTTTATGACTGATCGGAATGTCCCAAAGGAAGTGGATTCCAAAGCGAAAAGAAACTTATTTTCTTTAAAAGACATTTAACCAGATATATTCAATGTGTTTTATGTGTGTTTGTTGAATTGTACGAACAATGTATACAATCTTATCTTACGATTTGTCTTTTATGTGTTTGATCTATGTTGTTGGGAAACTCTAATGGGATAAGGTTTCAAACTTTGCAAACTATGAGTAACCAACTCCATGTGAGGCAAGTTTGGATTCTCTGAGCTCCGATCTTCATTCCACATTTAGCCATTTATATCACATCCTGCTAAAACTTTGTGACACATAGGACTATAATAATTGTGAAGATTCTGCTCTTAAACACCCGACGAAATTAGGGTTTCAAATGTCTCTCTCTTAGACAAAGAGCAATAAAAACCAAAGTCCCGCCTGTGAAATTCCAACCCTCTAATTGGCCAAGCCAACAGGAAGAGGCTGGATTTCTCCAAGGTGATAAATGAGGCTTCCCCCCTCCGCTCTCTCTCTTACTTCTCTTGTCCTCGTGTCATAATGTAACGTCTCGCCTCCGGGCGAGCTCTTCGCCTTTCTTTTATTTGTTTCTAGTTTAGTTTGTGTATTTCAGTCTTAGATAAGTCTCCGTGTTTAATTCCAATCGACGAGTGAAACGAACACCGCGTGACATATCTCTTCAGCAAATCCAACTACAAGGGACCTTTAAACGAGCGCGCGCTCGCTTTGAAGGAGAAACACGCGCATCTGACCACGTGACGCGCCGGACCGAGAGACGCACGCGCGCTTCTTCACTAGCCATGCAAAGATGTAACGTTAACTCCGCGTGATTTCACCGTAGAGATCTTTATTTCTTTTCTTTGTTAGTCAAAGTTTTGTTTTCCGTAGTCGACTCTGTTCACTTCCACGAAGTGAAACGAACTTAGCCGAACTATTTTCCTTTGGTAATGTTACCCCAAAGACTTTGAACCTCCGTTCAACACGCGCGCCAAGAAGCACCACGTGACGCTTCCTAAAGGACTCCGACACGCGGCCAGACAGGGCCGTGCAGGAATGCCGCTACACAGGGAGACCTTGAAACTTGTGCAAGTATATCTCTTTATAGAGCTTCTAAGAAGCAGTAAGGTGATGTTTTCGTGTTGTTACAGACAGGTGAATGTTGCCAATGCTCTCTCTCTCTCTCTCACTCCCTCTCCCCCTCTCTCTCTCTCTCTCTCACACGTGTATCCATTGTCCAAACGCCCCGCGTTGTTGTCATTGTCTGTTAATGTTTGTAAATACATGTATTCCTGTAACGAAGTAAATACATAAGTAGTTCTGCCTTATTAAATTCATTATATTCATTTGATTGATGTACTGCCTCTGCTCATTTTCCAAGTCCCTTAAGTGCCAAAGGTCTAACTTAAGCTACAAGCTTTACAAATTAAAGATACTTTAAAGAGTATTTGGTTTATAGGGCAGAAAACCCAATTCTAGTGGCCACAGAATTGCGTTTCCTGAAATCCTATAAAGTAGGATGATATTGTGGATCCCCACAAATATTATTCTGACAATTGAGCATTAATTTTGCCTGTTTTGTAAGACGTGGTCTGTGTAATTAATTACAATCAACTTGTGGTTAATTGCAGGGATACACATGCATGCATGCAGGTAAAATGACACATCATCCCTTAGCGGGAGATTTATTAACATGTAAGACTGATCTAATCCAAACATGTATGAATAATTATTAATTACCAATTATTAATTATGATATGCAAATTCCCCCATGGATTAGATCCGCCTCTGAGTCTTTACAAAAGCAAAGGGAGATATTTGCTTTAAAAAATTTTAATTTCTAAGGACTACAGCAAACGATCGGTTTTGGACTACACGACATTCCTCGGGAGTTGCTGACGTCAGCAAATCTCATTATTTACATAAACACCTCCTCCGAGAATACTTAATAAGAGGGGCGAGGCCATTTTATATTGCTTTTTTGGAGATGAGTTGTCGCAATGCCGTCGAAACGCTGCTGTTATTTTCATCCGGATTGCAGGTCCACTTTGTTCAGCCTTCCTAGGGACGAGGGAGTTAGGGATCAATGGTTAACTTATTTTTAACTCGGTGCCTCATAATTATGACCTATATCTCGCTCTCTGTGCTGCACACGGAGGAAAGCTTTCACAATCTTCGCGAGTTCAATGCAGGATTCGCACAACGGCTTGTCCTGAAAGATGGAGCAGTTCCTACTTTAAGAACAGAAGCTTTTGTTTACGGGCCACAACTGTAAGTATGATTTATTTTTCGTCTATCTGTTTTCCTGTAATAGTTCGTATTGTTAATTGTATGTTGCAGCAAGGAAGTAAACAAATGACAACGCTGTTTGGCTCTGCTGGTTTGTTAAATGCTCATTCATACTTAACGTTATCCGACAAATACCTAACGTTACAAACTGTTCTCTTACGAGAGTATCTCTCGTACTGCGTAATATCTTACGCTATGGGGAAAACCTCTTTTCCACGAGATATTGAAGCAAAAAATTATCCTTAATTTTGAATTAATGTAAAACGCTGTGCAGCAGCATGCAGATATAGGCAGGACGGCTCGCGCGCCTATTGGCTGCCCTGCGGCAAACAGCAGCAGCCTATCGAGAGAGGTGCTGCGTGACATAATCCTATGGGGGCATTTCGCGCCCATTTCGTCACGTCCAGCCAGAAAAGGGCGCAATTTCGCCCTATAAATATAGCTCGATAAGGCTGGTACACTGATTTTCATCTCTTCAGCGAAGCATCACGCATCGCTGGATCCGGAGTGAGAAGCCACGCCGTCTGAGAAAAAGCACACAGCGGGACGAGCCATTGAGTCTGAAGTCGCTGGCATCGCCGCCTTTAGCCGCCGTACCTGCTACGCTTTCCGGCGTTATATCCTTTTCAAACTGTGTGTGTGTGTGTTCGCCGCTGCGACACACATTTTTTCACTGTCTATCTCTCTCTGCTAAAAGAGCTGCATCTTTTTCAAGATGCAAAGATCCTGCAGCTCGTGCCGAGCTACACTCAGCGACGGGGACCGTCATGTTATCTGCGTTTCCTGCCTGGGTGAGGATCATGCGGCTCTCGCTCTCGTCGACGGCGGATGCCCTCACTGTGAGCTACTGCCTATGGTGACTCGGAGGACTCGCCTGGCATCCTTCTCAGAGCCTGCACTTCAGCCCGCTGTAGCGCCGCGCCGTAAAAAGCGCCGTGCTCAGCGCGCTCCCGAGCTTCTCCTGCCCGCCAAAGCTCGCCAGTTCGCCCGCCAGCTTCGCCGGCATCGCTCGAGTCCCTCACCGACAGACAGCGGCCACCGTCTGCCGCCGCTTCCTCCATTGAGGTCGACGAAATAGCCCCGAGCCTTCTCCAGCCCGTGATAGCTCGCCGGTTCGCCCGCCAGCTTCACCAGCTTCACTCGAGTCGCTCGCTGACGGACAACGGCCGTTGATAGCTGCATCTGTAGAGAAGGCCAGGTTCAAAACCGCGGCTAGCTTTCTTTACGTTATAAGAAAGCTACCCCGCCCCCCGTGGGCATGCGTCACCGGCGAAATGAGGAAAGAGTGTGTTTTTAGTCCCGCCGAGGCCGGGCCAATCTCCTTTTCTCAAACATTTCTCAGCTCCTCTTGGTTTGAGCGGCTGAAAATGTCAATATTGCAGCAATGAGCCTGTTGTATTACACGCACGCCTGCAAACAAACGCCGACGCACACAAAACTGTGATGACGCTCTTTATCCGCTTGGGCTATTTTAAGCTTTTGTCGTTTCCCCCTGTGGCTCAGTGGCGAAACCCAAAGCCTTCGCACGGGAGACCCGTGTTCGAGCCCAGCTCTCGCAGCGGATAAAAATTTAGTCTCGCCGCAGCCAGACTTAAACCCAAACTTTTCACTCGTTCAGTTCCAAGAAAATGCGACTGTTCCAGTGTATTTTGCAGTAAACAAGCCGGTAACATGGCCCGCTTGTCTGCACACAAATGCCGTTTCCACGGCGACCCAGAAAAATCATGTAAGCAGTGTATTTTCTGGTATTCCGGCCACAGCCGATGGTGTTATGAGTGTATTAAAAATGCCACAGCCCAGTGTTCATTTCTACACACAAACACAGCCCGCCAAAGTGCAGGGCTCGCACAAATGAGTTTGACTCATGTCAATTGTGCATTAATTATAGTGAATGTGCCCACAACCCAGTGCCCACAAACACTACACACTGCATGTGCCACGTTTTCTGTAAAAGAAACCAACACACATACAGTCAGCTAAGGCCCACGGTGTTTAAGTCTCGCCGCGGCCAGACTCTACCGAAACTTCTCGCTCGTTCAGTTCCAAACAATGTGACTGTTCCAGTGTATTTTGCAGTAAACAAGCTAGTACCACAGCCCGCTTGCCTGCACACAAACGCCAGCTTTAAGGCGACCCAGATAAATCCCAAAAAGAGTGTATTTTCTGGAATTCCAGGCCACCGCCGATGGTGTTATGAGTGTTGTAAGAATGCCCACGTCTCAGTGCCCATTCCCACACGCAAACACAGCCCGCCACAATACAGGGCTAGCAAAAAAAAAAAAAAAAAAAAAATCGACTCATGTCGATTGTGCAATAAATGTAGTGTACGTGCCCACAACACAGTGCCCACAAACACTACATGAAGCATGTCCCACGGTTTCTGTAAAAACGAAACCAACACATTTTCAGTTGGCGCGAGCCGACAGTGTTCTCAGTGCAGCGAGTGTGCCCGCTATCCCGCGCCCACATTCCCTCACAGACAAGCCGAACCCCACGGGGCTCGCCCCACTCGCCTTCTCTCCACATCCCGTCAGAGAGAAGCCTAGCGTGGTCAGGCTGCCCGCTGTGATCAGCGCACCCCCCGCCTCGCACACTATAAACACAGTGTCTATTTCAGCACACCGGAGCTCTCCGGCCGCCGCTACATCACGGCCAGAGCCCAGATTTCATTCTACCTCTAGCTTTTCATGCAGATGCGTGGGCAAAGCTTCCCGGGGTATAAGAATGGGTGCTGAACACTATAAAAAGAGGCTATTCGCTGCAGTTCGCTCGACACCCCCGCCGTTGCGCGGCGTGAGTCGAAACGACGGTAAAAAATGAAGTATCTTCGAGCCGAGATAGCGAAACTACTGAGCAAAGGGGCTATAGAACCTTTATCTCAGGCTCAGAGCGAAGGGGGTCTATCCAGCAGGTATTTTCTGGTACCGAAAAAAGACGGGGGTCTCAGACCCATTCTAGATCTGTGACGGCTGAACAGAACGCTCACGAAGCGTCAGTTCAGAATGATTACAACCAGGAAAATCCTCGCGCAAGTGCGCCAAGGAGACTGGTTCATGTCGATAGATCTAAAGGACGCTTATTTTCAAATACAAATAGCGTTACGTCACAAGCAATTCTTGAGATTCGCCTTCGAAGGCCAGGCATACCAATACAAAGTCCTGCCGTTCGGCCTGTCCCTGGCACCCCGTACTTTCACGAAGTGCATGGACGCGGCTCTCGCACCCCTGAGACTTCAGGGCATGCGAATTTTGAACTACTTGGACGATTGGCTGATTCTAGCTCGATCACAATCAGAGCTCATAGAACACAGGGCCACATTACTCGAACATCTCGAGAATCTGGGTCTCACAGTCAATTGGGCGAAGAGCTCGCTGTCTCCCAGCCAGAAAATATGTTTTCTGGGAACAGTGCTGAACTCGCTATCTATGACAGCGCATCTGTCGCCAGAGCGCGCACAGGACACTCAGCGCGCCGCGAAATCTTTTCGCCGCGGCTCAACTGTCCAGCTCAAAAGGTTTCAGAAAATGCTGGGTCTCATGGCCTCAGCAGCTTCAGTGCTCCAGTTGGGGCTGCTTCGCATGCGCCCACTGCAGCTATGGCTGAAAGCGCGGGTTCCGCCCAGGGCATGGACCGCTGGTCGTTTCGCCTCCGGGTCGGTCTGAAATGCGTCTTAGCTTTGGAGCCTTGGAAGAAAACCGACTGGTACCAGTCAGGTGTGAGTCTGGGGACTCCCTCGAGCGTGAAGGTGGTGTCCACGGACGCCTCCACCTCGGGATGGGGAGCACTGCTCGAGGGCAGACCGTTCTTTGGCCAGTGGTCAGAACGGGAAAAGCTCCTACATATAAACTGTCTGGAAATGATGGCAGTCGACAACGTGCTGCGGCGCTTCTGTCCCCAGATAAGGGGTCACCACGTCTTGGTCCGGTCGGACAACATGTCAGTGGTGGCGTACATAAATCATCAGGGCGGCATCAAGTCCCGAAACCTTTACAGGCTGACGGAGTGCCTCCTGGTCTGGGCTCAGCACAACCTGCTTTCACTGAGAGCAGCGCACGTGCCTGGTCACCTGAATCTGGGACCAGACAGGCTGTCCAGAGACAATGTCCCAGCAGGGGAATGGTCGCTGCACCCGCAGACGATCCAACTGCTGTGGGAGACATTCGGCAGAGCGCAGGTGAACCTGTTCGCGTCCAACGAGAACGCTCACTGTCCGAAATATTTCTCCAATAGCAAGGACGCGCTGGCCTACGTTTGGCCCCGCTGTCCCCTCTATGCTTTCCCCCCTATCTCGCTCCTGCCTCAAATGCTGGAACGGATCAGGGAAAATGGATGCCCAGTGCTGCTTGTGGCTCCGCTCTGGACAAACCAGGCTTGGTTTCCAGTCCTGATGCAGCTGACCAGCACTGCCCCGTGGCCAATACCATTGAGGAGAGACCTCCTCTCCCAGGCCAAGGGCTCGATTTGGCATCCTCACCCCCAGCAATGGTCCCTGCACGCATGGGCCATCAACGGGTACCCGCTATCCTCCCGGAGGGAGTGCTAAACACGATCACGCAGGCAAGGGCCCCGTCTACAAGACGGCTCTACTCCTAGAAATGGTCTGTGTTCTCTGCCTGGTGTCAAGCTCAGGGCTTTTCACCCTGTAGACTGCGGGGTCACGGAAGTGCTTTCCTTCCTTCAAGAGCTGCTGGATAAGGGCAGAACCCGATCCACGCTCAAAGTGTACGTGGCGGCTATAGCAGCGCTTACAAAACCTGTGTCTGGCCAGTCACTGGGGAAGAACGACCTAGTCGTGCGATTCCTCAAGGGAGCTCGGAGGTTGAACCCTCCTAGACCTCCTTCAGTCCCGGTGTGGGACCTTTCTACGGTTTTGGAAGCCATGAAAGGTGCCCCGTTCGAGCCAATCCATTTGTCAGACATGAAGCATCTGTCTTTCAAAATGGTGTTTCTTTTGGCTCTCGCTTCAGTGAAGCGCATAGGGGACTTACAAGCGCTTTCAGTAAGCGCATCATGTATGGAGTTTGGGCCTAATGACTCAAAAGTCATACTCAAACCGAGGCACGGGTACGTGCCCAAATCCCTCAACACACCGTTCAGAGCCCAGGTGATTTCCCTGTGTGCTCTCTCGGTTCAAGATGAGGAGGAGGATGCGAGTCTCCTTTGCCCTGTCAGGGCACTGAGAGCTTATGTGTCCCGCTCGTCTGCCTTCAGGCAGACCGAGCAGCTCTTCGTTTTGTTTGGCAGACGTTCCAAGAGACTGGCCGCATCAAAACAGAGCCTATCCAGATGGATAGTCGATGCCATAGCACTGGCTTACACTTCTAAGGGCCTGCAGTGTCCTTTGGGTGTCAGAGCGCACTCCACGAGAGGCGTGGCCTCGTCGTGGGCATGGTATAGTGGCGTTACCTTGCAAGATATCTGTACGACTGCGGGCTGGGCCTCGCCGTCTACATTTATAAGGTTTTATAACCTAGAGGTTCCCGACCTACAAGCCAAGCTTCTGTCGGTATAGAATTCAGTGTTATCTGCCCCGCTGTGCCGGCCCAGATGCTGAGTTTTGCTTGTGCATCGTTCACTGAGCGATAACACGGCTCGATGGGTGTTGAATAAGCCGTAATCTTAACCAGTTCAGGCTGAACACGTTCACCCTGTCTGTGTGAAACACTATTAACATAACTAGCCCCTATAGGATGCTATTTCATGGGGAATGATGCTTGCAGCCTCTCTTCTCCGACTCTCTGTGAGTCTATGGTGATTATGCACTACATTAGCCCCGGGCTACTGCCCTTGGGACTTTGGTGTCGGATCCCAGTACGCACGGCGTTTTGCATTGTGTTCCCCATAGCGTAAGATATTACGCAGTACGAGAGATACTCTCGTAAGACAACGTACTCTGTTACTAACGTAACCTCGGTTCTCTCTAGAGACGGAACGAGTACTGCGTATCTTGCCGTGCATACACAGCTCTGGTTCGCTTCGGCGATGAAAACCAGTGTACCAGCCTGTATTTACTATATATGAGCTATATTTATAGGGCGAAATTGCGCCCTTTTCTGGCTGGACGTGACGAAATGGGCGCGAAATGCCCCCATAGGATTATGTCACGCAGCACCTCTCTCGATAGGCTGCTGCTGTTTGCCGCAGGGCAGCCAATAGGCGCGCGAGCCATCCTGCCTATATCTGCATGCTGCTGCACAGCGTTTTACATTAATTCAAAATTAAGGATAATTTTTTGCTTCAATATCTCGTGGAAAAGAGGTTTTCCCCATAGCGTAAGATATTACGCAGTACTCGTTCCCTCTCTAGAGAGAACCGAGGTTACGATAGTAACCGAGTACGTTTTTTAATCTCAACAGCGAACTTGGAATTAGTGTAAATTATTCTTTGATTAGAGCTTTTATGTTTATCTACATGCTTGTTTATCTACAGGCATGCTAAACATGGTTCTGTGTTTGATTTGGCAGCCGATGTTTAGTGTTCGTTTTGGGTAAATAGTTCTGTCGACAGATATTTGTCTACAATCTTTCTAAAAATACAGGTGTCATACAGTCAGAAACGATCACTATAGATCCGCAGTCTTTACTCAAAAAAATCCCTTTGAGGACTGTAGTATAATTTGTTATAACGATTATATGAAATTCTTGTTTGTGAAGCTTATTTTTTTGTAATTCTATAATAATTAGTACAATTAAATTACAGCGTATCTAAAAAGTAATGAGAGAACAACAACCTTTCTGAAATGTCGTTTAACAGGTTCTGCTCGATCATCTTCACTAACGTTTCCCCGGGTCCGATTGGTTTTATTGACGCCATTGTTTATAATACACCAAAGCACAAAGTACCGGTAAAGGCAAGGGGCGTGGCGTTTCCGGGAAACGTGCACTAGACGGTTAGCGAATCACAACACACTGGGCCAGCTAACCAATCTGAGCCCATTGCGTAGTTTTGAGGGACTGGTTTCATAGAACCAGGAAACCATCAGACCGTTTTTACAAGGAGGGGCAGAGCAGTGTAGAATAAAGGTAAAATATATGAAAAATAATGCAATTTTTAAAAAACAAAGCATGAACGCATGTTACAGTGCACCCCACAAACACAGTCAAGCCTTCGAAAAAATGCGTTTTACCACCCCTTTAACCAATGACAAGACACATGGCAGGATTAAATGACAAAGAGGGAATCACATGACAGACATGGAACATGACATGAACAAACCCAAACGTGGCAGAGACAAGACCAAATCGTGACAATGGCCCTACATGATGGTGCCCCTCTTGATGTGATGCCACTGGGCAAATGCCCAAATGGTCGTGTGCCACAGATGCTGTTGAGGTGTATGACTTTTATTATTTGGCTCAACACAAATTAAGATATTTTGAAATAATGTATAGAATGAAAGTCAGTGAAATTCTTCAAAATGTTTCTTTTGTGTTCCACAGAAGAAGGCTAGTTTGGAACAACATGAGGGTGAGTATTATCAGCATCTTAACTATGTTTTGTATTGAACCAGGGACATTCCTTTCTGCTTCCTTAATATTTCTTAAATATTAAAAGCAGTTGGCGATAATATCTAAAATATCCTGTATCTTCATATTGAGATTTACTTGGGTCACACAGCAAAAAACACAAAACAGATCCCCAATATGCATTCATACCATTCGTGCACTTGTATGATTACATGACAAATACACGTAAAGGTCAAATAGAATACATTACAGACAGATAGTACCTGTGTTAATCTGTGGGTTTTTATGAATAAGTGTGTGTGGCAGCTCTTTGGCTGTGATAAACTGATGGAGCCCTGCCAAGGCAAGATAGTCACCCATACCCCCACACGGATGCCACCTCGTCGCCCATCACCCGGATCACGCGCTGTCTGTATAGCGGTGGGTTTGAGAGGGCAGGAGAGGAGGAGTGCTGCCACAGCGTCTCTCTTTCTGCTTGCTGAGCATATTCAGCTAGACAGGCGTCCCTGGAGTGGGCCAAGAAGCAGATGGCTGGGGACTCAATCTCCCATCAGCGTGAAAACAGGAGCGCCACGGCCCATCCTCCAGAGATTCATCAGCCGCCCTGTCACACACACACACACACACACACACACACACACACACACACACACACACACACACCCACACACCTCTCTTCCTCCAACCCTTTTAATTTGTTGTTTTAAAGATCTGCCTGAGGATATTCGGTGGCTTATTGATGTTCCTTCTCCCTGCGGCGATACAGGAGAGCAGTTAACAGGTGTTTCAGAGACACCCCTCTGTTACAGTTCTACTTACTTGATCAAATGCGGAAAACGATGATTTCCACAGCGTCTTATCCCACACCCATGCCTTTCAACATGTGTTGTAGCACCACTGTGAAAGAACAAAGGTAAAATGACAGGAAACGAAATAAACCGCTTTTAAAGAGCTTGAGTTTTCATGGATTATTCTTCTCTGTCAGCACGTACAAAGTGTTAAAATGTTGCTTGGAAAACCACATGCATCAAATACAAATCGCGGCACTGGATTTTATATAGATTAATATGATTGTGACAACCATGCCCCTCAACCACAATAAACCTGACACAATGGGAAAATAGCACAGTATACATGTTTCTGATAAATGGAAATATGGTTTCATAATTCACCTGACATGCCTGATGGAAGATATGTTCCTTTTTATTTTTTTATTTGCACAAAATGTTAGCTGCAGGCCATAGCTTAGAAATGATCTCAGCAAAATCATAAAACAGGATGGCAATAAAACAATGAAATAGATGGAGCCATGGTAACAGTTTTGGCCAAAATAATAGTTACTAAAATTATTGTTACAACTGTGAAATTATAATAAGTTAAAACAGGAGCTCCTTCAAGAATGTTTTAGAATATTTCTTTTATTTATTTCTTTTCCATTTAATTTAATTACTTTTTAAGTAACAGTGGAATCATTCCGTGGAATCAAAACTGTCATAATGAAAAAAAGGAATCGGAAAGATTAAATTATTTTGTAAAAAACACATGATTAATTAGTTAAGCATAATCTTTTTTTATTACATCTTAGAATTTTTTTCTTAACAAAACGGCTTCACTGCTAATGAATATTTGGAAATCCGGCCGTGTGGTGTGACCAACATAAAAAAATAAAAATAAAAGTAAAGCATACAATTGGGAAAAGATATTGAGTCCCCAAAAATGTAAACATACACAGCGGGCCCTATCATACACCCGGTACAAAGCGGCGCAGTGTTTTTTGCTAGTTTCAACCCGACGCAGTTATCATTTTCACGACCTGCGCCATGTTGTTTAAATAGCAAATGCATTTGCGCCCATTTGTGCGCCCATGGGCATGCTAGTCTGAAAACTAGGTGTTCAGGCGCATTGTTGGCGCGTGCTATTTTGAGGCAACTGAAATTGACCAACAAAAACCTGGTCTAAAGTCAATGGTGCAGTATTTGTTTTTGTTATTTAAAGGGCGCATTAGTGATATGCGCCTATAGGCGGGTCCACAATGCACGTACACTCTACTTATTACACACACAGGGATGCCCAGCAGCACACAAACTAGCCAAATATTAAAAATAAAAGGATTAGAATGTAAAATATTATTAATCTATACATAGATGGTCTGCTCGCGTGCTTTGACCTCGCACACAAGCAGATCCGTTTCCTCGCTAGAGAAGCGTTCAGTTTTTCCGCTTGCAAATTCCACCATGTAAATATCAATCAATCTGATAGTAAGCTACTTACTGGCAGAGATAAATATTGTTTGTTTGTGTAGATTCGATTTATGTGAAGGTTGTGTTGTTAAGAACTTGCCATTGGACTGACATGTACTCTCTCCATCCTCTCACTATATCAGTGTGCCAAACTGATTCATAATACATTTGTTTTGTTCCAGATGCAAAAATAGGCCTTCTGTTCATTATATTTGAAGAAAAACAATGTGCCAAGCAATATTTAATTCAGCGCAGCTTCAAAAAACGACCTCATCTTTGTTACAATAATTTGACTTACAAAATAACCACAAAAATGAGCATGTTACACTGCATACCAACTACTGAGGAGCGGAGGATGTTTTCGCACCAAAATCATCATTTTGCCACAAAATTCACGTTTCCTCCATTATTCATGCACACACTCATTCAAATGGCTGGCCAGCGTCATATACTGACAAGAAGATTCAACCGTGCAGCCATCAGCCTTTATCGTCCATCCAAGCTGGAACATTCTGTCAGTCATAGCATATGCCCTGATTGCACATGATGCTATTTATTTGTGCGATTTCCACAAGTCCTTCCCAGAACTCCTCTAAACAAGACTGGCTTGTCCTAGTTCAGTCAAACATCATCTTTCAGTGGGGAATACATTTAAATATCAAAAAAGAGACCGTGAGACATGCTCCTCTTCTGATAGAGGATTATGCTTCAGAATTCTTCTTTAACTTGGCACCCGAAGTTTTCATCATTTAACATCAGGGCTACAGAAATGCTGAAGAGGCACATGCAGCCTGGCTGAGCAAATTAACCCTTAGCTGCTGGTGTGAGATTTGGGGAGGATGTGCAATTACATCACTGGAGCGGCTATGAGATAATGTTAACAGACTTTTTTTTAATAATGATTCTTAAATCCTGGACTATTTTCAGTTAGGAAAATAACAGCCTGCAAAGTGGTGACCAGTGGCGTAGTGGACGGTCATGCAGGGCATGTCTGCGGGGGAGTCCCGTGATCCACCGGAACGCGGTTTCTACCGAGGGGGTTACTGTGAATAATGTGTTCTTAGGCCTGTCACGATCATGAATTTCTGACTTGGCTTCTGATACTGACTCCATTTCTAGTTCCTCTGAACCAGAAATGAGCAAACTGCTCTCGTTCAACCCAGAAGAAGCTGCTACGCAGGGTTCCGGCCCAGCGAGAGTCGCAGAGCTAGCAGGAGAAGCGAGGGAGACCCCTTCAAGCTCCTCTGCTAGCTCCATCTGAGATCCTCAGCGGACACAGGGCTTGAACCGTGGGTCTCAGAGGCTTGTCTCCCATCACTCATATAGAGCCAAGCAGGAGCGGAGCGGATTTCCCACAGAGAATGCATCACAGTGAGCTCATCCAGCTTATCCAGCCTGAACGTGTGTGCTCCACTCCTAAACACATAACACACAACTAGTGTCCATACCCGGGAATAAAAAAATGTAAACACGGGGGAACCAGCCTGATCTCATAAAATGCATCTCTATAGCACGCTTTGTATTTATCGTGCAATTTATAAGCGAAAATGAGTTTTTACGTGCATGTGATACACAGTTTTCGTGTGCATATGATACACACTTTATGGTGTATAATACGCACGTACCTCACACCACCCTACCCAAGCGTATAATACAGAACGTATCATATGCACATAACTCATTTTCGTGTATTAATTGCACAATAAATACAATGTGTGAGGTAACACTTTACAATAACAGGGCATGAATAATCATGTACTAATACCTGAATTAATAGTTACTTCAACATGAATTCATGATTAGTGAAGATATGAACTAATCATGAACGAATGAAGAGCGATCCTTAACTACGACAGGAGTCATAATGAATATAAATAACAACAGCCTTAAACATGTTACATGTTTGATAGTTAATGCATTAATTAACGTTTAGGGCTAAACTAAAACAATCAGGCTCTGTAAGAATAAATAAGAAGTCGTCTATATTTGAATTAAACATATGGTTTAATACTGCCATAATTTAAACTGCTTTGTGACAAATAATTGGAATGGCACATACTTATTTAGCCATTAATTACACAAATCCGTCTAAATAAAGGTGGAAAATAGACTAATAACTACCACTAATAAATTTAATTTGATCTAAACCGTTTTCTGATTTTTATAGTTCATTTAGGCCTATGTGTAGTAATAGCTACTTTTCTTCCTGGAACTACAGTATGAAGGGTTTGTTTCTGGTTTGTCACTATTCATTAGTGGCACACTCAGTGCTCGCTAGGCACAGATGGGTGTGTTCCTATGGTAATGCTGGCATTTTAATCTCATAAATGTTGACTGCTTTGGTAAACAGATTTAATAATTAAAGACTTGTTTGCATGTATGTTGTATTTGGGAGTTTTCAGAAGGTTATGTACAATAATTAACTGTATTTTTTGTTGTTTAAATGTATATGCTTCGATTAGCATTAGCTTATAGCTTATGCCCTATTTTACATGTAAATGTGCCATATGTGTATCTTTACAGGTATGTTTGGGCTTTCTTTTAAGTTCATATATGTTTAATTGTATAAATAAAAATAAAAGAACTACACATAAATTTTTATCTTTTTTTTTTTGTACCATGGGTTTAAAGGAATAAGGATGGCGCTATTATTGTATATGTTTATTCATATTTTAGTTAATGATTTGTTAGTGCATGACTGTGTCACGACTTTACTTGAGGGGGTACATCATAATTAATTCACTGTTAACTACTTACCAATGTCAGCTCATGATTTATCATTAACTTACAATCAAATACATGTGTACTACAACTAGTATTCAGCCCAGTTAAGTGATGGTGTATGGCTTTCAAAAAGTCAGAGAACGGAAGTACAGTTCCCTTGCAAGGGAAATCGAGCTGCGTTAAATGCTGTGGGAACGCCCCTGCGTGATTGCGCCATGAAGCACGTATGGAATCAGTCCAATGGAGAGACGGAACATCATAGGCGGGTGACGTCATCGACCAGGAAACTATAAAGCAACCCGAAAACACAAACGCGACAGCTTCTGTGCCTTCAGGAAGCGCTCTGTGTGAATCATATGTCTGAAAGTGTTTTTGTCTGTCCTTAGTTGATACTAGGCAGGAGTTTTGTCACACATATATATATATATATATATATGAAGAGTTTGGTTCCAAAACGCAATAAATCCATTTGGATTAATTTGAGTAAAAAAAAAACTTCCCTTTCGTTGTCACTCTGAGTTACGTCGGATGACGACGAATGGGGTTTCGCTTAGAAAGCCTATCAACTTCGAGTAATACAAAACGAGCCAATGGCAAAGAAATGCCATGGGTCTGCGGAATTTGCATGACGTAACTCCGCCCCACCTCGTGGGTATAAAAGGAGGAAGTCCGCAACAGCAGTTTATGTTTTCGCTTCGGAGCCAAGTGTATTCTTCTCTCCACAAGCCATCTCTGAATTGTCAGCTTTACAAACGAGTACCTCGAGTGTTGGTGTGACGGCGATCTACGGCAAGCGTGTGCTTCCTGCTGATCTGTTGCAGTGGTCTACCAGTCGGTGCGTGTCTCCCCGGGTGCTTCAACACTTGAGTTTTCTCTCACTAAAAGAGCTTGCACGCGGCACGTCTTTTTAAAGACGGCTCGCCCGTGCATTTCAAAAAAAAAAAAAAATGAATGGTGCGGCAGTTTGGTATCGGACTCTGATGGGCACGAGCGTTGTCTAGTATGTTTGGGCTTGATCATGCTAGAGCAGCGCTCGTGGATGACTCATGTTTTCTCCATGGAAACATGATCATCGCGTCATTAAGGTCGAGACTCGGTGAACTCACATGAGTGAGAGTCCCCTCATCCACCCCCCGATCTTCGGCTGGTGGCCAGGGTGACCTGAGGGTTTCGGTCTGGAACAAGGCGCCGACTATGTGTCCGCGACCCCAGCCCCCCTCTTCAATGACGGTGCCCGCTAGTGAACAGGTGATTCCCACGGGTCTACCCTCTGGTGGCCCGTGTGTTTCATTTGAAGCTACAGAGGATGATATTATGTTTGTAGCAGCTTCACTAGGTGGGTTTGATTTTCCTGGAAGTGACGACTCGTCGAGTCTGATCCGGAGATGACGGCCATGCTTTCCCGGGACGATTGGTTTTTGGGTGAGGCCGCCGACCCTCGTCCACGGCAAACCCCAATACCGTTCTTCCCGGACGTGCATGATGAGATCAGGGACCATTCGCTGATCTCAACCGCCTTTCCTCCCCTCGATGGGGCCGCTGCCCGTGGGTACACTGGGGTTCCCCGGCTGAACGCTCTGTTGCGATGCTATGTGTCCTCAGAGTGCTTCTTCTCGGCGCAATCCTAAGCACCCGTCCGTGGCCTGTAGTTTTTCGTCTACGCTTGTGGCGAGATCCTATAGTGCCACGGGACTGGCGGCCGCCTCACTGCGTGCCATGGTCATTCTGCTGGTCTACCTGACCCAGATGCTCATGGACCTGCACGAGGGCGGGACTGACCCAGGGCTCTTCACTGAGCTGCGCGCCGCCACTAACCTTGCTCTCCGAGCAACGAAAGTGGCCGTACGCTCCCTGGGTCAGGTGATGCTCACCATTCGGTGGCCGTACCTGTTCGATGTGCTGGATGTCGCGCGGACCCGTCTGTCCGACATTCCCATATCCCAGGTCGGCCTCTTCGGCGGTGCGGTTGAGGGCTGGCCCAACAGCTCTCAGCCGTCCATGAGCAGACTGACGTTGATTCTGTCCCGACGGCCCCGCCGTCCGCTCAGATCCCTCGGTCTGCCCACCGCCAAGGGCGCCCTCCCGCGGCTCCCACCCTGCCCGTTTACCCGGGCCGGCTCTGGGGGCCGCGGGCGGACGCCACAGCCCTCTCTAGCCCCGCCCCCCGCTACACGCCAGGTTAAGCGGCGCTCCTGAGACGGGCTCCTCGGGGATGGAGCAGGTTGAGGTCGACTCTGTCCCGACGGCCCCGGCGTCCGCTCAGGTCCCTCGGTCTGCCCACCGCCAAGGGCGCCCCCCCGGACGCCACAGCCCTCTCCAGCCCCGCCCCCCGCTACACGCCGGGTTAGGTGGCGCTCTTGAGAGGGGCTCCCCAGAGATGGGACTCAGTTCTTTCCAGGAGTTGGGAGCAGGACCACTCCTTTCCCCGGTGGAGGGCCGGGGAAGAATCCTTATTCGCAAAGAACTGACTCTCCCGTCTCTGAGCACACAGAGTTCTTGGACGACACAGAGCGCCGCCCTCTAGCCGTGCTCTCCTCGTCCCCCTCTGTCCCAGAGGTGGTTGACACGGCGTGCCGTCCACGGACCGCTTCGCCCCTGTCCCCCTCTGTCGCCAGACCCCTGGCAGAGCAGGCCCCCGCGGGACGACCAGCCTGGTCCTCCCCTGGCCCCCTCTGCCAGGGCGCGGTTGCTAACTGTGCCCCCACACCGGGCCGCTATGCCGTCCACGTCTGGGCCAGTTACTCCGCTTCGCTGCCCCTCCGGGGGGACGCCTGTCGTTGCGTGATCCCGCCGGTTCAGTTCCTGGGAGCCTGGCTAGAGCTTCCCCGTCTGTCCCGCCGGATCGCGCGTTCCGTCAGGCTCGGCTTGCGATTCAGTTCGCACGGTCTCCTCCCCGCTTCAGGGGAGTCCGCTCCTCTTTGGTCGGTGGCAATGCCCCCGTCATGAGAGCAGAGATTGCCACCCTGCTGGCGAAGGGTGCAATCGAGACTGTCCCTCCAGCCGAGATGAGGTCCGGCTTCTACAGCCCTTACTTCATTGTCCCCAAGAAAACCGGTGGGTTACGGCCAATCCTGGACTTGCGCGTGCTGAACCGCTCCCTTCACAGGCTGCCGTTCAAGATGCTCACCGCCAAACGCGTTTTCGAATGCGTGCGTTCCCAGGATTGGTTTGCAGCGATCGACCTGAAGGACGCCTACTTCCATGTCTCCATTCTTCCTCGCCACAGACCGTTCCTACGGTTTGCTTTCGAGGGGCAGGCATACCAGTTCGCGGTCCTCCCTTTCGGGCTGGCCCTGTCTCCTCGCATCTTCACGAAGGTCGTCGAGGCTGCCCTTGTTCCCCTTCGGGAGCACGGGGTTCGCATCCTGAATTATATCGACGACTGGCTGATCCTAGCTCACTCTCGAGATCAGGTTTGCGAACACAGGGACCTAGTGCTCCGGCACCTAGCTCGTCTGGGCCTTCGGGTCAACTGGGAGAAGAGCAAACTTTGCCCCGTGCAGAGGATCTCTTTTCTCGGTATGGACATCGACTCGCTCGCCATGTCCGCGCAGCTTACGAGCGAGCGCGCGCAGTCACTGCTGACTTGCCTGAGACAACTCAAGAGCAAGAGTGCGGTCCCACTGAAACATTTTCAGAGGCTCCTGGGGCATATGGCATCTGCAGCCGCGGTCACGCCGCTCGGATTGCTTCATATGAGACCGCTTCAGCTTTGGCTTCGCGACCGAGTCCCGAGGTGGGCATGGCAACAAGGCACGCTCCGAGTACCAGTTACTCCGACCTGCCGTCAGTTCCTCACCCCGTGGTCCAACCTCAGTTTTCTCAGGGCGGGTGTCCCCCTGGAACGAGCTTCCCGGCATGTTGTCTCAACAGATGCCTCCACCACGGGCTGGGGCGCCATGTGCAATGGACATGCTGCTGCGGGCTCCTGGACAGGACCCCAGCGGCTGTGGCATGTCAATTGCCTCGAGATGTTGGCAGTACGTCTTGCCCTGCACCGCTTCCGGGCGTTGCTCCGGGGTCAACACATGCTAGTCCGTTCAGACAATACCGCCACTTTAGCGTACATCAACCATCAAGGTGGTCTACGCTCCCGCCGTATGTCACAACTCGCCCGCCACCTCCTCCTATGGAGTCAGAAGCATCTGAGGTCGCTTCGAGCCATTTTCATTCCCGGAGCGCTGAACTGTGCAGCCGACGAGCTCTCACGGCTTCAGCCCCTCCCTGGAGAATGGCGACTCCATCCCCAGTCGGTTCAGCTGATTTGGGACCAGTTCGGGGGACGCACAGATAGATCTGTTTGCCTCTCACGACTCGACCCGTTGCGCCCTGTATTTTTCCCTGACCGAGGGCACGCTCGGCACGGATGCACTGGCGCACAGCTGGCCGCCGGGCCGCAAATATGCGTTTCCCCCAGCGAGCCTTCTTGCGCAGACCTTGCGCAAGGTCAGGGAGGACGAGGAGCAGGTCATTCTGGTCGCGCCGTATTGGCCCAACCGGACCTGGTTCCCCGAACTTGTACTCCTTGCGACAGCACCTCCCTGGCCCTTTCCTCTGAGGAAGGACCTTCTTTCTCAGGGACGGGGCACCCTGTGGCACCCTCGCCCCGATCTCTGGAGCCTCCACGTGTGGCTCCTGGACGGCTCGAGGTAGGTTTGAGTACCCTTCCACCAGCGGTGGCGGCTACCATCACTTCCGCTAGAGCGTCGTCCACGAGACACGTCTATGCGTTGAAGTGGAACCTCTTCATCGACTGGTGCTCTTCTCACCGAGAAGACCCCCGGAGATGCTCGATCAGCGTTGTGCTTTCCTTCCTTCAGCAAGGGTTGGAGCGAAGGCTCTCTCCCTCCACCCTTAAGGTCTATGTTGCCGCCATTGCCGCACATCATGACCCCGTTGAAGGTAAGACGGTAGGGAAGCACGACCTGGTCATCAGGTTCCTGAGAGGAGCGAGGAGACTATATCCTCCTCGCCCTCCTTTCGTTCCCTCTTGGGACCTCTCAGTGGTTCTAACTGCCCTGAAGAGTGCTCCCCTTGAGCCTCTGCAATCAGTTGAGCTTAAGTTCCTGTCTATGAAGACAGCGCTCCTGGTTGCACTGGCCTCCATCAAGAGGGTAGGGGACCTGCACGCATTCTCCGTCGACGAAGCGTGCCTGGAATTCGGACCAGCTTTCTCTCACGTGATCCTGAGACCCCGGCCAGGATATGTGCCCAAGGTTCCTACCACTCCCTTTCGGGACCAGGTGGTGAACCTGCAAGCGCTGCCCCCGGAGGAGGCAGACCCAGCCTTGGCACTGCTCTGTCCAGTACGCGCTCTTCGCGCCTATGTAGACAGGACGCAGTGTTTCAGGACCTCAGACCAGCTCTTTGTCTGTTATGGTGGGAAGCTGAAGGGAAAGGCTCTCTCCAAGCAAAGGTTGTCTCACTGGATAGTGGACGCCATTGCTTTGGCATACCAGCAGCAAGGCCGACCGTGCCCCCTTGGTGTGACAGCCCACTCCACCCGGAGTGTGGCATCCTCTTGGGCTCTAGCGCATGGCGCCTCGCTAACAGACATATGCAGAGCTGCAGGCTGGGCGACACCTAACACATTCGCCAGATTCTATAATCTCCGAGTGGAGCCAGTGTCCTCTCATGTACTCGCTTCAACTAGCTAGTACCGGACCCGCTCAGGTGTCTTCGCTTGCTCGCCATTCCACTCCACGGACTGGATACGTGCGATATTCTCCTCAGGTGAGCTTCCCCGAAAGCCCTGAGCTCCTCCAGCACTCCTGACGTCGGCGCCAGTGTCTCTTGCCTGCGCGTCGGCTAGGTGCCTCCCGTGTGCATGGTCCCTCCCCTGAGCATGTGTATTTCCACTGTAAGCCTCTCTGAGCATGTGTCTTTCCCTTGGCAAGCCACCTTGCCACCCCTGGGGTTGAAATATTCCACCGGCGGCTGGACACCCCAGTGTTCCCCATATGTTTCCTTCGGGTCATATGTGTATTCTCTAAGTCCCCCCCCTCTGGGTTGGCATTAATTGCATACTTCCCCTAGCTTGGGATATGCTTCCCAGTGTACCTTGGTATTCCTGTGTTAAATGGAGTCCTTCGTCCAGTCTATGACAGGGATCTTGATTTACGCAGGGCACTGGAAGGCAGCTGAGAAGGTGGCGTGATTAGACTGGTAACCCCATTCGTCGTCATCCGACGTAACTCGGAGTGACAACGAAAGGGAACGTCTACGGTTACGTATGTAACCCTCGTTCCCTGAGTAGGGAACGGAGACGTTACGTCTGCCTGCCACTTTCCGCTCTACCGCGGGGATCGCCTGAGCTCAGTCTTGGCTCCTCAGCGAAGAAACATAAACTGCTGTTGCGGACTTCCTCCTTTTATACCCACGAGGTGGGGCGGAGTTACGTCATGCAAATTCCGCAGACCCATGGCATTTCTTTGCCATTGGCTCGTTTTGTAATACTCGAAGTTGATAGGCTTTCTAAGCGAAACCCCATTCGTCGTCATCCGACGTAACGTCTCCGTTCCCTACTCAGGGAACGAGGGTTACATACGTAACCGTAGACGTTTTCTTTACCAAGAAAGTGGAAAGATGATAACCACTATTTTCTGTTTCAAACTTTCACATAGCATTTGTAGGGTATAATAACAAAAAAAATTAAAATCCAGATTTTGATTTTCAAAGATTTATTATAAAAACGGATTTTTTTTCCCCCAAAATGCAATAAATCCATTCAACATTTTTTTTCAAAATGCAATTAATCCATTGAAAAAATATAAAAGTTATCTTTCATAGTGAAACTGTTGAAAATACACAACAAAGTAAGTTTATTAGTATAATAATATTAGTATAATATTTTTAGTAAGTTTTCACAGACAAAAACACGTACTTTCACAAAGATTCACATATTATAGTATCAATTTTATATCACTTGTTCCTGCTCGGTTTTTGTTGACTTAGAATAAAACAATTGAAAGTTTTTCAAACGATCCCCTGGGGTCAATGTGTCAGCGTGACAGAAGTTTGATACTGTCCTCCTGTGAGAACAAGCAACAGCCGGCATTTTTCCTCCTCCCGAGTGCCTCATCTTCTTAATCTCCTCACGTAAATGATTCAATTTCGATGCCTTACGTTTCTTACCCACCGCAGAAACAACCACAGGTTCATCAATGCCGTCAAAATTATTCATTTTTTTTGTTTGTTTGTTGATCGAAAAGTAGGTACAAATTTAAATAAGAAAAACTAGGAAGCCAGGTGTATTTAAAGCGCTGCCGTTACTGTTTACATTGCGTGGAATGGTGCGTTGTGATTGGTTGAGCGGATGTCACATTCTGCAGAAAAGGGAGACTGGCGTTTGTTGCGGTTTGGAAAGAAAGGGAGAAAACATGACAGAATAACACGGCGGATATCGCATTTTACTTAAAATTAAACATTGACTTTTCAAAACCGACCAGATACAATACTGATTTTTGCAGTAACTCAATTTTTTTTTAAATGGCGTTTATCGCGTTTTGGAACCAAACTCTTCATATATATATAAAAACTGTATAAATGGCGAGCGAACAACTCTATAGGAAGTGTGTTCCTCCCTGCTCTCGTTATCTCACGAGTGGGGATACACAGCAACTATGTGTTGTTTGTTTGGGAGTGCAGCATGCCCAGTCAGCTCTCGAGGGGGCTGATTGTGAGCATTGCGAGCGTTTTCCACTAAGGACGCTCCGCTCCCGCCAATCACTCTTCGAGGAGAGTGGTTCGGTTCGCGCTCCCCGCGGATCGGGTCCCGCTTCTGTCGAGGCAGAGCGGCAGCTTCAGTCGTGGGGTTCGCAAATGGATCTGACAGCGGGGTTTGAGATGGGCCCAGCCTTATCTCAGCCTTCACCTGTCAGATCGAGTGCCTCAGTCCAGGGTCAGGAAGCACACTCTGCGGTTTCTTCCCCCTAGGCTGAGGCCCCAGTACTACAATTATCCAGTTCTGAGGAGCTGGATGTTGTCAGTATTGGGACAGGAGATACTTAAGACTCATCGCTTCAGTCTCCTGAAACTGAGGAGCTTATGGAGGTGCTCACTCGTGCTGTTGCCAAGTTAAGCATTGAGTGGCCAGCAGATAGGCAGGAATCTAGATTAAAAAGCAAACTAGATGAACGTTTTCTGCCTTCCCGTCTGCTACCTCCACGCTGGTGCTTACCGTTCTTCCCAGACCTCCACACTGAGGTGTCGAAGTCCTGGTAGAAGCCGGTTTCCTACAGACCCAGACCTCTATGTATTCCAACTTCTCGGGGGCTAAACTTCACGGTTATACGACGATGCCCAAGGCTGAAGAGACGCTTGCGGGCCATCTCTCCTCCGAGGCGTCATCATCGTTTAAAGCACCAGCATTACCCTCCAAGCCACTTAAAAATACTTCGGCTTTGGTGGGTAAGGCGTATTCGGTGGCAGGTCAGGCCGCGTCATGTCTGCATACCATGTCCATCTTGCAGGCGTACCAGGCTGATCTATTAAAAGACATTAGCGAGAGTGAGGAGGTCAGTTCTGACACGATTCGCGAATTGCGTCAGGCAGCAGATCTGTCTCTCCGTGCCACCAAGGAGACGGCCAAGTCAATGGGCCGTTCTATGGCAGCCCTGGTGGCTACGGAGAGGCATCTGTGGCTGAACCTTTCTGGTATGAAGGAAAAAGATAAAAACTTTCTTCTGGACGCCCCGCTTTCCCCTGCAGGCCTATTCTGTGACTCAGTTAATTCCGTCATCAATAGGTTTCAAGAAGAGAAAAAGCAGGCAGCAGTGTTCCAGAAGTTCCTCCCGCTCCGTGTTCATGTCCCAGGGACTGCTGGACGGGGGCAGTCCCGGCCGTCGCCAAGCTCCTCACACCGGGTGCAGCAGAAACAGAGTGTCGCAGAAAGATTGGGACGCGGCGCTCTCAGGCAAAGCCTTCGAAGGGTAAAACTGATCTGAGGACAGTTCTTATCGCTAAGAAGGCCTGACAGTACCAGCATCAGGATGCTGAGGGTAGTCCCCACCGTAAGAGAAAGGAGTTCACCGTATTACACGGTGCCCATTCTCTCTCTGTGCCCTCAGGGGCCCGCTCTGCCAACCCTGTCTTAATGCCAGGGCGTAGACGGTCCCAGCGAGCATTTTCCAGAGGGGCCCTCGCTCCCTCTGAGGAGGGGTTTAGAGCAGCCAGACCAGTTGTTCCCTGCCGGTGTGCCGTTAGAGGGCGCTGTGTCTGCTACTCGAATTATTCCAGAGGCCAGTCTCGAGAGACTGGTACCCTTAGTAGATTTTATGGCAGAGTGGAAAAGCCTTACAAAAATATCTCAGTGGGTCCTGCAAACGATCGAAAACGGTTATTCTATACAGTTCAGGTCTCGGCCACCTTGATTTGTAGGGGTTCTGCCCACAGTGGTGGGCCCCGAGCAGGCTCTGGTAATGGAACAGGAGGTGAAAACTCTCCTGCAAAAGGAGGCTATAGAACGGGTTCCTCCTCCCAGCAAGGAGTCAGGTTATTACAGCCGATATTTCATCGTTCCAAAGAAGGATTGGGGGTTGCGTCCAATTTTAGATCTGCGCCTGTTAAATCGCTCTGTCGGGAAGCTCAAGTTCAAGATGCTCACTCTCAAGCAGATCGTGTCACAAATCAGATCTGAGGACTGGTTTGTCACGATAGATCTAAAGGACGCGTACTTCCACATTTCCATCCTTCCATAAACACAGGAAGTTCCTGAGGTTCGCTTTCGGGGGCGAAGCGTACCAATATTGTGTTCTTCCATTCGGTCTAGCTTTGTCACCCCGCACATTCACGAAGTGCATGGATGCGGCCCTAGTCCCTCTACGTCTCCAAGGCATCCACCTCCTAAATTATATCGACGATTGGTTGATTCTAGCTCAGTAGGAGCTTCAGGCGGTTCGGCATCGAGATGTCATTCTCGCTCACATCAAGAAGTTGGGGTTGAGGCTGAACACCAAGAAAAGTGTGTTATCTCCGTCACAGAGGACCTCTTTTCTGGGGGTTATATGGGATTCGACGACGATGCAGGCACGCCTGTCGCCTGCTCGTATCGCTTCGATTCTCTCAGCCGTAAAGCAAGTGAAGCTAGGCCAGCTGCTCACTGTAAAGCAGTTTCAGAGACAGTTAGGTCTGATTGTAGTAGCGTCCAACGTTATACCTTGCGGCCTGCTGTACATGAGACCGTTACAGTGGTGGCTCAGGGCCAAGGGGTTCTCCCCGAGGGGAAACCCACTCCGCACGATCAAGGTCACGCGGCGCTGCCTTCGTGCCTTGGTCATGTGGAAAGAACCTTGGTTCCTGTCCCAAGGGCCCGTGCTGGGAGCTCTCTGTCATCGTGTTACTTTGACGACAGACGCTTCCCTCACGGGCTGGGGGGCGATCATGAGTGGTCGCCCAGCCCAAGGTCTGTGGCAGGACCATCATCTCTCGTGGCACATAAACTGTCTCGAAATGTTGGCGGTGTTTCAGGCAGTGAAATACTTCCTCCCAGACCTGAGGGGCCACCATGTGCTTGTTCGATCAGATAACACATCGGTGGTCTCTTATATAAACCATCAGGGGGATCTGCGTTCGCGCCCCTTATACAAACTGGCTCACCAGATCCGACTGTGGGCCCAGGGGAAGCTTCTTTCATTGAGGGCAATTTATATCCAAGGATATCTAAATAAGGGGGCAGACATCCTGTCGAGGCAGGGGCCGAGACCTGGGGAATGGAGACTCCACCCCGAGGTGGTGGAGCTCCTATGGAAGAGTTTCGGTCGTGCCGAGGTGGACCTATTTGCTTCCAAGGAGACATCACACTGTCCACTGTGGTTCTCCCTCAGCCATCCAACCCCGCTGGGGTTGGACGCCATGGTGCAGGCGTGGCCGAGGTCACGTCTGTACGCATTTCCCCCAATCGCTCTGCTCCCAGGAGTTCTGGAAAGGGTTCGCCGGGACGGGGTCAGTCTACTGTTGGTAGCCCGGTACTGGCCGGCCCGAGTATGGTTTGCGGACCTAGTGTCTCTCCTCGATGTCTCTCCTCTGGAGATTCTGATCAGGAGGAACCTACACTCTCAGGCGAGTGGTACTATTCTTCACCCTCCCCCAGAGCTGTGGAAACTGTGGGCTTGGCTTCTGAGGGGGCCCAGCTCATAAGTTCAGGTCTCTCAACCGAGGTTTTTGAGACCATCCTCCACTCCAGAGCTCCGTCCACGAGGATGTTATATGCCCTGAAGTGGAAACTTTTCACTTCATGGTGTGGAGACCATGGACATTTAGTTTGGACCCTTTAACTGTCCAGTGGGTGCAGTGCTGGAGTTCCTGCAGGAGCGCTTCTCCACAGGGTTATCCCCCTCCACACCGAAGGTCTACGTGGCGGCACTAGCTGCTTACCACGTCCCTTTAAGTGGAGTTTCTTAAAGAAACACGCTTTCTTCGTGGCACTTTGAGGTTAAGGCCAGCAGTTTGCACGAGGGTGCCTTCTTAGGATTTGGCCATCGTACTAGAAGGTCTCTCCCTTGCTCCCTTCGAGCCCATTGAAGAAGTTCCTGAGAAGTACATTACTCTAAAGACTCTCTTTCTTCTTGCTATTTCATCTCTCAAAAGAATTGGAGATATTCAAGCTCTCTCGGTTTCTCCCTTGTGCCTGGAATTTTCGCCTGGCATGGTAAAGGCTTTTCTCCATCCTAGGCCCGGATACGTTCCTAAGGTCCCTACTAATGTTGTTAGACCTATAGTTCTGCAGGCTTTTTGTCCTCCTCCGTTTCTGACGTCATACCAAGAGAAACTTAATCTTCTCTGCCCTGTGAGGGCCTTAGATGCTTACGTCCACAGAGCTGCCCTGTGGAGGAAATCGGAACAACTGTTCGTCTGCTTTGGGCCACCCAGGAAGGGGTGTCCTGCATCTAGACAGAGAATGAGCAAGTGGGTGGTTGAGGCTATCTCACTTGCTTATGAGTCGGCTGGTCAGCCTTCACCCTTGGCTGTACGAGCTCACTCTATCAGGGGTATGGCTGCTTCCAAAGCTTTATTGTCAGGGGTTTCCCTTCATGATGTTTCTGATGTGGCAGGCTGGTCCTCTCCGCACACATTTGTTAGGTTTTATGACCTTGATCTCAGCTCCACTCCAGGGGGGCAGGTGCTTTCGTCCGAATGTGCTCCCTGATTCACACGGACGGTCACTGGTCCTTATGGCGACGTGGGTATTAGCGTTCTTACAGCGTTTGACGCAGCTCGAGTTCCCTTGAAAGGGAACGTCTCGGTTACGTATGTAACCCTAGTTCCCTGAATAGGGAACGAGAGGGTGTGTCTCCCTGCCATACTCTCTGCATTCCCATAATCGACTTGCTTCGGCCTATCAGAAGCTGTCACGGTTGTGTTTTCGGGTTGCTTTATAGTTTGGATGGAGAGTGAACTACTGATCCCAGCAAACGTTCCCCTGACCTTAGTTCATGTTTCCTGTTTGGCTATTTTTTTGGGAACCGATTCCTTAGGAACTGTTGTAAGTCACAGTAGGTTTAGTTTGATGGGAAAGAGAATATCACAAACTAAATTAGGACCTTTTAAGATAAATTATTAGTGTATTCACTATGGTCTATGTTTGATTAGGAGGATCAGTGAAATTAATGACAAACTAATCCTGTGCCTTTCGGTAATGTTTATGACAAAGCTGCTGATGTTAACAGTTTAAATTATGACTAATACATTTTTTAAATGTGTTTCAAAGTCAAAATTTTTCATATTCTTACAGAGCCTGATTGATTTAGTTTACCCCTAAACGCTAATTAATTAACTATCAAACATGTACTAACATGTTTCAGGCTGCTGTTATTCATGCATGAATCATTATGACTCCTTTCGTAGTTAAGGATCGCTCTTCATTGGTTCATGATTAGTTCATATCTTCACTAATCATGAGTTCATGTTGAAGTAACTACTAATTCAGGTATTAGTACATGATTATTCATACCCTGTTATTGTAAAATGTTACCATGCATGCTATAGAGACGCATTTCATGAGATCGGGTTTGGGGAACACATCTCTTAAATTGTTTGCTTGCCATTTTTTCACACTACACAAAGACAAACTTTTTCCTGCCTGTGTGAACTAACTCCAAACAAAAACTCAAGACTTTTACAAACACAGTCACACTGCCTTGTTACACAGCACACACACAAGCAGCTTCCTGAAGACAAAGAAGCTGATGATGTGCTTAGCACCCTATTTATACGACACTGGGTAGAGATGGAGCAGTGACCCCTATATATATATATATATATTACACAAATAATGTCACAAATAATGACTGTTGATGTACAGTCATGGTCACCGTGATTTTGCCAAGTAAGACATGGTCCTGGATCAACATATTTTGTTGATCCTGGATCAACATTCCTGTCCCAAAATGTAGTCTTTACCCAATTACTACCCCTAAACCTAACCCTACCCATAACTTTTCTCTAAAATCAGAGGGTAATGATAGGTGAATGACACTGATGTTTAAGTACTTCACCTTGGTTCTAAGCCTAAACTTGACATAAACTGTAAACTTGTCCCTCAAATCTGATTGGTTAATTGGAAAGTTGATTCAGGATCAACAACGATGTTGATCCAGGAACATGTGGTACTTGGTGAAATCACGTTCACCGTACAGTCATATACTTGTACTTTACAATCAAAGCAAATTTTTTTGTTTAATGCATATTTTAATACGTCCAAAGTTAAAACAAAAAACAAAAAAACAAAACAAATATCTGATCAGTTTATATGAATATTGTTCCAGGACTAACAAGGCTGTTGATCCAGGAGTGATATGCAGCTGTAAAGCAGCAAAGATCGGGCAAATCTGATAAAGCCGCATGCTACTTCCAAACATGGATGCTGTAATATTATTAGCACAGCAAATTTACTATTTGCAATTAATGAGTGACCAACATGACCTTTCTGTAAATTCATGATTAATTATGTAAATCATTATAGCTCTGTTCAAAAGAATCAATAAATAGGCATTCGAACAAGCGCTGTATTTAAATCTGTCACAGTAAGGCTTTATAGACTAATCCTGATCCTTTTACCACATGAACCATGTGATCCCAATTAGAATTAGCTAAATATCAAGATTGAAAAGTATAGTGTTTTGTTGAGAGATAATCTCAAAAGAGCCTGCAAAACATTCTCTATAAGCTGCACATTTATATTAATTAATGCCCAGGTCAGGAAGCCAAATAGAGAAGAAGAAATAAAGATTTATATAGATTAATGTAAGTGAATGCATCCTAACAGTTTTAAAAAAAAAAAAGATCTCAATGAGATTTTAACCCAAATGAATGAATGAATGAATGAATGAATAAATGAATGAATTAATGAATGAACGAACAAACAAACAAACAAACAAACAAACGAATGAACTAATGAGAGCCAGATATTGACAGAGATTTAGCCAGTTAAAAGACAAAGTTTTGACAAAATGATTAACTGTTAAAAATAAAAATGTAAAGTAATTTTTTAAGGGATAGTTCACTCAAAAATTAAAATGCTGTCATCATTTACTCATTCCAGTGACTTTCTTTTTTCTGCAGAATTGACAGCAAAATAAGATATTTATACAACAAAATACAACGAGAGTCAAAGGTAATCGTAACCGTTTAGTTACCAACATTCTTCAAAATGTCTTCTTTTGTGTTCCACCGAGGGAGGAAGTTAAAGTCAAGCAAGTTTGAAACGACATGAGTGAGGATATGATAACATAATTTTTAATTTAAGGCTGAACTATCTCTTTAATACCATAAACTAAAAAGAATGCGCATTATAGAAAATACAGGTGCTGGTCATATAATTAGAATATCATCAAAAAGTTGATTTATTTCAAGAATTCAACTTAACAGGTGAAACTAATATATTATATAGACTCATTACATGCAAAGTGAGATATTTCAAGCCTTTATTTGTTATAATTTTGATGATTATGGCTTACAGCTTATGAAACCTACAAAATCAAAATCCCAGAAAATTAGAATATTACATGAAATCACACAGTAATTACACAGGAATACCATGGTCATTGAACCAGGTTTTGGTTCTTTTGGCAGTTTGGGCAGGTGCAAATCCTGCTGGAAAATGAAGGAAGCATCTCCATAAAGCTCGTCTGCTGAAGGAAGCATGAAGTGCTCTGAAAATGTCCTGATAGACGGCTGCGTTGAGTGGACAGCATAGTGGACCAACTCCAGCCGATGACATGGCTCCCCAAACCAACACAGACTGTGGAAACTTCACACTGGACTTCAAGCATCTTGGATTGTGTGCCTCTCCATTCTTCCTCCAGACTCTGGGACCTTGGTTTCCAAATGAGATGCAAAATTTGCTCTCATCAGAAAAGAGGACTTTGGTCCACTGTGCTTTATTAAATCCAGAATCAACGCAGCCGTCTACCAGGACATTTTCAGAGCACTTTATGCTTCCTTCATTTTCCAGCAGGACTTGCACCTGCCCACACTGCCAAAAGAACCAAAACCTGGTTCAATGACCATGGGATTACTGTGTAATTACTGTGTGATTTCATGTAATATTCTAATTTTCTGGGATTTTGATTTTGTGGGTTTCATAAGCTGTAAGCCATAATTATCAATATTATAACAGATAAAGGCTTGAAATATCTCACTTTGCATGTAATGAGTCTATATAATATATTAGTTTCACCTGTTAAGTTGAATTCTTGAAATAAATCAAGTTTTTGATGATATTCTAATTATATGACCAGCACCTGTATGTGACAAATGGTTTTGTTGCACTGACATGCATACAAGTCTAATGTAACCGCAACATATGCATTCTGATAGAACATGTAGGCTACTTGTCAATAAATATCCTCACTTTTTATACAGCCCCATGTTCGCTGTTCATAAGAATCAGAAATTCTGTAAGAGTGAACTTACATAGCATGGCCTGAAATTTGGGTTACAGATGACAGTGATCAAACATGGGAATAGTTTGACAGCATGGGGACTGGGGCAGCGGAAACCAGCAGGAGAATCTTGTGTTCTCCTAATTAAAGTTTGTTCCTTTCTGTGCTGTAATCAGACCCTTTAATCTCCGTTTGAATCGCCACTGACAGTGGCTGGCGGGCACACGTCAGCTGCGTTGGTTTAAGGCCTCTGATTTATCAAACAGACCACTAGTGGCACTTCCGCAATTTCCCCCGAGGCAATCCTTCAGAGAAGTTGTCAGCTCCAATATTGCAGTTCGCTCCATGACATCTTACCGGTTTCACCGCTATCTTTGGATTTTTCAAACACAGCTGTAAATATGGAACGTTTTAACCACGTTCACATTGTCTCTGGCTACAGCTATCACATGCCTTCCCAACCGCATCACAGTGTGAGAGTTTGGAGTGCAGCCATCAGATTCTCTCAGGCAGAAGTCGTAAACTCTACAAATGCCAGAGGTTTATTAACGTTTACTCACTACTTGTTGCAGCTATTTTTGTGCTTCTTGCAAGTAGCCTAGCAACAACAGAAAATAAAGAAATTATGGAAGTCAAGAGAATTCAGCTGATCAGCAGCCGTCAGTGTTTGATGCAGTTTTTATATGTGCTAAACTTCATACGAATAAATTTCATTTCATTACGCATGAGTGGAGATTCAAATGAAAAAAGAATGAGGAAGTGGCACTGTCTCATAAGCTTCAAACTCAATCTTTGATATACAATGAGTCTAATGTACAATGTCCACATGGAGGGAAGAACGGAAAAACAAATAGTGCAGAGAAGAAATAAAAGACTATCTAGTTGAAACACGCAAACTACTGTATCAACATTTTGCTATGCTGAGCACTTCACACACTGATAGTGAAGGAATAGACACAACTGTTCAAAAGATTGGGGTCAGTAAGATTTATTTTTCTTATTCAGCTAGAATGCGTTAAATCAATGAAAAAGTGATTGTAGACTTCTGCATTGTTACCAAAAAATCTAATACAAATAAATGAATTTATTCATCAAAAAATGTTTCATGGTTTTCGCAAAAATATTAAGCAGCACAACTGTTTTCAACATTGATAATAATAATAAATGTTTTTTGAGCATCAAATAATCATATTAGAATGATTTCTGGAGGATCATGTGACACTGAAGACTGAAGTAATGATGCTAGTGTATTTATATTTAGGGATTCACTCAAAAATGAACTCACAAATGTATGTATCTTTGCTGCAAACCTGTATGACTTTCTATCTTTCTTTCTTTCTTTCTTGAAACACTAAAGGGGAAGTTTGAGCTGCTTTTTTCAGTACAATGAGGGCAAAATGATGACAGATTTTTTATTTTGGGGGGAACCATTCCCTGAAGTAAAATATTACAGACCATGCTGCACACTCTCAGAAAAAAAAGGTACAAAAGCTGTCCCTGGGACAGTACCCTTTAAAAAGGATATGTACCATTTAGGTATGTACACTTTTGGTATCAATACCTTAAAGGTACATATTGGTAAGCACTCTTTAGGTACAAATGAGTACCTTTTCAAAGGGTACCGCCCCAGTGACAACTTTTGTACCTTTTTATCTGAGAGTGTGGGATAATAAGAATACTGTATATAAAAATACAGATCTGTCAATTGCAAAGCTTGAGAATGATGTTAAATGATTTATAAGCAGTGGAAATATTGCTGCTAAAGGTGCTTCTGAGGTTATCTTGGACATAGTTAATGCGAGCAGATCAACGAAAAGCTCTGTAATGCCATGGCGCGCAATGCCTAGTGGAGCTCCTTTACGACGAGCTCATAAATTAACAAGCTCAAAGTCCTGAGAGTTTTGGAGACACCTCCAATTTCATAACACTCTTCAGAACCTCCAAACGCAAACTACAGACACTGCTGAGCCCTGTAGGATTCAGATCTATGTAGCCCACACAGCTGTCAGCAACAGTGCTTCTTTACAGGAAAATTAGACCTATTATGATTTATTTAATGCACAATGTCATGAAAAAACCTGGCATAAGCCTTGACAAAAACTAAAACTGGATTGCTCATCTTAAGAAAGTTTCAAAAATGGCTCTACTGAAGCCTAAGTTTCAAAATGCTTTCAAATTTTATAGACTCAATTTGTGGATTGAATAAATGGGGTCTGATAGTTAATATTTGATTATTCCTGTCAGTGACTAACACAATTTATGTCTCCATGAACAAGAGAACAGGGAAAGAATTATAAAACCCTGGCATGGCATTTCATAAACAATAAAGATTTTACCCATGAGAGGCAATGTGATAGCCACAGAATATGAGCCCAAAATCAACCTTTTTGTGTGTTAAAAATAGCCACGATATAAGCTGATGGAAATATACATTTCAGAAAACTTATGGTTAAACTGTGCTGATTTATTCATTTGTATGTAAATAATCCGCAGGATAGTATTTGATTGGCAGTAGCCTTTGGGTGTAGTAAAGTTGGACAAATTCCATCATTAGAAACTGTACAGATGTCAAATTTAGACTTTAAATGCAACCATTAGGAGATTTTTTTTTTTTTAAGAAAATTGAGCTAGACAGCATGTTTCTGCTTATTTATTTATTTTTTTCAATTTTATGTGAATGAAACTCTCAGTGTTAGAAAAGAACAGTTTTTGGTAATGGCCCTTCCATCACACTCACTTCCTCTACGCAGATCTCTGTCAGACATTGTGTTTGATGATAAAGTGCGTTCATGCGCATCTCACAAATATTGGATCCGGAGAAATGAATACAAATTTTTTATGAAACTATCTGCCATGTTCAAACCACTCAGATAGACCTCTCCGCTCCCCGGGCTTTCAGCCTCTTTCCTGTGTTGTCATTCCACTGGGCTTTCTATTGAAATCTCTAATTTGCTTTAACTGTGGGGCTGAGACGACGTCACTCATTCATACGGAATCTCGCTGGACATAACGAACGCTCGGACGGAATTGCAAAGAAAAGCATAGCAGAGTTGTCTTCAATTTATGAGAAATGAATGTGTTATGAATATATAACACCAGGAAAGAGGAAAGTCATAAGATCTAAAATACGATACATGCCTCATAGGGTTTCCAAAGAAGATAACACCCATATTAAATCTCCAATCTTCCTCCCTGGCCCTGTTAACGACAGAGGCAGTTTATTGATGAAGAACTGATGCCGCAAACCGCGGGCCTGTCTGCCTATGATAATTTAACTGGTCTCGTTTTTATCACCCACCTCCTAGCAATTACTGTGACCTCTTTTAAGAGCTCTCTGTGCTGTGGGCTAATTGCTTGCAGAGGACAGAGGAAACACATTCAAATGAACCAGATCTTCTCGTTCCACATCAATTTAACTAAGGCCCTGTTTATACCTGGTATTAAGATCAGTCTTGAGTGATTTGATCACAAGTGGTTTACACCTGGCATTAAAATGACTACTTGTTGTGACTTGTGTTTTGAGGGAAGCATGTTGCTGCAACTGCAAGTGAAGGAAAAGCTCAACAATAGTCAAAAAAGGAAGTTAAAACCCAATGACATTCAAATGTGGTTCGGTGATCAGATCACAAACGTTTTAGAGCTCATTAGCTCTGTCCACTTACGATTGGATAATCTGAATCAAATCTTAAAATTAGGTGTAAATAGGGTCATAGTGGTTAATTAAAACAGGTAGTCATGTTCTAGCAAACTTTTTGATGACAAAATAGGATTCTTTTGTAGGGAAACCCTACATTAAATATAAATATTAAATACTTTCATATACAAAAACCATTATACACTATCATTAGAAGTTTGGGGTAGATAAGAGTGTTTAAAGTGCTCACCAAGACTACATTTATTTTATCAAAATACAGTAAACCAAAATATTGTGAAATATTTTTAAAAAATATTATTTAAACAATCTGTTTTCTATTTGAATATATTTAAAAATGTATTCCTGTAATGGCTGAATTTTCAGCATCATTACTCCAGTCTTCAGTGTCACATGATCCCTCAGAAATCATTTTAATATGATAATTTGCTGCTCAAGAAACATATTGTCAGGATTCAACCAGCTTCACTCACTCCTCCCACTCATTCACTCACTCCTCCCACTCGTTTATTGTCTCCCGAGTACTGATCACCATCACCTGCACCTCATCATTCCACCTCCTTTATATTCAACTCCCCTTCACACACTCTTTGTCTGGTCTCGTCTCTGCATGACACACAGACTCATTCATGCTACTAACCTGCTACTTACCTGAGATCATCGGGCAACCTTCATCACCCCTGTCATCGTGTGCCCTCTTCAGTCTTCAACCTTCCGTCTTCAGACCTTTCCATGTGACTCTCCATCAGCATCTGAAACAGAGACTCTGATTATCCTTCAGCTAAGTTCCCATCTGATTATCAACTGTTTGAATACTCACCATATCTCTGTCTGGTTCTACAAACCTGTAAATAAACACTATTTCACTTACCACCTGTCTGACTCCTGTTCCATCCGTGACACATATTATCAATGATGAAAACAATGCTGGTATCACACTTGGCTGTATACAAACGCACGAAGATGAAGGAATCAGGTTCAAACAGTCCAAAAGGAGGCAGGAAGGCAAACAACCATACATCGACGAGACCAGACAAATGTGATCTGAAAACACAGGAACTTAAATTCGAAGACAAATGAGGTTATTAATGACACAACTGAACGTGATGCCAAATCATGAGTAACCAAGGTAACAAACTAATGGTGGGAAATAAGCAAACAAAGTCCAAACAACATAGAACCATGACAGTACACCCCCTTCCGAAGAGGTGCGACCTCGCGCCGTCAGAAGAAGGAAGAGGCTCTGGTGAAGGACGGGAATTCAGGAGGGGTGACGACTGATAAAACCAAGGTGATGTAGATGGTGGGAGGAGCCAGGGAGAAGCCCAGAGCAAGGGAATCCAAGAGTCTAGCCAGGATGGAAATCCACAGCAGCGTCGAAGGAGTGAAGAGCCATGGCAGGGATCCCCTTGACCATGCGCCATGGCGACGATCGATGGCGACAGAGCCAATGGTGGTGGAGCCCTAAGTGCAGACAGAGAGGCGATGTTCCAGAACGACACTGTAGGCTTTGGAGACTGCAACAAAGCTGCAGCGACGACCTCCTAGAGCTGGACCCGGGGCTGGGGCTGTGCACAACATGGGGCTGTGCATTATCATGCTGCAACATGAGGTGATGGTCAAAATGCCATCAATAAAATGCACCTGTGTTCGTTCTCCATAACATACGCCTGCCCATACCACAACCCCACCGCCACCATGGGTCTCTTGATCCACAACGTTGACATCAGCAAACCGCTCACCCACACGACGGCATACACGCTGTCTGCCATCTGCCCTGTACAGTGAAAACCGGGATTCATCCGTGAAGAGAACACCTCTCCAAATTGCCAGACACCATCAAATGTGAGCATTTGCCCACTCAAGTCGGTTACGAGGTCGAACTGCAGTCACGTTGAGACCCCGATGAGGATGACGAGCATGCAGGTGAGCTTCCCTGAGACGGTTTCTGACAGTTTGTGCAGAAATTCTTTGGTTATGCAAACCGATTGTTGCAGCAGCTCTCCGGGTGGCTGGTCTCGATCTTGGAGGTGAAGATGCTGGATGTGGAGGTCCTGGGCTGGTATGGTTACACACGTGGTTTGCGGTTGTGAGGCCGGATGTACTGTCAAATTCTTTGAAACGCCTTTGGAGACGGCTTATGGTAGATAAATGAACATTCAATTCACGGGCAACAGCTCTGGTGGACATTCTTGCAGTCAGCATGCCAATTGCACACTCCCTCAAAACTTGCGACATCTGTGGCATTGTGCTGTATGATAAAACTGCACTTTTTAGAGTGGCCTTTTATTGTGGCCAGCCTAAGGCACACCTGTGCAATAATCATGCTGTCTAATCAGCATCTTGATATGCCACACCTGTGAGGTGGATGGATTATCTCGGCAAAGGAGAAATGCTCACTAACACAGATTTAGACAGATTTGTGAACAATATTTGAGAGAAACAGGCCTTTTGTGTACATAGAAAAAGTCTTAGATATTTTGAAAGATCTTGAAAAATGGGGGCTAAAACAAGTTTTGCGTTTATAATTTTGTTCAGTGTAGTTGCAAAGTTACTTATAGTCAACAGAATGTTAAAAAAGGACCATCAAAATAAAGTGTTACCAAAAATCTTACTGACTTTTCTTCTGGAGAATAGATATATACTAGTAAACTAGCTTACTAGTGTAAGCAAAAACAAACAAAACAAATCACTATTCATTTCATGATTTCATGAAAACAGAAGGAAATATTAATATTATAAAAAATAAATGGCATGTGAATGTTGAAAAAACAACTCATTAATTAACTTTAACACCCCTATAATAAACTATATACAGTATATATATAAAAAAAAAAACTCTGCAAGCCCCTTTGTCCCTGGACTCCAGTTTGAAAACCCTTGTTTTACACTTGCACCCTGAATATGGAGTTATGTAACATACGCGGCCAAATGGCAGGAACTGTGGGGAGCATTCTTATGTGTTTTGGCTCATTCTGTGCTAGCAGTGTTGTGCAGTGTTGTGCTGTGGTATGATTGTCTGGACCAAGATGTAAAATCGCACATTTAAACTGCAATTTTCTCTCTTATTATCTTCCTCATTGTCTGTTTTTCCATCAGTGTATCAGCATGAGACATGCAGTCATGTAGCTAACTATAATTACATATTGTGTGCTAATGAAGGGCTTTGGCAATTAAAAGGCATAAATGAAAAGAACACACGTTCACAAATGCATGTTACGTGTCAAACAGATGCAATTTACTGCAGCGTATTTGTGGAATACTGTGATACAAGGGTTAAATGTTTTGCTCAAATAGAGGGTGACTGTAGCAAGTGGAACCCATGTAACAATTATTAATTCTCTGCTGGTCAAGGGCTTACAGCGTCAAAATCTGCTGAGAGAGACATTCTAGGATGCGGCGCTCGGTTTTCAATTATGTAGTGCTGTGTTACGCACATCATGAGTGACAGCAGGGGAGAGCAAAATTGAAATGAAACTCAACTTGTAAGTTACTAAGATGGGCCATGAAAGCAACTCAAAGCTAAATTTCATTAATTAGATTTCTAATGGCCCACAGTGGGACTTGATTCACTCAGTTCTAACACATTTCTGGCACATTTTTGCAAGGCAATACATGTACAAATGTGCTTGACATTCATGCGATCAAAATAAACATACTGCCACTTAACCTCAGCCCAGAATGGAAGCTCATTATTCTCAAGCACATAAGAAAGTCGATAAGTCTGCCACACACAGCGGGGGAAATCATATTTCCTCCTTTATCCATACCTAAAGTGCTTGAGCCGAATGACTCAAAAAAAAAAAAAAAAAAAAAAAACCTGATGAAATACCAGGTGAATTTGTCATGAGAAAGGACTGACAGGTCAATGCCATCATAGATGCTTATTCAGGCAAAACGCTTCTTTATAAAGCTTGTTTATTTTCTTAATGTTTTCATTTTGCATCCCTGACCACCGACCCGCATGATAATTAAAGAGGAAATAAATTCACACTGCTTATCTGGTGCGTCCAAAAGCAAGTTCAAGTTCCCACAAATCATGTTTCAGAAGAGAAATCATGTTATGCATCAAAGCAGGACTTGTTTTTACTGGAAGGAGGAGGAGTTGCATGTGAACTGCCCACTGTTTCTCCCTCATAGATGACTCATAACATGAGAGCACCAGAAATACTATTATTATCAATGTGATAGCTAAAACAGACCCGGTCTAAGATGACATAATTTGGTTTTGTGCCATAAACAGAGAAACATTTTTCCTCCAATCTGTATCCAGGCATGTTGCAAAAATTCAAGGTCCTGTCAACAGAGGGCACTATAATCTATGGTAAAAGGCCACTGTCTCCAGCACAGCTACGGCCCCCTTTGAGTTACTCATCCTGTCCTCCCATCTCTTTCATCTCTTTGAGAATTGGAATATGGCATACAGGGATTGCATAAGCAATTAAGCCTCCGATGTGAAAATTGAGCTGCCAATAAAAATCGATAGAGACCAAAATGAGTTGAAAAAAGAGCTGACTCCCATTAGATTCCTCCACGCCCTGAAAAACATACTACCCAAATAAAGATGCATGTGCCTCTAAAAACAAGAAAAATCCGTCTATTTTTAGAAACGTGGTGAAAATGTATTGCTTGTCTTGCACATAATAGAATTTGCTTGCTTTGCTCATGACAACCCTGTTTTGAATGGCTGTTGTTGACTTATTTCAAGAGTGGGAATGATATATCCCAGGTGTGATGGAAACAAAGTTGTGGTAACCACCATGTTTCTGTTATTTACCAAACCTTGACAGATATTTCCAAATGCTGTCTGTCATGTAGTCCATCAATAAACACACAAAAACCAATGAAGATCCAGTTATATATTCAAACAAATAAATCTACAAATTATTTGAATAGGCAGAATGCCAGATTTTCAGTGAATTTGAACTAGAAAAGAACTATCGAATGGCTTCAAAAGATATGGCATATTGTGAACGATTCAATATGAACGCTTTTATCATACTGCAATGTTTTTATTTTTTTAAGTAGCCAATCTTTGTCAAAGAAAAAGAGAGGGTTGCTAAATCAGCTAAATATTTCTTTTTGTAAGTATGATATGTAGTGAATAAGTAAATACGTATTAAATTGATTAAAAGAGACGGTCAAGACTTTTACATTGGTACAAAACAATAATGTTGACTGTTTAAAAAAATACAATAAATATAAATTGATAATTTAAAAAAAAAAACATTAAATCTACATATACATGGAATGGCATATATCTATAACTATCAAGCAAATCAAAATGACAGATAGATAATGATTAGGCCTATTCGTATCACAACCTCTGGACAGGAAGGCTTGAGGGAAAATGTACTGTCTGTTTATCCTCCATTAGAGGCCGATATTTAGTATGTGTGTGCGGGCAGAGATTTGAGAGACTGGGGAGAAATGGTTGTTGTTGACCAGTAATCTCTCAGCGCCTGATCAATTTAGGAAACCTCGGCTGATGTCCCCTGACAGCTGTGGCACCAAAGCGGTTTGGAAACTCTCTGAACGCAAAGCCTGTTTCAGTGGAGCTGCATATCAGACACTGCAGATGGAGGAAAATCCTTATCTTCAGAGACGGCTCAGGTTTGCACCTTCAACAACACAGCAAGCTTCTCACAGTGAGCGACTGCTGTTAGAACTACCCATTGACTCAAAATCTTACTATACTGCAAAGGACTCAAATCATCAAACAACATATGACCCACATTAAACAAGATAATCAATCTTGAATATATCCCCTGAGCCCAGCAATGTTCGAAATGACTATGATTTGAATTCAAACCCCCTCAAAGGTGTTAACAAAAAATATTTGTTGGATACGACTAAAGGGAGATGCATTGGTAGATGGTAATTGTTCTACAACATGTCCTTGAAACAAATGTGCCTTGGCCTTTTTTTATCCAAGTCCTCCTGGGCTCTAAGACAGTTTTTTGACATCAGCACCGGATGCCTGTCACCAGCTACCATCACAAACATGGTCATGAAGACAAACAAATAAGAATTAGCATGTGTTAAAAGGAAAGTTGTCCCAAAAATTATAATTCTGTCATAATTTACCAACCCTCAAGTAATTTACAAACTCGTAACAAAAAAAAATAAAAAAAAAATAAAATAAATAAAACTATAGTTCATATGACTCATTGAACTTTTGAAGGCATACAATGTGTGCTTTATGTGACGAACACGCTGACATTATTCACTGAAAATCAATGCAATCTTGCACGGCATCCGTGGTCACCATTGACTTTCAGGACACAGAAAAGAGATGGGAAATACTTCAATAAAAAAATCCTTTTGTATTTGCACTGAAGAAAGTCATGAGGTTTTGGAATATAATAATGATAGAAAAAAACATAAATTATGACAAAATTGTAAATTTTGGTGGAACTATCCCTTTAAAGGACAGAGCAGGAATATGTTTCTGTTGTAGGATGAAATGTGGGGAGGCTAATGTGTGGTAAACATTTCAACACCAATAGTAACCTTAATGTCTCCAGCAGTCGCTCTACCACTTGCACAGAGTGGGCGGGGTGCGAACAGCACGTGTCATTTCCTGTGAGACCCATCCTTCTACACAGTGGACGCTTGTAATCCCTGTGTCGAGTCCAGACGGTCATACCACGGCACAACACTGCTAGCACAGAATGAGCCAAAACACATAAGCATGCTCCCCACACTTCCTGCCATTTGGCCGCGTATGTTACATAACTCCATATTCAGGGTGCAAGTGTAGATGCATTGCAGTTTATAAAATTGATTGGTCTGTATGAACGGCATAAGCCACAAGTTGAGAAGCGTTGAAAGGCAGGACAAAAAGTCAAAAGTCTATTTTCAATAAATAATAAAATGTATTACTTAAAAAAGTTAAATCCTTTATGTCATGCCATGCACAAGCAGTCCATTTTCCATCGTTCCATCGTCCCGAAGGATTTTGGTTAAATGGCTGAAATAAGGTCTGTGGTGAACTCAAGCTCAAGACACTTTCACACTTTATCCTGGGGCATAAAATACATCAATATTACCCCACCAGTGATTTTTTTGAAGCTGTTACGTGTCTTTGAAAAAGGCGGTTGCTAACAAGTGGCTAAACGGGACTACAGAGGCTGTCGAGAAGATTAAACGTCATCATGCTGAAAAGGTAAACTCAGTCCGCTTTTACACCCCCGTTTTGCTTATAACTGTGCTCTTATAAACTATTCTAATTCAAACGTTCTGGGAAATTGTTTTTAGATAAAAACAGAACGAGTTTTCGTAAGCTTATTGATGGTGACGTTGAAGTCGTGGGACCGTGGTGGTTCGTTTATAGCCTACCATTAGCTTTTTACTTTTGGCGACTGCATTTAGGCTTCAAATTTCATAAAAGTTGTGTTCATCTGTGATCATTTTTTTGATGGACAAAACATGCAAGTATCATAAACTTTTGTTAATCACATAGCTTCTTCTCTTACGAGAGTATCTCTCGTACTGCGTAATATCTTACGCTATGGGGAAAACCTCTTTTCCACGAGATATTGAAGATATCTGAAGAGATATTGCTTGTGCATCGCTCACTGAGCGATAACACGGCTCCATGGGTGTTGAATAACCTGTACTATTACCCAGTTCAGGCTGAACACGTTCACCCTGTCTGTGTGAAACACTATTAACATAACTAGCTCCTATAGGATGCTATTTCATGGGGAATGATGCTTGCAGCCTCTCTTCTCCGACTCTCTGTGAGTCTATGGTGATTATGCACTACATGAGCCCCGGGCTACTGCCCTTGGGACTTTGGTGTCGGATCCCAGTACGCACGGCGTTTTGCATTGTGTTCCCCATAGCGTAAGATATTACGCAGTACGAGAGATACTCTCGTAAGAGAACGTACTCGGTTACTAACGTAACCTCGGTTCTCTCTAGAGAGGGAACGAGTACTGTGTATCTTGCCGTGCATACACAGCTCTGGTTCGCTTCGGCGATGAAAACGAATCGGTTACCTAACGTAACCTCGGTTCTCTCTAGAAGAGGGAACGAGTATTGCGTAAGCTAGCTTACGCTACGGGAAAGATTCATCTTTGCTGAGAGTTTGAAGCCAAAAAATTATTTCATAATTTGTATCCATTGACAATGCAGTTCCTCTGCGGCAGACCTAGAGCAGGCTAGCTAGCAGCTCATTGGTTCGCTCAGAGAGAACTGCTTAAGCCTATGGGAGAGCGGGGCTGAACCCGCTACCAATGGGAAGCGCCCGCGCGCTCATTGCATCATGGCCCGCCAGAGTGGGCGTGGCTATGGTGTATAAAACAGTCTCTCCCAGGCTTATATGATGATTTATTTCAGTGTGAAGCGAAACGCTAGTAGCGCAAGCACGGCCGGGAACGCAATACTCGTTCCCTCTTCTAGAGAGAACCAAGGTTACGTTAGGTAACCGATTCGTTCTCTTACGAGAGGTTCTCTCGTATTGCGTAAGCTAGCTTACGCTACGGGAACACCTGGTCAACGCCGTGCGCGCTATGAAAAACACTCATGAATCCCAGGGTGATACCGGGGGAATAATTTAATGTGGAGTGAATGTACAAAGAGGCCGGCAGAGCGGGCACATAGTGTATACATAAGCATCTTAGGAGAGCACAAGGGGCGAACCGGTTGTGTGAGGGACTCCCAGTGATGCAGCTTCTTAGGGAGCTGGTTTTTAGACAGCTAGTAGTTTTTCCTGCAAGGCGGGAACTTCCAAATTGTAAAATCTGACAAAAGTGGACGGGGAGGCCCATCCCGCGGCCACACAAATGTCATGAATGGAAATTCCACAGGACCATGCCCACGATGAGGCCATGCCTCTGGTGGAGTGCGCCCTGATGCCCAAAGGGCAGGGCAGGCATTTTGATGCGTAAGCAGAAGCGATAGCGTCCACTATCCATCTAGACAGTGTCTGTTTTGAGGCGGCCAGACCTTTGGTGCGCCCCCCAAACGACACGAAAAGCTGCTCAGCGCGTCTGAACGCGGCAGCGCGCGTAGTGTACAATCTCAGAGCCCGAACCGGGCAGAGGAGATTAGCGTCGCGCTCACTATCGGATGGAGGCAGAGCCGATAGAGAAATAATCTGAGCCCTGAACGGGGTACCAATCGCCTTCGGGACATAGCCATGCCTAGGTTTGAGAATGACGACTGAATCATTCGGTCCAAACTCAAGACACGCGGCGCTGGATGAGAGCGCGTGAAGATCCCCCACGCGTTTTACTGAGGACAGAGCCATCAGAAAAACGGTTTTGAGCGAGAGGTATTTTAGGTCCACAGACTCGAGCGGTTCGAACGGGGGTGCTTTCATAGCTTCGAGGACTATAGAAAGATCCCAGATAGGAACCGACGGGGGCCGCGGAGGATTCATCCTTTTAGCTCCCCTGAGGAAGCGGATGACTAACTCGTCTTTGCCCAGGGACTGAGCGCGCCGGGGTTCAGAGAATGCCGCGACGGCTGCCACGTAAACCTTGAGAGTGGAGGGGGACCTGCCCTTGTCCAGCATCTCTTGAAGGAAAACTAGCAAAGATGGTACCTCGCATGACCGTGGGTCCAGATGTTTGTCGGTGCACCATTTTGAGAACACAGACCATTTAGACGCATAGAGCCTTCTCGTGGAAGGTGCTCTAGCCTGTATGATAGTGTTTCTTACTCCCTCTGGCAAATTGACGAATAGTCGTTGATCACCCATGCATGTAGCGCCCAGCGCTGTGGATGGGGGTGCCAGATCGTGCCGCGAGCTTGAGAGAGGAGATCTGCTCTGACTGGGATGGGCCACGGGGCTGTCTGTGACAGCTGAGTGAGCTCCGGAACCCAACTTTGACTCTCCCAACGCGGAGCTATGAGGAGCACCGAGTGGCGTGTGTCCCTGATCCTCTGAATTACCTGATGTAACAAAGCGATCGGAGGGAATGCATAGAGCGGGCGGCGAGGCCATTCCTGGGCTAGCGCGTCCTCGCTCCTCGTAAAAAATATTGGGCAGTGAGCGTTCTCTTCTGACGCGAAGAGGTCCACTTCTGCTCTGCCGAATAGCCGCCACAGTATTTGGACCGTCTGTGTGTTCAGGGACCATTCTCCTATGGAGATAAGGTTCCTGGATAGTATGTCTGGACCGTCGTTCAGATGGCCCGGCACATGCGTCGCTCTGAGCGAAAGCAGGCGGCTCTGAGACCAAACTAAAATGCGGTGTGTCAGTAGAAAGAGATTCTTGGATCTGACACCGCCCTGACGGTTGATATAGGAGACCACAGCCATGTTGTCCGAACGGATCAGGACGTGGTGTCCCCGAATGAGCGGGAGGAAGCGCGAGAGCGCGTTCTCGACCGCAAGCATTTCCAGACAATTTATGTGTAAGGGGCTTTCCTGAGTCGACCAGTGGCCGAAGGCCGGTGAGCCCTCGCAGACTGCACCCCAACCCGTGTTGGATGCATCTGTCGAGATGACTTTTCGGCGGGAAAAGGTCCCCATCGTGACGCCCTGCCGAAACCATTCTGCTACTGTCCATGGCTGCAGCGCCGTGAGACATGTCTGCGTAACCCTGACCAGCTGGCGGCCTGTGTTCCACGCGTGGTGGGGTACACGGCTGTTTAACCAGAGCTGAAGCGGGCGCATGTGCAGAAGGCCCAGCTGAAGCACAGCGGAGGCTGAGGCCATGTAACCCAGCATCCTCTGAAAGGTTTTCAGGGGTATGCGGGTGCCCATCTGAAACGAGGCGGCTAGACGCTGAACACTGCGCGCGCGCTGTGAGGACAGGCGAGCCGTCATTGAGACCGAGTTCAAATCTATTCCTAGAAAGGAAATCGATTGACTGGGTTGAAGGGAGCTCTTTGTCCAGTTGACAGAGAGGCCCAGTGTTTTCAGATGGTCGAGGAGAACTGCGCGGTGCGACAGAAGCTCCGTCTGTGATTGGGCCAAAATCAGCCAGTCGTCCAGATAATTCAATATGCGCAGCCCCTGGCTCCGCAGGGGGGCGAGCGCCGTATCCATGCACTTCGTGAATGTACGGGGCGCCAGGGATAAGCCGAACGGGAGGACGGCGTATTGATATACATGACCCTCGAAGGCAAAACGTTAGAATGGCCTGTGACGGGGATTTATCTGTATCTGAAAATAGGCGTCTTTCAGGTCTAGAGAGATGAACCAGTCCCCCTGGCGCACTTGCGCGAGGAGTTTCCTGGTAGTGAGCATCTTGAACGGTCTCTTCATGAGCACTTTGTTCAAAGACCTGAGATCTAAAATCGGTCTGAGGCCGCCGTCTTTCTTGGGAACCAGAAAATAACGGTCATACATGGCGGGACTCTCTCTATGGCGCCCTTTTGTAGCAGCGTCGCAATTTCTGAGCGAAGCGTGCCGGCGGCCAGCGGGCTGACAGTAGATTCGAGCCGAGCGCGTGCACGAGGCGGGCGGCGGCGAAACTGTAGCAGATAGCCGTTCTTTATAATGCTTAGCACCCACGGGGAAATGCCTGGAATGGCTTCCCACGCTTTGGAGCATGCGGCTAGTGGCCGAATGGTTATCACGCCCTGATTGCTGTACATAGCGGGCTGAACACAGAGTGTGGGCGCGCTTTGAATGTGTGTTGCCCGTCTCATGTGAAGGGGCTCTGAGAGAGACACGGGATATGTTATGCTTGTGTGTATGGGTGAACACATGATTGTGGGCACATTTTCTACACAACCGGCAAATTTTCTCTTTTTGAGATTTCTCTGGGTAGCCGTAAAAACGGCTTTTTGTCGCTCGCAAGCGGGTAGGGACTCCGGCTTGTTTGTGGCGGTAAACACTACAGCAGTCGGCGAAACAACGGGGACTGGCAGAGGGCGAAGCTTTGACGGCGGTCCGGCCGCAGCGGGAGAGCGCCTTCGTTTTCTTAACTTTGCTAGGCAGACTTCTGATGATCAGGCTTCAGCGTGATCTTGGGTCGCGGGCCCCTCGGGGGCGGCGGTCTGCGGCGGCTGTCAGAGCGAGAGCGAGGGCGGCCGCCCTGTCTGCGCTGGGCTGTTTGAGTCTGGTGAGGAGGGCGCTGCGGTGGGGCTCTGACAGGAGGCTCACGAGAGCGGCCTGCGGAAGAGCTAGCGCGGCGGGGCAGAAACAAATTCATGGCCTGGGTAGCTTTCTGGACTTCGGAAAAGCGATCGACAATTCCCGTGACAGCAGATCCAAAAAGGCCCGTCGGGGAGAGGGGCGCGTTAAGAAACGCGCCGCGCTCAGAATCTCCCATGTCGGCGAGCGTTAGCCATAAGTGTCTCTCAGCTACACAAAGACTGGCCATGCATCTCCCCAGAGCTTGTGCGGCGGCTTTAGTGGCGCGAAGGGCGAGGTCCGTAGCACTTCTTAGGTCCGTGACAGTGGGGGAGGGGTTCCTACCGCTCTCGGCCCATTCACGGAGAATATCGCTCTGTAGTACTTGGAGGACAGACATAGAATGTAGCGCTGCGGCGGCTTGACCAGCGGCGGCATAAGCGCGAGCGTGAAAGCTCGAGGTCGCTCTGCAAGCTTTCGAAGGAAGCGTGGCGGAAGAGCGCCATCTAGCAGAGGGCGGGCAGAGGTGTGCGGCGACCAAGTCCTCGACAGGTGGCATGGTTGAGTAGCCCTTTTCGGCGGCTCCGTCCACTGAGCGCAGCGAGACGGATATGTCGGAGCGGTTTCTAGCCGAGAGCGGAGCATTCCAGGACTTCGTCAGTTCTGCGTGAAGTTCAGGCAGAAATGGGGCGGCCCGGTTGCACGCGGGGGTCGAGCGCCGATGAAAGAAGCTGCCGTCCATCCGGTTCGGGGCCTGCTCGGGTGGAGGAGACCACTCGAGACCGAGGCGTTCAACGGCCTGTGAGAGGAGGCGCATTAGTTCCTCCTCTATTCCGGCGCGGATCCCCGCCGACTCTCTCGTGGATCCGAGAGATGACCAGTCTTCACTGTCTGAAGCGAGCAGTGAACATGAGTCCTTCTCCTCCGCGGCGTCATCGGAAGCGACAGAGCGGCCACTCGGCGGCAACTGTATGTCCGGCTGTGGCGGGGAGGGAGAGCGGGAAGTGGGAAGCGGCGGCGGCGGCCCGCATGGTTCCGCAGGGGGCTCCGGCGGCCTCTGGGCGCGGCGTTTCTTTTTACGCGGCGAAGAGAGAGGCGGCGCGGGAGCGGATTGTGCCGCCAGGAGTCGTGCCCGCAGGGACGACAACGGCAGGCTTTCACAGAAGTCACATCCTCCATCCGCGAGGGCGAGTTCTGCGTGCTCGAGTCCCAGGCAGAGAGCGCAGACAATATGGCGGTCTCCGTCCTCGAGAGGAGCGCGGCAAGAGCCGCCGGAAATTCGAGACATCTTTAAAAAGACGCTCAGCTCTTTTAAAACAGAGAAGGATACAGTCGTCGGATGGCGCTAGCTTGCAGGGCGGCTGAAGGTGGCGAAGACGGCCGGCTTCTTCAGGGTCCGTGAGCTCGCTAGAGTGATGCCTTCTCGACGGCGACGGCTTTTCTTCTTCTCAGAACAGCAGAAGCGTGTAGCTTGCTGAAGATGAAATGAATCATCATATAAGCCTGGGAGAGACTGTTTTATACACCATAGCCACGCCCACTCTGGCGGGCCATGATGCAATGAGCGCGCGGGCGCTTCCCATTGGTAGCGGGTTCAGCCCCGCTCTCCCATAGGCTTAAGCAGTTCTCTCTGAGCGAACCAATGAGCTGCTAGCTAGCCTGCTCTAGGTCTGCCGCAGAGGAACTGCGTTGTCAATGGATACAAATTATGAAATAATTTTTTGGCTTCAAACTCTCAGCAAAGATGAATCTTTCCCGTAGCGTAAGCTAGCTTACGCAATACGAGAGAACCTCTCGTAAGAGAACCAGTGTACCAGCCTTATCGAGCTATATTTATAGGGCGAGACCACGCCCTTTCTGGCGGGACGTGACGAAATGGGCGCGAAATGCCCCCATTGGATATGTGTCACGCAGCGCCTCTCTCGATAGGCTGCTGCTGTTGCCGCAGGGCAGCCAATAGGCGCGCGAGCCGTCTTGCCTATGTCTGCATGCTGCTGCACAGCGTTTTACATTCATTCAAAATTAAGGATAATTTTTGGCTTCAATATCTCGTGGAAAAGAGGTTTTCCCCATAGCGTGAGATATTACGCAGTACTCATTCCCTCTCTAGAGAGAACCGAGGTTACGTTAGTAACCGAGTACGTTTTTACCGATAATCCAAAAGGCTGGTGCGTTGGATTGTTGGCTCTGCCCCCCTTGCTTATGGATCACGTTGTGCAGGATAGAAGAGAGATGCAGAGTAGAGGATGACACGGGAGTGGATTTTCACTCCTGTCCCGTCCCACTCCCATAGAAAGAAATCTTGTCCCGTCCCACTCCCATAGAAAGTTTAAAAAATAATCCCATCCCATCCCGCTCCTGGTAAATTGACTCCCACTCCCATCCCTCTCCTGTTTAAACTGACTCCCGCTCCTGTACCGCTCCCATATATTTTTTTCTTCAATTAGTGTTTAGTTAATACATAGAATTTGATTTAATCTGCATCCTCTCCATCCTGTTTTAGACCAGCTGCTGAGCCGCTGTTTCTAGATTTTCTCCAGAAAATGGAAGACAGCAAATAAAAGAAAAACAGTACATAGTTCACACCATGTCTACAATAGTTTAATAAACCCAAACAGCACATAAAGCTGCATTTTACTCATTTATTGTTGAGTAAACAATACATTTATAGTTTACATTTATAGTTTTTTTTAATTACATGTTAACGATTTTTAACATCCTACTCTCATAAACTTAATTAATATTTCAGACTTTCCGACCAGTTCTGTGAACTTAATAGACATGTCATTACTTCTGACTTTGCGCTGTAAATCATTTTTTGCCACAACGACTTCTCCGCGGCTGTCAGCTTCCTCCATCACTGCTCTTTGAATTCCAGCGGTAAGCCGTGACAAAAAGCACTGATGGCTTCTGGGACGGCTGGATCGTGTAGTTATTTTTTAATTGCGTTACATTGTAGGCGTATTAAAAGGAAACTACAAAATGGTGCATTTACTTTTTTCTTTTTTTGTCGTATTTGCTATTGGTTGATTCCCGCTCCCGTCTGCTCCCGTTAACCATTTATCCTGTACCGTCCAAATCCTGTGATTAATAGCAAAGATGACTCCGATCCTGCAGGAATCCCACGGGAATCCCGTGACCCGTGGGATTCCCGAAAAAATGTCAGCCTCTAATGCAGAGCAACTGAGAAATCTGATCTGACGTGAGCGTGTTAAAATGGAAAAATATGATTCTTAAACTAGAATTGGAGTGAAACTTCAAGATATTGGATGTGATTGGTGTGATTGTGTCGATCAAGCTCTACAGAGTTGATACATTTTGACTTGTGTGGTTATGTCAAACCGCATGGTGTATTGAGTGTTCACTCTTGTTCTCTTGACGCCATTTTGGTTGCGCGTGCCTGTGGAAAAATAAAGAGAGACACGTGAATGGACAGGCCAGTTTTTTTTTTTCTGTGTGAACAATTTTCCATGTTAGATTTTCCTAATTGATGACGAGCTTCGACCCTGAAAGGATCACAAACCTAGAGGAAAGGACAATTTTCCATTCTATTATTTCTCTTCAGACAAGTAGAACACATTCCCAGAGACTGGTTATATTTTTATTTATCGGACTGAAACATCTCAGGAGCATAAAATTGGAAAATTGGAGCAATTGGAAAAGTTAAGACTGATCAATCTTCCAATTGACACAGAGTTGAACTTGAAGAACTGATTTCAGTCTGGGTTAAGGTCCTTTCACACTGGACGCGATTTTGACGCACGAATAATTCGCGCGATAGTTTTATTTTTTGATCAGCTGTTTGTGTAATGAGTGCTTCCACACCGAACGCGAATGTGCTGCGGCGAAAAAACGAGTTTTATTTTTTTCGCTTCGATGTCGATTTTTTTTTACCTTTGCGGCGACAGAAAAGGCTTCAGCCAATCACATACAAGGAAACAAAGGCGAAGCTTGTTGACGCTTTGGCCGCTCTGACGTAGCAGCATTATGTGCGAGAGAAGAGAAGTGTCACAACATGAAATGTAAACTAAAAACAAGCAATACATTGAAACTAGAAACCTTTTATAATGACAGCATTTTTATATTGGCTATTCCGCATCGCAACGCACGCATACCATATCATTTATGACATGAAGTTGGGTTGTTTGCTTATAGGGACCAGTTACAAAAGAACGAGGCATGGGATAAAATAGCTGGGAAAGTTGGTGTCTCCGGTGAGTTGATGAAGTGCGTGCTGATGATTTATAATATTTTTGACTAGGAGGGAAATAATTGATTTGGAATATTTTCAACATTCATGGTTGTGTGTTTCATATTATTTTTGCATGCATGTATAGGCCACACACCAGAGCATGTGCGTAAATAAAGCAGAGCGGGGTGACGCTTAAATAGGCCTATAAAAAACTCAAACAAAACATACGTTTCATATATAGCTACGTTTAAATAATATAATGCTATTTTTTTTATTTCATCTATGTTGATGATCTATATGAAAAGGGAACCGCATGAGATGAGTAAGGATCATAAGATGCCCAATATATCGAAAACATTTGGAATGGGTCAGACATAATTTTGACGACCACTAAGTTTTGTTTTGTAGAAAGCCTTTCTTTAAAGTGAATTTCGTTTTGTATAAATTGTATCTTAATTTTAATCAATGTTTCATCAACAAATTGCCTGGATTAATAGGAATAAGAAGCAAATATAGTAGACAATATAATTAGGACACGGAGGAGCCGGCGAGGGAGCGCGTCTCATACCGAAAACTGACAGAAAACACTTTATTAATAAACAATTCAAATGTTTAATACATAATCCTTACTTTGGCCGGTTCTTTGTGGCAAAGTTTTAGCTCCTTTACAAGATTATCATACTCCCCTTCAGACTCTCTGTTCTTTAAGATTGGGTGCACACAAAACCTTATTTTCTGTCTTTTAAAGAAAATCAAATGCTCGTCTTGACTGGATGATGATGATGATGATGATGATGATGATGATGATGATGATGATGAAGTGTCCGTGTTTTCTCAGCTGTCGGCGCGAAAGTTTTGGAATGTTGAAGCTCTGAACGTCGCAAATTCGCGTCGCGGCTGATGTGAATGGTTTTGACGCGAACTATTCGCACGCGAACTACTCGCTTTTCCGTTTCGTTTTTTCGTTACGCGTCCGGTGTGAAAGGGCCTTTACATGTAATATCACCGGTGACTGTTTTTCATTTGTGTTCACTTGAATACATTGATTGTGATTGTGATTACTGTTAAATGAATTGTAATTTAGAGGGTTCAACCAGGGTGTGTGTGTATATATAGCCTATATATATATATATATATATATATATATATATATATATATATATATATATATATATATATATATATATATTGTTTTTTGTATTTTCTCTGTTTTGTTTATTGTTATTCTGTGATTGAGGAAAAAAAGGATAACTAAATACTCAAAGTAAAATCAAAGCTTATGGTTTATCTTACTTCCTGTCTCTTCCTGTTGCTAAGTATCACCAAAGAACTGTAAACAGTTCCCTTTCGAGGGAACTCGAACTGCGTCGGTGACGACACTAGGGGAACGCCCTTCAGCGTACCGCGTCTGAATTTATGAATGAAACCGAATCCAATCCTATTGGCGTTGCGTGATGACGTAGCGTGTGACGGCATAAGCGGATGTATACAAAAGCACGCCGGCACACAGAAATGTCAGCTTTTTGCTATTCAGCAAGCGCTCTGTGTATGTGTGAACAAGTCTGTCCTATTTGGTGTTGTATGTCCTGTTAAAGTATTTTGCAATAAGATTCTGTGGCTGGAATCTCGCGTTTGCCGAGGCAGCGCGTAGGTTTAAGGTTTGCCTTGCAGTTGCAATACAGAATCTAGTAGCTCGGATCTCGCGTTTGCCGAGGCAGCGCTTAGATTACGAGTGTATTTTGCAATAAGATTCTGTGGCTGGAATCTCGCGCTTGCCGAGGCAGCGCGTAGGTTTAAGGTTTGCCTTGCAGTTGCAATACAGAATCTAGTAGCTCGGATCTCGCGTTTGCCGAGGCAGCGCTTAGATTACGAGTGTATTTTGCAATAAGATTCTGTGGCTGGAATCTCGCGTTTGCCGAGGCAGCGCGTAGATTTAAGGTTGCCTTGCAGTTGCAATACAGAATCTAGTAGCTCGGATCTCGCGTTTGCCGAGGCAGCGCTTAGATTACGAGTGTATTTTGCAATAAGATTCTGTGGCTGGAATCTCGCGTTTGCCGAGGCAGCGCGTAGATTTAAGGTTGCCTTGCAGTTGCAATACAGAATCTAGTAGCTCGGATCTCGTGTTTGCCGAGGCAGCATGTAGGTTACGAGTCTACTTTGCAGTTTGCTGTGTGAGTACGAGGCATGAACAGTCAGCTCCTGAGGGTGCTGGCTGTGTTCATTGAGAAATAACTCGCCGCACACGTGCGTTTCGGGTATCTCAGCCTCGCGCCTGTTGACTTTCTTCTCGAGAGATGAAAGCCAAATATCTTGTGTACTACTCGAATCTCGCGTTTGTTAAGGCAACGCGTTACGGGTCTGCAATAAAAGGGACACACGCGATCTGATAAATAATACTGTTTAGGTGCGAGGCATTCACAGTCAGCTCCTGAGGGTGCTGGCTGTGTTCATTGAGAAATATCTTGACGCGTACAGCCGTGCGCTGTCAGGTGTTTCAGTCTCGCGCCTGTTGACTTTCTTCTCCAAGGATGAAAGCCAAATTATAACGGCTCGAATCTCACGTTTGCCGAGGCAGCGTGTAGGTTACGGGATCGTATAATTAAATATAAAACAGTATTCCAGTGTTATGGCTGCATTTAATTCTGAGGAGTTAAAGTAATTAAAAATTGTATCTGACTTAGAACTTGGTTAGATATTTTAATTCAGCCTACCATCTGAAGGAGAGTATCGCTTCTAGAGGTCCCCCTCAAAAAAAAAAAAAAAGAAGCTGAGCTTGGGACTCTAGGCGGCGCTCTCGCCCAAAGCCTTTCAGGCCAGGAAGGCGAAAGGGAAGAGGTCCTAACTCCTGTGAGACCTCCAAGGGCCGCCCCCCGGAGAGAGAGCGATCGAGGTCCCCTCTCTCCTCGGGCCCTCAGGATGCTGGCGTCGGTTTCCCGCCGTCTCTGACGCTTCGGGTCACGCCAGCTTCCAGCGAGCACACGCTGCTCTTTCTGCCCCGAAGGCCTGCAGTCAAACAGCGTTTGGGTTCGCACACGGTGGGTCGTTGTCGGTTTTCCCCTGCCGGTCATCCGCTTCAGGGTGCCGTCAAGGACTCGCACAAAACACTGGACACCAGCCCCGAGGGGCTGGTTCCTTTGGTGAATTTCGTGGAGGCATGGTAAAACCTCACGAATATTTCTCCATGGGTCCTGCGCACTGTAGAAATTGGGTACAGACTGCAGTTCCGGGTCCGCCCACCAAAATTCAACGGGGTGGTTCGGACGGCAGTGCACCCAGAGCAGGGTCTGGTGTTGGAACAGGAGGTCAACTCGCTGCTGGAAAAAGGGGCCATAGAGCATGTTCCCCCACCAGTCAGGGAGTCCGGGTTCTACAGCCGGTACTTCATAGTTCCAAAAAAGGATGGAGGGTTGCGTCCAATTTTAGATCTGAGGCATCTGAATCGGTCTCTGAGGAGGTTCAGGTTCAAGATGCTCACTATTCCCACCATCGTGAGTCAGATCCAATCCGAGGATTGGTTTGTCACGATAGATCTAAAAGACGCCTATTTTCACATCTCCATCCTTCCATCGCACAGGAAGTTCCTGAGGTTTGCTTTCGGGGGCGAAGCTTACCAATATCGGGTTCTTCCATTCGGCCTAGCACTCTCCCCTCGCACGTTCACCAAGTGTATGGATGCAGCTCTGGCCCCACTGAGGCTCCAGGGCATCCGCGTGCTGAATTATATCGACGACTGGCTCATACTGGCCCAGTCTCGAGAGTTGGCAGTTCGGCATCGAGATGTCGTCCTTGGCCACATTCAGCGCTTGGGGTTGAGGCTCAACACAAAGAAGAGCGTGTTGACACCCGCCCAACGAACTACGTTCCTGGGGGTGGTATGGGACTCAATGACGATGCAGGCACACATGTCTCCCGCACGCATCGAGTCCATTCTAACCACACTAACCAGGGTGAAGCTAGGCCATACCATCACAGTAAAACACTTCCAGAGGGTGTTAGGTCTCATGGCAGCAGCGTCCAGCGTCATACCTTCTGGCCTGCTACACATGAGAGCCCTGCAGTGGTGGTTGAAAGCCAAGGGGTTTTCCCCAAGGGGAAATCCGTTCCGCTTGATAAGGGTTACGCGCAGGTGCCTTCGTTCCCTTTCAATGTGGAAGAAACCTTGGTTCCTGTCCCAAGGTCCCAAGTTGGGAGCATTATGTCGCCGAGTATCCGTTTCGACAGATGCCTCCCTCACGGGCTGGGGCGTGGTCATGGACGGCCGCTTTATGAGAGGTCTCTGGCAGGACCATCATTCCTCTTGGCACATAAATTGCCTAGAAATGTTGGCGGTGTTCCGGGCTCTGAGGAGCTTTCTGCCAGACCTCCATGGTCGCCATGTCCTAGTAAGATCCGACAACATGTCGGTGGTATCTTACCTAAACCGTCAGGGGGGTCTGAGGTCGCGCCCTCTGTGCAGACTGGCACATCAGATCCTCCTGTGGTCCCAGCGGAGACTGTCGTCTCTCAGGGCGATGTATGTCCCGGGGGACCAGAACCAGGGAGCAGACATGCTGTCGAGGCAGGGGCTGAGGCCCGGGGAATGGAGACTCCACCCCGAGGTGGTGGAGTTAATATGCGAGAGGTTTGGCCCAGTGGAAGTGGACCTATTTGCGTCTCGAGAGACGACACACTGTCCACTGTGGTTTTCCCTTTCTCATCCAGCCCCGCTGGGGTTGGATGCTATCGTGCAGACGTGGCCGAGGCTGCGTCTGTACGCCTTTCCCCCAATCGCTCTGCTCCCAGCAGTTCTGGAAAGGGTCCGTCGGGACGGGGTCAGCCTACTATTAGTAGCCCCGTGTTGGCCGGCCCGAGTATGGTTTTCGGACATCATCCTGCTTCTGGCAGGCCCGCCATGGCAGATCCCTCTGAGGAGGGACCTGTTGTCTCAGGCAGAGGGCTCAGTTCTCCACCCTCGGCCCGAGCTGTGGAAACTGTGGGTCTGGCCCCTGAGGGGGCACAGTACCTAGAAGCCGGCCTGTCAGCAGAAGTGGTTGAAACTATACTCACTTCCAGAGCTCCCTCCACGAGGAAGTTATACGGCCTTAAGTGGAATGTTTTTTCCATTTGGTGCAGAGAGCGTGTTTTGGACCCAGTTCACTGCCCAGTGGCTTCAGTGCTGGAGTTTCTCCAAGACCGCTTTTCTGCCGGGCTTACCCCGCCCACACTCAAGGTTTATTTGGCTGCCATTGCGGCTTTCCACGCTCCTCTGAGTGATGGTCCCCTGGGGAGGCATCACCTGGTCGTACGTTTCCTCCGTGGAGCCTGGAGGATGAGACCTGCGACTCGCACCAGGGTTCCCTCTTGGGACCTGGCGGTGGTTCTCGAAGGGCTGGCCGAGGCCCCCTTCGAACCATTGGAGTCGGCTGAGGCCAAGAACCTTTCGTTTAAGGTGGTCTTTTTGTTGGCCATTACTTCTCTGAGGAGGGTAGGAGATCTTCAGGCGCTCTCTATTTCCAATGGGTGCTTGGAGTTTGCTCCAGGCAACATTAAGGCCATCTTACACCCCAGGCCCGGCTATTTGCCCAAGGTACCATCTAATGTGGCACGGCCTATGGTTCTGCAGGCATTTCATCCTCCGCCTCATGTGACGGCGGATGAGGAGAGACTTCACCTGCTCTGCCCTGTCAGAGCGCTGCGATGTTATATCCTGAGGTCCTCCTCATGGCGGAAGTCGGACCAGTTGCTGGTGTGTTTCGGGTCACCCAAGAAAGGGCTTCCTGCCTCTAAGCAGACCGTCAGCAACTGGATCGTTCAGACTATTTCCCTGGCCTATCAGGTGCGCAATTTGCCTTCACCTATGGCCGTGAGGGCTCACTCCACCAGAGGCATAGCTTCCTCTAGAGCTCTCCTTTCAGGGGCTTTCTATACATGACATATGTGAGGCGGCTGGCTGGGCCACTCCACACACATTCATGAGGTTTTACAGTCTGGACCTTCCCTCTACACCCGGTGCACGAGTGCTTTCGTCCTAAGTTGTGCCTGAAGACAGCTTCACACTAGGATGAGCGGGGTTCGTTGTGGTATAGTGGGTATCTCGTTCCCCTAGTGTCGTCACCGACGCAGTTCGAGTTCCCTCGAAAGGGAACGTCTCGGGTTACGTATGTAACCCTTGTTCCCTGAGAAAGGGAACGAGACACTGCGTCGGTTCGCCACACCTCACCCCGCTTGGAGCACTTGCTTCATAGCAAAAGCTGACATTTCTGTGTGCCGGCGTGCTTTTGTATACATCCGCTTATGCCGTCACACGCTACGTCATCACGCAACGCCAATAGGATTGGATTCGGTTTCATTCATAAATTCAGACGCGCTACGCTGAAGGGCGTTCCCCTAGTGTCGTCACCGACGCAGTGTCTCGTTCCCTTTCTCAGGGAACAAGGGTTACATACGTAACCCGAGACGTTTTTTTGCAGTACTATCTTATATTAATGACCGTTAAAGCAAGATTAGGTAAACAAAAAAACACAGCCACTGTCCAAAAGTATTAATTATAGGATAACGGACACAGCAATGCATCATGTTCTATAAGATCATCATTATGGTTTCTATGGCTAGGACCAGCAGTTCCTAAAGGAATTAAGTTTACTAACGTTACTAGACTAAAAAACAGTTTAAGTTCGCAGGTGCATTTACTATATGCTACTATAGGCCAATTTACCTGTCAGGGTCTGTGGGAAAACGATGAAAGGCAAGATTTGTACTGTCACACTGATAGTTTTTGCAGTTTATTGCCGAACACTGCGTTCTTTCATTCCACTTGGACTTCGTTGTCATTCTGTTTGCTTCTGTGTAACTGTCACGTTAACTGTTATCTGTGCTGTTGTCTAGTAACTCCAGTTGGAAACTTCACCCCAAAATGGCGGCTGCACTACCGAAGCGCCACCTAGTGGCTGTTACCAAAAAAACATCAGAGTTTCACCTCTTGTTCTTCTATACTCTTTGGTATCACCGTCGCCTCCCCATATGTACCGCACAGTCTTCTGATTTTATTTGTCTGGTCCATTAGTCAGTGAGTTAATACCCGCTACATCAGCATGAGTTTGAAAATCACATTTCATTGGTTCAGACTCATGTCATCGAGAGTTCACTATGAATATTCACAAATTCGGAATGCTGTGTTTTAAAACGATACCAAACTTGTGCTGAGGGGAAACGGCAGTTGTCGAGAAGCGAGCAGAGAAAAACTGAATTTTTTATGGATAAAGGAAAGGTACTCCTCTCAGAAAACGTACAATAAAGATACTTCTAGACTTGTAATTGCTATTTGGAGCGTAGGGCTTTTTTCATTTTTTACATTTTTTCACTTGTTTTGCCTTTGCTCGTAATTAGCCCGTGTGCATTCCTACTCACATTTTGTCAGCCGGGTCACATATGTTGTTTTTTATATGTGTCATGTCTTTTTACTAATTTACTAATCAAAGCAAAACATGTATTTTTTATTGCTTGTACTATTTTTGAAGCCGGAACCTGGTTGTAAATAAATAATATGAATGTAGTATAAATGTATTAAATATATATCAAGTGTGTATAATGAATATATACATACAGCTGTGCCTGTAAACCTCACTCCCCTGGCCTCCAGAGGCGCGTTAGCAAGTGACACTAAATGCTGTAGTCTTTAGCGTACTTGTTAGCGCGCCTGCCTCCCACGCCAGAGACACCGGTTCGAATCCCTCTGGGAGCGGGTCGAGTAGGAGCGGTTACATTTGGTGACCCGGATGGGAGGGAGGTTTAGGGAGGGAGGTTTAGAGGGGTGAGTGTAACGTAGGCCAGTAAGAGTTGAGCATGTAAATATCACAGCCACATTCAAAGCCTATCATATTTTAGGACTATCTGTTTTAGTAAGACAATGTTAAAATTCTAATAAAATATGTGAGAGCAAGAGTTTGTGTGTTTGTGAGTGTGTTTGTATAATTACAGTTTTGCATCTATGTGTCTGTGCTATAATTTCTAATGACATGCATGGTGCCGCACGTCCCAGTGGCTTCATGGGACAGCAAATGGCGGCCACATTAATCTGCAGCATGACGAAGTGGTTCTGCCACGCTGGCTAATGTGGCTCCGCTTTCCTGTGAAGTGCTGATGACGGGACATCTCCCATTCCAATGTCCCCGGCCAAAATTCTGCCGGTCAGTCATGCCTCTTCTCTCTTGCTCTTTCTGCTGCTCTTGCATAAATAAGGCACACAGTGAAGGTTTTCAGAGCTTCCACTTCTCCTAGTGAATGCATGATTTTGAAGCATTTTTTTTGCCACTGGCCTGAGAGAAAAGTCCACAGCCCACAGATGCAGATACAGCATGCAGAGTTTGTGACGAGGGTTGCATGAATTTAAGTGATATGGCCAGAGATATGATATAACATTGAAGTATATTTAAAGTGTGGAGGAGTTACAGAGGTCCACAAGCCAAAAACAAACACAACTCACAAACATCTCCCTAATATCTCATCCTTTTCACCTAAAGAGCAAAGAAATGGCAAGCAAATAGAGAAGACGTTAAACATTCAGGATAGATTTCAACAATTTATTACACTGTTTTCAAATCTGAATTTGGCTGCTTAGATACTAAAGGTGATTTCTGTGAGATCACACATTTCTCCTATAATTCTATATTTAAATATACAAAATGATGATGAGAAAAGGGCGATTTTCACATCATTTACATCAGTGGTTCTCAAGTAGGGGACTGGGGCCCACTAGAGGGCCTCAATAAACTTCCAAGGGAGCCTTAAGATGACATAAAATGATATAGAATAAGACAAAACAAGCATTAAAATCAAAACTACTAAAAATCAAGCTATTTCTTAGTATTTGGTTATTATAACGAATAACATTTTTGGCTTGGCATAACAAGTTGATCATTCATAACTCCAGAGCTATGAATGATCAACCTCCCAGCAAAAAATTCTCCTGTGCTCAGAGAGCTTTACCGTTAATGGTATTTTTAATCTTCTTTTTTTCCAAATCTGGGACAGTGAGCTTTTCACCATGGGACAAAAGAATCACCATTGTGACTGAATGACCGGTTTATGATTCTCACACTGAAGTAATTAACAGCAGTCCATGTGGATTATTAAGAGGTACTTAGTGGAGGTTAATTAATTACACTGTTCTAATTACAATGTAAATTAAAACTGCAAAAAAAAAACAATGAGCATTTCCCTGAGAGTGCAATCAGTCAAAAACCATACACAGTAAGATAAAAGTATTTATAAATAACGGGTACATGCAGTGTACTGAGAGAACCTTATTCATATCAAATTATTCACTGTTGCCCTGATTTAGTGAGATCCAAAATAAATGTTACTAATTTGCTTGTGCCATCTAACAAATTGTGTGTGTACTTTGTGAAAGAATTGCAAGTTATTTGGTAAGTATAACGTCTCGGTTACGTATGTAACCCTCGTTCCCTGAGTAGGGAAAAGAAGTTACGTCGGATGACGACGAATGGGGGTTTCACCTAGAAAGCCAATCATCTTCGTGTATTGGAAAACGAGCCAATGGCGATGAAATGCCATGGGTCTGCGGAATTTGCATAGCGTATCTCCGCCCCACCGCGTGGGTATAAAAGGAGGACGCCGGCAACATGCAGATATGTCTTCGCTGAGGAGCCGAGTCTGAACTCAGGCGTCTACCCAGCGGTACAGCGGAAGTGGCAGGTTACGTTGGATGACGACGAATGGGGGTCCCCGTGTAATCACGCCACCTTCACAGCTGTCTTCCAGTGCCCTGCGAAAGTCTGATCCCCTTGTCGTGATACTGGCACGGACGAAGGAGTCCTACTTAGCACAGGAATACCAAGGTACACTGGGAAGCATATCTCAGAGGAAATATGCAACACAATGCCTGCCCGTAGGGAGGACTTAGAAATACACATATGGCCCAAGGGGCTTCATATGGAGGAACACTGGAGTGACCACTGGGTGGCAACTTTCAACTCCAGGAGTGGCAAGGTGGCTTGCCGAGGGAAAGACACGTGCTCAAGGAGGCTTACAGTGGACATACACATGTGGGGGTTACTCAGAGGAGGAACCATGCACACGGAGGCACCTAGCCGACGCACAGGCAATAGACACTGGCACCAGCGTCAACAGTGCTGGAGGAACTCAGGGCTTCAGAGAGGAAGGCTCACCTGAGGAATAATCGCACGTATCCAGTCGAAGGAGTGGAATGGCGAGCAAGCGAAGACACCTGAGCGGGTCCGGTACTAGCTGGTTGAAGCGAGTACATGAGAGGACACTGGCTCCACTCGGAGATTGTAGAATCTGGCGAATGTGTTCGGTTTCGCCCAGCCTGCAGCTCTGCAAATGTCTGCCAGCGAGGCGCCATGCGCTAGAGCCCAAGAGGAAGCCACACTCCGAGTGGAAGGGGGCACGGTCGGCCTTGCTGTTGGTAAGCCAAAGCAATGGCGTCCACTATCCAGTGAGACAACCTCTGCTTTGAGAGAGCCTTTCCCTTCAGTCTCCCACCATAACAGACAAAGAGCTGGTCTGAGGTCCTGAAACACTGCGTCCTGTCTACGTAAGCACGGAGAGCGTGTACTGGACAGAGCAGTGCCAAGGCTGGGTCTGCCTCCACCAGGGGCAGCGCTTGCAGGTTCACCACCTGGTCCCGGAAGGGAGTGGTGGGAACCTTGGGCACATATCCAGGCCGGGGTCTCAGGATCACGTGAGAGTAAGCCGGCCCGAATTCCAGGCACGCTTCGTCAAAGGAGAATGCGTGCAGGTCCCCAACCCTCTTGATGGAGGCCAGTGCAACCAGGAGCGCTGTCTTCATAGACAGGAACTTAAGCTCCACTGATTGCAGAGGCTCAAAGGGAGCCCTCTGCAGGGCATTTAACACCATTGAGAGGTCCCAAGAGGGAACGAGAGGAGGGCGAGGAGAATTTCAGTCTCCTCGCTCCTCTCAGGAACCTGACGATCAGGTCATGCTTCCCCCAGAGACTTACCTTCAACTGCTTCGTGATATGCGGCGATAGCGGCCACATACACCTTCAGGGTGGAGTGAGACAGCCTTCGCTCCAGCCCATCTTGCAGGAAGGAAAGCACCACACTGATCGAGCATCTCCTGGGGTCTTCTCGGCGAGAAGAGCACCAGTCGACGAAGAGGTTGGTGGCAGGGTACTCAAACCTGCCTCGTCCCGTCCAGGAGCCACACGTGGAGCCTCCAAAGATCGGGTCGAGGGTGCCAGAGGGTGCCCCGTCTCTGAGAAAGGAGATCCTTCCTCAGAGGAATTGATCAAGGAGGTGCTGTCGCGAGGAGCATCAGTTTGGAGAACCAGGTCCGGGTGGGCCTGTACGGCGCAACCAGAATGACCTGCTCCTCGTCCTCCTTGATCTTGCACAAGGGCGGTGCGAGAAGGCTCACTGGGGGAAACGCATATTTGCGTAGGCCCCGCGGCCAGCTGTGCGCCAGTGCATCCGTGCCGAGCATGCCCTCGGTCAGGGAGTAATACAGGGCGCAATGGGATGAGTCGTGGGAGGCAAACAGGTCTACCTGTGCATCCCCGAACTGGTCCCAAATCAGCTGGACCGACTGGGGATGGAGTCGCCATTCGCCGGAGATGGGCCGAAACCGTGACAGCTCGTCGGCTGCAAAGTTCCGATCTCCCGGAATGTATATAGCACGAAGGGACCTCAGGTGCTTCTGACTCCATAAGAGGAGGTGGCGTGCGAGTTGCGACATACGGCGGGAGCGTAGACCACCCTGACGGTTGATGTATGCTACTGTTGCGGTATTGTCTGAACGGACTAGTACGTGTTGACCCTTGAGCAACGTGCAAAAACGGTGCAGGGCAAGGCGTACTGCCAGCAACTCGAGGCAATTGACATGCAGAAGGCGCTGGGGTCCTGTCCAGGAGCCCGCGGCAGCATGTCCGTTGCACATGGCGCCCCAGCCTGTGGAAGAGGCATCTGTGGAGACAACAACATGCCTGGAAACTTGTTCTAGGGGAACTCCGGCCCATAGAAAACTGAGGTTCCTCCACGGGGTGAAGGTCTGACGGCAGGTCGGAGTCACTGGGACTCGAAACGTGCCATGATGCCGTGCCCACCTCGGGACTCGATCACGAAGCCACAGCTGAAGCGGTCTCATATGAAGCAATCCGAGCGGGTGTGGGTGGCATAGCGGCGCGTTGCGGGGGCGCGGTCATGCTCCGCGTCCTGACAGAGGAGACCAGGGAAGGACCAGCGTTCCACGGGGGTCTGCTCTGCCAGGGCTCTGGCGACAGAGGGGGACGAGAGTGGTGAGGTCCGGAGACGGCACGCACTGTCATCCGCACCCTCTGGGACAGAGGGGGACGGGAGTGGCGAGGCCCGAGGGCGTCGTGCACTGTCAACCGGCTCTGTGTGCTCAGTGATAGGTGTATCGGTTCTTTCTTTGACCAAAATAGGGTACTGCCCACCCGTGGGTGAGCAGCGGGAGAACAAAAGATTCTCCCCCTGCCCTCCGCTGGGGGAAGGAGGGGGCCTGCAACCACCTCCTAGGGAAAAACCGACACCATCACTGAGCAGACCGTCTCAGGAGCGCCGCTTAGCCTGGCGTTTAGCGGGGCGCGGGGCTGGAGAGGGCTGTGGCGCCTTCCTGCGGCCTCCTCCGCGATGCGGCCCGGGTGAAGGCTGCTGCTGGGGCCGTGCGGGAGGGGAGGGAGCTACAGGAAGGCGCCCTCGGCGGCGAGCAGGCTGAGGCTTCTGTACCGACGGCTGGGTGGAGGCAGCAGCAGGCCGTCGGGGCAGAATATGTTTGATCGCCTCAGACTGCTTCTGTGCGGTTGAGAACTGCTGGGCAAAGTCCTCAACCGCTCCGCCGAAGAGGCCGGCCTGGGATATGGGGGCGTCGAGCAGACGAGTGCGCTCAGCGTCCCGCATATCAGCCAGGTTCAGCCAAAGGTGACGCTCCTGGACCACAGAGGTGGCCATCACCTGACCCAGGGAGCGTGAGGCCACTTTCGTCGCTCGCAGAGCGAGGTCAGTGGCGGCACGCAGCTCATCAAAGAGCCCCGGATCAGTCCCCGCCTCGTGCATATCTCTGAGCAGCTGGGCCTGGTAGACCTGCAAGGTGCTCATCGCATGCAGAGCGGCGGCCACCTGTCCTGCAGCTCTGTGAGATCTTGCCACGAGGGTGGACGAAAATCTACAGGGCTTGGACGGGTGCTTAGGAGTACCACGAGATGAAGCACTCTGAGGACACAGTTGCATGGCAACAGAGCGTTCACCCGGGGGAATCCCAGTGTACCCATGGGCGGCCGCCCCATCGAGGGGGGGGAAAGGCGGAGAAAGCTGACGAACGTACACGGGAGGTCAAGGGAGCCTTCCATAACTTCGACAGCGCCTCATGCACTTCCGGGAAAAATGGCATTGGGGTTGGCTGAGGCCGAGAGGCGGCAGCCGCACCCAAAAACCAATCATCCAAGAGCATGGCCGTCATCTCGGGATCTGATACGGGCAACGCTGGTACTCCAGAGGGAGGCAACGCAGCCGCATCGTCACTTCCCGATGACTCTTGCCCGCCTTGTGATGCCGCGATCGACATCGAATCCTCCTCTGGAGCGCCGAATGAAATACGCGGGGCATCAGAAGATGGACCCGGTAAATTCACCGCAGCACTCGCGGGTTGCAACACTGAAGAGAGGGGCGTGGTCCGAGGAAGCATTGTCGGATTGTTCCACACCGCCACCCTCAAGTCACCCTGTCCACCAGCCAAAGTACCACCTCTCGAGGAGGGGGTAGATCGGGGTGTGGATGAGGGGACTCTCTCTCGAATGAGATCATTGAGTCTCGACCTTAGTGTTGCGATGGTCATGTTCCCACAGATGGAACATGAGTCATCCACAAGCGCTGCTTTAGCGTGCTCTAAGCCCAAACACACAAAGCAGCGATTGTGCCCATCAAAGGAAGACAGGAATCGACCGCACCCAGAAGAACACGGGCGAGACATCTTTAAAAAGACGTGCCACGTGCAGCTCTTTTAGAGAGGAAAACTCAGCGATGCTGAGGCGACCAGGGAGAAGCACACAGACTGGCAGATCACTGCTCAGATCGCAGGCAATGTGAAACTCGCTGGGTACCGCCGTCACACCAACACCGGAGAGTTCGCTCGTCTCAAAGAAGATGAAGTCACTGAATACTCAGGATTTGGCTTGTGGAGTGAAGAGAAGTTCTTGGCTCCGAAGCGAAAACATATCTGCATGTTGCCGGCGTCCTCCTTTTATACCCACGCGGTGGGGCGGAGATACGCTATGCAAATTCCGCAGACCCATGGCATTTCATCGCCATTGGCTCGTTTTTCAATACACGAAGATGATTGGGTTTCTAGGCGAAACCCCCATTCGTCGTCATCCGACGTAACTCGGAGTGACTACGAAAGGGAACTGTTCATATACAGTAGCCCAATTAGCATATAGGTTAGACACACCCATATTTAAAGCAGGCTTTTAGTTTTATAAATCTGGATGACAATGTTTGTTATAGGATTTTGTGTTCTAGAAACGTTTTTTTTTTTACATAAAATACTTGCAGAAAGAGAAATATGAGAAATCATTTTATTTATTCTCCACTTGCAATGACAACAAACAGATTAATACCTACCTTTTGGTTGTATTAATTTGCACATGCCATTTATGGAATGACTTTCAGGGTTGATAAATCGATTTGTGACTACAATTTAATCTTGCATGGACACCGCACTTTATTTTGCAGTTTTTATTGAGGCACACAGTAAGTTACATATTCATTAAGATTAAGAGAAGCCAACAGAAACTGACAGACATGCTACTTTGCTCATCTTAATTATCTTGCAATCTTAATTATCTCAAGTCGCATTTACTACTGGGAAGCTCGGGGATAATTTTGATATCCATGTTCCCGAGTTGGGCGTACCATAAACTTTAAACATGCTGGAGTGGACAACGATTGCTTTATTGGTATTCTTTATTATTATTATTATCCACAACAGCTATTACCTTGTCTTGTCATTAAAGTAGTGCATATTTAGCCTTTATATATGAATTATTATTTAAAGCATATTTAATGTTTTATAGACAAAAATAGTGTGTATTTGACCAAAATTCCAGAATTGTCCGCAAGCTGACTGTCTAGATAGTGTGGTGAATGTCTATATTGTTGTTAATGAATGTGGGGATGCTAAATATCTGTAGCAAAGTTCAGGGAAGAAGGAGGCGGGAACCGGCGAACGTTTAACAAACTTTATTGAAAATAAAACAAAACAACCAAAAAGAACCGCCAGCAGCCCCTCGCGGACGACTGCTGGCTACCCAAAATAAACATAAAAAGGACTGCCAGCAGCCCCTCGCGGACGACTGCTGGCTATCGAAAATAAAAATCAAACACAAACAAAACACAGGCCTGTTCCTTTCTCGATCATTCACGTCGTCGCTCCTCCTTTATGCTTCCGCTCCTCCGTGAGAGATGCGTGCTCACAAGTGCTGCTCATTAACACTCGCACCACCGGCCTGGCGTCGTTCTCTCACGTCCCTCGTCCTGTTCGCCACAATTTCATTTTGGCTTTAATACGATTTTTCCATTAAATAAGCAAGAATAAACCTGGTGTCCTCCATGATCTTGTTTTTTCGCACTTGAATGCAACAGGCTCGTCAACAGAAATTGGGGAGTAGGACATTTCTGATAGCTCGTTAAGGCAGCAGAAGATCCCACCCTCCCTTCAGAGCGTCATCAAAGCCATGCCTCCTCCAAAACACATGGACACATCAAGAGCAGAGTCTGCAAAGCATCACAAGAGTTGGTGTTAAATCACCTCATATCCCAAAGCACATACCATTACAATAATAATACATATAATATTAGCGTTGATAGTGTTGCCATAGAAAAGCATAAAATCCAAGTCTGAGAATGTGAACAGCTCTGGATAGTGAAAGTGACACGTGATGGCCAAGTATGGTAACCCATACTTGGAATTTGACCTCTGCATTTAACCCATCCAAGTAAGTGCACACACATTAGGAGCAGAGTAGTGAGTAGTGAACACACACACAGCAAACGTGGATACACACACCCGGAGCAGCAGGCAGCCTTGAGTGGCCCCCGGGGAGCGATTGGGGGTTAGGTGCCTTGCTCAAGGACACCTCAGTCATATTCCTGCCGGTACTGGAATCGAACCAGCAACCTTTGGGTCACCAGTCCAACTCTGTTACCATTAGGCCATGACTGCCCCAGTCATGGCCTAATGGATAGAATGTCACGGGTCGTCATCTTGTAATTACAACATAGTGTGAACACAGTATAAGCTCATTGTTTTGGTTTAGGAGGAACTGTAAAAGGTTGCTGATTTTGGTTGAATATGCACATTTTCTTATACCAAGATTGATTGATATTGATATTGATTGATATTAAGATTATTGATTGATATTGGGATGTAAAGAGAGTTTCAATCAGTTTAACAAAAAGTGTTAATGAAAAAGTTAAACATTGCCTAACCTAAGGCCAAAATCCTAGATTAAAAAAAAAAAAAAAAAAAACAGCTTGGACATCTTTTGTGCAGGTTACTGTCAATAGGCTGCCATAGTTTTTATACCGAAAATCAGAGCCATTATGTGAGCCACTTGAAATTGACATATTTAAGGATCTGTCTGAATGGCCAGACAGATACTCAAACCAAATAGAGATTTATATTTCACTCAGAGATTTTCAGGCTCTTTAGTGGTCTTCATCTTGTTGCATCACGGGTATTTCTCACTTGCACTATCTGTTGAGAACATTCCTCTCTATCTGTCCCCAGACCTCTGAGTTACAGTCTCCTTCTGTTTACGGCTCCCTCGCGGGCACCTTATGGACTTGCTGGGGCTTTAACCATTTACAACATAAAAGACACAGCTATGATGGAGTTCTAAACCTCATCATTCTCAGTCTTTTAGATCCTGCACTTCAGATGGATTCATCGATCATCTTGCCAGACTCAGTCTGTCCCTCCTTAAACACAGTTTCAGACAGCAGAAGAGCAGTATGGAAGAGGTTAATCAGAGCGGTGAAGCCAGTCGCCACCTGTGATTCCCATGGAGTACTTCGCTGCGCCTGGAAATTTGGGGCTGTCATCAGTGCTATTCATGAAAGCTGGCTTGCCACGGAAAGAGCCTTTTATGAGGGTCTGATCAAGGCTTGGCAGAGGGAGTGGGTACATACTTAGCCCCCTTCTGCGTCTCTGTCTGTCTGTGTCTCTCTTTCTTCTCTATTGGTCTCTTTCAGGAACATTTGCAGCTCTAATGAAAGGGTGAGGCCACATAACAGTGAGGGCAGCATCAGGGGCGTCGGACTGGGGGTAAAACCAGTACTGATTACCAGGGCCCCAAGGGGATGAAGGGCCCTTGAAAAGTCTGGAATACAGACATCCCAATTCTCCCGGAAGTTTGATAGCGTCTCCCTGATGCCCGCAAATTAGTTAAAATCTCCCGGAATCTAGAAGGCGAATGCGAGACAGAACATCTGTGCGCATAACATACATAGCGCGTGCGCAATCCAAACCCCCCCCCCCCCCCCCCCCGTATTTTATTTGGAACATAGGGGCCCATCAGGACTGACTATACATAGGGCCCGGGATCTTGTGCTACGCCCCTGGGCAGCATCCATGTGATGACTCTTCCACCCAATCAAAGATGCTGAAATATACTAATAATTACACAAAAATAGCTCACATTGCTCAAGCACATATAGTACATGCATGTTTTCGAACCTGCCAATATAGTTTAAATACACAACCGTTCAAAAGTTTGGGGCCAGTATGATTTATTTTTTTTAAAGAAATCACTTATGTTCACCCATGCAGGCAGTATTTATTTAATCAAAAATAAAGTAAAAACTGTAATATTGTGAAATATTTTTACAATTTAAAATGACTTTTTTTCTATATACAAATTTTTATTTATTCCTGTGATGGCAAAGCTGCATTTTTAGCATCTTTACTCCAGTCTTTAGTGTCACATGATCCTTCTGAAATCATTATAATATGCTGATTTGTTGCTCAAGAAACATTTCTTATCATTATCAAGGTTAAAAACAGTTGTGCTGCTTAATATTTTTGTGGAAACTGTAATACATATTTCACTGTTCTTAGAACATTCAAAAGAACAGTATTTATTTGAAATAGAAATATATTGTAACTTTATAACTGTCTTTACTGTCTCTCTTGATCAGTTCAATGTGTCCTTGTTGAGTAAAAGTACCAGTATTAATTTCTTTCCAAAAAGGCTGAACAAAACCTTAGCGTCTTGGACATTGTGACTCATCTAAGTTAATTACCCAGCATGCATTGTCTCTAAATGTATCACAGTGTGCTCCATTCAGGTTAGGGGACAATCTGGATGAGAATATGATAGACAGGCATCCATCATGATAAATCTGTTAAATATCCCATTAACAATAAATGAGCTGGGTTTTATTAGACTCATAATGGTCATTTACCAACCTGCTCATTAGCATTCCTAATAAACAATGGCTTACAAACACACCCTGTATTTAAATATACAATTTCTCTCCCATGATCTACATTATCCCTTGATGATTATTTAGAACAATGAGTCTCATTCACTAGTGACAAAATTTCATGGACAAATTTGTGCGCACACACTATTAGTGAATACACTGAGAAAAATTGGTGTATATGTTTTAATTCATTTTTTTTTTTTTTTTACACAGGAATTGCTAGTAAATTTCACTAATAATTACAAAGAAATGGGAAATACAACTTCTGAAGTGAAAGGACTGAAATAGTATTTTCTTTTAACACGCAGTAATGTTTATTTACGAATAAAAGAAAAATACTGAAGAGCACATATCACTGTTTTTTCTCTTCTATCATTCTGTCGTCTCCCAAATGGATCACACTATGCCTTCCAATCTGTTCTGTTAGGATGCACTAAAGTAGCACAGCAGGATGATTACGATGCACCTCCGGTCGCACAAATAATCAAGCCTCTGACCTGTTCATTTTATTCTAATTTGTTTGGCCCCTAACTCTCTCTCCCTCCGTCCCCTCCAATCTCCACCAAGACCACAGATGTCTCGCCATTGACCGTCGCATCTGACCTCTACGGGGATGTTTCAGCAGCGTCTTTCTACCTGCCTGTCCCCTCTGCCTTTGTCTCTGGGCGCAGGACCACGGGACGTGCGTCCGCCGGGGCCCGTTGTCAGGAGAGAGCTGTCTTCGTCCGGCAGATCTGCCCACCTGGTGGGACTGTGGCCTCAGCGCTGACATGGCTTTTTAATATTTCACCACACGCAGCGTGCACCATATGTCCCCCCCCCCCTATCTATCTCAACCCTCATGAATAATGAATCTGTAATGCACTTCTAATATCTGGAGGAGAACAAAATACGCCTATAGCTCTGCTTTTGGACTTTGTATTTTTAGAAGCTATGACATTTCTCTTTTTTTCCAGTTCAACCTCAATCTCATGGCAATAGCTCTGCAGGGGACAAAAGAGAGCGCTGGAGAGTGTTTCTCTCTCTCTCTCTCTCTCTCTGTTTTCTGGTTCTGACAGGCAATATGAGCTCAGTGAATGTGGGATGAGAGTGATTGCCTGTGAAAACTGTGACCAGTTTTTCAGTAACAGGAGTACGCATATTCTTTACACATCTGACCGTTCACCAGACTCAAGTGTTACCCTGTGTCACCGAGAGAAATAAATACACAAATTTCCCCGAACAGGTTTGCAGTGGCAGCAAAGCAAAGCATTTCTGCTTGCTGTGTCAGATTTTCTTGTCACACTGATAGGAAATCCATTTCTCCTGAGCCTTCAGTAATACGTCTGTTTTTCCTCACCCAAAAATACCCAAATGCAGTCTCTCGCTTCATGCATGTCCTGTTTTAGGGTTCCTGCTATTGGGGATGTCAGATGCTTACACTAAAACATGGCAATGCATTTGCTTCTTCATTCTTTTCTGCCTGTGCTGCCCTCATCTTGTTAAATTCTCCCTTAAGCCGCCCTGACAGACTGTGAGATTAGAAGCTCAACCTATTGAATTGCAGTTAATAATTCATGATATAATTTTGCTTTATCTCAGAGACTTGATACATGAGTCAGGGGCTCCCATTTATCAGGCTGCCATAACCTTTTATAAGCATAATGAATTGCATGCAGTTGATTTGTTGATGTTGAAAGGTTGAACTGGCCTGCATTACTTGAGAGGAAAGTGCCTGCACAAATAATTGCACTATTCTTTTAGCAGGCAAATTAATATCGGGGCTTTGGGTTGATGTTGGCATTTACTGCTAATCCCTTGAATATTCTACATCACGCAACTCACCGTATATGTGTGTGTTCAAGAGTGTCACTCAAAAGGACTTGCTATGCAATGGGGCATCTCAGATCTGGTCCTGTTTTGCAAACAACGGAGGATCATGCCCTTTATTATAGCTGATCAGTGGGCATGTGGTGAACTTCAGAAATGTAAATTCATTTAAAAGTACTACTTGATATTTACTTTTTTCCCAAGTAAAATACATTCCTTACAATATCAAAGGGAAAACAATACTATAGCCTACTATCACGTTAGACTCCGCATTGTCCGTCCTTTTGATGGACAGGGTCGTAAAAATTCCGTCATTATCTATTATTATCAGTCATTTTAATTTTTACATTTTAATGATAATAATTTGACGCACAACATAATGACGGCAAATGACGCCTCTCGCGGTTCAAACACACAGTGCTGGGCAACCGCGTTCGTCATTAAGTTGTGCGTCTAGTTCAAGGGTTACTCTTTTGGCGTAAGTTGATGCGTATGGCCGATTTTTAGTCGATAAAGTATTAAATATGGATATTTTTCTCACACGAACGCATTGCTTCACTTCAGAAGGCCTTTATTAACCCCCTGAAGACGCATGGAGCACTTTAATCATGAATAGATGCGCTTTGATGAACTTCCAAAACATACAGCCATTCACTCTCATTATCAAGCTTGGAAGAGCCAGGACATTTTTTAATTATAACTCCGTTTGTATTCGTCTGAAAGAAGAATGTCACTTATCAGGTTTCATCATGAATGTTTCTCCAATAAATTGCAATTAGCTTTGTGCATTGTTACACTGATATGAAACAAAGTCTCAGCTTTCAAATCTTTCTATTTTATCACAAAATTCAAACAATAAATACTGTTTGCGCCCTTTGGTGTGGTGTGAGAGATCATGGCGCGTGAGTTCAATTGAAGCAGAGTGCAAGTGAATGCGATCAACTACTTCCTCTTTACTACGTTTAAGTACGTTACAGAACGAACATGAATGAACATCAAAAAAATATGTTGAAAAATACAGTCCAACTTACCGAAATCCATATCATGTCTCTCAATCAGTGTTTCAACCGCAGAAAGACGTCAATAAAACCGCTTGTAAACAATGTTATGTAACGCAGAAAAGCCCTTCGTTGACCATTAAATTGATAGTCAGCAAGAGCGCACTCGCCACCAATTGGACAGGGGTTAGAATTACAGTTAAATTACATATGACTCCCAGTGTAATCTGTCAAAATGACGTACAGCTTTCAGATTTTTCCGTCACTGCTAAAAAGAAAAAAAAATTGTGACGGAAAAATCTGAAAGCCATCCATCATTTTGACAGATTACACTGAGAGTGATGTGTAACTTTTTTATCACAAGTACCTTTTATTTAGTCCATCCGAGTGCTTGCTAAAGAACTGGCTCACTCACAGATCACGATTTCAAGTAATTTCAAGTTCGCTTAGTTAAAAAAGAACACCAAAGACATGACAAAAGTCAGAGTAAGCGAGTTGTTCACTTTGTAATTATTCAGTGCACTTCTATGCAACCAGATTGACCAATTCGGGGCTATCTGTGCTCTCGCTGCGAACATGACATCGCATTGACGGAGCAATCACAGAGTGACGTAGGGGCAACTGCTTATCACCTGCATTTTACCATGATCGCCCTCACATTCACACCATGATTTAGATTGCAATGAGAACATAATGAACTCAAAAGAAGGCAAAAGAGTCACTGCCTTGCTCTGAAACTTGGTGTCACTGTTGTATAGTGTTACTTTAGAAAAATAAGTCTTGCACACTATTTGATTTCACATTCTTGAAATTTTAGTTTTTGCACTGTTGATTATTTTCCCTATATGACATAACTGTATGACATGCTCTGTTGCCTAGGGAGCAAATGAAAGCCAATAGATTGTGCATGTCTTGTGGAGCTATGTCCCTCTTCCTGCTGCTTTTGCACTGTGCTGAGAAATAAGCCAAGGCCGAGCATCCATGCACTTGTCTTAGTGAACTGGTCTGTTATCTTCCATGATTCAAGGCTTTGTGTTATATTCACAAGTCTGCTTACAGGAACACAGCGTTGCCTGCTGAGATGCCCTGAGTCTGTCCAGACTATAGATAACACGCACATACATTGACACGCACACACAAACAAACATGATGAACACAGTCATGTACACCAAGTATTTGGCAGCAGGGCAGCATGACAGCCAGGGAGTGAATGTGTCAAACACAAGCCCTCGTTAATATTTTACCATCTTGAAACCAATCCCTTTGGCAGGCAGTGGAAGGCCACGGCGGTGTGTTTCGTTCCATCTGAATTGTTGATTATGTTATGTTTGAAATCAGTTCAGAGAGTTTTAATGAGGACATCAGAGACAAGAAATTAAGGTTCCAATTAACCGCAAGAAAAAAAGGTAATGTTGTGTATGATTGTTGTTTACTTGTCGCTTACATGCAAACGCTGCTCTATGTGCTGTTTTTTTTTTGTTATCTTAAAAAACATGTCAATCAAACAAGACATTTTGGTGGAAAATCCAGTTTTCAGTTTTTCACAATTTTCTAATTCAAAAAACATCTCGGGTTATGACTGTAACCCTTGTTCCCTGAGAAGGGAACGAGACACTGCGTCGATACGACACATTGGGGAACACCCCCCAGTGTAGCGCCTCTGAAGCATGAATGAAACTAGGCCATTGGTGTTGCATCATGACGTTACGTGTGACGTGATTGGTGTTGCATCATGACATAACGTGTGACGGCATACACAGAAGCTTACAAAGGGACGCCGGCACACACAAGCATCAGCTTCTGTGATGAAGTAAGTCGCTCCCAGGCAGGGGAGGCGTGGCGGAGGGACTCAGAGTCTCGTTCCCTTCTCAGGGAACAAGGGTTACAGTCGTAATCTGAGAAGTTCCCTTTCCAGGGAACTCGAACTGTGTCGATACAATACATTGGGGAACGAGTACCCACTATGCCACAACGAGCCCTGCCTGTCCCAGTGTGAAGCTGTGCACAGGCACACTTAGGACAAGAGCACGAGAGTGCCAGGCGTAGAAGGGATGTCCAGACTGTAACATTTTATAAAAGTGTGAGGGTTGGCCCATGCAGCTGCATCACACACTTCTTGGATCGGGGCCCCTGATAAGGGGATAAAGACCACCCGAGAAGCGATCTTGCAGGAACTCAAGCACTGAAGACACCGGGCAGTTAACTGGGTCCACCTCATGCTCATGCATTTTTTTCGTGTTGAGTCTCAACCCCAGGCTCTGGATGTGGGTAAGGACAACATCTTGATGCCGAACTGCCAGCTCTTGTGACTGGGTCATAATAAGCCAGTCGTTGATATAATTTAGCACCCTGATACCCTGAAGCCTCAGCGGAGCTAGAGCTGCATCCATGCATTTGGTAAATGTGCGAGGGGAGAGAGCTAGGTCGAATGGAAGAACCCGATTTTGGAATGCTTCGCCCCTGAAAGCGAACTTCAGGACCTTCCTGTGCGATGGAAGGATGGAAATGTGAAAATATTCGTCCTTCAGATTTATCGTGACAAACCAATCCTCGGATTGAATTTGATTCACTATGATGGGAATCGTGAGCATCTTGAATCTGAACCTCCTCAGAGACCAATTTAAGTGACTCAGATCTAACATTGGACGCAACCCCCCATCCTTCTTGGGAACTATGAAGTAGCGGCTGTAAAACCCGGACTCCCTGTCCGGTGGAAGAACACGTTATGGCCTCCTTTTTTAAAAAAAGAAGAGTTTACTTCTTGTTCCAACCCTGAAAGGATTGAACAAAAAAAGACCCTGCTCTGGGTCTGTACCCTTTTTGAATGGTGCGCAGGACCCATGGAGAAATATTTGTAAGATATTCCCAAGCATCAAAATATTTTACCAAGGGAACCAGCCTCCCGAGGCTGATTTCGGGTATCGTTCAAGATTCGTTCTCGACCCCCTAAAGCGGATCTCCAGCAGGGTTTAATCAAAAATGATTCTCGGTGTGCGAACGCGAACGCTGCCTGGCCGCACTTGACGGCAGGAAGCCTTCATCGATTTCCTGTGGGCTGCGTGGAGGAGGCAACCTCGATCGCTCTGCCACGGGTGGGGCAGCCTGAAGAGATCCTACATTTGTTAGGATCTCTTCCCCGAAGCCTTTTTCACCTGCAGGACGGCCCTCAGGTCTCCCTGCTTTTGTTGAGGCTTCGTTTGAGAGCGCCTTCTATGCCCCCATGCTCTTTGAGGAGGGGTTCTAGAAGTGACGCTCTCTTTTTGTGCCTGTCTACTGGAGGGGGAGCTGGTGGATGGCTGCGGCTGGCCACTGGGGGCAGACTTCTTAGATTAAGAGCGGCGAGGGAGATATTGTCTAAAGGCTGCAGACCTTTTTCACCTCCTAAAACCTGTTGACAACGGTATTTACGGTGTCGCCGAACAGGCCAGAAGGCGAAATCAGGGCATCAAGGAGGAAAGCCCTGTCCTTCTCCTTGATGCCCGACAGATTTAACCATAAATGTCTCTCCAAGACCACCATAGCCGCCATGGAATGCGTGGGTCGTTTCCTTGGTGACTCGGAGAGACAAGTCTGCAACCTTTCTCAACTCTGCAACATCTCCTGGAGTTGGCCCCTCGCCCTCATCAATCGCTTTAAGAAGGTCGGCCTGGTATGCCTGCAGTACTGCCATACTACCAACCCGCAGCCATATAAGCCCTGCCCACCAAAGTAGATGTATCGCGGCTGGGTTTGGTGGGCCTCACCGGGGTTTTTAGGGATGACGCAGCGTCGGGGGAAAGATAACTGCCCAATGGCTCTTCCACCCGAGCCATCATCTCATAACCGTTCTCTCTCGCCCCCACAATATTGCTGTAATCTAATACTGGGGGGTTGGAAATATGAGAGGAATAAACAAACCTCCACTAGCGAAAAACAACCTCCACTAGCTCCTCATATGTGGGGACATGGAGTGGCGAGTCATCACCATAATCTCCGCCCTCGATGCTGAGCACGGCGATACCTTGGAAGCAGACAGCTCGTGCATCGGGTTCTCCGTTCGCGGGGAAGAAGCCGCTGGGCAGGAGAACATTGGAACTGGGAGAGGAATCCTGAGAAAGTGCCTCGGCAGTCTCAAGATTTCTTTGCCAGATCCATTTGCGAGCCCCATGATGAACGACCCGCATCACGGGGTTCGCGAGCCTGGCCATCCTCATTAAAAATAGCCAGACGAGAGCGCAGCACCCGGCTTGTCAAAGCTTCACAATCCGGACAAGCAGCCCCCTCGAGAGCTGCCTGCGTGCTGCGCTCCCAAACAATGTACACACAATTGGTGTGTCCCCACCCGTGATGTAGCTAGGGCAGGGATGCATACACCGCTTGTAACTTTGACTCTCCATTTTCTTTATATATATATATATATATATATATATATATATACAGTGGTTAAAGTGGGATTTGGCAGGTGGGGGAACCCTTAAACTTCGTGTAGCTGCAACAGGGAAAAATGACTCCCCATAGGACAACATATTGAGTATCATGGTATAGCAATACTTTTTGGGACAAGAGTGTCACTATTGCAACAAGTTTCACAATACTTATTTACATGATATTTTAATGGTTTTATTTTGGTCCATCTACATCTACACTGATATGATGACGATACTATGTTAAAACACCACAATATGGGACACAAGCATGTTTTTCACAAGCATGAATTCAAAATCAAAATTTGGATTTCTCTGACCTACATATGTGTAATTTAAGACTTTTGAAGGCCAAAAAAATGGATAAGAAGTAGTTTTAAAACCATATCAGTGGGCAATACCTGCTCTCTCCTCATCTCCATCTTTTTTTTTCTCTCAGTGTCCTTATCCTGCCCTATTTCTTCCTCTCCTAAAGCTGAACTTTGACTGATAGTCTTTTCATTTTTGTCTGTGTCAGTAAAGAAAGTAAACATAGGCTCAATTGATATTTATATGTCATTCATACGACTTTTTTAACAATAGCCTACCATCGCTGCCAGCACACATTACGTCATGACGTAACACCAATCACGATTGGCCTAGTTTCATTCATGCTTCAGAGGCGCTACGCTGAGTGGCGTTCCCCAATGTGTCGTATCGGTGCAGTTTGAGTTCCCTCGAAAGGGAACTAAATAAATTATATATTTACCCTCATGTTGTTCCAAAACAATATGACTTCAGTTTTGTTATACTGGCCACTCTTTTCCATGCAATTATTCCTATATAATTATAATTCCTTATAATTCCAATTATTCAAGCCTCAAAAATGATGCAAAAGCACGGTAAAAGCATCATAAAAGTGGTCTAAAGTCACACAATAGCATAAAGTAATATAAATAAAAAAAAATATTAATTTACAAATCACAAAATAAATGTACTTCTCTCACGAGCACTATAATGAACACGCCACGGAGAAATAACAAATTAAATTTCAGTCTTCCCACAAAAAGCTATCATAATGGTTTTAGAAAATGTAAAAAATATAGCACAACCATTCTGTCGACTACGTTTATGATATTTCAATGGGGCTTTTCAATCCTTTCAGAAGCTCTCATTGAAAACAGTGACTAATTAATTATTCATATTTCACACAAAAAAAATCTCCTTTTGTGAAAGTCAGGTTCAGAATAACATTTGATTAACACTTGATGAACATTTGATAACAAGAGATTTCGTAAGTAATGACAGAAATTGTTTTTTAGGTTAAAAGAACTGTAAATTGGATATAAGCTGATGCAGCAGGTCGGTATACCCTCTGAATCTTTTGCTATAGATGTTGTAATACATACTGGAGACTGGAGAGGACAGTGATGTAAAAAGATTTTGAGGCCGACCTGAAGAAAACAAATGTGTCAAAAAGAATGTATACTTGTGAAGCAGAAATAGCTGGCCTCTCCCAGAAACCCAGAACAAATGTTTGTTTCTTTTTGGCAGAAATAATGATGATGTCTGGAATCACAGAAGCGTTTCTTCTCGCCGTTTAATAACCTGCCCAGGGTGCAATTGATTTACTCTACAGATGTATGGGCCCTTTCTGAAATAAATCCAAAAGTTCTAACAGAACTACTGAAAGTGTTGACTTAGTAAACCATACGCTCATTTTTGAAGCATTACAGTAGAGTTTACTCTGACACCAACCCAGATCAATATCATGTCCTTCAAGAGAACAAAGTGCAGGGCCTTGACGTCCACTGAAACAGGAACATCAGAGTAAGCTGGATAAAGCTGGCTTTGCATTTCCCAGACCTTGCTAGAAATTGCTTTTAGATGAAACCTCAAAGACCTGACTTTACATGGGTCAGAAAGGTGACCATGTTGGTTCCATGAAATAGTATTGATTTGTTTTTCAAAGTGTTATTTGCATTAATATAACCATATTACAACCAGAGGTTTCAGAGAACAATGGGATTAACATAATGTTCGTGTTACATATCACAACTGAAAACCACTGATATAGAGCTGGGATAATGTCGTCCCAAAACCTGGAAGAGCATTAGATCTTTGGGTTTCTTTTGGGACTTTCTATCTGCATGGTGAATGGCTAAATAAGTAAGGACTACCACAAGCATCTACGTTTACATGCTTGACAAATCAGACAACCTTTGTAGTCCTTATGTAGCAACCTGTCACATTTACATTTATTCATTTAGCTGACGCTTTTATCCAAAGCGACTTACAATTGCTATATTTCAGAGTTCGCACACCTCTGGAGCAATTAGGGGTTAAGTGTCTTGCTTAGGGACACATTGGTGTCTCACAGTGGATTCGAACCCGGGTCTCTCACACCAAAGGCATGTGTCTTATCCACTGCGCCATTACCACCCCATCTGTCACAGTAGCAACTTACATTTAAAAAACAAAACAGAGGTATCAAAAATCATGTTTGGGGTATGACTAATGCCTAGTTCTGTCATGAAACTAATTTTACCGGTAACCCCCGGGCTGCGAGAGGCGATTGGGGTATGTGGCGAGCAGGACGAGGCCGAGGGCCATGAGAGAGCGGCACGAGGCCGGTGGCGTGATTACTGATGAGCACCACCTGCGCGACACACCAGTCTCGTATCTCTCACGGTGGATAAAAGGAGGAGCGACTACAGTGGAGATGGAGAGAAGCCAGGCCTGGACTTGTGTTGTTTTTATTTTGTTATATGTGACAGCAGTCGTCCGTGAGGGGCTGCTGTCTTTTACTTTCATTTTGTATTTGTTTTATTTTTGATATTAAAGTTTGTAACATCTAACCATGTTACATTGATATATGCTATTTGTGCAGCAGCAGTATGTCTTACATACTCACAATAGCGTATCGCCATATGTATTGGCTATAGCAACCTTTTGGGTCACTTTTTTGGGTTATTTTTTCAGTATTTGGGTAATTGCAGCTCCTGGGTCAGACATAACAACCCAGTGTTTGGGTAGTTTTCTTGTGTTACCCAGATCTTGGGACAGACATAACAACACATGGATTGAGTTATTTATCGCAGGCTTTTTGCGACCTCTTCAGGAGAGAGCAGTGCAGCTCCGCCAAAATGGTGCATGTCTTCGGTAAAATACAGGTTTGTGTACATCTCTAAATTCGTTATTGTGCTGTATATCGTTTAATTTTATGCAAAGCAACATAGAGGGGTGCAATGTGAGTCACCTAAACTAGTGTCGCGTGACTTGCGTCTGTATTTCGCTTGATGGAAACGCCTGATGCCTTGCATAAAATTTTATGATTTTATTAAAAAATATACAGAATATAAATACTTATGATGTTAAAATATGTTCTCAGAACTGTACACTGTTTGTTTATGGTCAGGTTATGAAGCCAGTCGCCGCATATTTCGGCTACGAGTGAAACGCAGGGCCTCAGTCTGAAGTTAGAAGTTCCCTCGCTGAACATGACAAGTGCCGTCACAAGATCCAGCGCTGTTACGGTGGAAACGAGACAGCAGAGACTGGTTGATTACACTTGAATTACTTATATAAATGTTTAATTTTTACTGATAATATTTGCTAAATGAGCTTAAAGGCACACTGTGGAATTTTTGGCCACTAGGGTGCGCTCGACCTGTAATTTTCACGTCTAGTGCCCCTAGAGGCCACAAGCGCCGCAGCATTGTCGCAAAAGTCAATAAACAGTCAACCGGTCAACCTCCCGTGTCTTTATGTGTGTGTGCAGACGGCATTTGATTTGTATGTTGGAGAAAGTTAATCGATTCACTACTGACCAAAATAATAATATAAATATAAGATTAATAATATAAATCCTATAAAGAAAACAAATTGAATAAAAGTAGCATACGCAGAAAACAATGTCTGATCAGGTAAGTTGCATTGACAAGGGTTGCCCAACCCGGCTCCTGCCGATCGTCTGTCCTGCACAGTTCATCTCCAACCCTAATCAAACACACCTGAAGCAAACAATTAACATCTTCAGGATCTCTTTGCAATGGGTTGGAGATGAAATCGAGTAGTCGGGAAATCGTGTGTAACAAAACTGATATAACTCACTACATAATTCCCGTTATTTGTAGTCTTCAGTTTGTTTTTCCTTTTACACAAATACAAACATATATGAGCTGAAAGGAAAAAAAAACACATTTACATTTGTATACGGCAGTATGTTGTGACTTATATCAGTTTTGTTACACGAATTCGCAGTAAATATTACATTATATATACACTTTTATGCCGATATTTATTTAAAAATTTCAGTTTACATTAAGTGTACCTTTTATTCAATATAAAGGCTTGACTTCTTTGCCTGTTAGCTTTGTGTACTAACTCTTCTAACGTTTCTAACGTTAATGCTACCAGATGAATTGCATACAAATTAAACAAAAGCCTGTAGCTAGTTGTTAAGTTGCAGCCCTGTTTCGTTTCAAAATCGGAGGATAAAGTGTCTGCTGAATGCAAACCTTTCCCAATATTTATAAAATGTATATTTGTACTAACATTTAGCTACCAGATTGATAATTCGCTAACTTACTCTACTAGCATTCCTTGTTACATTAAGTTAAATGGAGGACAATATAGAATCAGTAACATGGCCAGGCAGAGAACAAATTTGAAAAAATTTAGATATTGTGCAAGCAATATATTTAACTTACTAGTCCAAAAGCATGACGGCCAGGTCAGCATCGGTCGGGAATCCCTCATCCTCCTTTATCGCACGCCAGCGAGGGAACGCTTGACCAATGTTTATCCTCGTCCTTGCTTTTAGTTTATCACTCTCCTTTTTCTTTTTTTGGTCTCCTCTGACAAAATCTTTGCTTTCTTCCGAGTAGCTGTTGATTCAGCCATGACGACAACATACAGACGCCGGGAATCAAACGCGAGTTGAGCTCTCACGTTAGAATTTGAGGAAGTTGGGGTGGTGGGGGAAGTGACGTATGCCGTAAAGCGGTCGAATTTTGTAGTTCTTTTTGTGCTCGGGTTCCTACCCGAAACCCGAAGTTACATAGTGCTAGTAAAAGCGATACAGACACCTTCAGGCTTCGGCAGACGTGTCATTCAACCTATTGTAAGTCGATGTACCATCTCAATGGGTTTTGGTAATATATTATAAAGGTTGAAAAGTTCCACAGTGTGCCTTTAAATGTTGGCAATATGTATTAAAAATTATATAAATATACTATACTGTGAAATATGATTGAAAATAAATGAATTATCATGCAAGCCAGTGGTTGTATCAAGTATTTTTTAAAAAGTTTAAAGGATTTAAGTTGATTAATGTATGAAGTAAAAAAAAAAAAAGTAAAAATGTATATTAAAATTAAGTAAAATTCACCCAACATGTGTTCTGACCTATATTTACCCAGCCCTTGGGTTGTGTTTTTTGTGCAAATACATTAACATTGTCATATCCATTACTATGCTAAAATTATCCAGAGAGTTGTCATGATTGAATATATTTTACATTGTAAAAGACAATGGGAAAGTCTCTTCAAGTAAAGTTGACCCCAGAAAACGTCTACGGTTACGTATGTAACCCTCGTTCCCTGAGTAGGGAACGGAGACGTTACGTCGGATGACGACGAATGGGGTTTCGCTTAGAAAGCCTATCAACTTCGAGTATTACAAAACGAGCCAATGGCAAAGAAATGCCATGGGTCTGCGGAATTTGCATGACGTAACTCCGCCCCACCTCGCCCCCCCTTAAAAGGAGGAAGTCCACAACAGCAGTTTATGTTTCTTCGCTGAGGAGCCAAGACTGAGCTCAGGCGATCCCCGCGGTACAGCGGAAAGTGGGAGGAAGACGTAACGTCTCCGTTCCCTACTCAGGGAACGAGGGTTACATACGTAACCGTAGACGTTCCCTTTCGTTGTCACTTCGAGTTACGTCGGATGACGACGAATGGGGTTACCAGTCTAATCACGCCACCTTCTCAGCTGTCTTCCAGTGCCCTGCGTAAACCTGAGATCCCTGTCGTGAGACTAGCACGGACGAAGGACTCCTATTTAACACAGGAATACCAAGGTACACTGGGGAGCATATCCCATGATTTTAGAGGAAATATGCAATTATTGCCAACCCAGAGGGGGGGGACTTAGAGAGTACACATATGGCCCGAAGGAAACATATGGAGAACACTGGGGTGTCCAGCCGCAGGTGGAATGTTTCAACCCCAGGGGTGGCAAGGTGGCTTGCCGAGGGAAAGACACATGCTCAGAGAGGCTTACAGTGGAAATACACATGTGGGGGTCGCTCAGGGGAGGGACCATGCACACGGGAGGCACCTAGCCGACGCGCAGGCAAGAGACACTGGCGCCGACGTCAGGAGTGCTGGAGGAACTCAGGGCTTTCGGGGAAGCTCACCTGAGGAGAATATCGCACATATCCAGTCCGTGGAGTGGAATGGCGAGCAAGCGAAGACACCTGAGCGGGTCCGGTACTAGCTAGTTGAAGCGAGTACATGAGAGGACACTGGCTCCACTCGGAGATTATAGAATCTGGCGAATGTGTTAGGTGTCGCCCAGCCTGCAGCTCTGCAGATGTCTGTTAGCGAGGCGCCATGCGCTAGAGCCCAAGAGGATGCCACACTCCGGGTGGAGTGGGCCGTCACACCAAGGGGGCACAGTCGACCTTGCTGCTGGTATGCCAAGGCAATGGCGTCCACCATCCAGTGAGACAACCTTTGCTTGGAGAGAGCCTTTCCCTTCAGCTTCCCACCATAACAGACAAAGAGCTGGTCTGAGGTCCTGAAACACTGCGTCCTGTCTACATAGGCGCGAAGAGCGCGTACTGGACAGAGCAGTGCCAAGGCTGGGTCTGCCTCCTCCGGGGGCAGCGCTTGCAGGTTCACCACCTGGTCCCGAAAGGGAGTGGTAGGAACCTTGGGCACATATCCGGGCCGGGGTCTCAGGATCACGTGAGAGAAAGCCGGTCCGAATTCCAGGCACGCTTCGTCGACGGAGAATGCGTGCAGGTCCCCTACCCTCTTGATGGAGGCCAGTGCAACCAGGAGCGCTGTCTTCATAGACAGGAATTTAAGCTCAACTGATTGCAGAGGCTCAAAGGGAGTACTCTTCAGGGCAGTTAGAACCACTGAGAGGTCCCAAGAGGGAACGAGAGGAGGGCGAGGAGGATATAGTCTCCTCGCTCCTCTCAGGAACCTGATGACCAGGTCGTGCTTCCCTACCGACTTACCTTCGACGGGGTCATGATGTGCGGCAATAGCGGCAACATAGACCTTAAGGGTGGAGGGAGACAGCCTTCGCTCCAACCCTTGCTGAAGGAAGGAAAGCACAACGCTGATCGAGCATCTCCGGGGGTCTACTCGGTGAGAAGAGCACCAGTCGACGAAGAGGTTCCACTTCAACGCATAGACGTGTCTCGTGGACGACGCTCTAGCGGAAGTGATGGTAGCCGCCACCGCTGGTGGAAGGGTACTCAAACCTACCTCGAGCCGTCCAGGAGCCACACGTGGAGGCTCCAGAGATCGGGGCGAGGGTGCCACAGGGTGCCCCGTCCCTGAGAAAGAAGGTCCTTCCTCAGAGGAATGGGCCAGGGAGGTGCTGTCGCGAGGAGTACAAGTTCGGGGAACCAGGTCCGGTTGGGCCAATACGGCGCGACCAGAATGACCTGATCCTCGTCCTCCCTGACCTTGCGGAAGAAGGCGTGCCCTCGGTCAGGGAAAAATACAGGGCGCAAGGGGTCGAGTCGTGAGAGGCAAACAGATCTATCTGTGCGTCCCCGAACTGGTCCCAAATCAGCTGAACCGACTGGGGATGGAGTCGCCATTCTCCAGGGAGGGGCTGAAGCCGTGAGAGCTCGTCGGCTGCACAGTTCAGCGCTCCGGGAATAAAAATGGCTCGAAGCGACCTCAGATGCTTCTGACTCCATAGGAGGAGGTGGCGGGCGAGTTGTGACATACGGCGGGAGCGTAGACCACCATGATGGTTGATGTACGCAACAGTCGCGGTATTGTCTGAACGGACTAGCATGTGTTGACCCCGGAGCAACGCCCGGAGGTGGTGCAGGGCAAGACGTACTGCCAACAACTCGAGGCAATTGACATGCCATAGCCGCTGGGGTCCTGTGTAGGAGCCCGCAGCAGCATGTCCATTGCACATGGCGCCCCAGCCTGTGGTGGAGGCATCTGTTGAGACAACAACATGCCGGGAAGCTCGTTCCAGGGGGACACCCGCCCTGAGAAAACTGAGGTTCGACCACGGGGTGAGGAACTGACGGCAGGTCGGAGTAACTGGTACCCGGAGCGTGCCTTGATGCCATGCCCACCTCGGGACTCGGTCGCGAAGACAAAGCTGAAGCGGTCTCATATGAAGCAATCCGAGCGGCGTGACCACGGCTGCAGATGCCATATGCCCCAGGAGCATATGAAAATGTTTCAGTGGAACCGCATTCTTGCTCCTGAGATGTCTCAGGCAAGTCAGCAGTGACTGCGCGCGCTCGCTCGTAAGCTGCGCGGACATGGCGACCGAGTCGATGTCCATACCGAGAAAAGAGATCCTCTGCACGGGGCAAAGTTTGCTCTTCTCCCAGTTGACCCGAAGGCCCAGACGAGCTAGGTGCCGGAGCACTAAGTCCCTGTGTTCGCAAACCTGATCTCGAGAGTGAGCTAGGATCAGCCAGTCGTCGATATAACTCAGGATGCGGACCCCGTGCTCCCGAAGGGGAACAAGGGCAGCCTCGACGACCTTCGTGAAGATGCGAGGAGACAGGGCCAGCCCGAAAGGGAGGACCGCGTACTGGTATGCCTGCCCCTCGAAAGCAAACCGTAGGAACGGTCTGTGGCGAGGAAGAATGGAGACATGGAAGTAGGCGTCCTTCTGGTCGATCGCTGCAAACCAATCCCGGGGCCGCACGCATTCGAAAACGCGTTTGGCGGTGAGCATCTTGAACGGCAGCCTGTGAGGGGAGCGGTTCAGCACGCGCAAGTCCAGGATTGGCCGTAACCCACCGGTTTTCTTGGGGACAATGAAGTAAGGGCTGTAGAAGGCGGACCTCATCTCGGCTGGAGGGACAGTCTCGATTGCAGCAGGGTGGCAATCTCTGCTCTCATGATGGGGGCATTGCCACCGACCAAAGTGGAGCGGACTCCCCTGAAGCGGGGAGGAGACCGTGCGAACTGAATCGCATAGCCAAGCCTGATGGTGCGCGATCCAGCGGGACAGACGGGGAAGCTCTAACCAGGCTCCCAGGAACTGAACCAGCGGGATCATGCGGACGACAGGCGTCCCCCCGGAGGGGCAGCGAAGCGGAGTAACTGGCCCAGACGTGGACGGCATAGCGGCCCGGTGTGGGGGCACAGTTAGCAACCGCGCCCTGGCAGAGGGGGCCAGGGGAGGACCAGGCTGATCGTCCCGCGGGGGCCTGCTCTGCCAGGGGTCTGGCGACAGAGGGGGACAGGGGCGAAGCGGTGAGCAGCGGGGAGCGGAGAACAAAAGATTCTCCCCCGGCCCTCCACCGGGGGAAGGAGTGGTCCTGCTACCACCTCCTGAAAAACGACCATCTTCCCTGAGCAGCCCGTCTCAGGAGCGCCGCTTGGCCAGGCGTTTAGCGGGGGGCGGGGCGGGAGAGGGCTGTGGCGCCTTCTTGCGGCTTCCTCCGCGACCGGCCCGAGTTTGTGGAGGCTGCTGCGTGGGCCGGGCGGGAGGGGCGGGAACCGCAGGAGGGCGCCCTCGGCGGGAAACAGGACGAGGCTTCTGCCCGGCCGGCTGGGTGGAGGCAGCAGCTGGCCGGCGGGGCAGAATGTGCTTGATGGCCTCGGTCTGTTTCTGGGCGGTTGAAAACTGTTGGGCAAAGTCTCCAACCGCACCGCCGAAGAGGCCGGCCTGGCACAAGGGGGCGTTAAGCAGACGGGTCCGCTCCGCGTCCCGCATGTCAGCCAGGTTCAGCCACAGGTGTCTCTCCTGGACCACGGCTGTGGACATCACCAGACCCAGGGAGCGCGCGGTAACCTTCGTCGCCCGTAGAGCGAGGTCGGTAGCGGCGCGCAGCTCATCAAAGAGCCCTGGGTCTGTCCTACCCTCGTGCATGTCTCTGAGCATCTGGGCCTGGTAGACCTGCAGAGTGGCCATAGCATGCAGTGACGCAACCGCCTGTCCCGCCGCTCTGTAAGACTTCGCCACCAGAGTAGACGAAAATCTACAGGCCTTGGATGGGTGCTTAGGCTCGCCACGAGAAGAAGCACTCTGAGGACATTGTTGCATGGCAACAGAGGGTTCAACCGGGGGGAGCCCAGTGTACCCACGGGCGGCTGCATCATCGAGGGGAGGAAAGGCGGATGAGATCAACGAGCGGTCCCGAGAAGACAACAGGGTCTTCCAGGACTTCGAGATCTCATCATGCACGTCCGGGAAGAAAGTTATTGGGGTTTGCCGAGGACGAGGGTCGGCGGCCTTACCCAAAAACCAATCGTCAAGTCGCGAGCGCTCAGGACAGGGTGGAGGCCTCCACTCAAGCCCGATGCTCGCGGCTGCCCGGGAAAGCATGGCCGTCATCTCCAGATCAGACTCGAGCACAGCCGTATGCACACCGGAAGGTGGCAGCTGTGACGAGCCCTCACTTCCAGAAGAATCAAACCCACCTAGTGATGCTGCAACACACATGGCATCATCCTCTGTAGCTTCAACCGAAACACGCGGGCCACCAGAGGGTAGACCCGCGGGAATCGGCCGCTCGCTAGCGGACACCGTCATTGAAGAGGGGGGCTGGGGTCGCGGACACATAGTCGGCGCCTTGTTCCAGACCGTCACCCTCAGGTCACCCTGGCCACCAGGCGCAGGACGGGGGGTGGATGAGGGGACTCTCACTCTTGCGAGTTCACCGAGTCTCGACCGTAATGACGCGATGGTCATATTCCCACAGAGAGAACATGAGTCATCCACGAGCGCTGCTCAATGCATGATCAATGCCCAAACATACTATGCAACGCTCGTGCCCATCAGAGTCCGATACCAATCTGCCGCAACCAGAAGTACACGGGCGAGGCATCTTTAAAAAGACGTGCCGCGTGTAAGCTCTTTTAGTGAGAAAACTCAAGTGTTGAAGCACTAGGGGAGAAACGCGCCGACTGGCAGATCACTGCAGCAGATCAGCAGGAAGCACGCTCTCGCCGTAGATCGCCGTCACACCAACACTCGAGGCACTCGTTCGTGAAGCTGACAATTCAGAGATGGCTTGTGGAGAGAAGAATAAACTTGGGTCCGAAGCGAAAACATAAACTGCTGTTGCGGACTTCCTCCTTTTATACCCACGAGGTGGGGCGGAGTTACGTCATGCAAATTCCGCAGACCCATGGCATTTCTTTGCCATTGGCTCGTTTTGTAATACTCGAAGTTGATAGGCTTTCTAAGCGAAACCCCATTCGTCGTCATCCAACGTAACTCGGAGTGACAACGAAAGGGAACCTAATTTTCTGAGATAACTCAAGGTGAACAATATGGTCCGCTCTTTGAATCCAGCCCGTCCAGCATCCCAAATCGTTCCACTGACTGAAAGATCTTTTAATGAGTAGCCTACTCTATTCAATGGCCAAAGAAATCCTTTAAAATCCCTTTATGATCTATGTTATCTCAACTGTTATTATGACCATAAATGTATTTTAAATACCTTTACTTGTAAAGTATATAAACTAAGCTATAGTTTGTGAAATGAATCATCTGTCATTCTTTGTTTTTTAAGTTAGCTTATATTTTGTAAGCTTACCAATCAGCTAGCCAGTTTAGCATAATGCTAACATAGTATAGAATAGTTTAGCCAATAGCCTATGCCAGCCACTTATACTCCATAATAACAACAAGATACTGCAATTGTTCATGACACCAAATTGTTTGCCCACAAATAGAACTGCTCTATTTCTACAGCTATTTGTAACCAGGGAAAATGCATTAGAGAACTGGAAATCAAAAGTTATATTTAAATCGTGACCCATTCTGAAAGCAATAAGGGAAATTTAGATGTCATAAAAATGTGCTCTACTGTAATAAGTGAACAAGTGGCTGCCATTCAGATTACAGAAACAATGATTTCTCGTCTCACCTTGTTTCCTGTTTATACATTGTAGAAAGCATATTGAGCATGTTCAATTTTAACTTCCTGTCAATTCAAATGATCTACCCTTGTGTTAAATGATCTACCCTTGTGTTAACTAACAATGTCCTTAACCACGGACGAGGGGACATACAAAGGGATATAACACTTGAAATTGAGATGGGCTACATACACAAAAAGTGGGTCATTTCGACATATTAAACTTGTTTACTTGCAGATTTGCCTAAATTAGTCTAATTTAGATGGATCGTGGGAGTCTGAAGACAATTCACCCTAAGAGTAATTAATAACTCTTGACATGTTGCTCTAACGTTTTTTTTTTTTCTTTTCTTTAATGAAGTCCATCAAACTTTACCCTCATGTTCCACTTCCGCTAAGCCTCCAGACAGCCTGATAAATGACTTTTCAGTGGGTGGAAAAGCTACATTTTATACTTCAGATCAGGCATGATGTCAGGGCACGTTTCCTCACTAACACTTGTTCTGCACGAGGAAGTTCAGAGCTAATGAAAAGTGAACACGGTCTTACCTCAGAGGGAGCGAGAAAGGCAAGAGTGGAACCAACTCCGCCCAAATGTAATCTAAAAACAATTTTACCATTTCCCTGGTGCCCCCTCTACTCACTAAGCCCGCTTGATGGGAGCAGACAGTGGTTAAGAAAATATTATTTTGGCCCGAGAGAAGATTTATTTGGGGAATATGGTTGATTGCAGGTCTGAAAATATTAGCACAACACTTTTTTCCCCCCTTTGTGGTAGCGCTACTTTCTCTGCACCTTTGTTTATTCTGAATCATTAAAGTTCTAATTGCAGACACAATATCAAGCTTAATCAAAATTCTGATTGCAAAGTCCAAATTAGACACCGTGCCCATTCTAATTCTGCACAGCAAGGATTCCAGGGGTATAATTTACAATAATCGCAGGCTGCCAAAGTACTGGATCAGTAGCTCTCAAAGACATCTCATCTTCCTGATGACAAGCTCTTTTTGTTTGTTTGTCCTGCATTATGTACGCCATGATTTATTCACATGAGGTACCCATCCATTTTAGCTCGACACACCTGATAGAACAATCCAAATAAAAATGGCATCTAAATGAATCATACTACAGCTCGGGTAATTAATTAGCCAACTTGAAGTTATTACAGCAATCTGTGAGAAGTGAATTCAACCAAATTTGCACATTATTGTCACGGATATAATCTAGTCAACTTGATTACACTAAAGCATCGCTGGGGGGGAAGGGGGAAGGGGGGGGGGGGGTGATAAATCCCTGAATAATTAGGTTGATAATTAAACTTTAATACAAATGATTATCATTGTGATATTTTGTCTCTTGGGCTTCCTTCTTCTTCATGCATAAATTAAAAGCTTTGAGAAGGAAGGAGACAAGAGTCGCAAAAACGGCTGTCTTTTAAAGACTTTGGAAGAGAAAAAAGTGACAGCAAGCCAGAAATCCATTTCATCCAAGCACAGGCATCGGGCAGCATTCAATTTCATTCACCATTGATGTATTTAAATCCAACAAGCTACAAACTCAGATAAGGGAAATTCTCAGCACTTCCTCTCTCTGTAAGTTCTAATATTTATTCAGGGTTGCTGATCAAACAGTGAGTTATAGAGAAATAAATAAATTGCACCATAGACTGAACATATGGCTATATGAGTATGTTTGTTTATGCATGCATGTACTTATTTAATTTATACACAAATCAATTACGGTCCTTCTGGCTTGCAGTTTAGTATATGTGTGACATTTATTCATATATGATTTGTGCTCTCTAGAGTATGGGCTCAAGTGAACACATACTTCCTGCAGGAGGAACAAAGGTCCTAAACCATAAAGCTGGTTTATGGCAGAGGTTATACTCAGCAGGTATGGGTCTCTGCATGGGTCTCAGAGTTCTAAGCATGACGGAATGAGGGGGTGTGACAAAAGGTTTCACTTTTCGGTATAGAGAGTTTCTTGCTGCGACCTGTGCAGACAAAATGAACTGAAAATGACAAGAATCATAATTTCTTTTAAAGCTATTTTGAACAGGGGAAAGACGGGCATAAAACATGTTATGAAATATCTGCATGACAATATTCATACTGTCTTTCTATACTGATATACAGTCATAGAAAAAAGTGACAGATATGGAGTTCTATAACAATCCACTCCAGCTCAACTCTGGGATTTTGCATTTGCCATTCTCCATTCCAATAATGAAATCAAATTTCATAAAAACAGTCGGCGCAACCCTAGTTCTTCCATAGTGACATTTGTGTCATGAACAACTTGTGTTATTGGATGACATATGAGTATGTGTTCACAAAACTTGTAAAAAAAGGTGTGCTAAAATGCATTGAATGTGCATTTGTAGTGTAGGGTACAACGGGGCTAAAGGCACACCTTAAGGAAAAATTGTGCTTTTCACTATTCCCATAATGTATGATTGCAGAATTTTTTTTTTTTTTTTTTTGTATTGAACATTAATGGAGCAACTGATTTTGTGTGAAAATAAATCATAAAAGTGGTTACCCCACACACGGGTAAAAGGCTCACCAGCATGGGACAAAAGGCACACATTATTTATACAAATACTTTAGTTTGCATGTAGTTAATTATTATTACTCATTACTTAAATGTATAATTACACTGTAATACTGACACCTTAAAACAAAGTGTAGCCTGCATTCCTACTTAAGTGGGTAAAAAGAAAAAAAAAAAACACTGAAGTTCAGATTATGGAATTTAACATACATTTAAAATATTATCCCATTTTCATTTAATTGCAATTAACACAGTTACAGTAAGTGCCCGAAAACATTTATTTCACACCAGAAAAGCCATTGTCAAGGCTTATTGTAACTGAAAATCATCATACAAACAGTAACGCCATCCAACAGAATGTGCTACTACCAACTCTATACTGAGGTTAATGTGTAGGTTAGGGTTAGGAGTTAGAATTTGTTTCAGCATTGCAATCAGAACTGTGATCAACATCTTTAGAATAAATCTTTAGAATCAGCTGCAGGGCGGGGTTTGCGCTAAACACAAATCACGTTGTAAAATGGCTCCACATGCACATCATAAAATTGCAATGCAAGTAATACGCACACCCCAGTCTGTGTGGTTATCTAGCTAAAATTATTTATTTCTGTTTTAATAATAGTGGTGTAGTGGAGTCATAAAAAGTACTACATTACATTTATTTTTTTCTTTTAACATGGGAGGGACATTGAAACAGTTAGTTTCTTATAGCTTTGATCGAACATTAATAAATATTGTATTTGAACATAAATTAGATCGAACAATAACTGCAATACTGCTGTAGATTATCAAGAGGCTTAAATTTGCTTACTGCCCAACAGCGTTCTCTTCCATCTGGATTCATATATTTCCACACCCCCTACCTTTCGATGTGTCCACTACTCCGACCAACAGAGATCCTTGTCTGTGACTCTGTGAAATGTATGATTCACACAACAGGTCGCTGACGACACCGCAGTAGTCAGGGGGGCTGTTTGGCCCTGATAAGAAATGATTTAGACCGTACAATGGTGACCCCGCTGAAGACAGAGAGAGAATTATTGTGCTAGGGAAAACAGAGCTGCGTTAATCTCTTTGAATTGTATTCCCCTTCCTGCATGCATTCGTGTCTTCTCAGTGCCATCCAAAAAGAAACCATTTGTAATAATTTCTCTATTTCTCGTAATTGCGCTGCTCCGGGTATCCAGGGAGACAGAAATGAACTGTGAAATGGATTAGTCAGTGTGCTTCAGTTGTTCAAGTCAATTGGATTGAGGGCATTTCTTTCTGTCTGCGTCTGATTATGTTTGAAAGGAATGAGCTTTATTGCCCCCACACAGGTAGTTCCCTTCTGTAAAGACGCTGCATTTATGGCCAGAAGAAAGAGGTGGGCAAGGTTTGGCAGTTGTCCATGGAAGGAAACGTACGTCTTGTGTTAAGAACCTGAGAGAGAAAGAGGCTGCTTTGGCAGGGCTTGCTCGGTTAGGCTTCCCCCCTGCATCCATCAATCTCCCTCAGCTCGCAGACGCTCGGCGGGATTAGATTCCTGGGGCAGAAAGGGCCAGCGCTGAAATATGGCCACAGCCACGCTAGTGATTAACAGCGGCTGTGAATATGGATGCCGTTCATATTGGCTTAGCACTCAGGGGTAGCCCATTAGTGCTCAAGCGTGTACAACGCCCATTCTGACATGGCTCCAAGTGTCAAACTCGCTACAATGCTAAATGCCGTTTCTCATGCTTGAGTGGTGTCTCTGGCTGTGCCAAAGTGTATTTACCATTCAAATTTTTTCGCAACACTTGAAACTTCCGAGGTTGGGGTTAGCAATGGGTCATGAGGGATCAGTTGGTTGTTGGATGAGGTTGACAAGTTTAGATTTTTTCATATTTCATTGATATTTTTAGCGGCAGTGCTTAAATGCTGTGTTTTAATTGTTAGACATCTTGCCACTGTAAAAACCTTTTGTAAAAGTTGCATCTTTAAATTGGTCTCCAATAAAACATTGCTACTACAACCAAAAATATTCAGACAGACACCCAGTGTTAAATTTACTTTTTTTTTTATTAGTTCATTAAATGAATGAACATGACAACAAAAAAAATTAATTAATATATTAATAAAAAATACAAAAAGTCTTCTTTAAATGTAGTCAATATCGTTGAATAATATTCATTAATTCAGACAATTTTACTGACAAATCACAAAATTAAACCAAATATTTAAACATGGTTTATATTCATTTATGCTTGTATAAAATTATGTGAAACTATTTGTTGTGATACATACAAATACAAATAAATACAGTACATACTGTAAATAGTAGCACACTATTGTTGTACAGTACAGTATTATAAATACATGCTCAAGTTAATCATTGTCCATATTATATACTGTACATCAGTCAGTTTTAGTGAGTTGTATTAAATTTCACAGCATGACTAACACAATGTTTTTATGATGTCTCATCTTCAAAATGTCTCTTTTTCAAGCTATAACAAAGATGTCTCAACTTCATTATCATTCATGAAATAAAACTGCCAAGATTAGCACTTCTTTTGCCATTGCATCACGCTATTTTTTTAAGAACCAGCACTGCATTTTTAAAGTCATCATAAAAATGAAAATCCAAACTATTTTTTAATGCATCTTATTGATCTTATTTTTATTGTTTCATCCATGTATGTGTTTCTTTTCTTTGTTTTTTTTTTTACCCCCCAATTTTGTATCAAAATGTAGTAACTGAATATCCCAGTCAGGGCAGGTTCTAGACATTTGAAGGCCCTAGTAAATATATGTTGGAGACCCCCCGTGTAAGACCCCTCCTGATAAAAAGCACTTGAAATGGCCATGGTTATGATTTTTTTTTTTTTTTCAGTAAACTGAACAATAATTAAAGTACAGTAACACACCAATCCACTTTTTGGCATAACAAACATTTTTTTTAACAAACATCAACTGTAGCCTACACTTTATCTCTCAAAAAAGTACCTCCAATAAAAAGTTCTGTCATGAAACACTAGATGGTGCACATCTAGTGTTTCGTGACAGAACTTTGTATTTGAGGTAGCCTACTTTTTTTAAACATAAAAAATGCTCTACAGTGTTTGCTCTTTGACTTTGAATACAAGAGTCTTTACTTTTACTTTAATATATTGCTAGTCAGCTCTTGACACAATGTCATTCATTGTACAAGTGCTGTGTTTTTTAAAGTGTCTAGCAGTCTGGATGCATCGAACATGCTCTTTTAAACTCAGAATAAGCCCACAGATGATCTATCCCAAAATGACGCTGATCGACAGAATGGGTTTATTTTTAGAATACATTACAATCACTCCAAAAGAAATGAAAAAATCACACACCTACATTACAAGCTTTGCATGCCTGTAACGTTTTGAGTAGAAGCCCCGACGTTCGTTTTGGCGTCATCTTAAGTCACTACCTTAAAGCTAGTCAGCTGCAGAAAATTTGCATTTTTGCATGTTCGTATCCTATCTCTTTGTACATTCAGAAGGTGAAACAATTATACTTTGAAACGGTGACGTTAATTGGTTTCACTTCAGGTGAGTGACAATTCATCTATATCCAATAGACAAAGAACTAGTCTTTTGCTGCCCATCTTGATTGGTGAACTAGCATATAGGGATGTTAAGGTTATGGAGGCCCCGCCTTAAAGCCCAAAGTCCTAGGCAATTGCCAACTCAGCCCTGCTTATGACAGACTTCTCTGCTGATGTATGCTGGATTTCTCTGATCATTTAGTCTGTCGCTACTTTTGTTTTATTGCGACATCAAGGCTGATTAGTCAACTAGTTTTTCACATCCTAAATCAAGTTTGAACTAAATCAGATGTGTGAAAGATGCATATGTTCACAGATGCAAAACGAATCGGTTACCTAACGTAACCTCGGTTCTCTCTAGATGAGGGAACGAGTATTGCGTAAGCTAGCTTACGCTACGGGAAAGATTAATCTTTTCTGAGAAATTGAAGCCAAAAATTATCCTATAATTTTGTATCTATTCACAACGCAGTTCAGCTGCAGCAGAGCATGAGCAGGCTAGCTAGCAGCTCATTGGCTCGCTCACAGGGAACTGCTTAAGCCTATGAGGAGACACGAATGAACTCTCGGCCAATGAGAGTCTGACTTGCTCTCATTGCGTCAGAGCCCGCCGAAACGGGCGTGCCCAGAGAGTATAAATTTGCCTCTCAGGCTGTAAATTCTGGTTTTCATAGAATGAAGCGAGAACGCTAGTAGCACAAGCACGGCCAGGAACGCAATACTCGTTCCCTCATCTAGAGAGAACCGAGGTTACGTTAGGTAACCGATTCGTTCTCTTACGAGAGGTTCTCTCGTATTGCGTAAGCTAGCTTGCGCTACGGGAACACCTGGTCAACGCCGTGCGTGCTAAGCATCCACTATGAGTCCCAGGGGGGACCCCGGGGAACCCTTATGAGTGGGAATAAAATATGTACATGTGACAAAGGAGCGGGCCGGGGATTTGTGAAGTACATAAGCACATAATAAGGAGGGACAGAACGAGACCGGTCTGCGTGAATAACTCCCTATAGTGCAGCTCAACCAGAAGAGCTGTAACATACTAGACTGCTAGTAGTTTAGCCTGCAAGGCGGGAACTTCCAGATAGGAAAATCTGATAAAGGTGGAGGGGGAAGCCCATCCCGCTGCCACACAAATATCATGAATGGAAATTCCGCTGGACCAAGCCCACGATGAGGCCATGCCTCTAGTGGAACGGGCCCTGATGCCCAGAGGGCATGGCAGGTCTTTTGACGCGTATGCGGCTGCAATGGCATCAACTATCCTTCTGGACAGAGTCTGTTTCGAGGCGGCCAACCCCTTGGTGCGCCCACCGAACGAAACAAAAAGCTGCTCAGCTCGTCTGACCGGAGCAGTGCGAGTAAATTATAATCTCAGGGCCCTGACCGGACACAGGAGATTAGAGTCAGATTCGCTATCGGATGCAGGCAGAGCCGATAGAGAAATAACTTGTGCCCTGAATGGGGTACCAATCGCTTTTGGGACATAACCATGTCTAGGTTTGAGAACGACTAAGGAGTCATTGGGCCCAAATTCCAGACAGGAAGCGCTGCTGGACAGCGCGTGAAGGTCCCCCACACGCTTCACTGACACGAGCGCGAGCAGGAAGATAGTCTTGAGCGAAAGGTATTTGAGCTCCACGGTGTTTAACGGTTCGAATGGGGGGGGGCTTTCATAGCTTCGAGAACTATGGAAAGGTCCCAAATCGGCACCGACGGGGGGCGTGAGCGGTTCATCCTTCTAGCTCCCCTGAGGAAGCGGATGACTAAGCCATCTTTGCCCAGTGACTGGCCACTCCGGGGTTCAGCGAACGCCGCGACGGCTGCCACATACACCTTGAGAGTGGAAGGGGACCTGCCCTTATCCAGCATCTCTTGGAGAAAAACTAGCAAGGAAGGAACCTCGCATGACCGTGGGTCCAAGTTTCTGTCGGTGCACCACTTAGAGAACACAGACCATTTAGACGCATAGAGCCTTCTAGTAGAAGCCGCTCTAGCCTGCATGATCGTGTTTAACACTCCTTCTGGCAAAGCAACGGGTAGTCGTTGATCACCCACGCATGAAGCGCCCAGCGCTCTGGGTGGGGATGCCAGATCGTGCCGCGAGCTTGGGAGAGGAGATCTGTTCTGACTGGAATGGGCCACGGGGCTGTCTGTGACAGCTGAGTGAGCTCCTGAAACCAAGTCTGACCTTCCCAACGCGGGGCTATGAGGAGCACCGAGTGGCGTGTTTCCCTGATTCTCTGAAGCACCTGTGGTAGCAGAGACACCGGAGGGAATGCATAAAGCGGGCGGCTGGGCCAGGTCTGGGCTAGCGCGTCCTCGCATTTTGAGAAAAATATTGGGCAGTGGGTGTTTTCTTCTGAGGCGAAGAGGTCCACCTCTGCTCTGCCGAATATTCGCCACAGCTTTTGGACTGTAAGAGTGTGCAGGGACCATTCGCCAGGGGGAATGGGGTTCCTGGACAGACTGTCTGGACCGTCGTTCAGATGGCCCGGCACGTGCGTCGCTCTGAGCGAGAGCAGGTGACACTGGGACCAAACTAGGATGCGTTCTGTCAGCCGGAAGAGAATTCTGGATCTGACGCCGCCCTGACGGTTTGAGATAGGAGACCACAGCCATATTGTCCGAACGGATCAGCACATGGTGACCATGAATGCGCGGCAGAAAGCGCGTGAGCGCGTTCTCGACCGCCAGCATCTCCAAACAGTTTATGTGGAGGAGACTCTCCTGAGCTGACCAGGGGCCGAAGGCCGGTGAGCCCTCGCAGACCGCACCCCAACCCATGTTGGATGCGTCTGTCGAAAATGACTTTTCGGCGAGAAAAGGTCCCCAAGGAAACGCCCCGCTGAAACCATTCTGTCATGGTCCATGGCTGCAGAGCTGTGATACAGGTCTGCGTTACCTTTATCAGCTGGCGGCCCGTGGTCCACGCGCGGTGAGACACACGGCTCTTCAACCAGAACTGAAGCGGGCGCATGCGCAGTAACCCCAGCTGGAGCACTGCGGAGGCTGAGGCCATGTAACCCAGCGCCTTCTGAAAAGTTTTCAGAGGTGTGAGTCTGTTCATCTGAAAAGATGCGGCGAGACGCTGCACACGGCGCGCGCGCTGTGTAGACAGACGAGCCGTCATTGAGACCGAGTCTAGCTCTATACCCAAGAAGGAGATAGTCTGACTGGGTTGAAGTGCGCTCTTTGTCCAGTTGACAGAGAGGCCCAAACTTTTCAGATGGTCAAGGAGAACTGTACGATGAGACAGTAGCTCCCTCTGTGATTGTGCCAAAATCAGCCAGTCGTCCAAATAGTTCAGTATTCGCAGCCCCTGACTCTGCAGGGGGGCGAGCGCCGCATCCATGCACCTCGTAAACGTGCGGGGTGCTAGGGATAGGCCGAACGGGAGGACGGTGTATTGATAAACCTGGCCTTCGAAGGCGAAATGTACGAATGGCCTGTGAAGGGGATTTATCTGAATCTGAAAGTAGGCATCTTTCAGATCTAGTGAAATGAACCAGTCCCCCTGGCGCACATGCGCGAGGAGTTTTCTGATAGTGAGCATTTTGAACGGTCTCTTCATGAGAACTTTGTTCAGAAATCTGAGGTCTAAGATTGGTCTGAGGCCGCCGTCTTTCTTTGGAACCAGAAAATAACGGCCGTAAAACCCCGACTCGCTCATAGATAGAGGAACTCTCTCTATAGCCCTTTTGCACAATAGTTTTGCTATCGCTGAACGGAGCAGAGTCACTGCTTCTGGGTTCACAATAGTTTCTAGCCGCGCTCGGAAACCTGGAGGGCGGCGGTGGAACTGTAAGCGATAGCCTAGCCTTATTGTGTTTAGCACCCACTGGGAAATTCCCGGAATAGCTTCCCACGCTTGAAGCGTAACGCTAAGGGGTGAATGGCTACATGGTCCCCGTTGCTGCACACAGCGGGCCGCGCTGGCGCGCTCATAGTGTTTATGACAGCGGGACTTACACTCAGAGAGGAGTTTAAGGGCCGTTTAACAGAGTGAGCAGAGGTGGGACGCGCACACGGGCTTGTGGGCGCGCTTATGCACTCTGAAACTCGAGCGGGTTGGAACCGCTTTATGAGAGTGGGCTCTGTGAGACACACGGGAACTGAAAAGCTCTTGTGTATGAGTGAACACAGTGTTGTGGGCACATTTTCTACACGTGAGGCTTTTATGCTCTTTTTGAGATATCTCTGGATCGCCGTGAAAACGGTGTTTGTGCACATGCAGTGCATTGTGTATGAGTGAACACAGTGTTGTGGGCACATTATCTACACAATAGGTTTTTATGCTCTTTTTGAGATATCTCTGGGTCGCCGTGAAAACGGCGTTTGTGCACATGCAGTGTTTTGTGTATGAGTGAACACATTGTTGTGGGCACATTATCTACACAATAGGTTTTTATGCTCTTTTTGAGATATCTCTGGGACGCGGTGAAAACGGCGTTTGTGCACATGCAAGCGGGAAAAGAGACCGGCTTGTTGATGGCGGTGTACACTGCTGCAGTAGCCGTGTGAACGGGGACTGACAGAGGGCGAAACCTTGATGGTGGTTCAGCCATGGTGAGAAATAGCCGTCCTTTTCTCAGCTGAGGCTGGTCACGTGAGCGGCCTGCAGCGGGATATATATATAGCCTGAAATCGGCTGCACTTGTGACGCGCCGTCGCGTGCAAGTGCGTGTTAGAAACGTGAGCGCTGCAAGCGGGCACGAGACTATTTTTAGCCTGCAGAGGCTGGACTTGTGACGGCATAAAAATTATCTGCGAGAGCCGGAATCGAACGCGGGTCTCTGGCGCGAAAAGCTTTGTGATACACCACTGAGCCACAGGGGTAATGACACAAGCACAGTAGCGCGAGCAGATAAGAGGGCGTGATAGCAGTAACAGGTTCGGCCTCAGCGGAACTAACACACTATAACCCATTTGTCCAGCTTTATGCTCGGAAATGAGAACGTTTCTCATGAGCGCGGGAGAGCGCGGCCGCTTTCTGTCACGTAAGAGAGCTGGGCGCGAGCTCAGAGCTGCATAAAGATTATCTGCGAGAGCCGGATTCGAACACGGATCTCTGGCGCGAAAAGCTTTGTGTTCCACCACTGAGCCAGGGGTAAAGACACAAACATAACAGCGCGAGCAGATAAGAGGGCGTCATAGCAGAAACAGGTTCGGCCTCAGCGGAACTGATACACTATAAACCCTTTATGTAGCGGCGTTATATGCAGGCGGGAGAGCGCGGCCGCGTTCTGTAACGTAAGAAAGCTAGCCGAGAGCTCAGAGCTGCATAAAAAATTATCTGCGAGAGCCGGAATCGAACACGGGTCTCTGGCGCGAAAAGCGTTGTGTTCCACCACTGAGCTAGGGGGAAGACACAGGCTTAATAGCGCGAGCAGATAAGAGGGTGTGATAGCAGCGACTAGTTCGGCCTCGACGGAACTAACGCACTATAAACCCACTTGCCGGTGTATGCATGGGGCCGGGCTAGCTCTCTTGTAAAGTAAAGAAAGCTAGCCGCGGTTGGCACACCTGTAAGCGGCTCGTCCCCCATTCAGCGCTCGTAGGCGGTGAGAGGGGGAGGCGGCGTAACGCTTCGAGTCGAGCCCGCAGGGTCAACAACAGAAGTCCAATCGCAGAGGAAACATCCGCCGTTGGCGAGAGAAAACTCTGCATGTCCCAGTCCCAGGCAAAGAGCGCAGAAGAAGGCGGGCTCTGGCGCTGAGAGGGACGCGGCATGAGCCGCAGGTGTGCGAGGCATCTTAAAAAAGACGCTCGCTGCTCTTTTAGATACACACACACAATACAAGAAGCTTTTTTGGTAAGGATATGAATCCGTCGGATGGCGCTAGCTTGCAGGACGGCTGAAGGTGGCGAAGACGGCCGGCTTCCTCAGACTCCCAGATGCTCGCTAGAAGGTGCCTTTTCCACGACGGCGGCTTCTCTCAGGATCAGCAGATGCGTGTAGCCTCGCTGAAGATATGAAAAATCAGAATTTACAGCCTGAGAGGCGAATTTATACTCTCTGGCCACGCCCGTTTCGGCGGGCTCTGACGCAATGAGAGCAGGTCAGACTCTCATTGGCCGAGAGTTCATTCGTGTCTCCTCATAGGCTTAAGCAGTTCCCTGTGAGCGAGCCAATGAGCTGCTAGCTAGCCTGCTCATGCTCTGCTGCAGCTGAACTGCTCTGTGAATAGATACAAAATTATAGGATAATTTTTGGCTTCAATTTCTCAGAAAAGATGAATCTTTCCCGTAGCGTAAGCTAGCTTACGCAATACGAGAGAACCTCTCGTAAGAGAACTTACCTTACTTAACTTACTGCTCATTGCTCGATTGCTTTTTTCCGCCTCGCTGCCTGCTGTGAGCTGTGAGTTTGTTTGCGTCGTGGCTGTCTAAGCCTCGTATTAGCTTCGTATTTCCTTCTGTTTTTCCGTATTTCTCTCTTTATTCTGTTCTGAACCATCATTTAACTCATAATTACAACTCGGACTGTTGGCCAGACGCGTCTCAAGCCATTATACGGCTGGAACCGCAAATACGGTTGGAACATTGGTTGTTGGTCGTAGAGTGAGACACCGCTTCACTGCTGTTCGCCCTGAGATCGACTGCTTTTGTCAGCCTCGTTGCCCGCTGTGAGTTTGTTTGTTTGCGTTTGTTTGTTTGCGCAAATACGGTTTGAACATTGGTTGTTGGTCGTAGAGCGAGACACCGCTTCACTGCTGTTCGCCCTGCGATCGACTGCTTTTCTCAGTCTCGTTGCCCGCTGTGAGTTTGTTTGTTTGTGTTTGTTTGTTTGCACAAATACGGTTTGAACATTGGTTTTTGGTCGTAGAGCGAGACACCGCTTCACTGCTGTTTGCCCTGCGATCGACTGCTTTTGTCAGCCTCGTTGCCTGCTGTGAGTTTGTTTGTTTTCCCGTCTATCGTGCGTCTACATTACACCCATACCACTAAAAAGACGTTTTTTACCCAAGACTTGAGTCATAAATTAGTATAAATATTAATAGCATCACTGGTTGCACCATTGCTAACTTACTGTCCATCTGTTAAAATGGCGAATATATCAGGTGTATGTTATCTACCTTTTGGTGCAGATGAGAACAAATCTGAATTGCTCGCGGTGCAGTCTGAATTAGAAGCTGTAGAAAAGCAGATCCGTGACCTTCTAGAGAGACAAGCTGAGCTGAGAGAACGGCGTTTAGCTCTTGAAACATCACGCGCTGATGCACACGGATCAGTGATTAACGTTAGTAACCCGCTGACGCTGACCTCGTCTACTCCGTGCGTTTCTCAGCATTGGACCCGAGCGTCCAGGTCACGATCAGCCATGATTTCATTCACTCCGGCTCCAACACACCACCACGGAGCCTGGGTGGTTCCGCGGAAGCCGCGAGCCAGGACAAGAATCTTTTCGCCCCTCCCGGTTTTCGAGATCTCCACTCAGAACCGCTTCTCCCCTCTTCGCGAAACGGAACGCGATGCTGTGATCAACGGCGATTCCACCGTCCGACACGTCCACGCTACGTTAGGTAAAAGTAAGGTGCACAGTCACTGCTTTCCTGGTGCTCGTGTTCTCGATATCACTGCGTGGGTAACTAAGATCTTGAACGGTGACGAGCGCGTCGGAGCTATTGTGCTGCACGCGGGAGCTAACGACATTAGGCTGCGACAGACGGAGGTTCTGAAGAAAGACTTCAGGAGCCTTATTGATACGGTACGCAGCACATCGCCTGAAACATCGATTATTGTGTCTGGACCGCTTCCTACGTACCGACGAGGGCATGAAAAGTTCAGTAGATTATTCGCGCTAAATGAATGGTTATTGTCATGGTGCAATGAGCAGAAACTGATTTTTGTAAATAATTGGAATCTGTTTTGGGAGCAACCAAGGCTCTTCAGCGCTGATGGCTTAAGACCCAAGTAGAATCGGGGCAGATCTACTGTCGGATAACATCTCCAAGATGTTAAATACCATTTGACTAGTAACCAAAAATCCAAATCACAGTCTCTACTGCACCAATTCCATTGATATTAATACTAGTGTAGAAAATTGCATAGAAACTGTGTCTATTCCTCGTTTACTAAGATCAAATAATAAATCTACTGCGGGATCTAGAAAAAATCTAATTGTTATTAAAACAAAAAATCTCGCTATTAGTGAACAAAAACAATTTCTAAAGCTAGGTCTTCTAAACATTAGATCGCTCACACCTAAGACGGTTATTGTAAATGAAATGGTCACAGATAATAATTTTGATGTTCTGTGCCTTACTGAAACCTGGCTTAAACCAAATGATTATTTCGGTCTAAATGTGTCTACTCCGCCAGGATACTGTTATAAGCATGAGCCCTGTCTGATCGGTCGTGGCGGCGGTGTTGCAACAATCTACAGAGATATCCTTAATGTTACTCAGAAAACTCGTCATAGGTTTAATTCGTTTGAAGTGCTTGTGCTAAATGTTACGCTCTTAGATGTAAGAAAAAAATCCCTATTATCTCTAGCATTGGCTACCGTATATAGACCTCCAGGGCCTTACGCCAATTTCCTAAAAGAATTTTCTGACTTTCTATCAGATCTTTTGGTCAACGTCGATAAAGCATTAATTGTTGGAGATTTTAACATACACGTAGATAATTTAAATGATGGGTTAGGGGCTGCGTTTACAGATTTATTAAACTCCTTCGGGGTCAAGCAAAACTTCACCGGACCAACTCATCGTCTTAATCATACACTCGATTTAATTATATCATATGGAACCGATCCAACCGATATAGATATCATTCCACAAAGTGATGATGTCACTGACCACTACTTGGTAACTTGCATATTACGCACTGCTGTAATATGTCATGCTGCGCCACGTTATCGACCAGGTAGAACAATTCGTCCATCCACCATAGATCATTTCTCAAATAGCTTATCTGATCTGTCTCAGCTGCTGCCTGAACCCAATCAAACAGATGAATTAGACGAACTAACTAGCACTATGAGCACCATTCTCTCTAGAACATTGGATATTGTTGCACCCATTAGATTAAAAAAGGTCAGAGAAAAAAGTATAGCACCATGGTACAATAATACTACGTATGTTTTAAAGAGAGAAACCCGTAATTTAGAGCGTAAATGGAAAAAAAAACTAATTTAGAGGTCTTTAGAATCGCGTGGAAAGACAGTATGTCACTTTATAAAAAGGCACTTTTGCCGCGCCTTATAATTCGGCCGCAATTATCACCCCACAAGAACAATTACAATGCTTTACAACCATAGAACAAAAAGAGTTAAATAAACTTATCACTTCATCTAAAACAACAACATGTTAATTAGATCCTATACCAACTGAACTACTGAAAGAAGTGTTACCTATAGTGGAAGAGCCTCTTCTCAATATTATTAACTCATCTTTATCTTTAGGTCATGTTCCAAGAACGTTCAAAGTGGCAGGTATAAAACCTCTTATTAAGAAACCACAATTAGATAGAAATAACCAAGCAAATTACAGACCCATTTCGAATCTTCCATTTATGTCAAAAATATTAGAAAAAGTTGTGTCCGCTCAACTCGGCTCTTTCTTGCAAGAAAACGACACCTATGAAAAGTTTCAGTCTGGATTCAGGCCACATCATAGGACTGAAACTGCGCTTGTTAGAATCACAAATGATTTACTTTTAGCTTTGGACCAAGGCTGTATCTCAATACTAGTTTTACTTGATCTTAGTGCTGCGCTGATACTATAGATCACACAATACTCTTAGATCGACTACAAAATTACACTGGTGTTCAAGGACAAGCATTAAGCTGGTTCAGGTCATACTTATCTGACCGCTACCATTTCGTCTACTTAAATGGAGAAAAATCGATTATAACTTCGGCAAACTATGGAGTGCCGCAGGGATCTGTGTTAGGCCCTTTATTATTCTCAATATATATGCTGCCACTTGGTAATATTCTAAGGAAACATGGAATTAGTTTCCATTGTTATGCTGATGACACTCAAATATATATTTCATCACGGCCAGATGAATACGCTAAATTATCCAAATTGACAGATTGTGTTAAAGATATAAAAGATTGGATGACGCGTAATTTTCTTTTATTAAATCCAGACAAGACAGAGGTAATACTTATCGGTTCTAAAAACCGTCCACAAAACCTTTCACAGCACGACTTTAACATAGTAGGATGCCCTGTTACTTTATCCACTACAGTAAAAGACCTGGGTGTTACATTAGACTGCAACCTGTCTTTTGAAAAGCATATTTCATATGTTACAAAAACTGCCTTTTTCCACCTTAGAAACATTGCTAAGCTACGTAATATACTATCAGTCTCTGATGCAGAAAAGTTAGTTCATGCATTCATGACCTCGAGACTAGATTACTGTAATGCTTTATTAGCTGGTTGTCTTGCATCTTCAATAAACAAGCTACAGTTAGTCCAAAATGCAGCCGCTAGAGTTCTTACTAGATCAAGAAAATATGATCATATAACACCGATTTTATCATCACTTCATTGGTTACCTATAAAGTTCCGTATTAAATACAAGGTATTGCTTTTGACTTATAAAGCTCTAAATGGTTTAGCTCCAGTCTATTTAACGGATCTTATATCGCCTTACAATCCATCGCGCTCTTTAAGATCACTAAATTCGAGGCTTCTGGTGATTCCTAGGATATCCAGATCCACCAAAGGAGGCAGAGCATTTTCACAATTAGCTCCGAAGCTCTGGAATAGCCTTCCTGATATTGTTTGTAGCTCAGACTCGCTCTCCCAGTTTAAAACTAGACTGAAGACGCATCTATTTAGCCAGGCATTCATATAAATTTTTTATCTTACAGTTACTGTAAATTCGGCCTCTAGTTCATAAACGCCAGAGGAGAACTGGCCCCCGACTGAGCCTGGGTTCTCCCAAGGTTTTTTTTTTCTCCATTGGGTCATCTGATGGGTGTTAGGACACCATTAGGTCACTGGATGGAGTTTTTCGGTTCCTTGCCACTGTTGCCTTTGGCCTGCTCAGTTGGGGATATTCAAATTAATTAACCAATCATACCATTGATCAGCTCTACCAAACTTGGATGTCTTTTTTCCAGTAATAAACAAACATTGTTAAGTTGTTTTGATTGATACTGTGAAGCAGCTTTGATACAATCTGTATTGTGAAAAGCGCTATATAAATATATTTGACTTGACTTGACTTGACTTACCTGAATGTCGTCCCCTCTTGTGACTTGCAGAGTTGTGTCGTTTTCTCACATATCAGTTAATGTTTGATGATCTGTGCATGCGCCCTGCTTAAGCAATGATAAAGAAACGTCAATGTTTGCAGCCTCTGGGATAACAATTTCATTAACGGAGGCAGCCATGTAAACAATCTTATTGGTGGCCAATCCATTTTCCTAATTGCTAAAGCACTCATTAGGACGTTTTATCAGGTCCAGTTGCAATTCTGAAAATGTTAATGGACGTTATTATGCTATTATGGTAATGGGCATTACTCTTACACACAAATACGCTTTGACATTACAACATCTTCCACATTCAACTCAGAAATAAACAAGGAGGAGACAAATTGTGGCTGGCAGCGAATGCGACGCTGACATCATTCAGCTGCTGAAACTGTGGATAATTAACAGGTAGGTATGATTTGTTGCTGTCATACCAGGAATGCTCTCATCTGCGTAATCAAGATCTTCACTCCAATCTCTGCGGTTTTGTCATTAAATGGTGCGATGCCGTGGTGCGATGCCGTGATGCGATTCCGTGGCACTCGCGAAAGTGAAACCTCTTTTTTTCCCTAGTCTCTCTCTAAACCCTCTCTGTCCTCTTCAAAGGAGTGAGCAGTAGCCCTACTGCAGATCCGAGCCCATGGTGCACTATGTCTAACCTGATTACCACTTGAGCTCAATTATCAGGTCACCCGCCGAGTGTGTTACTGATGGATTATGGTTTAATGAGCTTACCTATAGGAGTTCACACAAAAAAGCGTCACCCCAATTACATACAATCTTATATTCGGATGTGCTGTCTTAGTTTGGAAAGATAGAAAGGAAAAAATTCCTACAGTTTTTTTTCCAGCGCAGAACCACCGATTCTAGAAATATAACCCACCATACCCATTATCCCCCACTCCCCTACTCCCTCTCGACCATCCCCACTGTCACACACACTCCTGACACCTAAAGAATAACACTCCATCTTGATTGCATTCTTATGTGAGACAATCAACAGGAATAGACAGCACCTTTTCTTTCTGTTTCTTATTCCCGCCACATTTTTTCTCACCTCAACAACTAATGAACAATCTCACCAAGTGACTAACAACCCCATTTCAGCAGCTGGTCTGAAAAGAGCTTTCACTCAGCAATGGACAATTGCTCAAAGAAAAGCAGCAAGTGGCAACCAGCCACTTTACCCCATATCAGCATTTTTAATAAAGCATTGAACTATAATGGACTTTGACAAGAACATTCTAACATTCAGAGTTGAAGTCATGCCGATAAAAGAAAAAGCCGCCTGGCTCAATGACTATAATGCACCGGATTGATACCAAATGGCCCCCTGGGGATGAGGGATAGAGGGATCTAAGAGAGATGGATGGTGGCATCTCGTCGCTGACGGGTTTCCAGTAAATATGACATTAGAGCACAGAGCGTGTATTAGTACCAGTAAAAGCTGATACATTAAAGGACTGAAGATGCATTAATTGAGACGGTCACAGTTAAAACCATCAGACATGAACCACATTAGGAATGGGAAATATTAAGGCACTATAACTCGTAGAGATGCCATGCTTCTCTGAATACATGTCTCACACATCTCCAATATTTATTAGAAGAACCATAGTGATGTATCATGACCTCATAAAAACATAGAACAAGCATCTTATTGAGAAATTCACTGGTTTGAATAGCTTCATTTAGGAATATCTTGCACTGGTTTTGACAATGAATGAAAAGCCTCTAACAGGTCTTAATAAATGTAACAGAAGGCCTTTAAAATGCAACAAAAAGACAGTGTAGTTGCATGAACCAGATGATTTTTTTAAATGATTTTTGGTTTCCAGAAAGTTTAGTTGAAGCTAAATTAGAGAATGTAATGTATACGACAAAAACATTCCTTCGGCTTTATGACAAATTTGCTTAAAGCCCCCCTGTAGTCAATAATTGTATCCCTTAAAACTCATCTTTCATCACCAAAATTACATATTTAAACTGTTCTCCGTGAAAAAAATGTCTTAATGCCTCAAAATAGCTTGAATGTAACTCTACACCCTTGCTTCATTTAGTATATGTGGAACCATTAAAATGCTAATTAGCCCAGCCTCCACTCACACCACCAGCTCAGAGATCCACTCGGCCAACTTACTGAGGTAAACGCTGCACAATGGTATCGCTCTTTACAAATTCGGACACATGACAGTAATTACTATGATTATCCATTTGCTTGACTACGTTATCAAATAGCTAATAATGTGTTGCTAATGTTACACAAACCATGTTCTTGTTCGCCATCTCAGAGTCAGACTGCTGCCTTCTAACAATAAGTATCCTTAGAAACGCTTTGAACAACTTAGAATGTCAGTGGAGAAAGGCATATAGTTCATCAAAACATCGTAATAAACATCATAAACCCAATGGATGGCTAAATCTACCTGATTTTTCATATAAAAAATAAAAAAACCCTGGATAACCTGGCATCTTTTGAGACTCCATTACGTCTCTATGTGTATTAGAAGATATCACTGTGAAACTTCTCCAGTTTATTACTGGCATAAACATAAGAACAAAATGTATTACAAGTTTTGTGTAAATTAATGTTTTAATATGCAAATGAGGCCTTATATACTTAAATATACTCTCATTTGCATACATTTCCATAAACAAAATCTGGAAATTGGAAAGGACCAGGTTTAAAATTCTTGGTTCTATTTGTTGACATATTAGATGAACGGGCTTTGTAAAGGGATCCACTGGAGGCAAGTTTGAAGAGAACCCAAGTGCAGTTTATTTATAAATATAACAAGATCAAAACATAAAACAAAAACATGACGTGGCATGAACTCAAACATAAACATGAACAAACATGAACATGAACATGAACATGAACATGACACTTACCAACAGTGGTTACTGGGAAACAAAACTTGACAAAGACACATGGCAAACATGAGGGCTTAAATACACAGACTAATGACAAGACAAGGGACACCTGTGAACAATGAACAGACGATTAACCAATGACAAGACACACGGCAGGATCACATGACAAACAGGGAATCACATGACAGATATGGAACATGACATGAACAAACTAAAACGTGACAGAGACAAGACCAAATCGTGACAGATCCCCCCCTGTAAGGGTGGCTCCCGAAGCCCGGCAAAACCAAAACAAAACATAATTCCAGGAGGGTGGTGGAGCGGAGGAGTTCTTGGGGGAGGGATGGTGGGCCAGGCCCGTGCAGGGGGACAGGACATGGGACGTGGCATGGAGTGGACGGGCATGGGTCGTGGCATGGTGTGGGCGTACCTGGGCCGTGGCATGGCGTGGGTGGACCTGGGCCGTGGCATGGCGTGGGCAGACATGGGCCATGGAGCGTGGGTGGCGCCGGCAGTGCAGGAAGCCAGGGGGGAGCAGGAAGTGCAGGAAGCCAGGGCGGCTCCGGCAGTGCGGGGAGCCAGGGTGTTACGGCCTCCATGGTCCCATCAAGGGACCTACTAACCCCCCCCCCCAAATTTTTTTGGGGACAGCTATGGGGTTATGGGCTGGAACAGACACCGGCTCGGGGACAAACACCGGCTCGGGAACAGACACCGGCTCTGATGTGTGTGTACCCCACACACACACCATATGGCTGTGGCCATAATGGCCAGTGTTGTAGTGACGGCCATCTTAGGAAGTGACTCTGGCGTGGTGGCGGCCGACTCGACCGAAGACACAGGCACCGCAGACATGGCTTGAACAGTCTATGACTGGGCAGGCATGACGTGAACAGTCTCTGGCTGGGCAGGCATGGCGTGAACAGTCTCTGGCTGGGCAGGCATGACGTGAACAGTCTCTGGCTGGGCAGGCCTGACGTGAGGAGGCTCAGGCTCGGCAGGCCTGACGTGAGGAAGCTCAGGCTCAGCAGGCCTGACGTGAGGAGATTCAGGCTCGACAGGCCTGACGTGAAGAGACTCAGACTCGGCAGGCATGACGTGAAGAGACTCAGACTTGGCAGGGATGACTTGAAGAGACTCAGACTCGGCAGGCATGACGCGAAGAGACTCAGGCTTGGCAGGCAAGACATGAAGTGACTCAGGCTTGGCAGACATGACGTGTAAATTCTCAGACTTAGACAGTACCGTTGGGTTGCGGGGTTCCTCATCCGCAAAACCCACCGTGAACGATGAGCTACTTAACAACAAGGCGTAGTCAATGTATTGGGCCAGGGAAAAGTGAATCTTCCCACCTGGTAAACATGACCGGATAGGTTAATTTAAACCTAGCCTAAATATGTCCTTAAAGGCCACATCATTAAAGTCCAACAGGTGAGAGAGTTCACAAAACTCTGCCACATAATCCTCTATGGTGAGGTCTCCTTGACGCAGATTTAGGAGAGCAACTGCTGGGTTCATAGTAGGTCAAGTTTTCTGTAAAGGGATCCACTGGAGGCAAGTTTGAAGAGAACCCAAGTTTATTTATAAATATAACAAGATCAAAACATAAAACAAAAACATGACGTGGCATGAACTTAAACAAATGAACATTAACATGACGCTTACCAACGGTGGTTACAGGGAAACATAACTTGACAAAGACACATGGCAAACATGAGGGCTTAAATACACAGACTAATGACAAGACAAGGGACACCTGTGAATAATGAACAGACGATTAACCAATGACAAGACACACGGCAGGATCACATGACAAACAGGGAATCACATGACAGACATGGAACATGACATGAACAAACCAAACCACGTGACAGAGACAAGACCAAATCGTGACAGGCTTTTACCGAGCGGATTCTGGATATCTTATTTTGTGCTTTAGTAAATTAGAGAATACTGACAATAGCCTTAAAAAATCTATTTTCGCCAAGTGTTTTGGAGTAAAAGCACCTATAACTCAAGATAGGAATGATACATCAACAAATCCCTCTGTAAAACCCTTCAGAATATAGTTAAGTATAATACTGGAAAAGTTGGTGCTTGTAGGTGCAACTGAATGGGATATATCTGACTCTGAGTGTGAGAAAAAAACTACCTTAACAAACACACAACAACAGTCACAAACACTGTAAACGAACTGTCCTTGTTTATTGTATGTCCATCTATAACTAATTGAATCTAATAAACAGCTCCCTGTATGTTTACAGCCTAAATGTTCATGCCTGCACCATATGTAGGCCCTCTTCAATCTCCTGACGGTGTCTTTTCACCTTTTTGTCTGTGCTTAGGTTTTGGCGCAAAGACCCTATCACGTTGTCGGAAATTCACATTGACCAATCAAATGTGGTTTTCGGCTGTAGGCAAACTTTTGCGGTTGGTTATTTCTACTAAGGAAATGCCCATATTTTGATTTAGACAGTACTGTGTAGGAGACTTAGAGCTTTACAATGATAACAGGCATGACATGTTTCTGTGAATGGAGACGGCATGGGAGCTCACGTTAGGGCGTGTGTCCACCAAAGCATTTTTTCACGCGGCTGGCGTATTTTTTCAATTGTTTTCAATGGGAGCGCCACGTTTTTTAAATGCCATGAGCGTAACGAGGTGCTGAGCGTTTTTTTATGCTGAAGCACTGAGCGCCAGGTGTTTTTTACTGGTCGCTGAAAATTGAAAAATTTTTGGGTAAAACGCAGCGTTCATCACTGTCACTTTTTACCCAGCCATCCAATCACAGTGGAGGAGGGGCAGGACTAATACCACACCGACCAACCGCCACATGCTGCTTGTACAACGCCAACAGATGACAACAACAAGCATAATAACGGAACAAAAAAATGTAAAACAAGAGCCAGAGAAAATACGTTACATTGTATCGACATTTTAATAGAATCAACACAAAAACAAAATATGTGTGAAATGAGATACTAGTAACACTTTCGTGGATATTCAGTATCATAACAAGCAAAGCGTCTCAACTGTAAAAAAAATGCAGCGCTGCCAAAACGCTCTCAAGCACCCATAGCTAGACGTTTTCAGCAGAGCGCCTAGCGTTTTCAGCTGGCTAAAAATGCTTTAGTGGACACACAGCCTTAGAATGCTAACTTTTGGTGATTTCCGGTAGAAATCTAAAGGCACAAGTTGATAAAATATAATGAAATAACCACAGTGATGTGTAATGTTGACATATTTTTTATTTTGACATGAAAGCTTACATGTTAAGGGAGCAAACTGGCTCAAAATCTCAAAACTGACCACTGCATGAAAAAACGATGTTTTCACCTGCCGTGTCTCGCCTTAAAATTTACTTTTTTTGATAAGGGTGACTAAATTATTATAAAAAAAATGTTTTATTGGACTTGTTCATTTTTGATAATGTTGACTAAATTATTATTATTATTATTATTATTATTATTATTAGTAGTAGTAGTAGTATAGTAGTAGTAGTAGTATAGTAGTAGTAGTAGTTATTGGTTGAAACACTGTTTTTTATGTTTCGTGGTCCAGGTTGGACCAGTTTGTTTTTGTTGCCGTTTGTGGAGCCTGGGCTGTCTACAGAGACCGCGTTTTTTTACAGTGTGTTCAGGGGACAGGCAGCTAGCGGATATTGAGGAGATGTTTGCTGTATGTGACAAAAAAAATTCGGCCTAAACAACAAGTGACATCGCTCAGAGCACCTTTAAACACAAGTGAAAATGAATAGGAAACTTGATACAACAGTAATGAAATTAATATAGTAGGCTAACATAGCTATATTTAAGGGAACCTAGTCCTACAAATGTAAGAAAAAAAGTGAATAACTGTGTAAGAAAATCTGTAAAAATAATTTATGGCAATTTTAATGATATCATATTGGGTGTCAGCAAGGGTGAGGACAGGAATGCAAAGATGACAACTTAGAAAAATATGCTTTAAAAAGCTTCAAAGATATGTACATATTCAGGGAACAGAAGAAACACAAGCGCTAACGTAGACCGGAAAACTGAGAACTGAAACAGAGTGACAAATACTGATGGTAATGGGATGAACACAGCTGAAATGAATGACAAATCATATTATTAACCATGACAACAAACAATGAGCGGGAAACTGAAAACAGGAACCAATGAATACTAACGATACTCGGTTACTAACGTAACCTCGGTTCTCTCTAGAGAGGGAATGAGTATTGCGTAAGTTTAGTTTACGCTACGGGAAAGATTCATCTTCTCGAGATATTGATGCCAAAATATTATCCTTAATTTTGTATTCATTGTCAACGCAGTGCAGTAGCTAGCAGACCTAGAGCACGCCATCTCGCGTGCTCATTGGCTGCCCTGCGGGCAACTGCTGCAGCCTACCAGTGAGCCCGGCGTGACGTCACGCCCAATGAAGGGCGCCCGCGCCTTCATAGCGTCACAGCCTGCCAGAATGGGCGTGGCTTAGCGTATAAAGTAGGGGCTGTAGGCTGTCTTCCCTGGTTTTTCTTCGACTGAAGCGAAGTCGCTCGTGGCGCGAGCACGGCCGGTTACGCAATACTCGTTCCCTCTCTAGAGAGGACCGAGGTTACGTTAGTAACCGAGTATCGTTCTCTTACGAGAGGTTCTCTCGTATTGCGTAAGTTTAGCTTACGCTACGGGAACACTTTGTCAATGCCGTGCGCGCCAAGCATCCACCATGACACCCCGAAATTTCAGGGGAACCCCATAAGTGGAAAAAGTAAGGTGGCCAGCCACGCGGGCCATCACTTGTACATAAGCACACATAGGGAATACAGAGCAGCGCGCCGGTCTGTATAGGCACATGGGACATACCCTACTAGTGCAGCTCAACCAGGAGAGCTGAGTCACGTGAGAGTGATCTGAGCAGGAAGATCTGGGCAGAATACACCTCTCCTTCAAACTGACAAAAGTTTAGCCTGCAAGGCAGGAACTTCTAGGTTATAAAACCTGACAAAGGTAGATGGGGAGCCCCAGCCCGCCGCTACACATATGTCATGGATAGAAATCTCACTGGACCACGCCCACGACGAGGCCACGCCTCTCGTGGAATGAGCCCTGATGCCCAGAGGGTATTGCAGACCTTTTGACACGTAAGCAGCTGCTATAGCGTCCACTATCCATCTGGACAGGCTCTGTTTCGAGGAGGCGAGACCCTTGGTGCGCCCACCAAACGAAACAAAAAGCTGTTCTGAACGCCAGAAGGAGGCGGAGCACGTAATGTAAAATCTCAGCGCCCTGACAGGGCAGAGGATATTCACATCACTTTCGCTGTCAGATGCTGGCAGAGCTGTCAGCGAAATAACTTGCGCTCTGAATGGAGTGGACTTTAGGAACATAGCCATGTCTAGGTCTGAGGATGACTTTAGAGTCATTCGGCCCGAACTCAAGACACGACGCGCTGACAGACAGCGCGTGCAGGTCCCCCACACATTTTACTGACGACAGTGCAGTCAGAAAGACGGTTTTCAGTGATAGATATTTCAACCCCACGGAGTCTAGTGGTTCAAATGGAAAGGCTTTCAGAGCCTCGAGGACCAATGAAAGATCCCACATTGGAACCGACGGGGGGCGTGGCGGGTTCATCCTTCTAGCCCCTATAAGGAAGCGGATGACCAACTCATGTCTTCCCAGTGACTGGCCGTGCGTCGATTCTGCGAACGCTGCCACGGCCGCCACGTATACTTTGAGCGTGGATGGGGACCTCCCCTTATCCAACAGCTCTTGTAGGAAGGTGAGCAGATGCGCCACCCCGCATGTCCGTGGGTCCAGACCTCTGTCGGTGCACCATCCGGAGAACACCGACCATTTAGACGCGTAGAGCCTTCTCGTGGAAGGAGCTCTAGACTGCGTGATCGTGTTCATCACTCCTTCTGGCAGGGCAACGAGTACCCGTTGATCAACCATGCTAGTTCCCGGAACCAAATCTGATTCTCCCAACGCGGGGCTATGAGGAGCACCGAGTGGCGCGTTTCCCTGATTCTCTTGATCACCTGTGGTAACAGAGATACCGGAGGGAAATCATATAGCGGGAGGCTGGGCCAAACCTGGGCCAGCGCGTCCTCGTCCTTCGAGAAGAACGTCGGGCATTGAGCGTTGTCTTTTGACGCAAATAGGTCGACTTCCGCTCTGCCGAATAGGCGCCACAGTTTCTGGACCGTTTGGGGGTGCAGGGACCATTCCCTTGGGGGAACATTGTCCCTGGACAGTTTGTCTGGGCCGTCGTTCAAATGGCCAGGCACATGCTGCGCCCTCAGCGAGCGCAGGTGCATCTGAGACCAAATAAGGAGGCGTTCCGTCAGATTGCAAAGATTTCTGGATCTGACACCGCCCTGACGGTTTACATAGGATAACAGACATGTTGTCCGAGCGGACAAGAACATGTTGGTCCTGTATGAACGGGAGGAAGCGCTTCAGCGCGTTCTCGACCGCTATCATTTCCAGACAGTTTATGTGAAAACACTTCTCTTGGTCTGACCACTGGCCGAAGACCGGTCTGCCCTCGAACAGCGCGCCCCAACCTGAGTTGGATGCGTCTGTCGAAATGACTTTCCGATAAGAGATGGTTCCCATCATCACCCCCGTCTGGTACCAGTCGGCTACTAACCAGGGCTGCAGAGCCGCTATGCAGGTCTGAGTCACTCTGATTTTCTGGCCGCCAGAAACCCAAGCTCGGCGGGACGCGCGAGCATTCAACCAGCGTTGGAGCGTGCGCATGCGCAGTAGTCCCAGCTGAAGCACTGCTGCAGCTGATGCCATACAGCCCAACATCCTTTGAAATGTTTTCAAAGGGAGAAAGCTGCCCTTCTGGAAAGATGCGGCTAGGTGGCGAACACGGCGCGCGCGCTGTGTCGATAAACGAGCCGTCATGGTCACCGAATCCAGTTCTATTCCTAAAAAGGAAATTGACTGGCTGGGCAGTAATGAGGTCTTGGTCCAGTTGACCGTGAGACCCAAGCTTTCCAGGTGACTGAGAAGCACTGTTCTGTGAGATAGCAGTTCTGTCTCTGACTGTGCCAATATCAGCCAATCATCCAGATAGTTCATTATTCGCAGCCCCTGACTTCTCAGGGTGGCGAGCGCCACATCCATGCACTTCGTAAATGTACGGGGTGCTAGGGACAGGCCGAACGGCAGGACGGTGTATTGATATACCTGACCGTCGAAGGCGAATCTCAAAAATTGCCTGTGACGGGGTATTATCTGAATCTGAAAATAGGAATTCAGATCTAGAGAAATAAACCAGTCCCTCGGGTGAACGTGTGCGAGGATTTTCCTGGTCGTAAGCATTTTGAACGGTCTTTTCGCAAGCACTTTGTTCAAATGTCTCAGATCTAGGATAGGTCTGAAGGCTCTGTCCTTCTTGGGTATGAGAAAATATCAGCTGTAAAAGCCTGACTCGCTCAGAGAAGGCGGTACCTTTTCTATAGCCCCTTTGCACAGCAGCTTTGCTATTTCTGTGTGAAGTAGGTGTGCTACTTCCGCATTCACTATCGTCGCGGTCCGGGCTCGAAAGCGCGGGGGACGGCAAATGAATTGAAGTGTATAGCCCTGCTTTATTGTGCTCAGCACCCATTCTGAAAATCCCTAGGATAGTTTCCCACGCAGCTATGTGAGCCGCTAGGGGGCGAATGGCCTCCGGGTTCAGATCGCCGCCATTTGCGGGCTTGTGAAACTGAACCGGAGCCGAAAGCGCGGCGTGCACGCTCTCGGTTCTGGGCAATGGCTGCTCGCTGAAAGCCGAAACCGGCTGATTTATGTGAGATGTCCCAATCATAAGGGATGGGGAACATTTTCTTTTCACTTTTTGCGAAAAGCTTCCTGTAAGCGTGAGCGCGTGTGCGCGGGCACGAGACTTACAAGTGTATTTGACGCCCCGATCGTAATGGATGGGGAGCGTCTTATTAATGCCCTGCGTTTTGTGATAACACTTAAACGCGCGGGCGGCGCCCAGGGGGGAGGTTTGTGTTAGTAAGCGTGAACGCTCTCTGGCGGGCACGAGACTTAAATTCATAACCTGCTTTTTTGATCGTGTAACAGAGCGGGTAGATAGTGGGCACAGACCTGTGGACACATTTCTTACATTCAACACTCGAGCTACTTTTCTGCGCTTTATGAGAGTGTGCTCTGTGAGTGACACGAGATTTGAAGTGCTTGTGTGTAGGGGTGAACACTGGGGCGTGGGCACTTTCACTACACTTAAAACACCGACGGCGTGAGCCGGGCCAGACATTATACTCTTTTTGAGATTTCTCTGGGTCGCCTTGAAAACGGCGTTTGTGTGTAGGCGAGAGGGTGAACAAACCGGCTCGTTGGCTGCTAAATTAACCACTGCAGTAGCCTGTTTGAAGGGGACTGACAGGGAAATAAACTTTGACGGCGGTCCGGCCGCAGCGGGACACACGCGTTTTTTCGGAGGCGATGTGTCTGTTAGTAAGCGTGAGCGCTCGTGAGAGGGCACGTAACTTACATTCTTTACCTGACATGTATGAGGCTGTTCTGGCCGTGTGACAGAGCGGGCAGAAAATAGGCGTGAGCACAGAGTTGTGGGCAAGTTTCCTACATCTAGCACTCGAGCGGCATTTGCCAGCTTTACGAGAGTGGGCTCTGCGGGAGACACAGGGGGTATCGTGTTTGTGTGTAAGGGTGAACACCGAGATGTGGGCACCTTTTCTACACTCAAGACACCAACGGCGTGAGCTGGATGACCAGACATTATACTCACTTGAGATTTCTCTGGGTCGCCGCGGGAACAGCGGATGTGTGCAGGCGAGCGGGTTGCATTACCGGCTCGTTGGCTGCCAAATACACCGCTGCAGTAGCCTTATCTAAGGGGACTGACAGGGTGAGACATTTCGACGGCGGCGCGCAAGCCCGTCCGGGTCATGCAGAGAGCTCGAGAGGGCTCTGCATGACGCGTGAACGGGGACGCGAGGGTGTGGAACCTCTCTTGTAACGTAAAGAGAGCTAGCCGCTTGCTCGTTGGTCGAACAGAACTGTATAAAAATTTTTGCTCTTACCACGCATCCAGTACGTCGCTTATGTACGGCTCACTGGTAGGCTGCAGCAGTTGCCCTCAGGGCAGCCAATGAGCACGCGAGATGGCCTGCTCTAGGTCTGCTAGCTTTTGCACTGCGTTGACAATGAATACAAAATTAAGGATAATTTTTTGGCTTCAATATCTCGAGAAGATGAATCTTTCCCGTAGCGTAAGCTAAACTTACGCAATACGAGAGAACCTCTCGTAAGAGAACTATAAAAGTCGATGAAAGTGAAGAACAAACATAACCAAATACCTGACATTGGGGTGGGGTAAAAACATCAATATGACTAATAATTAGTACTACTATTATTATTGTTGTTGTTATTATTATTACTAAATAAAAAATGTAAAACAATAAAACAAAAACTGTGATCAGGGTCTTTCCAACTGTAATGTCCGTGGGTGAATGAAGATGATGACGGTAGGCGAAGATACAAAATAGCAAAGGCTTTATTCCAAATAGTAAAGATCCAAATCAACAGAACAGTGTGCTAGTGCACAAACAATAACCAGCCAAGACAAGCGTGAGAGGGGAACTTAAATACACAGATAATGACAAGGACAACAGGTGACGGTGATGATGATGATGAGGGTGATGAGGCGCAGGTGCAGGTGATGATGACAGGGGATGCTGGGAAGTGTAGTGAAGACACAGACGAAGACGGTGGTGAATGTGACACCAACGCTATCTCACGACCAATTCGTACGAATTTGTACGAGTGATTAAAAAGTGGCTAATTCGTATGAATTCGTTCGACCTCACTCGTGCAAATTTGTACGATTTGTCTGAACCCACGTGATGGGTAGGTTTAGGGGCGGGGTCAGGGGTAGGTAATTCGTACAAATTCATACAAATTGGGCAACTCGTAAAATATGTACGATTTAGCAAAAATCGTACTAATTCGTATGAGTGAGGTCGTATGAATTTGTACGAATTAGCCACCTCGTAAAATTCGTACGAATTGCCATGAGATCGGGCTGGTCTTTCTAATACAGCGGCTATGGGAGTGACGGTAATTGACATCTTTATCTCTTCTGACTGCCGTTATCAATCTCTCTTTATTTATTTTTGTACTCTTTTTTGGAAAGTTGTGAAAAAACTATTGTGGAATTTTTATTTTGCTATTTGAGCAAATGGAAACACAAAACAATATTTATGTAGTCTCTCATTCACCACTATAAAAGTTTACCCAACTATGACGACTTCTGCTTCTGAGAAACCGAAATGTGAAAAGGCATATTGTGAAATTGACTTCATTTCGGGCAGTCCTAATTTCATGCTAAATTATATCCTGTATAAGCTCCAAATCAGCAAGGCATGCTAGCAATGGCAAGTCATGAGTTTTGTTTTCCAGGTAATGTATGAGGGAAAATTAATAAACATTATTCATATAATGAATACACTGTAACTTCTGTAATTCTTCAATAATTTTTTTTTTACCTGAATATGTGTTTAATGCAGTGTTCACTGCACTACAATACCTTCTCTAATGCAGCACTGAGTTACACACTTTTCCATGCTTCGCCCCAAAACTGTATTTGTATTTATGGTAATTTTTGAAAGTGGTTGTCTTGTAAATATCAGCTACATGGTCTGCACCATGGCTCCAGGAGACAGTGTTTCATATCTTCTCCTACCACACAGCAGAGAAATGACAGTAAAGCGACTGAGACTTTGACTTGAAATTAATTGTCTTGTCAATTCAATCAGCCGTTCAGTTTGTTGACATGTTCATGTCAGTCTTTCCTTCATTGCTGGGGCTTGTTTTTAGTTTAGTTAAAGTGTATTATTATCTCCGTCTTTGCAGCTCTGCTTCTCCTTTGCCCCGTGGTGCTCTAGACTGTGTGTTATGGTCAACAGAAGACCTATAGTTCTGGCATTGCGTCCTGTCACCATAAGTCAGATGCATCTTCTCCAACGAGTCAGACTCAACTAAGACCCAGAAATGAGCACCCATTCCCCTGACAGTTGACATATGTCTCTTCCCGTCTCCAGCACTGTCCTCAGAGAGCTCCTGTGGCTAATAACTAATACTATGCTAGCCTCAAAGGCAACGGTTCTGGCGGAAGATTTGTGGGTAACTGAATTACAGGTGGCACCTCATTTGAGGAGGCACGTGCAGAGGACTGACTCCTCTCTTCCGTCTCAATTCTTCTGTGTGAAAATGGTAATTTATTTCACTCAGGTCTGCCCTGCCGATGGCTTGTGGAGTCTGTCCTCTCCTGGCCAGAGCTGTTAGACTAATTCTCAGTATGCTGTGAATGAATGTAGCGCTGCACCTGGGCTCCACATGTGGGGAACCGCTGGAATGACAGCTCCCATCACAAACATAATCAGCAGACTTCTTCAGAAGTAGTGCCCGCCTCCAGAGACTGTCAGGTGGGCACAGAGGGCAGAGGAAAGCTGTCGTGTGGAACATTGCTGTATGCTACATCATGCTGTGAATTTTTACAGAAAGTCTACAACTAAAATGGCTCTTGCAAACTTGTAGCTAGTGAATCATTTAGAGCTGACCAGAGGTAGCCTGTTTGTTTGTTTGTTTGATAAACATATGATCTCAGATGTCTCAGGAATGAATTTATAAACACCTGTCTATGTCTGAACGTCGACGAGCCTTATTCATTCAGCAGGAGTAGAACAAATTTCTGTTTAAATCTTTCATAAATCCATTTGTACATAGACATTTTTTAAATCAAATGGACATTTTTTACATGGACAGTTTTACACTGCCATTCAAAAATCTGGGGTCTTTTTTTTTTTTAAAGAATTTAATTTATTTATTCAGGAAGGACATATTAAATACAAAAGTGACCGTAAATACATGTATGTTACTGTCACAGCTCTGTCACCCTGGTCTGGGTTTTCTCTTGGTTTAGTGACAGAGCTGTGACACTCCCGGTTTGTCATGTGTTTGTGTTTAGTCTGGTCTGATGTGAGCACATGGCTGTCATGTTATTTCCTTGTGCCATGTGCTCTCCTGTCAATTGTCTAAACCCCGCCCATCTTGTTATCTCGTTATTGTTTTATTTTCCCCACCTGCCTGCCTTGTTACCCTCTTATGTTTGTTCCCCCATTTAATCTCCCTGTATTTGCAGTCCTGTGCTGGTTCGTTGTCTATGTTTCCATGTTTCTAGTGTTTCCAGATCTTACCTGTTATCGTTCTCGTTTTCCCCCACGAGGGAGTTTTGTTTGTAGTTTGTGTTTGTTTGTTGTTAATAAATGTTAACCCATTGTTCTTGCACTTGAGTCCTCGCACCTTAATCTACCCATTCCGTGACAGAACAAACCAGCCTACTGAGGACTCAGCTAACAATGGGGATCTTCCTTTTCCCATCTCCCTGCCCCTCCGCTTATTTGATGGTGGAGAAACTGGACAAAATAATTTCGCTTCGGCAAGGGGAGAGCAGTGTGAAGGAGTTTGCCTACCATTTCCTGTATTTCGCCGAGGGGCTCAACATCGGTGACACAGTGCTCAAGGACAGATTTAACATCAGCCTCAATAAGCCTGTGCCTGCCTGAGAGATGGGAATGCTGGGGATATAATCTTTCTGGCAGTTTGTGGGGCACGTTTACAATCGCAGGGCCAATGCAGAATGTGAGGGTGGTCTTCCGCCTCTTGGCCCACCTCCCACTGACCTCACAAACTGCCAAGTCCCCGGTCCTCCGATGACCCCTTCGGGGAGAGGGAGGAGGAAGAAAGGGTGCGACCCATCAGCCTCCTATCCAGTGGAGGCTGAAGGAGCTGCAGCACCCCCAGAGGCAGTTACGCCCACACCGCCTCACCAGCGGAGGAGGAGGGCTCCTGTCGCTTCCCTTCGGCTAGTGGTCCAGGAGGACCCGACTTCAGCGGTCCCAAGGTCAGTAGTCCAGAAGGATCCAACTTTGGCGGTCCCAAGCCTGGTGGTCCAAAAGGACCCGACTTCGGTGGTTCCAAGTCCGGTGGTCCAAGAGGACCCGACTTCTGTAGTCCCAAGCCCAGTGGTCCAGAAGAATCTGACTTCGGTGGTCCCAGATCCGGTTGTCCCTAAGCGGTCCACTCTCCCTGCAGCGCCCCCAGTGGTGGTCGAGGAGCCTGTAGCGCCTACTCGCTCACGAAAGCGGAGGAGGAAGAGAGCGTCCGGTCAACCACAGGGCCAGGAGTTTGTTCCGAAGCCTGCAGCCAAACCACCGATGCTTCCAGTGATACCTGCAACCGAACCTCCGAAGCCTGCAGCCGAACCTCTGAAGTCTCCAGGGAAGCCTGCAGCCGAACCACCAATGCTTCCAGTGAAGCCTACAGCCGAACCCCCGAAGCTCCCAGTGAGACCTGAAGCCGAACCGCCCAAGCTTCCCGCCCTGCTGGCGCCGCCCAAGCTAACAGTCAAGCCAGAGACTGTTCACGTTGTGCCTGCCGCACAAGAGACTGTTCACATCGTGCCTGCCACACAAGAGACCGTTCACGTCACGTCTGCCGAGCCAGAGACCGTTCACGTCACATCTGCCGAGCCAGAGACTGTTCACGACACGTCTGCCGAGCCAGAGACTGTTCAGACCAGGTCAGTCACACCAGTGTCCCCGGACAAGATGGCCATGCCGGTGTCTGTTCCTGAGCCGGTGTCTGTTCCTCAGCTGGTGTCTGTTCCTCAGCCGGTGTCTGCGCCTGAGCTGCCTGGTCCACCCTGGCCACCAGAACTGCCTGGTCCACCCTGGCCACCAGAACTGTCTGGTCCACCCTGGCCACCTGAACTGTCTGGTCCACCCTGGCCACCTGAACTGCCTGCTCCGCCCTGGACGCATGCTTCGCCCTGGCCGCCTGCTCAGCCGGCACCAACCTGGTCCTCAGCCAGGAATCTAAACCCGCCCGTCCCTCCCTGGTTCAACCCTCCCGTCCCTCCCTGGCTCCCCCATCCCGTCCCTCCCTGGCTCCCCTCCCTCCCTCCCCTCTCTGTGTATGTGTTCTGATCTGCTTGTCTTGTCTGCTGTTTGGTCTTGCACGTTGGATGTTCCTGTCTTGTTTTTGGTGTCCCTCCTTGGGAACACCAGGTGGCGTCCCTTTGAGGAGGGGTAGTGTCACAGCTCTGTCACCCTTGTCTGGGTTTTCTCTTGGTTTAGTGACAGAGCTGTGACACTCCCGGTTTGTCATGTGTTTGTGTTTAGTCTGGTCTGATGTGAGCACATGGCTGTCATGTTATTTCCATGTGCTCTCCTGTCAATTGTCTAAACCCGCCCATCTTGTTATCTCGTTATTGTTTAATTTTCCCCACCTGCCTGCCTCGTTACCCTCTTATGTTTGTTCCCCCATTTAATCTCCCTGTGTTTGCAGTCCTGTGCTGGTTCGTTGTCTATGTTTCCATGTTTCTAGTGTTTCCAGATCTTACCTGTTATCGTTCTCATTTTCCCCCACGAGGGAGTTTTGTTTGTAGTTTGTGTTTGTTTGTTGTTAATAAATGTTTACCCATTGTTCTTGCACTTGAGTCCTCGCACCTTAATCTACCCATTCCGTGACAGTTACAAAAGATGTTTATTGAAAGCCAAATCGGCACAGTAGATTTCTGAACGATCATGTAACACTGAAGACTGGAGTAACGGCAGCTGAAAATGTAGCCTTTTTTTCAGCTTTCAAATAGATTGTTTAATTTAAACTGTAATAGCATTTCACAATGCTTCACTGTTTTTACTGTATTTCTGATCAAATAAATGCAGCCTTAGTGAGCAGAACAGGCTTCTTTCAAAAACAATTTTAAAAATCTTATGGCCCCACACTTTTGAACAGTGCTTTACAATTGACACATACATTTGTTCTGACTGTGTATCATGATAAAGGTTCAATGAATACATTTTAAATAAGATTTTAAAGGGATAATTCACCCAAAAATGAAAATTCTGTCTTCCTTTTTCAGTTGAGTTGTTTTGTTGTTGAGTTGTAGTTATGTAGTTTTGGACCCCATTACAAAACAAAACTTGTATGAAAACAACAACAACAGTTCTTATCTTTTGTCTTCAGCAGATGACAGGTGAGTAAATGATGACAGGCTTTTTATTTTTGGTTGTAGTATCCAATTAAACATTGAAATATCAATATTAACCATATTATTATATTTGCTTAAAACTCTTAACTTGAGGAATGATACAGAAAAGAGGGCAACATTCATGGAGTTGCTGACTTGATGGTTTAATACTATTGTTAAATGTTTTGTAGTCTGTTAGTTTTTTCTTTAATTATAGCCGGTGTACAAAAGAAAATGTCAGGAAATCCATAAAATCCCATCTTAAAATATTACGAGGGCTGCATATTCATCACTGTGGCTCTGAATATTTGAGCAAATATGCAGATGTTGAGTTCAAATGGAGTTTTGAATGACATGCCAGGTGACATGTTATAGATGGAAAATGAGATGCACAATATTTCTAAGTCTTTTTACTTTACATTGATTTATTTGTCTGTCTTCTAAATTCATTTCACATTCAGGTTCATTTGCAGGTCAATGGATTTGAGGTTGCCTTCTTTCCAAGACATGTTCCTATCTCATGCTTATTAATATTAATTATTTGCCAATTGAATGGGAATGGAAATTTATATATAATAATTCAGATAAGCCCACTAGTCTGTGCAATACGACAGATTGAATATTTGATGACTATATCTGGTAACTACAGCTGTTATACTTACAAATCAGCTCAAAGAATAATTGAAAACTTCAATCATTTTTTTGTAATATGTGCTTTTTCTTCAGCTGTTATGCAATGGAGAGAAAAAGACAACTTGAAAAAGAAACATGAAAAACAGAGATGAGCAATAAACAATGCCTTCTTGAGTGTGTTGTTAATAAGGGAGATATTTTGAAGAGTAATTAAAAAAGAGGATATTCTTAGTCAGTATTCATCATTCAGATACAGTCTAACTAATTTACTGGTTCAGCACTTTGCATTTGTAACAATTTTAATAAATTGGCATGCAAACAAAAGAAACAATTACATGGATTTGATATGTAATTATAGACGTGAAAAGGGCCACAGCACACCACCATGCTAGTCTCAAATACAGCTGTTTCATCCGGATGAGATATAATTTTTATCACCGTCCTAAATAGTCGAACAATTATAAATACTGTTTTTGTCTGTCCTAATTATTTTTAATCTCTTTATAATCAAAGTTATTGCCAGATACTGAGGGATTCCAGCCCTGAGGCAATCTGCCATCATGAGTTTTATTTTTTCCCCCTAAATTATTCAGCATTGAGATGAATTATTGACTTTCTTATCTGGCACTTTTCCAGCACACATCATTAACCATTAGTCAAAAAAACAAAGTTTCACATAAGTTCAGTCGCTTCACAAGATGCCAAGAACACAGACTGTGAAGAACAAACATATACCAAAGACTCAGTCCAACTTCATGAGTCTATCCCAATATTGCAGCAATATTGTGCGTTTTAATTGAATAAATGAAACGTAAGCCAAAGAACATCATTTGAGTCCTTTTCTATTTGCCTATACTGTAAATTTCACACATTTCTGCCACAGATTTGTATAATGTATACAACATATGCAAGTATCCCCCACCTGAGATGACATATACATCTTATTCTAACAGATCATCTTTATTATCCACGTAAGAATGGTAGTCATTGTAGTAATTTTATTTTTAAAAATAACATTTTTGATAAAGCTCAAAATGTCTTCTCTGAATCTCATAACTGTACCCCAGTTCTCCTAGTATCTGAAACCCTTTTGTCACTCCATATTTCTCAATATTGTCTTCCATGTCAATAATCTCTTGGCCTCACCTGTCTACGCGAATCCTCGCAAAGTAATCTAAGCATCAAACGCATCCACTTTCCCTCAAACTGATGCGATTGCAGCGACGTGGCGAGGATGCGGGCGGCCCAGGTGACCTTGTTCCATATTCAATTTAGCTGGCCCTGCGTTCTCGTGGACAGGTCCTTTGCCAGCTGCTCTCCCTGTCGCACAGTTCCTTGTGCAACACCGAGAACATCAGTCTAAGGACGACTTCGAGAGCCCTTATTGATGCTGTTGTCAAGGCGAGGGCGAGAGCAACTTAATCTCTCTCAATTAATGCCCCCGCCTGCGGCCACCGAGTCCCAGTGCTCAGTGGCCCTTTTCCTCCGCACAGCCCCTAAGCCCCACGCTGACACTCACCTCTCTACTTGTAATGAGTCCCTCTCTGATTAGCTGCCATCGCTCCAGGCCTAAAAATCACCCCTAAATCCCAACACATCCCTGGCTCTATGTATGTCCCCCCTACGTGAATATGCTAAGAGAAAAATCTTCTGTAAAAGTCAGTTATGGACCCTTTACACAGACAATCTAGCAATATTTTTTTTTGTATTTTCATTTGTAAAAAATATAATGTACATTTATAACACTATATTTTGTGTTTTATTCCCTTGGTATTGCATTACAGAAAACTAGTTAGCACTGCTGAGTGAGTGTTTCTGATACAGCGGCTGAGGGAGTGATGTCAAATTTGACATCTTTCTCCCTTTTGATAAATGTAATCAATCTCTCTATATTTTTTTTTCCGGCTTTTGGAAAGTCATAGAAACACTTTTGGTATTGGGGCAAATGGAAACGCAACAATTATGTTTGTTGTACCTGTTGTTTTTTCATTCATCACATTTACATGTGCACCAATAATGCAATTATTTATAATAATCATAGTCAGGTCTTATTCTCAGTAAGCTGTTTACATGACAGGAGTGGAACTCTTTATTCAAGTTTACATGCAATTTTCCTTATTCTGATTATTCGCTAAGAAGTATGGTTATACCACACTCAGATAAGCATACACCCAGCAAACACATTTACGTTGTGGCAACGTCTGTGGCACGTGTCATTTCTGCTATGGGAACGTCGCTGTCTACGTGCTCGCTACTTTGTAAAAACATAGAATTGTGAGATGCGTCAGGGCTGTAGCAACGTTGTTGCATGACATTCAGCAACTGAGAGACGACGTTCTGACAATTTTTTTTTTTTTTTAATGCAAGATAGGCCTATAGATATCCCCCAATTAGCAATTTATGTTTTCAGGTTCATTTTGAATTAGTCAGATGTTAGATAATTATAAATATTGTTTATCCTTATTATTATTTAATGGGGCTATCAGTAAATTTGCCTAATTATAATCAACACCTGCAAGTGTACACTTTGAAGAGTAAAAATGACAGAAGGTTACGTTCATTCAACTTAATTAAAACTGCATATGGTAATCAAATTGCACTTCCAAAAGTCATATTTGGGAAAAAAGAAAAAAAATAAATAAACTATTTCTTTTAAGTATAATAAATAAAACATAAAAAGCAAAGATCAGAGTACATATGTAGTCCAGTGGTTATCCAGACACTATAGGCACAACCTTAAGCAATGGCCCTGAACGTTGGTTTAATGTCAACATTGTGACATTACTGTAACCTTCACCACACAGCGTAGTTATAGGAACCTTTTGGGCATGTTGTTAAAACTTTGTTAGAAGGTTGGGTACTGTCACGTTTCAGTGTGTTTAGTTCTGTTTTGTGATCTGGTTTACCCCTGTCTTAGTGTTTTTGGTTCAGTCTTGTGTTCCAGTTTTCCCGCTCCTCGTTTGTTCAGTTTATTCACCTGTGTTGAGTTGATTTGCCCCAGCTGTGTCTTGTTCCCATGATCCGTTCTCTGTGTATGTAAACCCAGTGTTCTCCCTCACTCCTGGTCGGTTATTGTATATGTTGCGTTTATATGGTATGTGTTGCATCTCCTGAATTTTTTGATCATTAAATTCCTGTTAGTAGTTATTCCTCGTCTCCTCGTGCTTCCTGCCTACACACACCGTGACAGAATAACCGACCCAAAGACAAGCGTGATGGCTGAAGACAGACTCTTCAACTTGCAGCAGAATGGCCGTTCGTTGGAGAGGTATGTTGAGGAGTTCCTGGAGGTTTCCCATCTAGTGAACTGGGGTGATTCCACTATTAACGGCTGCTTCCGGTTGGGACTGGACGATGATAATTTATTCCATTTCATCTCCGTGGAGGATTGTTATAAATCCGTCCCGGACTTTATTAATTATGTCCTAGAATTACATGGTTCCGATTTCCTCGTTGACTATGCAGAGGATAGTCAAAATCATCATCCAGTCCCCATCCGGAAGTATATAGACGTCCCAGTTCACCTCGATCCGGAACCCGCTGCATACCTCTCCAAGAACTCCGTGTCCCTTGCTTCACCCAAGATGGCCGAGCCTTCACCGCTGGTCCCGTCCAGCACAGATCCCGAACCAGAGCTTCCGCCGCTGGTCCCGTCCAGCACAGATCCCGAGCCAGAGCTTCCGCCGCTGGTCCCGTCCAGCACAGATCCCGAGCCAGAGCTTCCGCCGCTGGTCCCGTCCAGCACAGATCCCGAGCCAGAGCTTCCGCCGCTGGTCCCGTCCAACACAGATCCCGAGCCAGAGCTTCCGCCGCTGGTCCCGTCCAGCACCGATCCCGAGCCTTCGCCGCTGGTCCCGCCCAGCACAGATCTCGAGCCTTCGCCGCTGGTCCCGTCCAGCACAGTGCTTCACGTCAGCCACGTCCAGCCAGAGACCGTCCAGCCAGAGACCGTCCAGCCAGAGACCGTCCAGCCAGAGACCGTCCAGCCAGAGACCGTCCCTGAGCCTGAACCTGTCCTTCTCCCCAAGAAAATTTTGGGGGGGGGCTATACGCCTTCGTTATGGCCGGCCAGAGACCCACGGAGGCCTGAAAAGACCTCACCGTCATGGCCACTCGAAGGAGCAGCACCGCCATGGCCACCTGAAGGGGTAGCTCCGCCTTGGACTCCCGAGGTTCTGAAAGCTCCGCCGTGGCCACGCCCACGTCCAGCTCCGCCTTGGCCACGCCCACAGCCAGCTCCCCCTTGGCAAGACCCGCAGCCTGTTCCGCCCTGGTGCCCCGAGCTGCCAGCTCCGCCCTGGAGGCTTCCTATTCCTGTGAAACCACACCCTCGTCAGCCTCCAGGGCGCCCACCCCCCCACCCCATTGATGTTATACGGCGCGAGGACGCGCCTTCAGGGAGGGGGGAGGTACTGTCACGTTTCAGTGTGTTTAGTTCTGTTTTGTGATCTGGTTTACCCCTGTCTTAGTGTTTTTGGTTCAGTCCTGTGTTCCAGTTTTCCCGCTCCTCGTTTGTTCAGTTTATTCACCTGTGTTGAGTTGATTTGCCCCAGCTGTGTCTTGTTCCCATGATCCGTTCTCTGTGTATGTAAACCCAGTGTTCTCCCTCACTCCTGGTCGGTTATTGAATATGTTGCGTTTATATGGTATGTGTTGCATCTCCTGAGTTTTTTGATCATTAAATTCCTGTTAGTAGTTATTCCTCGTCTCCTCGTGCTTCCTGCCTACACACACCGTGACAGGTACGTTGTGCCAATGTTCTGTGTTTGCTGGCCAGTATGCATATTAATCATACTGATATGATAAGATATGGAGCAGAAACTGCGCAGTCAGTTGATGACATAGTTTAGCGATTTGGAATTCTAGTGAAAACTTCAGAATAATGTCACGGAGTTCATTCATGAAGTTGTGTGAACAACACACGCCATCCGTACAGAACCGAGCACGTGTGCATTGATCAGTGTGGTAATAATGCAATTAAGGTGTTTACATGCCTGCTTATTGCGATTAAAATCACCGTACGACACAGAGTTTAATGCAAGTATGGCTACTACGATAATGAGCTTAATCGCATTAGTTTGATCGAAGTATTGCTTTTAAATGAGGTAAAGTTTAATCGCAATATTGCCAAAATCCCATTATAATTGCATTAAGACAGCAGTCTCACAAGAGGCGGACATGATCAGGGGAAGTATTTATAACGTATTATTAGGGTAAATGATTTACCCTTTGGTTTGGTCCTGGTTTGCTATCTGAAGGATTTTTTATACTTCCCCCTTGGCAGCAGATTTCTAACAAAGTTACTTTGAAAAACGCATTATGTATAATCTTTAGAATTTATATAATGATTATTTCCAGACATTTTTCCTGGAAATGTATTAGATATACAGACATAATATTATAAAATGAGCCCAAGTAACTGTATGTTCATACGGGAAGATTGTTGTTCTTGTCCTGGGGTGAGCACTGAGATAGTATTCCCAGTTATGTCTTCCCTGCACATCTGCTTTTGGGCTCTATACCAACTTCAAATTAGGAAACACAAAGTGGGATTGATAGGACAGCTGTCAGACAGGGCCGGCCAAAAAAACTCATCACTGGCCCAGAGCCTCTGTGCTCTTTGATTGGCTCCTCAACTGGAAACATGGCTTCATCCAGCCAAACAAATGGCCCATGAGGAACAGGAGGAGAGTGCTGGCAGGACCGCTGGTAATGTTGAGGGAAAACATCTTGAGTCTTGTCCTGCATGCTTTTCCATCATTTAAAATCTGACGATAACTTCACTATTCTGCAATTGGATTCTCTATAGAGTTTGTCTCTGTCAGAAATATTTGACATCAAAATAATGGGGGAAAAAATAAGTTATCTCCACAATGCAGTTTTGATGTGCTATTGTGAAAGTTTTTTAAAATAGACAAATGTGTTTTAGCCAGCATTCTGTTATCCTCCAGTCCTCATTAAAATATCTGAAGATTATTTCTACATTCAGATTTGGCTTTAGCATTGTGGTTTATTTTCTGTATTCAGTCTTAATCACACAGCACTAAGCACTGGCATTGTGCATCCACTATCAATAATATACAGTTTTCCTGCGATATAAGGACAGCATAATCATTACTCTCTGAAAAGAAGAATCTCTTGCTCTTTCTTTCTTTTTTTAAGGAAATGGAAATTAATGTGAAATGATTTTGTTTTCTGCGACAAGCTTTGGAAATATAAATAGATCTAAACTAAATCATTACCTAATGTTGGATATTATTTTTGCTTTTTGCATTTTTATGTGTTTTATATGTTTAGTGAGGCAGGAACCACCACTTATTTTCATTTTAATCCAACACCTTCTTTAAAAGACATGCGGTGGTTCTTTCTTGTTCTCAGGTTGTCAGGTTGAGAGCGGACACAGCACATGAGTTGGAAAGTCAGACACACAGACAACTGTGTTAATTAAAATGTTCATGGGAGGTTTGCCATCCAATAGAAAATGCCATTAAGGCTACAATGAAAGGAGCAGGAATTCAGTATGTAAGTGTTATTTCTGTTCCTTTCATTTATCTGCTGTTCAGCCAGAATCTTTTCCAGAAACATCTACTGCCATATATATGGGTAGACTGGGGCTAGTTGTCCCCACCCCCACCCCCACCCCCACCCCCACCCCCCACCACCCCGAAAAAGCAATGATTTGTTCATTAAACATAACCCAATGGGTCAACTTATGTAGAATAAAAAATAGCAAACGTTGAAACGTAATTGTAATGCAGGTATGTTGTTATGGGAAGAATGAGGCCACGTCCACACGAAGCCAGAGCTTTCCCTATCCGATCTTTTTTTTCCTCGTTCTAAAAAAAAATTCCGTAAACACGGCGCCGTCTCAAGAAATATCTGCGTACACACGAAACCACTGAAACCGACTCAAACCGATGTAGAATACATGCCAGACCAGTATGAGGCGCTGTATTTCTGACACAGATACACTAAAAACAGAGAAGAAGACTTGCGCATAAACCTTTCGCGCTGTATACAATAATATATGTAATATTAAGCAGTAGCTTCTTTTCTTTTTTACCAAGAACTTTATTGAACAATATGAAAAACCATAAATGGCCTGGTACAAAATAGGGATGAGTCACGATATTCGATTAGTTAGCTAAAGCATAAAGCTTGCCACAAAGATCCGGCAAATAGCCTAATCATTATGAATGTGTCAAATATAGCAAGGAGACATTTTAATTGTTTTTTAATAAACTAGTGTTTTCTGTGACGATGCTGACTCGCCACCTTTGCAGTATTGTGAAGGTGCCTATAGAGAGAAATGCGCACTTCATATGGATTATTAGAGTTGTCTGTTTCTTTTCGTTTTGAATTGTTTTGTTTAAAAGTAGACATTTCAAGCTTAGATATATTTCTGAGTTTCTGTTCATTTATGAGACAAGCTCCAGTTCACGTGCGATGCAAGTTATATCGCGTCGGCGCCTCCATGTCCTGATTATAGGCTATTGTCTGCTATATTTGCTTCTTATTTATTAAATCCAGGAATATGGTTGATGAAACATTGATTAAAATTAAGATACAATTTATACAAAACGAAATTCACTTTAAAGAAAGGCTTTATTCAAAACAAAACTTAATGAAGTGGTCAAAATGATGTGTCTCGATATTGCGCATCTTATGATTAGGCCAAGGGCGTAGGTTTAGGGGGGGACGCTAGGTACTAGTCCCAATCAATATTTTGAGATGACAAATTTGTCCCCACCAATATTTAGCAAGCTCCTTTGAACTGCTATTTTGATATTTGCGCTGCTATTTGGATCGATTCCAACGGCCAGGATGACGACAGTACAAGATACGCCGTAATTTGATTGGCGGCGGGGTATCTGACAGGCAGGCTACACGCGCGGGCCGGGACTACTTTTTGTGCTTGCACTCACTGGCAGCGAGCGGGTGGTGTGTGCGCGTGTGTGTGTGTGTGTGTGTGTGTGTGTGTGTGTGTGTGTGTGTGTGTGTGTGTGTGTGTGTGTGTGTGTGTGTGTGTGTGTGTGTGTGTGAGTGAGTGACGACGCCGACGGTAAGTTACCAGGGCTGTCTCTCTGCCTGCCATATACAAAGGCCAGAGTAAAACATTTTAATATTCCGTTTTTTTTGCCCCTTTTTGTACTTTGTAGATCAGCTATGTCACCCAAGAAGAAGAAAGGGGACATGCGAAGCTTTTTCATAAAGCAGAGTGTAAGTAGGCAAAAATAACTACAAATAACTAGCAGTAGTAGTGACTGACCAGGCTTTCAAATGCAGATTCTACTGTGGAAAATAGTATTAACTGGTGATCCTGGTTACCCAGGATATTGTTACAGTTAAACCTAGCTTCTGCAATCTTTCAAGGTTAGGAGCATTAATTAGGGGTGTGCAGCACGGTTAGACTCATAGAAGTCGCGCTATCATGATAGAATGCTACGTTAGCAAGTCACTGAATGTTAATTAGCCTGCCTTAACTTAGAATCTTGCAGTCATAAACAGTGGATCATCTGAGACATTTTTCGTTTCTAAATTCTGTTTATGTAATGTATTTGTGAGTGTAGCCTACTTGCTAGACACATGTGCTGGAAAAACATGTTGGCAATGTTAAAAAGGCAAAAGTTAACACTGTTGGTTATTCAAATATAATGAATCATTATTTGATTGATAATATCCAAATAACAATATCTGGTAGGAGGTTTAAACTTGCTAGCCATAGGATAGACTACAAAATTAATTAACCATTTTGTATGCAGGAAAGACATTGGGTGTCCCCACCAAAGCTGAGACCAAACCTACGCCCATGGATTAGGCTACTCACGCTGTTCACTTTTCATATAATCAACATATATGAAATGGAAAAAAATAACATTATTTAAACATAAATATGAAACTAACTTTTCTTTATTGGCTACAACATGTAGGCTACAGTACAGAGAAATTTAATGTCGGAGCGAACGCTGTGTTACCGGTGAGCATGAGGTGCGTTTTTTGAATAATAATAAAATAATTTCCAGCGATCGTCGAATATTATTTTTGCTTGAAATGCCCATCCCTACAAAATACGGAATGTCTTAATCAGACAAATTACAAGCATCATAGCATAAGAAAGAAATAGGCCTATAAATAAATAAAGAAGTAAAATAAAGAAATGAAATAAAAATACATTAAAGTAGGCCTAAATAATAAATAAAGAAATAAAAGAGGCTCAGTAGCTTCTGAAGCATGAACTCAAGCAAGTAGTCGCAGTTGTTGTTACTGATTTAGCGTGTCTGACTAGTCGACACGTGGGGTGATGACATCATCGTTTCACAAAATATACGGATTGGCCGTACACACGAAAATGCAAGGGTGTCGTTTTCAGATTCATCCACCCTGAGACCCGGTTTAAAAAAATAGCGGTTTCAGTCTCCCAAAACGCCGGATCCGTCTGACGAAACGCCGATCCGATAAAAAATTTGTACGTATACAGCTAAACGCGTCTCCGTGTGGACAGGGCCTGAGGCGGGAGCAGCTATTTTCAGTGTGCGTACTTCACGCTTCTTTTTTTTTTCGTTTGTCCTGCGTCTGAGCCCAATCTGGGTGTTTGGGATGTGCACACCAGTTTTGTATTTTTGATTCTTCTGTGATTTTTTGGTTGTCGCATTCCCTCTTTCTGGCTCCATTATGGCAGATGAAGATTTTCCTTCTTTGAGTAAGACATTTGAATTCAGTGAAGCAGATTATTCTGAGATTCTGCTAAAAGACTCTTATTTTTGATGAAAATGATACTTTGAGCGTGATAGATGTTGAACCACTTGGATAAACTTCAGCATCATGGATAAACTTCAGCACCATCTTCAATGAAAAATCAAGCAATATTATCATGCAGTTACCTTGAGCGATTATCTGTGCCAGAAAATTATACCAAGAGGTCTACTTCTGCAAAAAGCTCCTGCATTTGGTCTGGAGAACTCGAACTTCTGTGCCCGCTGGTGTGAGATATTGAACAAATGCTCATTCGACTTGATGGGATTGGTGATTAAAAGAGACTACAAAACAACTTAAGTCAACAAGGCTGAATTTTAAGAAAATGGAGATTCAATTTGGTGAAATGGTGACAAAAAGTAAGCTCACAGAAGTCAAAAAAGATCTTGAATGTAAACAAGCAGAGCTGTCTAAAGAGATCAGAGCGATTAAACCAGAGGTCTTCAATCCTGGTCCTGGAGGGCCACTGTCCTGCAGAGTTTAGTTCCAACCTGCTTCAGCACACCTGCCTTTGTATATTCAAGCGATCCTGAAGAGCTTGATGAGCTGATTCAGGTGTGTTTGATTAGGGTTGGAACTAAACTCTGCAGGACAGCGGCCCTCCAGGAGCAGGATTGAAGACCTCTGGATTAAACGTACAGAGTTTCCAAGGGACAATGGTGACTATCAACATGGAAAGGTATATTTTTGGAAGGATGGAAAACCGGAGTCTAATACGCTCCATCGCAGTCGTGCTGCTACTGCGGGTTTTCGCAGGTGCCGACAACTGGGTGATAACAGAACTTGGGCCTCTTCAACCTCATGTGATTCTGACTCCGATCCTGTTGGACGACGGCGAAATGGTTCCATTTTTTTAGGCAGTACCCAGCACAACATTAAGGAAATGGATCGAAGGAAAAAACGATCAAGAAGTGATGCAGAAGGGGCAAGTGGAAAAGGCTTTTCTCTACCTCCACGGATGACAAGGAGCAACCTGGGGATGGGTTAATGAACTTCTCAGATAAGTCACTCTCAAAACCTTGCATCACTGCTCTGAGCAAGGGACTTTCATTTATTTCTACTACTGAAAATAATGATTTTGATACTATGATTGACTTTCACAAATTCTTTAGAACCCTGAGACTTCGGGAGTTATTTGGTACAAATGAACAGTCGTTCTCATCGAATGATGTTTCACCTGCTACCACACAGGGCAGTGTCACTCTTGAACAGTCTATTGCTCGTCTTCCTTTTAAAAGGAAATCTACCTTTATTCCATCTAAGAATAGAAATTCGTCCTTAGAAACTTATTGTAGACTTGTGGAATTTCATGTTTAAAACTAATACATTAAAAACGTGTATTCATTCTAAGTTACTGTCACATTTTGAAAACGGTAAAAAATTAATACGAATTTCTTAAAGTAGATTTCCAGTTACACCCATTATATACACATTGCCCAAAGTTTACAAAGGACTAGATACCCATTTGAAAGGTCGTCCTTGTGAGCGGTATTTGTAGTCTCACTGAGAACATTTCTACTTATGTGGATTTTTATATCAAATCATTTGTGCCCATGTTGTCATTTTATGTAAGAGATTCTAAGGATTTTATTGAATCATTACATGGTGTTGACTTTTTTTGTTGATGATGTACTTCTTGCTACTTTTGATGTTCAGAGTTTATATACCAGCATCCCTCATACTGAAGGTTTATTTGCTTTAGAACAATTTCTAACACAAAGATCTGTGGATGTAAAACCTAGTACAGCATGTTTATTGGATTTAGCAAGCATTGTCTCGACTAACAATTTGTTTCGTTTTCAGGATGATTTTTATTTACAAGTGAAAAGTACTGCAATGGGTAGTAAAATGGCACCTAATTATGCTGCTTTGTATATGAGAATTCTTTGAAAATGAAAATGATTTCATTCTAAATGTCAAATTCTTTTTTTCCTAAGATTTTGCTTTACAAACGCTTTTTTATTGATGAAATTTGTATGATTACTAAGGCTACACCTGCAGAGCTGTTGACGTTTTTGAATTATCTTAACTCAAGGACTGAGCATGTGAATTTTACTATGGAATGCGAACCAGTAAACATCAGTTTTCTTGATCTTAGAGTATACATATATGATGGGAAAATCCATACCGATCTGTATCGAAAACCAACGAATCGTAATACTATTTTAAGAGGCGATAGTTTCCATCCTAGACCTTTAATTGAGAGTTTGCCTATTAGTCAATTTAAGCGTGTACGTAGAGTTTGTAGCACAGATGAATCTTACTCTCAACAATCCACTGATTTAACTAAAAGATTTTTTAATCGTGGCTACCGTAATGAATGGATCGATAATGCCAAAAAGAAATTCAATGAGACATCTCAGATACAGTGCTTACAAACTAAGCAACTAATATTTTAAATATACTAAAATTAATAATAAAACGCAACTTTTAGCATTAGGTGCGGAGTTCCGTAGAGTCTTAAATAATTTCAAGTGATCCTAAATTATCAGATGTTTTCAAAAATGGTCCGAAGTTGGTTTTTAAACGTCAAAACAATCTTTGTGTGCTATTAATAAATTCATTTGGAGCAGCTATTTTCAGTGTGCGGACTTCACGCTTCTTTTTTTCGTTTATGTTACTTTGTTGTCCTGCACCTGAGCCCAATCTGGGTGTTGGGATGTGCACACCAGTTTTATATTTTTAAGAAGGAGGCGGGAACCGGCGGACGATCAAAGACTTGTAATAATCATAAAATAAACAAACAACAAAACGAAAGTAAAGGTGGCAGCCCCTCGCGGACGACTGCCGCCTTTAATTTCGTTTTGTTGTTTGTTTATTTTTTTGTTCATATTTAAACAAAACAGAACATAAACTTCCAGGCCTGGTCCTCTCTCGTCCTTCACAGTTGTCGTTCCTCCTTTTATGCTTCTGCTCCTTCGTGAGAGATATGAGACCGGTGCGGCGCGCAGGTGTCGCTCATCATCAATCACTCAACCTGCCTCTCATCGTTCTCTCACGGCCCTCGGCCTCGTCCTGCTCGCCACAGTAATATGTATCATTATGTGTACAAAATTTATTGTTCCTTATCTGTCACCCACTTTGACGTTGTGTCACTGTAGTGACTCTAGGGGTTGTACATGGTAGCCTCAAACACCTCTGATACCTCAGAAAAGGCAAATGAAAATTGGTGAGTGGTATTTGCATACCACTCTCCCGGACATACAGGTATAAAAGGAGATGGCTTGTTTCCCCTTCAGATTTGTTCTTCGGAGCCGAGAAAACTCGTCTCTCTCCATTCACCACAGCCTAGAAGTTTCCTTGGATTCCTATGCCCGCATTTGAGTGGTTCTCTTTCCCATACACACAGATAAGTGCAAGGGAGTTTTCAAGAGAGTGCTTCAACGAGCAACTAGAAAGAGACATTTTCAAAAGAGAATATTCTCTTACAAGAGAGTTTGGTCACACTTTAGATTAGGGTCCAATTCTCACTATAACTAATAACTATGACTTTTGCCTCAATAATCTCCTAATTACTGCTTATTAATAGTTAGTAAGATAGTTGTTAAATTAAGGATGTAGAATAAGGTCATGCAGAATAAGGCATTAAAGGAGAACTCCGGGCAATTTTTAAGTTAATCTTGATCGTTATACCTTTGTGAGTAATGTCTATAGAAAAAAAAAAAACGAACCGGATTGGTGCTTGCAACACGGAGCTGTTCCCGCAAATGCCCAGAGCTCCCACTCAGCTAAAACGGCAGTTATGGGGGCATATACATAAAGAGTGTCTTTGTGCCTCATAACAGACACGAAATGCAATTAAAATGTCTGTCCAACATGAACAGGCCCCTTACATGTGAACAAGATGCGTTTAGCAACTTAGCCATTGTTTAAATTCACCTAAATAGTGTTTTAGACGGCTAGCTGTAGTCTCGCGCTGAAGTCCCGTGGGAACTCAGTTGTAGCCGGAAAAAAGTAAACAGTGTGCACGTGGGAGGAGCGTAGTGTGTGAAGAGTGATGATCGGAGTTGCTCACAAGTGAAGAAAAAATGGTTCGCGTTTGTGTCGTTACGAATTGTGGCAACAGAATGCGAAAATACAAGAACTTACATTTTCATCGTCTTCCTTTCCATGACCTCGAGATTCTGCAGTTGTGGCTAGTTGTACTTCAACTTGATGTGCAAACTCCCATACAAGTACTACGCGCTAAAGATTACGCATTTGCAGCGAACACTTTGACAAGGATGACTACACAGACACAACACAGCGGGCCCGGTTGAAGAAAAAATCCATTCCGTGGACGAAGACGGGTGCAACCACTGTAGGTAATGTAAACTTTATTTATCCTTCCATTTGGGCACGCACGGCTTGAGATGTGCAGTAATATGTTTTTGTAGTCTTATTTGCAAAACTTTAATTATTTCACTAGCTTCTATGTCTTCAATTATATTTATATATATAATATACTCCCACCTGCACACTGGTATTTACCTTTTTCCGGCTACAACTGAGTTCCCACGGGACTTCAGCGCGAGACTACAGCTAGCCGTCTAAAACACTATTTAGGTAATTTAAACAATGGCTAAGTTGCTAAACGCATCTTGTTCACATGTAAGAGGCCTGTTCATGTTGGACAGACATTTTAATTGCATTTTGTGTCTGTTATGAGGCACAAAGACACTCTTTATGTATATGCCCCCATAACTGCCGTTTTAGCTGAGTGGGAGCTCTGGGCATTTGCGGGAACAGATCCGTGTTGCAAGCACCAATCCGGTTCGTTTTTTTTTTTCTATAGACATTACTCACAAAGGTATAACAATCAAGATTAACTTAAAAATTGCCCGGAGTTCTCCTTTAATATGTGCTTTTTAAGTACTAATAAACAGTCAATATCCTTGTAATATGCAACTAGTTAATATGTTGTTGTTAATATGCAACTAGTTAATAGTGAGAATTGGACCCTAAACTAAAGTGTTACCAAGAGTTTCTCTATAAAAGATACATTTCCTCTAAAAGAGCAAACGTGGACAAAGAATGTCTTTTTAAAGATGCTTTGTCACCCGTGTATTTCTAGATGCTGTCGACACCTGTCTCCATCAGACAGCCTCAATCGCTGTTGCAGTTTGGGCCATCCCCATGCTGGATCAGCTTTTGTGGATAGCACATGCACTCATTGCTAGAGTGTGGCCATGGGAATATCATGCTTTTATAAGCAGAAAGTCACATTGTTTGCTCCCTCTCCTGGTTCTTCTACTTCTATTCACAAGGCCTCGGCAGTAAGTGCTGAGGGCGATCTGGTGATGGTCCATTCGAGTAATGGAGACCATGTAAGCACTGGCTTCAGACTTGAGTTCTGAGATGGGCATTGGTCAGTGGCACACATTGAGTGTCAATCGCACCGATCTGCCTTCACTCATTCTGCCTTTGGACAGAACTTGTATTTCTACGGACAGGGGTTCCCTTAGAACGAGTGTCCAGACATGTTGTGCTTACAAAAGATGCGTCCAACACAGGCTGGGGCGCCAAATGCAACGGGCATTGCTGCATCAAGGTCCTGGACAGGACCTCAACTGCATTGGCACATCAACTGCCTCAAGTTGCTGGCTGTTTTTGCTGAGGATTCAGCCGTTGATCCAGGGTAAGCATGTGTCAGTCCGGACGAACAACACAGCGATGATGGCACATAAATCACCAAGGTGGTTTACGCTCACGTCGATTGTCATAACACCATCTACTCCTTTAGAGTAAACTCAATCGTGCAGCAGATGTGCTGTCACTATAGACCAACGCTACTTTTGCGTCATCGAAGGGTAACGCCCCTTTTTGGGGGAAAACAAACAGATTCCTCTGAGAACAGAACTCGCTCTAGATCTGCAAAGTTTCTTAACCCCCTGGGGTCGGCTATCGCGCAGGCGCGATGGTCTCGCTTTTTTTCTTATCAGTGCAAAAGAAACTCAAATAACTCCGTCGATTTTTGTCATACAGGCAAGTGTTATACATTTTTAAAAACTGTTAAATGTCTTCTTTTTTGTGTACACTAATAATAAAAACAAAAAGTTGTGTTTTTCGTAAAATAAAGAAAAAAAACATGATGCACGTTCTGTCTTCTCTCTCAATGTGAAGTTCATTCTGAAACGTGACAGAAAATGATCTGTAACTCAGCCAATACTTGCCACCCACACATGAAAGTAATGTCTTTACAAAGCTTGAAGTCTCCTTTTTTAAATGAAGTAAATCATACCAAAAACAAATATTCTCGGTTTAAGAAATCTGTATGAAAGCAACGACATGTACAGTTTCTCTAGCCCGAGCTCATTAACTTTAATGTGACCACACAGCGCGCAGCTGTTCTCATTCAAATGATCCACGTGAAGGAACGCAGAGCTGTTAACGCCCTCATCAGCTCTAAACAAAGAATCAGCAACTCCAGTATTTCTCTACTTTTCATCAGTTTGGAAGACTGTTGGTGCTGTGGATTTACCTTGGATTTACCTAAGAAGGACACATTTTTATTATGAGAACAATTTTTAAGGTAAGAGACATAATAGTAGTGTTTTATTGTTGCATAAACTTTACATTGTAGCTACTAAACTCAAACTGGTGCCAGCCTAAAATGTTATGAAACGAGATACAAGTAGGCCTATGGTAGTATGAGTGTTTATTCTAATATGGTGAATATTTTAATGTTTAGACCTGTGTTTACTGTTAAATACTGTGTTTGTGGATATCTGCTCAAACATAGATGTATAATGTAACAATAATGTTTCATAGTTTGGAGCGGCTCGATCGCTGCACGCGCTGAGTTTGGAAAGCAAACCAAGCCACACATTAGGCTTCGCGACAAACTCGTCTCATTTCATAACGAATAGAAATATTTGAAGTAACATATGATAAACAATATATGTTTGTCTAGTGTAGTGTTACTGAAAAGTGTTCATTTTTAACGATTTATAGGCTGCCTGCTATCTAGGCTATTGTTATTATTTTATGCAGCCCTACACATGCCTATATACAAGGCATAACAAACTAGGTGTTTCTATATATATATTTACAAAATACATATACATATATACACTGCCGTTCAAAAGTTTGGGGTCTGTAAGATTTTTAATGTTTTTAAAAGAACTCACTTATGCTCACCAAGGCGGTATTTATTTGATTAAAAATACAAAACAAACCCAGTAATATTGTGAAATATTATTTCAATGTAAATCATCTGTTTTCTATGTGAATATATAGTAAAAAGCGTAATTTATTGCTGTGATCAAAGCTGAATTTTCAGCATCATTACTCCAGTCTTCAGTGTCACATGATCCTTCAGAAATCAGTATAATATGATGATTTGATGCTCAAGAAACATTTATGATTATTATCAATGTTGAAAACAGTTGTGTACCTTTTTTTTTTAATTCTTTGATGAACATAAAGTTAAAAAGAACAGCATTTATTTGAAATAGAATCTTTTGTAACATTATAAATGTCTTTACTGTCACTTTTTATCAATTTAATTCCTCCTTGATGAATAAAAGTATTGATCCATTTTATTTATTTCCCCCAAAAAATAAAATAAAAATTCTTACTGACCCCAAAGTTTTGAACGGTAGTGTTTAATGTTACAAAAGATTATTTTTCAGATGCTGTTCTTTTGAACTTTCTATTCATCAAAGAATCCTGAAATAAAAATGTAAATAACTGTTTTCAACATTGATGATAATGAAAAATGTTTCTTGAGCATCAAATCATCATATTATACTGATTTCTGAAGGATCATGTGAGACTGAAGACTGGAGTAATGATCACAGGAATAAATTACACTTTACTATATATTTACATAGAAAACAGCTGATTTACATTGAAATATTATTTCACAATATTACTGGGTTTGTTTTGTATTTTTACTCAAATAAATGCAGCCTTTGTGAGCATACGTGACTTCTTTTAAAAACATTAAAAATCATACCGACCCCAAACTTTTGAACGGCAGTGTGTGTGTGTGTGTGTGTGTATATGGGTCAATGACATGACATGTATTTTTTCTGTCCAAATTCATTATTTTCCTAAAAAGAATTTGAATAAATACATGTCATATATCAAATGGATCTACAATATCTCCTTTATTGGAAACCCTTTTCATTTTATTGAAATTCAATAGATTTTTTGAGGTTTGAAAGACCACAATTGTCAGGTGGTGCGACCGTCCGAACGTATAAGCAGAGAACAAAACTGAGATATAAATGTTAATTTTCTCAATAAAATTCTTAATCAAATATTCTGGCATGATTTTATGTTAAATTCCTTATAAATGAGGGGAAATAGTGTATCGGTCCTATTTCAAAACTATTCTATTACTTAAAGAACTTTTGTCCGAAATATTTACTTCTACTAATGTCAAGGTAAATATGGACCAACATAAAAATGCACTTTTATGCAAGGTTCCTTTAAGAAAACCATGTGACAGCATATGACATCACACAGAAGACTCCAGAGGACCCCTTTGATGCAGTAACAAGGTTAGTCACCCTCCCATAAATATTAGATAATTTGACATTTTTGAGTAATGATGAGGTTGATTCAACTTATCATGTCAGGTGGTATGACCCCTGGAAAACTTTGAAAATGTGTTGTTATTATAAAAATGTGTATTTGATTTTAAAAATGTATGTATAACCTTGAGCACATGGTCAAACATTTGTATAGGTGTCCAAGTTAATGCCTGTTAGATTCGAATTGAGTTTGAAATGTCAGGTAGTGCGACCAATATGTCAGGTGTCGCGACCAGAGTTACAGTTAAACCAACTAAAAAAAGTCATGTTAATTCATGTTTTTGAATATATTAAATACATTTTAATAAATATATAAAGCTTTTAAGTTGTTTAAAGGTGCAATATACATATGTATATATATATATATATATATATATATATATATATATATATATTTTTTTTTTTTTATGGTGACAAAGATTTAAAGAGCACATTGTCTTGTCCATCTTAAAGTCCTATTCTTCAAGAATATAGGACTGTATAATCAACATTGATACTAAAACAATTGCATCTTTAAATTAATCTATTTTAATTTGTTTTTGTAGATGCCATTATCAAGCAAGGAGAAAACAGCACGACATAGAGCTTGTTTAAAAAGTGATCCAGTTGCAATGGCAGAGTACCTTGCCAAAACAAAAGCAAGGTGTTGTGTTCATTATGTTTATCTAGATACATTACAACTTAAGTTAATATGGTGTTCTGTTATTTTTTTGTGGTAATTACAGTTATTACATGTTAATAATACTTAATAGCAGTGTCATACAGCATTACAGAAAATCATAGTTATTAGTCATGAATTTGAATGATTAACAAACCATTACCCATTCTATTAAATATTTAAACTAAAATAATTTATTTTACAAATGATATAGTACAGGTGAAACTCAAAAAAATTTACTAATTTATTTCAGTAATTCAGGTTAAAATGTGAAACTAATATATTATATAGACTCATTACATACAAAGTGAGATATTTCAAGCCTTTATTTGTTATAATTTTGATAATTATGGCTTATAGCTTATAGAAAACCCCAAATTCAAAATTAGAATATTGTGAAAATGTCTTCATAGCTTGAAATATCTCACTTCGCATGTAATGAGTCTATATAATATATTAGTTTCACCTTTTAACTTGAATTACTGAAATAAATGAAATTTTGCACGATACTCTAATTTTCTGAGTTTCACCTGTATGTCCCATATATTTTAATTTAATTAAAATAGCAGGGGTCTGGAACCATGTATCTTTTATAGAGATAGGTATGTTGTACATTGTCATTAGTAAGCTTGTTTACATCTTAATCACCCACAACTCTGTAATTCTTTTTGTTATTTTATTATTTATTTATTTTTTATCTTGACTTAGTGTTACTACTGAATCTATTGAACAGTAGATTGAATTCTGTGCTTAATGTTTCTGGGCCTAATATTTGCACTAATTCACCGTTTCATGATTTGACATTTTATAAAAGATGTCCTCGTTTTTTAAATGTGTTCCCGGAGATGTTTAAAATTGATAGATTTATAGAAGCAATGATCAAATGTTTTTTTTAATTTTTATCTTGACTTACTGATACTACTGAATCTAATTGCATGAGCAGTAGATTGAATTCTGCCCTTAATGTTTCTGGGCCCAATATTTGCACTAATTCACTGTTCAATATAAAATATGTTCTCATTTATTAAATGTGTTCCTTGAGGTTTCAAAGTTATATTTTTAAAGAAGCAATGATCACATGTTATCATAATATGCAGTATTGTTTTGCACTTTCTTGTTAATGAAATGTAATTATATGATTGAGATACAGTATAAATTGGTCAGAGGATTAAAATAAAAAAGCCAATTTTAAACCCAAATAAAATTCATTGATTTATTTTTTATCTTTTTTTATTATTTTGTGAATATAAATCATTATTGATCACAACGTCAGGTGGTGCGACCAGAGAAATCTTGTTTTATAATTAATTAATGCTGCCTAAAACGCTGTAAAACCAATATGAATCAACACCATACATTTTTTTGGCCATAAAAATGCATTTTAAAACTGTTTTGCTTAAAATATATATTTTTTTCATCTTGAAAATCTTATTTGTCATTGACCCATATATATATATATATATATATATATATATATATATATATATATATATATATATATATATATATATATATATATATATATATATTGTGTGTATATATATGTATATGTGTGTGTGTGTGTGTGTGTGAGTGAAAAATCTAAAATGTATTCCCAGAATCGTGCAGCCCTATAGTTTGTCTTGATATCAACATGTTTACAGGTGTTTATTTATTTATTTTTTAGAAAGGGACCAGATGCCACTGGATGAGTCCTGCTGACTTCAACATTCACATGAGTCTCTGTACATGAACATGGTAAAATGAAAAGTCAAACACCTTGGACATGACAGGTATGTAGGCTACTATGTTTCAGGAATGGCACAAAGGTGTGTGACTGTTTAAGTCTTTGTCTTTACATCAGTGTGTTTACTAATGTGCTTTTTGTCATTTGTTGTGTATCTTTGGATTATGTTGTGTTGTAAATAAATCCAGACAATCTAAAAGCCATTCTTTTTTTAATTTCTCCTCATTCTTTGTGCAAGGCTTCTCATGATGATAGGGCCTGATAGCCCCTAATAGGGCCATTAGGGGAGGGTCTTTGTCTTTCTCAGGTGTAAAATGCATTCATATTAATGAGAGATCCACGCCTCCTCACATAAAGCTTTCTCACACAAAACACGTCATACAAATTTTAAATCAATATATTGTCTTATCTAAATGAGTATGTAGGATGATTTTCACATATTTTTGGAGCAAATATTCTAGGCTACGTGATACAATTTTCAAAAGTCTTGTGAAGAAATAATCACTATGGGTTTTATGACCTTATTTCAGTGACATTTGTTTTTTGTTTTTTCACAAACCACGCATAAACATTATTATTTTAAAAATACAAACATGTACATAAATGTTGCTCACATATTACGGTAGCCCCGTTTGTGCTATATAGAGTGAATTTACACCTTTGCCATTAACATGTTTATAAATAACTGAAAAAAGCACAAATGTCAGAGCATGTCAGAACACCTCCAGGACCCAGAAAACACCTCAGACCTCAGAGGGTTAATAGCAAAAATGGCACAAACATACACACTCTCTTTGCCGGCCGAGGACCGTGAGCGGTATTTAAAGAAGCTACTGGATACGGGGTTACAGAGGTGTCCCTTTGAAATGGTCGAAAACTGGATTAATGACCCCACGCAGTGGCCAAATATGGACTATTCAGACATCTACCACTATCTCGTGGAATCACCAAGTAAGTAGCCTATTTTTTTGTCATTAACACACTCACAGTATGACAAACTAGACGATGAGGCCATGAGGGATGTTCCATTGTGGCGGTTTGTATTTTGGTGAAGAAATTACTCTTTTTTTTCTTTTATCTTTTATCTGAAGGATATCTTCTTCATCTTCCGAGAATTCAACACCGGTAAATACACTATTATCTCAGACCATGCCTCTGTTCGTTCAAGATAGCTTGTGAAATTATATATTAAAGATGTTAACCAAACCTAAAGTGATGGGAAAAGATGAGATGAAAGATTAGGCTATAATAGTTTTTGCGTTTACTTGCATAACTTTTGTGTTGATATAGGCTATATATTTCCTCCCAGCTCTTTATTTCATTCTCCAAAGTTTCTCTGGGGAAATTTTTCGTAGAAATTTTATAACCGAATAAAACTTTCTCGGGCAATTCAAAAGTTTTGCAAGTGAACGCAGAATAGAGATAACGTTAATTTGTTAGGATCATATAGACCAACGCTACATATTTTGCCGTACACTGTAAACCTTTTTACAACTTTCAAAGTCCTAGCACTTTCTAGACACAAGCAGAAACCAGCCAAGTCCACTTTAGTCCTAGCCTGCCACTATTTCAACTGTAAAATCAGTTAACAGCCAAGGTAGCGTGCCTAGTGAGAGCTAATCACGTAGCTGCTAGCAGCTTCGTCTTTCTAACTAGTATAGCTAGTCGACAACAAAACTATGTCAGTAGCTTAAATCAAGTTAAATATGATCCAAGTGACATGGCCTCATCGTCTAGTTTGTCATACTGTGAGTGTGGTAAATACAAAAAAATAGGCCACTTGGTGATTCCACGAGATAGTGGTAGATGTCTGAATAGTCCATATTTGGCCATTAATCCAGTTTTCGACCATTTCAAAGGGACACCTCTGTAACCCCGTATCCAGCTTCTTTAAATACCGCTCACAGTCCTCGGCCGGCAAAGAGAGTGTGTATGTTTGTGCCAATTTTCCTATCAAGAAACTTTGCAGATCTAGAGCGAGTTCTGTTCTCAGAGGAATCCGTTTGTTTTCCCCCAAAAAGGGGCGTTACCCTTCGATGACGCAAAAGTAGCGTTGGTCTATGGGTGATGCTTCAAGGAGAGTGGAGACTCCATCCCCAGGTGTTCCTGCTGATTTAAGGCGGGCATACACTGTGAGATTTTCGTCCGATTTTGAGCCGAATTCTGACTCGTGCAACTCTTTTACGGTTCGGGACGATTTTCAGCTTTGTCGCGCATCGTTTGTCGTGCAGTGTTTGTACAGTGTAGGGGAAACGAGAGGCGATAAACCTCTCACAACCGGCAATCGGATGGTCAGAAGAATTTATGGCATGTCATAAATGTTGCTCGCTCCTCGTGACTATATCGCACGGTTGAAGCAGAGCTACAAACCAATTGCCCTAAACTCAGTGTTTTTTTCCATCACTGCCCTTGCGCGAAAACGTTTAACCGTTTCATCTGCACCAAGAAAGAAAATGAAAAGAGGGAGATCTTAATTAATTTCTGTAGCTATCAGACTATCTACAAATTACTGTTGCTTACCTCCAGATTGTGTTGCAAAATGGATAAACCATATATTAGGCTACCCACATCTTCCAAGCCACCTGTGATGTAGCTACCGTGCCCCTTTAATTTGTTAAACAATGTTCATGTTAAACAAACTGTTTATGAAATAAAGCTGTTTTGACTAATTATTGCAGTGTTCGGAAATATTATAGACTGTTAATAATTTTAATTAAAGGCCTGTAATTCATTGTAATCGACCTAAATGTTTTTAGACAATTTTCAATCAGGAGGAGTAAGCTTCTTATCTTCTAAGCTTTTATTATCCTCACAGCGCGTTGGTTATGCGGTGATGCACTATGAAATTATTGCGCGGCAAATTAATTAAAATAGCCTATCAATTTAATAATAAAAGTAGGCCTTCCCTAATAATACATGAATACTAATAATAATTTGATACATAAATTGGAAATGCTAAATCATCTTAATATTGATAGCTGATGCTTGTTTTGACAATATCTGGATACATGATATCATCTATTGCTGCAACCGGGCATGGCGGTTTATCGCACACAGCCTATAGTGTGAGCAATCAAGTCGCAGCTCGACGTTCGGACCGTATAGTGTGAGCACATAAATAGTAAATTTAGGTTTACATCGCATGTGATCTACTCGTTCAGTGTGAGTAGGCACCTTGCTGAAATCGCACAGACATCGCACAGTGTATGCCCGCCTTTACATACCTCTACACAGGTAGACCTGGTTGCTCCCCAAGAATCCTCCCACTGCCCGCCGTGGTATTCCCTGACCGAGACCCATCTTGGCATCATGGACACGCTGGCAAACATCTGGCCCCGGGTCCTACGCAAATATGCTTTTACCCCAGTGAGCCTGATTGCACAGGCATTGTGCAAAGTCAGAGAGGACAAATACAGGTTGTGCTGGTTGTGCCGTAGCCATACCCGGTAAACTCAACCCGGACTTGGTTCCCGGAGCTCACGCTCCTGATGACAGATTTATTCCTGTGATGACAAAGCTGAATTTTCAGCATCATTACTGCAGTCTTCAGTGTCACATGATCCTCCATAAATCATTCTAATATGCCGATTTTCTGCTCAAGACACATCTCTTATTATTATCAATGTTTAAAACACTATTAGTGTTATAAAGTGCTATTTTTTGTGGAAACCATGATACTTTGTTTATTCTTTGATAAATAGGAAGTTTCAGCATTTATTTAAAACAGCATTTATTTAAAATAGAAATATTTTGGGTAACACTTTACGGTAAGGGTACATGAATTATCATGAATTCATGTATAAATTCATGAATGAATGAATTAGGCATTAATTCATGCATTAATATCTCATGAATCATCAGGAACTAACACGAGTTCAACGTTTTTCATTCATGACTTCATGGATGAACAACACCTTAATTAAAACATTAACTAAGATGAGTACATCATCATGAATTATGATTTATTACGCATGATCATGATGTTTTCTTTGGTCACAAAAAAAATGTGTCTTTACTATCCATTGTGGATAAAAGCTACATATGGTACATGAATCATCAATGAATTCATGATTCATGAACTCAAGCATAAAAAAAGCATTAATTCATGCATGCAAGACTACTCTTCGAATTATTAATACAAAAATCCACATTACCTCATGCATGCATACAGGCTAACAGTAAAGTTATATCAATTAATGTGAGAACTGTTTTTCTGAATTATGATCTGAGTTTCCAAGCATGTGTAACGGAGGCCAGCTAGTAGTTGCTGTGCGAGTAAACCTCACTCCTCTGATCTCAATAGGCGCTCTAGCGACAGATGCTAGAGGCTGTGGTCTTTAGCCTCCTTGTTAGAGCGCCTGACTCTCATGCCGGAGACCCGGGTTCGAGGCCCGCTGGGAGCGGGTCGAGTGGGACCCGGGTGAAAGGGGTTACATTGGTGCCGTGACCCGGATGGGAGTGAGGTTTAGGGGGGTGAGTGTAACGGAGGCCAGCTAGTAGTTGCTGTGCGAGTAAACCTCACTCCTCTGATCTCAATAGGCGCTCTAGCGACAGATGCTAGAGGCTGCGGTCTTTAGCCTCCTTGTTAGAGCGCCTGACTCTCATGCCGGAGACCCGGGTTCGAGGCCCGTTGGGAGCGGGTCGAGTGGGACCCGGGTGAAAGGGGTTACATTGGTGCCGTGACCCGGATGGGAGTGAGGTTTAGGGGGGTGAGTGTAACGGAGGCCAGCTAGTAGTTGCTGTGCGAGTAAACCTCACTCCTCTGATCTCAATAGGCGCTCTAGCGACAGATGCTAGAGGCTGTGGTCTTTAGCCTCCTTGTTAGAGCGCCTGACTCTCATGCCGGAGACCCGGGTTCGAGGCCCGCTCGGAGCGGGTCGAGTGGGACCCGGGTAAAAGGGGTTACACATGTTCATGTCTTCATCATAGCCTGTAAACGAACAGACCCCAAAATTGGCCAATCACAGCAAATAGCACACGAATTCTGTTCAAATACATTCATCATTAACTAAGCATAATCTTTTAATGACTTCATCATGTGTGTGGCCCCTCAACTAAAGTGATGACTTGGTCTTTTGAAACACTGATGAACAATGTGTTTTCATTATGATTCGAGTTATCTAGCATGTTCATGTCTCTTCCCAAGTATTGCTGTTGATTTAACTGGTACTGTTTCAGAATAAACAGCATGGTCTCATTGTTGATACGTAGGTATTAATACGTTATTTTCAAAGATAGAAAACTTACTTTTTTGTACGTTTGGATAGATGCTGAAACGTATAATATGGACATATCTGCAACATTTAAACGTAACATTATTACGATTTTACAGCTATACAAAACGGTATTTACGTATATTCCATATCATAAAGATATCTCTGTATAATTTCCCTTTTACCATTTTATAGATAAATGTAAGATCCCTTAACCCTATTCCCAAACCTAAACATACCCATTTTATACAGAATATAAAAATGATAAAACGTAATGGACAGAGATGTGTAGAGAAATGGCAGTTTTATTAACAATATAGCATTAAAATATATTTTGAGCCACTAATCCTATGCATAACCATTCCTTAAAACTACGTAGACTACAATTATGAAGAAAAACATAACAGACAGACAAGTATAATCACAATAATTTATTTATTGCGAAAATGTCAAAACCGGTACCAAAAGTCTTTAACATGATGATGTGTTGCAGTCGCAGTCCTCTCTGGCAGTATTATAATAGTTTTGTATGAGGTAACTTACAGAGCATATTTAAATTATTTAAATTAATAATCTATGAACATGTTAATCCGCCTTCGGGTTCGCTCTGTGAAGGCGCGCGCGCTTTTCCATTTCAAATGTACTACACCGTCACCGACTGAAACACGGCATGTCGCAATCTGTGACGAAGCAGGGAAAAGCCAATGAGCGTTTGATATCACTGCCGTAAAACATGACGTAACGTTTCTTGAGGGCGCAATTTTTGAATTTGAATTCATCACCAGCGCGGGATTTGTCGTTTACGGTCGCTGCTGAGAAATGGAGATGAAGATCACTGGATAAAAGACTGAATTTGGATCTGTTTCTTGCAAACAACGTATGGATTCTAAAGATTTGGATTACATCAAACTAATAAAATTGATGTCTTTTGTGAATTTATGTTGTGTTTTATAGGAGAAAACGCTTTTTGTGTCTCACGGTAAATAAACTATATTACAAAATGGTTAAACGAGTAAAGAAGGTATTTTTAGGGTTTTAAAGTGTAGGCCTATTCTTGTTTAATATTTATGAGTATTATATTAATAAATGCGACTGAAAACTTAATTGATAAGACAGTTGAATGCAATAGAGTCCTTTCTGCGTGTATAAAACGTAAATAAACGTACGTATGATAGAACTAACTTACACTTTACGTAAAAATACACACCTATTCTAATGAGAGCACGTTGGAATAAAGCAGTAAAGTTAAGATCAAAGTCCATTTGTGTCCACACTCCACAGTACATTGTTTGCAAAGGCTTGAACGTTCATGTTCATATTCATGTAATTTCATGTTTATGCCACCATTAATAGCACATTGTTCATCAGTGTTTCAAAGGACCAAGTCATCACTTTAGTTGAGGGGCCACACACATGATGAAGTCATTAAAAGATAATGCTTATGTGGCATAATGAGCTGAAAGCTCATTTGTCCGCATTCTAAAGTATGTGACGTCATTAATCTGCGCTTGCATTTAGGCTCCTTGCGCGTCTTCTGTGAATGCTCGCCTTTTTGCTGCGCGCTGCTGTGACCACTTCCAGCGTGTCTTTTGGAAACTCTCGCCTGTTGCTTTTTGCTGCACGCGGCTGAGCCGGTGACCATTCTGGGCGGACAACTTCCCATTTGTGCTTCATTCAGATGGCTGTTGTGCGGGCGTCTGTGGACTTCAGGTGCGGGTATGACTGGTTTTAATTTATTGTATTAAAGTGTAGCAACTGGTTAGGTGGCAACTCTCCTGCATTTGTTTTGTTAGTTCGTGATTGGGTGGGTGAATGACGACTGCATTAAACTAGTGAGGGTATGTCCTTTTGGGTGCCTGGCCTCGCAGCTACGGTAGGTCAAGGTCACCATCGTATTTCTCCTTTTTAAAAAGGTATATGTGCCCATATAGATTGTTTTAACCATTTGTGTGAATTACAGGAGAACTACAGTTCATGCAGTGTCACCGCTGTTTTGTCCTAGGCCATTTGATACTGCTGATACAATGTTTTGAGACTGCTGTGCTGTTACATCTTCATATTTTCTGCTTCCACACACTTCCTCAGTGGATGTTTTGCCCACAGTAGGATTTCAAGTTATATTTTCCCATTTGATATCTTATTTTGGAGTAATTTTGGTTTCCCTCTTTTTTGGGGGTTTTCTTTCGTTTGTATTTTTCATGCTTTAAACTGTCTTTTTTGGTAAATATAATATTGTGAATTGATTTATTTTTTTGATATTGTTTATGCATTTGAAGTGTTGATTTATGTATAACACAAAATAATTTTCTTGTTTATTGATTTTTGTAAAGTTTATTTTCAAAATTTGTTTACTATAATTGTTTATTTCATTTGGATTCCGCCTATTAAGGTTGAATGTCAAGGCCTGTAGGTGGATGAGTATTTGTCATCCACCTGTTTGCTTGTATGACCTTTTTTTTATTAATCTCTTATTTTTGTGTGGTGTAGAGAGTGTTTGTTTTTAGGAGCTGTGGCCTCTTGGGCTTAGGAAATTGATTGTTTCCCTCCTATCTTTGGTGGTGTCTACAACGTGTGCCATGACCGATCATTTCACTGGGGCTCTTTGTGCTGTGAGAGTGAGTGTGTAGTGTGTATGAGGGGAATATACACATCTCTTGCCAAGGCCGCAGCTTCCCTTTTTTGAACGTTGTATTTGAGGTTTGTCTTTCGTGTATGGGGTCTTGTTATAATTTATAATAAACTTCCTTTTTGTAATTTTGTAGGAATACCTGTGTCTCCATGTTTCCTGTCTTTGGTGAGGAACCTGTGTGCGGATAATATTCTCTGGGTGAAATTCCCAGGGTGGCATAGTCTAAACTAAAACATACAACATATGTGTAGTGTCCTTTGTCCCTGTGGTTGCCACACTTAGTTGATAATGACTACTGTATTTGAATGTCAACAGAATTGATGTGCTATGAGCTGGGATTGGTCTATTTTGGGGTCTGTCCATTTACCTGCAGGCTATTATGAAGACATGAACATGCTGGGTAACTCAGATCATAATGAAAACACATTGTTCATCAGTGTTTCAAAAGACCAAGTCATCACTTTAGTTGAGGGGCCACACACATGATGAAGTCATTAAAAGATTATGCTTAGTTAATGATGAATGTATTTGAATGTTAACAGAATTTGTGTGCTAGTTGCTGTGATAGGCCAATTTTGGGGTCTGTCCATTTACAGGCTATGAAGAAGACATGAACATGCTTGGAAACTCAGATCATAATTCAGAAAAACAGTTCTCACATTAAAGCTCCAGTAGGTAACTTTTGTAAACAAATATTTGTTAAAACTGTCATTATGTCCTGATAGTTGAATATGAGACAGATAATCTGTGAAAAAATCAAGCTCCTCTGGCTCCTCCCTGTGGTCCTATTGCCATTTGCAGAAATACACCGCTCCCGGTCAGAAACAACCAATCAGAGCCAGGAGGAATGTCTTAGCAGTGTCAATCACGCTCGTGTACGCGCTGATCACACCTCTCTTGCACAGCGCGAGCGCGTACCGTCGTTCGTGACTGTCCTGTTCGAACTCGTTCATCCAAATGAACGAATCTTTTTTAGAGTCATTTCGTTCATTCAACGAACGAAATGACTCACAAAAAAGATTCGTTCATTTCGAAGGAGTCTTTTTCGGAGTCATTTCGTTAATTCAACGAACGAAATGATTCGAAAAAAAGATTTGTTCATTTTGATGAACGAGTTCAAACAGGAGAGTCACGAACGTGCATCACAGAACAGAGCAAGGCGAGCATTTGTGCTTATAAAACTTAAAGTTTTTTTATTTATTTTTTAAATGACCGATCGTTTCGCTAGATAAGACCCTTATTCATCGTCTGGTATCGTTTAAAGCCCTATGAAGCTGCACTGAAACAGTCATTTGGTCCTTGAACCGTTTTTGTCCCATTGAAGTACATTATATGGAGAAAAATCCTGCAATGTTTTCATCAAAAACCTTAATTTCTTTTCGACTGAAGAAAGAAAGACATGGACATCTTGGATGACATGGGGGTGAGTAAAATATCAGCAAGTTTTTTTTTAAAGTGAACTAATCCTTTAACGTTAGCTATTTATAACTTAAAGAGTGCAACGTTATAAAGTTACATGTATTGCAAAATACATAATGATTTGAGGACCAAGTTTGTAGTCAAAGTATGGGCAGGCCATAGTCAATGTAAAGCATATTGTTGATGTTTCGTCCCTATTAGTGAATGTTCCATAACTGTTTATAATCCGCCGTCATCGGTGGTCCTGCTTACTAGCCTGCGCGTTCACGGCAGGCTCCGCTGTGGGGGAGGAGCTGTGGAGGGAGGGCTGTAGCACAGCAGAGAGCAAGGGGGTTGGACCTGTAAGTTGTGCTTGTTCAAATTTTCAGGCTAAGTCAACATTTTCTCAAAACTCCCTACTGCAACTTTAATTGATATACTGTTCTAGCCTGTATGCATGCATGAGGTAATGTGGATTTTTGTATTAATAATTCGAAGAGTAGTCTTGCATGCATGAATTAATGCTTTTTTATGCATGAGTTCATGATGATTCATGTACCATAACTGTAGCTTTATCCACAATGGATAGTAAAGACATTTTTTTGTGAACAAAGAAAACATCATGATCATGCGTAATAAATCATAATTCATGATGATGTACTCGTCTTAGTTAATGTTTTAATTAAGGTGTTGTTCATCCATGAAGTCATGAATGAAAAACGTTGAACTTGTGTTAGTTCCTGATGATTCATGAGATATTAATGCATGAATTAATGCCTAATTCATGCATGAATTTATACCTGAATTCATGATAATTCATGTACCCTTACCGTAAAGTGTTACCATATTTTGCAACATTATAATGTCTGTCACTTTTGACAAATGATCACATTCAATCAATTCAAAGCATCCTTGCTAAGTAAAAGTATTAATTTCCTTTTCAAAAAATATCTTACTGACTTCAAACTTTTCAGTTGTAGTCTGTAAATTGTGTAGATTTATAACATTTAAATCATATGACTGTTAGAGATCAATCATATTTTAATAATAAAGTTGAATAATATATAGCGTTTTTTCTCAGAAAAAATAAAAAAGGGAAAACCTTGTTGTCAGATCTAAATGTGTGCTTTTGGCACAATTCTTCGGTTAATGTAAAAGAATTTCAGCTTCTTGAAAAAGAAGCTGGCTGCATCAAAACAATTTTTGGAGGACTTCACATAATATAGCACTGACAATTAGAAGTATTATGTCCACCATCTGTTGCTAATTGTGTAGCTGCTTGCTTCATAAACCATGGCAAAGTTTGAGAACCATCTTGAGCAAAATAATATTCATCCCTGCAAATTGAGAGAAAATCACTGTCACTGAGTTCATCATTGCATAGATTATGTGTTTGGATGGAGGCATAGAAATTGTCAAAAATGAGACTGAAATGTTCTTAGTTACAGCTAAGAAATCAAATGTCATTTAAAGTTTATTTTATTTTTATTTTTTATTTATATATAAAAAAAAAGTAATTTCACTTTCAAAGTAGTGAAAATTAGTTTTCCACTTGGATGGCTATACCAGCAGTTCAATGCAATTCAATTTGACGTAACGGTGGGTGACAAATTGATCTACAGTTTGCAATTGTTGCAATGGTATCGGGAAAAATGAAAATGACATTTTCAGAAAAGTACGTTTGAAAAGAAAGCTGTCAACGGTATCTTGTGTCCTCAGGTCCTCTGTGCCTTTTCTACAGGGAGCAACTTCAGTTCACCTGTCACAGTTAGTACCTGTTAGTCTTAAGCCAGACCACAGGATGTCAGTCAGCAGTTCACAAGTGACAGAGACGAATACTGCGCTCCCTCTGTGCTCAAAGCATACTGAGGAAAGCTGTCTGTATGATTTGGGCAACCTTTTCATTTGCAAAAGACAAACCACCCATTAACAGTTGAAAAACAGGTAAGTGTCAAAGAAAACAATCAAATGGCTGCAAGGTTTTCTGAGATCCGATTATTGAGAGTATTATATCTTTGTATATTTATATGTTGACATGACTTGTTATGTTACTGACATGTTGATCTAGATTCTACAATGTAAAATACACATTTTAAAACATTGTACATTGATTTCTATTCACATAGGTATTTGTATGAATGGGGGCCATAAATATCAGCTTTATAGCTCATACTGCAGTATGAGCATTTTTGCAATGCAAATGTATGGTAGATGGGAGCAGGTCCCATGGGTCATGTATATATGACTTTCTCAGGGTTGATAGGTTGCTAAGCAGGTTGGTTAACCTGTGGCGCTGCAAGAATGAGACCGAGTATAGCACCAAACAGTAAAATTGTTCCTAGAACCAGAAACCATTCATACACATACATCCCACTGAGCGAAGTGTAATCTTAATCTTTGATAATTATGTATGATTATTGTAGGGAAAAAACGTGTTTATCTAAAATATGGTGGCAGAAATGTCTATTGACTATTGTCATGTCTATTTTTTGTCTTAGTCGCCAAGTAGCCTTTGATCTGTCAGATTATATAGGTATACATAATTTATTATATATAATCAATTATATACTGTATATAAGTAGCGTATTATATATAAAAAATATAAAATAAAATATATAATCACATTTATTCACATGTTTTTATGGCCTATTACTGAACTCTATTATAATTTATCTCTCCAAACTGGCTTTTTTTTTTTTTTTGAGTGTCCAGTCATTGCAATTTTTTATGTTACTTATTTATTTATTTATTTATTCATTCATTGTCACTGGAATTATAAATTAATTAATTCATTCATTTTTTAGATTTTTTTTTTATGAAAAATTATTTAATATAGCAATTTTTTAAAGTCCCCCTGAGGTGAAAATCAAGTTCCCTTTCGAGGGAACTCGCGATGCTTCAATGACGCTTTGGGAATGCTTCCAGTGTGAATGCGTCTCAAGCATCTATGTCAACTAGTCCAATGGATGGAATTAACGTCACGGATGGGTGACGTCATGACCAAGAAGAGATAAAAGCGCATCCCGTGCAACTGGCATTAGCTTCGAAAATTGAAATCAGTGACACACCCCCAGGGTTTCTCAACCTTTTGCCTACTGCGACCCACTTTTTTTTGTATGCCAGTCATACGACCCACTAAGGTGGGAAATAAATCAATAGTCTAATGCCTAGTTCACACAACAGGATTTTAAGCCCAATTTAAGTACGATTTGCAAGTTAACGAGCTCGCCGACAGGTCGGGCTGTAATTGTGTGCAAATCTGCGGGTGATCCGCGCTCGCCAATCTTTATGTGTGAAATACTAAACGACACATCAAAAACGCTCAGTGACACCTCGCCGACGCCAGACAAATATCTAGCATGCTAAATATCTGGAGCTGTCGGTCGACTCAATAGCCTTTGGTGTCACATGTCGCGACGATCAACAGCCAATGATCAGCTTTTGTTATCACATTACACAAGCCTTTTGTATTTGTAACCGTCGTTGCCGAACCACAACACGAGCCGGCAGCTGCTCTTTCATCATAAACATGTTTTACTCACCTCCAACTCTCTCTGACAATCCCTGCTGCCCGCGTGTGCTTATCCATCCTTTCACCTATATTCTTTTTTTTTTTTCAGGGTTCTAAACAGATCATTGCGCAAACAACTTTTTATTTATTTTTTTGCACCGACAATTTTGTCCCGGCGTCCATTTTCAAACTCCTATTCCACATCATTTCCCATTGTTTTCGTGACAAAACGTGGTTAGGGGACCGGATAGAGTCATTGGGTGACAGAGTTGTTGTCAGCTTGTGTAGTGTGTAACCCCCTGTTGCAGATTGTTTACGTACTGTCATGTAGTGTGAACACCACAACGACTTCAAGACTCCAGAGCAAGTCATGTAGTCTAAACAGCACAGCGATCTGCAGACGTTTAAAGTTGTGTAGCAGACTTAATATTTATCCATTTCTGGCCATAATTTGAAGACAATGAGCATATGAAACATTGTGCCGTGCTGCTTATATTTATCACGCAGTAAAAATAACCAAAACCAGTCGTCAGTGGATGAGAGTCTGAAACAAGGACTGGTGGGACGTTGTCCTGCTCCACTTCACTGACGCTGAGTGAGTGAAAGGAGAATTATAGAATGACAGGACACTCATTTATATGACACTTTATTCAACAGGAAGAACAGCTTGTTCAGCGCGTCATACATCATTATGCTATGCGCTATCCTTTCAGTTTTGGTTTACAATCCGATCAAGTGTTTACATGTCCTCTCGATTGGATTAAAAATCCGATCAAATTCAATTCACATCGAGCTCATAAGGTTTGATTAAGGTGTTTACATGAAGGCTTTTCAGTCCGATTGAGCCATCAATGCATTACTAACGAATTATTTGGTTGCATGTAAACGTAGCCTGTTGCAATGAGCCTTGTGAAGCGCACTTATTGGCTGTGCTGGTGTAACATCGAGAACACAGAGAAAGTCTTGCGACCCCCTATTGAATGATCCACAACTGGTTGAGAAACACTGTTCTAATTTTAAAAATGTCCTTATTCACCTATAGTGTCTCGCCTTAAGTAAGTCAGTGGTACTGTCTCAAATTAATGTAAGATTTTTAAATTTGTATATTATGCTGTATAATTTTCCATTACCAATGCAAAAATAAATAAGTAAGTAAAGTAAATATTCTGATGTCTGCCTAATGTAAGTGTATTATTATTATTATTATTATTATTATTTTAACTTGATTCCACTGAGATCCAGGGCTAAACTGCTTTATTCATCCTTGACATCATCCAGTGTTAACCCAGGTTAAACAGTCCCTCATTCTGTGTGGTCCATTGGGATTTGGCTTTTCCTGTTGCTTGAGGCTCACCTGGGGCCTAAACACCTTGACGAAGCTCTAACTGGGGCATGAGCTGCACACTGCCTGCACAGCACACTCACTCATAAATGTGCATGGCTTGTAGAACATGTTCCTGTTTGTGTAAAAATATGTTTACATTAGCTGTTAGCTTATACATACAATAGCGTTAGCTATTCTAAATTGCCCCTGCATTCCCATTTTAGTCAAACTCTAAACCCCCAGTGAACCTGAGAGCATTGTGCCAAGCACTGGTGTAAACTAAAAATCATCAAGTAGACAAAAGTACACTAGAGAAAATGGAATGTAAGCATCTAATCAAGCTCAGCACTCCAAAACACATGACGATATGAAGCAATATCAGAGGAGCATTAAGTGGGCTGGAGGGAGCAAGAGGATTCTCCATTTAATTTCCAACACTAAAAATACTGAATGAACACATAGCACAAATGACTCAACACGGCTATTCGGAGGGGAAAAAATGCTAAATTAGTCACTACTGTTTTGTTTCTGGGCTTCTCTGGAGAGGCTGTACCAGCAAAAACTGTGGAGACTGAAATCTAAAGCAGAGCTTCCTGTCCAAATCTATATCTGGTTGCTTCCTCTCCTCGTCAGTATGCTAGCAGTGTCCATTTAACCCAAGGCTTGGTGACTAAAAGTGTCTCCTGCATCGAGCACTGCAGCAAGGGACTGGAGTGACATCCAATGGAGCCGACGTGATTTTGGCACAATGACTAGCATGCTCCATGCATCAATCTTTCCCTCAATCAATTGCCTTAATGAAGAATGGGCTGGAATTAAATCTAAACCTCTAATAACACTAATGGTGGCTCTTTTTTCCACAGTCGGAGGCCAAGTGGCTGCACCCTCAGGGGAAATACCCTTCTCTCTAACCATTTATAATCAATGATTAGCCACTGATCAGTGATTAGCCAGGCCAACTTTAGACTCGATCAAAGCAGAGGAACCCACAACCTTAAATTTCAGACATGTCTTGAAGACATGAACTCAAATTTCTGGTTTAATTTCTGATCCTTTTGAAAGTCATTTAATACCTCCCTCTTGTCGAAAATGAAGAACCAGCAGGATGGCAGAAAATCCTGGCACACTCCATACAGTCAGTCGAAGTGGTAATGACATTTTTTTCCAAAGCTAATGGACTTGGATTTAGCGTTTTGCTTTGACAGAGCAAGACAAGAAGTCAAAAAGCAGCCACTAAGAATAACCCCGGCGGCTAAGGAGGCGGTGGTATCAGTCAATGAGCAGAAAAGAAAAAGAGAGACATTTACCTTTCCTGTCTGCCAAGGAGTTGATGCATGGATAGAAAGAGGATGCCTTTTAGTGTCCTCCTATTCATTAGGAAGTCTCGTTAATGCAAACCCCCAGGTAGGGCATCAATTTCTCCTAACATATATATCTTCAACCCATTAATGTGACAGAAGAACAAGTTCAGCTGTTGCTTCAACCCATTCTCACTCCCAAGGCGTCAAAAACTGAAGCATGGTCAAGCGCCCGAGGCGTCACACAGCAGACGCCGAAGGCGCCCCTTGGCGTCACTCTGTGGCGCATTAGGAACTCCATTGCTTTCAATGGGAAACCTGTGGCGGCAATAACAAACGCGAATTGTTTCAGTAGAAAATAGCGTTGAAGAAGTCTCATTCCGAACACATCGCGATGTTTGGCATCAGGTCACGTGTGCCAGATGTTGGTAAGTAGTCGTAAATACGCTGTCCAAATAATGTTTGCTATAATGTCTTTTCTGTTTGTCGATATTAATCAGATTAGCTCTCTAATGTTCAGTCACTGCATTATATCTGTCATCTCCACGGAGGCTTTGCGTTACATTGGTTTCTAATTCAAAACACATTACTAAACTAACGTGATTAAACACTGTCTGTCACGTGACGTGCTATAACTTAGGCCTAGACCTTCAATCAGTTATGAAATATAATATATTCATATCAGGTTCAAAGTAGATATAAGTTCCAAAGTGGTATTTGTAGTAGAAGCGCAATAAGCACAACACTTACCATGCTTTTACCACAGTATTTGCAGTTTTAATGTGTCATTTGTTGTAAATGCACAGTAACCACAAAACTTACCATGCTTTTACCTCAGTATTGGTAGTTTTATAGTAATATTTGTTGTAAATGCATAGTAACCACAACACTTACCATGCTTTTACCACAGTATTTGCAGTTTTAATGTGTCATTTGTTGTAAATGCACAGTAACCACAAAACTTACCATGCTTTTACCTCAGTATTGGTAGTTTTATAGTAATATTTGTTGTAAATGCATAGTAACTACAACACTTACCATGCTTTTAATGCCTAATAATTTAAAATCCAAAAATTGTAAGGTAAATCTGTAATTTTTCCTTTAAATAATCCTATATATTATACATAATGATATTTTATTTTCTCTTTTTTTCAGCCGAAAAGACCAAAAGGGCCTTTCGGACTCAGTCAGCTCATTATTGTTTGAGGAGAAGTAAACGGGAGACGAAAAGCTACAAAGGCAAATATTCACAATGGTATGTATGTGTTGGTTTTAACCCTAAATCAAACATTTTATCAAGCATTTGTTGTTTCTTAAACCTTTTCTTACAAAACCCATAGCCCAATCAGTACAAACATAGTCTCTAAGTCTTAATAATTCACAAGATTTAACAAGTTCTCAAATTCAAATTCGATGCACATACATATTTGTATACTCGTACATAATCCTGCAGCTTTTACTCCTAGTGCTGTCATTGGCTACTGCCTCAATTCCTGTACACATTTATCGCGATATTTGCAAATCAGTTGCAGATGCCCCACACACTGTCAGAAAGTTTATATTAATTGCATTGTATTATTTAAAATTATTACAAATTGGACCCTGTCTGTTGATGTTCCAATGATACATGATGTCTCTCCACACCTCATGACCTTCCTCTGTTTGTTTGCAAGAGTGGAAAAGCTAATCTGACTTGTCACACGACATCAGATACTCGATTATTTTGTCATGATCAGATCAGTTACACCGCTGATAACTGTACCGTTTGCATGTAAATCGTGTTATTTTTGCTTGCTATTAATGACATACTTTTAATCATGCCCACATATCAGTAAACTTATTACATAAATGCATTTAACATTTAATTATGCAATGCTCTATACAGAAATAAATCCTACTGTTATTTATAAACTTTCTACTTGCTTGTAATGTAATAAAATTACCTTCCTTTCTGTCTTGCAGGATTACTTAGTCCTTTTTTTAAGATCTCTTCAACATCACACTCAACAGATCTTTTAAGAGCCGACCCTCACAAGAGCTACTAGTGAGTCTCAGTGAATCTTGCCGTGATCAGCCCTTCCCAGATAAAGATCCTACAATATTTCAATCAGTATTTACTCATCAAATGCTCTCTCCTGAATCGTATGGTAAAATAACTTATTTATAACTGTCTTCATTTCTATGTTTTAAGAACAATAGTAATTGCACATAGAGTAAGTAGAGACTTTTTTTGTTTTACAGCAGGGAAGGAAGACCAGTCCTTATATCAACGCAAGCTAATCGAATGAATCCTTTGTTTCGGTGAGGAAGGAACATCCGGTGCCCAAAGACAGAAAGATGCGCGTGGCCATTGGTATGTCTTGTATTGAAACAATGCTGTAATATGTAGGCTAGTACATCATTTGATGTTGACAATTTTACATTGTACAGGTTATCACTTGATTATTGACCAAGTGAAGCTCTTGAAACAAGTGACAGAAGAGTATGTTGTCTTGAAGGAAATCAAGCATCACTGGCAAAGGCTCAAATAGACCATGCCTTTCTAAAATATCTTTTAAAACAGGTTGCTGTTGATATGGGTAAAACAGTTTTTTTTTTTCAGTACTTAGCTTATATTACAGGTGAAACTCGAAAAATTAGAATATCGTGCAAAAGTTCATTTATTTCAGAAAATTCAACTTAAAAGGTTAAACTAATATATTATATAGACTCATTCATGACATGCAAAGTGAGATATTTCAAGCCTTTATTTGTTATAATTCTGATGATTATGGCTTACAGCTATGAAAACCTTTTCACAATATTCTAATTTTGGGTTTTCATAGCTGTAAGCCATAATCATCCAAATTGTAACAAATAAAGGCTTGAAATATCTCACTTTACATGTAATTAGTCTGTATAATATATTAGTTTCACCTTTTAAGTTGAATTATTGAAATAAAGTTTTGCACGATAAAAAAAATTGCTAAAAAAAAAAACTTTTGCACGATATTAAAATTTTTCGAGTTTCACCTTTATGTGCTGCAATTTTACATATATATATATATATATATATATATATATATATATATATATATATATATATATATATATATATATATATATATATATATATATATATATATATATATATATAATACTTCAATGTGTATAATATACTGTACTGACTACTGCTTTGTAAATTTAAATAAGGAACAGGCAACTCAGGCCCTTTTGCGTTCTCCTTTTTGTGGTGGAGAGTTTACATCAAACCCTAATTGAGCACATCTGAACATTTTAACCAAAGTCTTCAGGTTTACTTGTAGACATAGGCAGGAGGGTTTGAGGTTGGAGCTAAATCTACAGGACAGTGGACGCTGAGAGCCAGAGTAGCCCATCACTGCTTTAAATAACACACAACACAAGATGACCTGACTGTCCATTAAACAACTTCATTTGAATTGTTTGTTTTACTTTCAGAGCAGGACTGGAGAACGCCTGACGATGGGATGTTGAGACTTCTTCCTCTGAGAAAAAGCTACACCACATCAGTGATCACATCTTCTGTTCATCAGTTATACTGTAGGGCACAACTGAACAAACTGTTTAGATGAGGAAGAAGAACATGAACACGATAGAGACGTACAGGGAAGAGCAAGAAACCAGTTTAGCTGTGATAATTAATTATTTTTTTCCAACACAATATAAAATCTGTTTTCTGTATCATAGGTGACTGAATATAATTCTCTGGCACTCATTTTGTGTGGCTTTAGCAGCTGTGAATGGATTAATGTGATGTTAATGTATTTTTGAAGATCCATTTTTATTTATCTTGAATCTCATTTGTCTTTATGCTACTTTATCAACTTTATGCTGTGTCCTCCAATAAAGTATTGTGTAATAAAATATGGTGAATATTGTGTATTGAAAGTGGTGTTTGGTACAGTAAATGTAATATTTTATTTGAGAAATTTTAATTTCTTATGAGTTTAGTTCATAATTTAAAAATAGGACATAAACATTTTTGATCTAGTTAATGATATTTGGGACAACGATGCACTAAAAGTTGCACATACTTGCATGTTGTGAGAAGTATGCCAGTTTTCAGTGAAATAAAGAGAAGGGATGTGAATTATGAGAGGCTGCAGTGGGTTATATTACTACAAACACTTCAATCATAATTGAAGATGATCCATGTTGATCATTCTAGTACATATACTGCATTTAGTATAAAAGCATAGATATTACTGATGTCAGGCATATAAGAAGCAATCAGAGGGGGTGAAATAGAAATGTTGGCACTGTTTCTTTGTTGTTTTGCTAAATAGTGCATTATCCTTGTGTAATAGTAAAGTGTAAATATATAAATTGATTTTTGTTTACTGCCAACACTGGAAATTGGATAATGACAAGTTGTTGCAGGTCCATCCATTATATTTGTTGGTGTTCATGCAAAAAAAGTAAATACATATTAATTATTATTATTGTTATATATTACAGCATTTCTTTAAAATATTTCCATATCAGATGGTCTCACAATACCCATCAAAACCTAATACAAGCATGATGTTAGAATAGAAAAGGGGGGAAAAGATAAAATAGGTTGGTATTTAAATGTGACTAAACAAAGTTTGTTGTCCATGATGAGGAGAATAGATGTGTGTAGATTGCACTGCCCCTCCACCCTCAGGGGCCCAGCAACGGCCCCCGGAAGAGCAAACAAATACACATTTCAAATGGGTGTAACTTAAAGTCTGGTTAGTGTATCAAAGAGAAAATCGGCAGGACAAATGCTTATGCTATGTTTACTAAATAATGTTGGGCACAGTTTTCAGACATATATGGAAAGCTGGCATGAAGGTTTTTTAAAAGTGCTCACAGTAAAATATCACATTTCAGTCTGTCATAAAGGCAGTTTATGTCATAAAGGTTTGCACAATGAACATTTAGATATCCAGTTGTCCATTAAATATATTATTTATTTAAAATGTATTGTTTCATTGCTAAACGTTTTAAACTACATTACCCACATATCTTTGTCATTATATCAATGGAACAGGAAACGTAGTGCTGTAGTTCATTGAGATGTGCAGAAATGCTTAGGGTTAGGGTTGGAATCTCATTAAAGGAGTAATTTCTCACAACATAGAGACATTTTATAGTTAACTTATTGTATAACTAACGTGATAATAACACCAAAACATACTTTGTAACATGAAGCGCCGTTTTATATGGGTTAAAAGATAGTCCAATCACACCAAGTTCTGCGATAAAGTCACAGCCAATGACAACCCAGCTGAACAGATGCGTCACACTTACTTGCCCATTTATGGTAAATGATGACAGATCTCTTCTGGTTCCGGCTGCAGGGATAGATTTAATATTTGGCCTGTTAAATATGTATTCCTTCTAATTAAATAATAAAACTCACATTTAAAAACAAAAGACTCCCGTGTGTGCTTACCATCCAAAAACGAGTTCACACGATCAATGACACAAATTAGTTTATTTTGATTATTTGACTCATGAGTAAATGCATTTGAAAGAGAAACTTTTTTTCAAAGCAATGGCCTACAGCAGGAGTAGTTTTGCAGTATTTTAATTAAAGATAATTACATGTACTAAAGTGTTTCTACCATTTACAGTGTATGTATAGTATATCAAAGATATAAACTTAATCACTTCTGTGTGCCATTCTCCACCATCTGAACTCTTGGAATTCAAATAAATGTAACAAAAGCATAATGAATGCACACAATTTACATTGTAAATACTGAATTCCAATATTTAATGTCAAACTGTTTAAAGACAAATGTAGTGCCAAAACTACTGCACAACTGTATAAATATCAGTTAATTATATACAAAAAATAGCCAGATAAAGAGTCAATCTATTACAGTTACACATACAGTAACATTAAAAAAAATCACTATGATGAAGTAATATTTTTTACAAACCAAGAAATGAGACTTTGTTATGTGAAAATATATTTGTTTCTTCCTCCCTTTAAATAACAAATAGGCAGAAACTTAAGCACAACATTTTACATTCTCAACTATAGTTTTATATCCTTGTGATTATTGTTCACTTTTATTAAATGAAACTAAATGAAAGGAAACTTAAAATAGTTAATGATTATAAATGTCAGCAAGAAAATGTTTCTATAAAATACATTCACGGGTATATTACATTTACATTAACCAGGCAGTGATATAATGATACCATAGATGCAATTATGGTGGATATTTACTATAGTAACCACTGTAATAAAAGGTTTAATGAAGCTAAATGCAAGACATTAAGTCCATCTAAATGTAAAGGTAACAAACTCACAGAATAATGTCCAGTTGTCAAGTGTCTCATTTCTGTAATACTCTTTCAGCACCAAACAGAACTCCATAAATATTTATTATTTTCAAAAGGTTTTCCTGAACACCCTCACTATCTTCAATTGTTCGGACAAACACCTGCTACACACTTGCAGAAATATACATTTGACTATTGCACCATGAAGTCGCTGCATGACTAGAACTAATGGATGTCAATGAATATGTCCTTTACCAAAACTCCTGATGAGCACTGACGCTTGTTTGATAAAGGCATTAGGCAGACCTCAAGTACACATCCTACGCATGCCCAAACAACACCACCCAAAGACAGTAATGAAGTGGACACCACCAGGAGGATCAGGAGACAGGGAAGACATGGAGACAGATGTTTCACCAACACCTGAAGAATGTCAGTGTCCCATGGGAAGATGTGGAGAACTGGGCCATGGATCGAATATGTTGGAGGACACTTGTTGCCCAATGTGCCCAGCACAGGACTTGATGATGATGTTGTGAGTTTATCCATAACTGTGGGATATTTTTCTGTAAAGAGATTGGATAATTAAATGTTAAATGCATTTATGTAATAAGTTTACTGATATGTGGGCATGATTAAAAGTATGTCATTAATAGCAAGCAAAAATAACACGATTTACATGCAAATGGGACAGTTATCAGCGGTGTAACTGATCTGATCCTGACAAAATAATCGAGTATCTGATGTCGTGTGACAAGTCAGATTAGCTTTTCCACTCTTGCAAACAAACAGAGGAAGGTCATGAGGTGTGGAGAGACATCATGTATCATTGGAACATCAACAGACAGGGTCCAATTTGTAATAATTTTAAATAATACAATGCAATTAATATAAACTTTCTGACAGTGTGTGGGGCATCTGCAACTGATTTGCAAATATCGCGATAAATGTGTACAGGAATTGAGGCAGTAGCCAATGACAGCACTAGGAGTAAAAGCTGCAGGATTATGTACGAGTATACAAATATGTATGTGCATCGAATTTGAATTTGAGAACTTGTTAAATCTTGTGAATTATTAAGACTTAGAGACTATGTTTGTACTGATTGGGCTATGGGTTTTGTAAGAAAAGGTTTAAGAAACAGCAAATGCTTGATAAAATGTTTGATTTAGGGTTAAAACCAACACATACATACCATTGTGAATATTTGCCTTTGTAGCTTTTCGTCTCCCGTTTACTTCTCCTCAAACAATAATGAGCTGACTGAGTCCGAAAGGCCCTTTTGGTCTTTTCAGCTGAAAAAAAGAGAAAATAAAATATCATTATGTATAATATATAGGATTATTTAAAGGAAAAATTACAGATTTACCTTACAATTTTTGGATTTTAAATTATTAGGCATTAAAAGCATGGTAAGTGTTGTAGTTATTATGCATTTACAACAAATATTACTATAAAACTACCAATACTGAGGTAAAAGCATGGTAAGTTTTGTGGTTACTGTGCATTTACAACAAATGACACATTAAAACTGCAAATACTGTGGTAAAAGCGTGGTAAGTGTTGTGCTTACTGCGCTTCTACTACAAATACCACTTTGGAACTTATATCTACTTTGAACCTGATATGAATATATTATATTTCATAACTGATTGAAGGTCTAGGCCTAAGTTATAGCACGTCACGTGACAGACAGTGTTTAATCACGTTAGTTTAGTAATGTGTTTTGAATTAGAAACCAATGTAACGCAAAGCCTCCGTGGAGATGACAGATATAATGCAGTGACTGAACATTAGAGAGCTAATCTGATTAATATCGACAAACAGAAAAGACATTATAGCAAACATTATTTGGACAGCGTATTTACGACTACTTACCAACATCTGGCACACGTGACCTGATGCCAAACATCGCGATGTGTTCGGAATGAGACTTCTTCAACGCTATTTTCTACTGAAACAATTCGCGTTTGTTATTGCCGCCACAGGTTTCCCATTGAAAGCAATGGAGTTCCTAATGCGCCACAGAGTGACGCCAAGGGGCGCCTTCGGCGTCTGCTGTGTGACGCCTCGGGCGCTTGACCATGCTTCAGTTTTTGACGCCTTGGGAGTGAGAATGGGTTGGTTGCTTAGAACTCTGATGGCATGACACCCAAACCATATGATTGGATTAACACAGGAGGCTCCAAAACAAAACATTATCTATGTCAATCAGCATCACTTGATCTAAACCAGGGGTGCATATGAAGACTTTAGATGCAAAAGCCGCAAAATGTCACCTCCGTCAAAAATTAGAGAACGATATTGAGCAAATGCTCTTCGCACATAGTATATGATGTTTTGTTAACAAGGTTCGGGAGGAGCAGGTGCAGATAATTAACCCAATCAGCACAAGTGGAGATCAATCAGTAATCAACTCAGGACAAGATAAATAACAGCAGAACCCACTTGTGTTTCTTGACGGTTTATCAGCATCCCACCTCCACCCCATCTCCTCACTTTTAGTTCCATCTCTAGTTCCATCTCTAGTTCCATCTACTCTTACCAACGGGGGGAGTACTCTGGGTTCTGGCAGAAATTCCGAGCTCGGAGCCCTCCACCCGGACAGCACGCCAAGTACGCATAACCTTTACCATAATAATTATATGTAGATGTGAACTCGTGAAACGTTTATCAAATACAAAAAGAAAATCGTCACAGTGGCAATAACAGGATTTTGCGAGTAGCATATGAAAACAACAGTGTTTCATATGCTGCTGTAACTGCTGTAACAGAAACAGGCATAAACATTAAATAACAGGTTTTTGCAAAGAAAAGAAAAAAAGCACACATGGACAATGAATGTCACTAAAAAGCCAGTCAAAAGAGTTAAATACCAATTAATTGCTTAAAGTGATATTTCTTTTTAAATGAGGCATTTCCATAACTGACTAATAACCTTTTCATTGCCATTAAAGTGAAATTACTGAACCTAAACACAGGAGCCTGATAAAAATGTTCATTTAAAAGAGAAAAATGTCAGATGGAATTAGAGGTTTTTGCATCTGAGGTCTTTATTTATACCAAGGGAAGCTTGGAAAAATGTTGCTTTGGTAGACCCATAAAAAGAATTTACAATAGATTAAAAGAACATTTTATGAATAAAGTTAAATAAATAACTGTCTTAAATGAGTGCATATTACTTGTGTTTAGTGGGCAGTGTTGGGGAAGTTACTTTTAAAAAGTAGTGTTTGCTCGTTAATCGTTACTTCTTAAAAAAGTAATCCATTACTTTACTTAGTTACCCCCTTTGGAAAGTAACTTTTTACGTTACTCGTTACTTTTATGTTACTTTTATGTTGCTTGACTTTGGGCAGAACCCAATATCTGTTCCTAAATGTGTAGGCCTACATAAAATTCTACTATGAACTCTACTTATTGAAAAACTAGAAAAAAAAGACAGATTTTGAGATAGAAATTTTTTATTTTTATTTAAATAACATTTGAAAAACCTGTATAAACTGAACACCAAAGAACAATATTAACTATTGAGCGGTGGTGACGTTTTCATGAAAAATTTCACAAATAACCGGCAAAAGTAATGATTCTGAATATGTCAAATATAGCAAGGAGACATTTCAATTGTTTATTAATAAACAAGTGTTTTCTTTGTCAGTGTCGGCTGCAAAGATAAAGTTGACGATGCTGACTCGCGATCTTCGCAGTAGTGAACGCGCCAGAGAGAAATGCACATTTCTTACGGATTACATAAGCAGTTAGTAGTCTGTTTTCTTTCGTTTTGAATAGTTTTGTTTTAAAGTACACATTTCAAGCTTTCTATATATTTCTCAGATCTTTGAGGCAAGTAGCTTATACGCTGAGTTTCGGTTCATTTATGAGATGCGCTCCAGTTCACGCGCCGGCACGGAGCTCCTGAGAAGTCCTGATTATAGTGCCTGCTATAATTACTTCTTATTTATTAAATACAGACAATTGGTTGATGTAACATTGATTAAAATTAAGATACAATTAATACAAAATGAAATTCACTTTAAAGAAAGGCTTTAAAACAAACTTAATGAAGTGGTCAAAATCATGTCTGCTCACTCCATTTGTCTCCCGATTGCGCATCTTATGATCTTAGGGACTGTTCGTTTTTTATTTAAGGGGCTACCGGAGGAGTTTTGAGATCTATAGTCAAAATAGACTTGACCCTCCATTTGCCAGCCATAAATTTTTCTACGACCCTCCAAAATGATTGTGAAAAAAGGCATGACCCTCCCCGATCATCTATTGATTACTTCTGTACTGGTTTGCGCTGGGGAAAGATGTTCAGATATCTCGATGACTAGTAGACCTACACCAAAAGTTCATTAAAAAGGGTCCTGTACAGTGCGACATATATCTACGAAAAGACTGGTCTGTGCGATGAATAAATGTACCACTGTAGCACGCGTGCGATACCGTTTTGTTGACTCCGTTACTTGTGTTTGTTTTCAGACATGATAACAGTCGTTTTATACTTGTCCATTCCATAAATACCGAACGGTCCCTTACTCATGCTTTTCACTTTTCATATAATCAACATAGATGAAGTTAAAAAATAAATTATTTTATTTAAACATAAATATGAAACTAAATCGTTTTCTTTAATGACTATATAGGCTACAACACGTAGGCCCATACAGAGAAATTTAATATCGGAGCGGGATTTGAGCGAACGCCGTCTTACGGTAAGCATGTGGGGGAGAGGTACGATTTTCGAGCAATCGTCGAATATTATTTTGCTTTATATGCCAATCCTTAATATTTGGTGTTTTAAATGCCTGTTTGAGGTCTCTGTGAAAGTTTTAAAGCAGTCTTTTAGTGCCGCTTTCAGAGCGGTCACGTCCGAAGAACTGTTATGTCCATAAAATTTCTTTCCTCATAAATGCGAAAACAAAAAATACAATAAAATGAATATTTTTGTTCTGTGGAGAGCCAACCCTTCTTCATCCGGTGGGTAGTATTACTTTTGGTTTGCGCAGTGTAATTCACAGAATTGATTGCTCTGCTACCAGCCTCTGTCACGTACCGTGTGGAGCTTGTGACTATTGCAAGCGTGCAGCTGAGGAGACAGTGTCGCTGTCAAATCTGTCTCTGGGAAAAGTAACGTTGTGCGGAATTGAAAAAGGAACAACGTTTCGTTACCAACTTTTCAGTAGTAGCGTGTTACACTACTTTTTACCCGAAAAAGTAGTTACGTTACTTTGTAACACATTACACACAACACTGTTAGCGGGTTATTTAAAAAAAATTGTTATAAAAGTATGTTTACAAGGAGTATAATTTATAAAATATAATTAAAATGAAAAATGATTATAACAATTTTCTGCATAGAAACACATGGGAAAAGCAAACATAAAATGTGGGTCATTTTACTATATTATTGAAAATTTGTATTGTATTTGTGGGAAAAAATGAATAATTGTAACATTGTTATTTAAATAATATCAATGATTACCCTAAATTATTTCCAGCAGCAAGGCATGTCATGGTTCTGTTCTGTTTGGATTTGTGTTACACTGAACAAAATTATAAACGCAACACTTTTATTTTTGCCCCCATTTTTCATGAGCTGAACTCAAAGATCTAAGACCATTTGCTTCACGCAGTGCAACACATCTCCTTCGCATAGAGTTGATCAGGTTGTTGATTGTGGCCTGTGGAATGTTGGTCCACTCCTCTTCAATGGCTGTGCGAAGTTGCTGGATATTGGCCGGACCTGGAACACGCTGTCGTATACGCCGATCCAGAGCATCCCTAACATGCTCAATGGGTGACATGTCCGGTGAGTATGCTGACCATGCAAGAACTGGGATGTTTTCAGCTTCCAGGAATTGTGTACAGATCCTTGCAACATGGGGCTGTGCATTATCATGCTGCAACATGAGGTGATGGTCGTGGATGAATGGCACAATAATGGGCCTCAGGATCTCGTCACTGTATCTCTGTGCATTGAAAATGCCATCAATAAAATGCATCTGTGTTCGTTTTCCATAACATACGCCTGGCCATACCATAACCCCACCGCAACCATGGGCCACTCGATCCTCAACGTTGACATCAGCAAACCGCTAACCCACATGACGCCATACACGCTGTCTGCCATCTGCCCTGTACAGTGAAAACCAAGATTCATTCGTGAAGAGAGCACCTCTCCAAAGTGCCAGACGCCATTGAATGTGAGCATTTGCCCACTCAAGTCGGTTACGACGACGAACTGCAGTCAGGTCGAGACCCCAATGAGGACGACGAGCATGCAGATGAGCTTCCCTGAGACGGTTTCTGACAGTTTGTGCAGAAATTCTTTAGTTATGCAGATTGTTGTAGCAGCTGTCCGGGTGGCTGGTCTCAGACGATCTTGGAGGTGAAGATGCTGGATGTGGAGGTCCTGGGCTGGTGTGGTTACACGTGGTCTGCAGTTGTGAGGCCGTTTGGATGTACTGGCAAATTCTCTGAAATGCCTTTGGAGACGGATTATGGTAGCTCTGGTGGACATTCCTGCAGTCAGCATGTCAATTGCATGCTCCCTCAAAACTTGCGACATCTGTGGCATTGTGCTGTGTGCTAAAACTTCAAATTTTAGAGTGGCCTTTTATTGTGGCCAGCCTGTGCAATAATCATGCTGTCTAATCAGCATCTTGATATGCCACACCTGTGAGGTAGATGGATTATCTCGGCAAAGGAGAAGTGCTCACTAACACAGATTTAGACAGATTTGTGAGCAATATTTGAGAGGAATAGGACTTTTGTGTACATAGGAAAAATTCTTAGATCTTTGAGTTCAGCTCATGAAAAATGGAGGCAAAAACAAAAGTGTTGCGTTTATAATTTTGTTCAGTGTATGTAACTGCTATGTAACTGCTGTTGTTTCAGTGTAGTATCTGGCACAAGGTAAGGTTGTTTTCGATTCTCTGGTTATTTTTTTTTTTTTTGCCTTCTCACAAATTTGTATTTTAATTAGACGCGTTCCCACTTTATGTAACAGCCGCTTTGAATAGTATTGCAGTTTAAATTTTATAGCACTTAAGTGAGCGCTGTCCAACAGCTAGTTTCACAAGTTTCGATTTTCTCCCATTATTCGGGTAATTTGCGTTTGCTGTGTTAATTGCTGGGCAGAAACTGAGCTGTCCTCACTCAGGCGTTAGTAGGCATTATATCTTTGTAGAGTGCGCGCTGTTGCGGAAGCGGCAGCGGAAGCGTATCAGCCTCCTCGTGTGAAGACCGACTCGGGTAAAGACCATCGACTCTACCTGCACGACTCCACCGAGCAAGGACACCGGCAAGGCACTTAAGTATCGTCTTCTCTCCATTTCCTTTCCCACTTCTATCGTATTTCCCTTTCTCAACATGTGCTTTCAACACATTCCTGTTGTCTCTCGACAACGTGCACTCATCAAGCACAGAAGGCAGCGCAATACTGCTAATCTGCGTCCCATTCTCTTATCCACACACACACCTCTCTCTCTTTCTATGGGCCTATGGAATTGTCAGTCAGCAGTCAATAAAGCTGACTTCATTCCAGCCTTTGCATCTCTTTCTACTCTTAATATATTGGGCTTGACTGAGACCTGGATCCGTCCAGAAGACTCAGCAACCCCTGCTGCTCTCTCTAACAAATTCTCTTTCTCCCACACCCCTCGCCAGTCTGGGAGGGGTGGGGGTACTGGTCTTCTCATTTCTAACAACTGGATATACTCAACTCTCTCTTCTCTATGCAATAACAACTCATTTGAATATCATGCAATTTCACTTACAACTCCCATTAGGATCCATATTGTTGTTATTTACCGCCCCCCAGGTCAATTGGGAAGCTTTGTTGAGGAGCTGGATGTGCTGCTGTCCTCTTTCCCTGAGGATGGCACCCCACTCGTAATCTTTGGCGATTTCAACATTCATCTAGAAAAGGCGTATGCAACCGACTTCATCTCTCTTCTAGCCTCATTCGATCTCAAACAGCTCATCACCACAGGTACTCACAAATCAGGCAACCAACTGGACCTGGTATACACACGCAACTGCATCCCAGACAACATTTTGGTGAAACCTCTCCATGTTTCAGATCATTTCCTCATTACTTTCAATCTACAGCTCACTACCCATGCTCCACCAACTCCCCTACCAGTTACTTTCAGACGTAACCTGCGCTCACTTTCTCCTTCCCATCTTTCCTCTGCTGTGTCATCTTCACTTCCCTCACCCTCACAATTCTCATCTCTAGATGTGAATACCGCAACAGATACTTTATGCTACACTTTAACTTCTTCTTTAGACAATATCTGCCCTCTCTCCTCCAGGCCAGCACGCGCTACTCCCTCTAACCCCTGGTTATCTGAGGTTCTTCGTGAACACCGGACCAAACTCAGGGCAATGGAGAGGAAATGGCGCAAATCAAAAGACACGTCTGACCTAAGTATGTATCAATCTCTGCTCTCTTCCTTTTCTGCTGATGTTCATGCAGCAAAATCTTCATATTTCCACAGCAAGATCAACAGCGCCTCTAACACACGAACACTTTTCAAGACATTCAACTCTCTCCTCTGTCCACCTCCACCATCACCCACCTCCTCTTTAACTGCTGATGACTTTGCTAACTTCTTCACCAACAAAACAACCTCTATCAGCAGTCAGTTCTCAACTCCACACACACAGGAACCCAAACCATCCTCTCCCACTACCGGAAACCTTCTCTTTATCTTCTCTCCGCTAACCGAGGAAGAAGTATCTAAACTTCTCCTCTCCAGTCATCCTACCACCTGCCCTCTAGACCCCATCCCCTCACACCTTCTACAAGCCATCTCTCCCACACTTCTACCAGCACTCACACACATCATCAACTCATCCCTCCACACTGGCATTTTCCCTACAGCATTCAAGCAGGCTCGGGTAACTCCACTGCTTAAAAAAACAACATTAGACACATCACTCTTAGAGAATTACAGACCTGTCTCTCTCCTACCATTCATTGCGAAATCACTTGAACGAGTTGCTTTCAACCAAGTGTCATCTTTCCTGTCTCTGACCAACCAGCTAGATGTCAACCAATCTGGCTTCAAGAAAGGCCATTCAACCGAGACTGCACTACTGTCGGTCACAGAAGCCCTGCGGATCGCAAAAGCTGCTTCCAAATCTTCAGTTCTCTTTCTGCTGGATCTTTCTGCTGCCTTCGACACTGTGAATCATCAGATCCTTCTGTCCACCCTCTCATCACTGGGCATCAAAGGAACTTCCCTCCACTGGTTTGAGTCCTATCTCACAGGTAGGTCCTTTAGGGTTGCATGGAGAGGCGAGGTATCCAAAGCACATCAACTGAACACAGGGGTTCCTCAGGGTTCGGTTCTTGGACCACTCCTCTTCTCCATCTACACCACATCATTGGGACCCATCATACAGGCACATGGTTTCTCTTATCATTGCTATGCTGATGACACACAGCACCACCTCTCATTTCAACCAGATGATCCCACAATAGCTGCACGTATCTCAAGCTGTCTGGCGGACATCTCGGCTTGGATGAAGGAACATCACCTGCAGCTCAACCTGGCAAAGACTGAACTTCTCGTCCTCCCTGCCAATCCGTCTCTACAGCACGACTTCACTATCCAGCTAGAGTCATCCTCAATCACCCCATCAAGGTCGGTCAGAAATCTTGGAGTAATATTTGATGACCAGCTGACCTTCACAGACCACATTACAAAGACAGCTCGATCATGCAGGTTTGCAATGTATAACATCAGGAAGATCAGGCCTTTCCTAACTGAGCATGCAACACAACTTCTCATCCAGGCCCTGGTTATTTCTAGGCTTGACTACTGCAATGCTCTTCTGGCTGGACTTCCATCATGTGTTACTAAACCTCTACAAATGATCCAGAATGCTGCAGCCCGCCTTGTCTTCAACGAGCCCAAAAGGGCCAACGTCACTCCGCTGTTCATTTCCCTGCATTGGCTACCACTCGCTGCTCGCATCAAATTCAAAGCTTTGACGCTTGCTTACAGATCTACCACAGACTCAGCTCCGTCCTACTTTCACTCCCTACTACAAGTCTACGTCCCTACCAGAAGCCTACGATCGGCCAAGGAGCGACGGCTCGTGGTGCCATCACAGCGAGGCACGAAATCTCTCTCCAGAACATTCTCATTCACGGTTCCATGCTGGTGGAATGATCTCCCCACCCTCGTCCGTAATGCAGAATCCCTGACAGCATTCAAAAGACAACGGAAAACTCATCTCTTCTGTGAGTACTTAACATAAAAAAAATAAAAATTAAATAAATTAAAAAAATCCTCTCTTTTAAATCTTTCCTTCCCCTTTTAAAGCTTCCCTTGTCTGGCTTTTGCTACTCTGAGCAATGCCTGAACTTTGTATTTTGAGCACTTCTTGCGTCGTTCTTCCCTCTTCACGATGACTCGCTTGCTTTAGTCCTCAGATGTAAGTCGCTTTGGATAAAAGCGTCTGCTAAATGACTAAATGTAAATGTAAATGTTGTCACTCTTTGTTTGTTGCCATGGTTATTGATTTGTGTGCCCTCATTATCTGGTGTATTTAAGTTCATGTGTTTCTGCCTGTAGTTGTCCGGTCTCATCTATGTTATGGTTGTGTTTGCTTGTCCATTACCTGTGGATACCATTAAAGACTGTCTTGAATCTTCGTGTCCTGTCTTGTGTCAACTCGTCTTGGATCTTTATCTTCTTCATCATGCGTGTTACTACAGCCAGTGGGTTACAGCAGCCCTGAACCAAAGTGATTAAAGTTGCGGAAAAGTGTATTGTTTGTTTGTTTCATGAGTGTTTTTTCAACATGGACATTCCTTCGGTTCGTTTGCCCTGCCTCGACCAGGGAGATTGCTCCATCAAGGACCATTTGGATGAGTTTTTATATCTCGCTTATCAAACACGCTTCCTGGACGACTGCCTTTGTACATTTTTACACGCGGGACTTAACACCATTAAAAAGGCAGAGTTGTTCGAAAAGGACCTCGAGGTAGCCTCGCCGCATTCGTGGAATGGGTACTGGATTCATATGGATCTGCATTCTTCACCGGCCCAGCAGATGATGACACTAGCCCCACTCCCAACCCAGAGTCCAGCCAGAAACCACTCAGCTGCACAGAACATCTGCCTGAGTCCACCGCTGACAGGGAGCCCGAGCCTCAGGATCCTGACCAGGTGTGTGAGTTGGCAGCATCATCCATGGCCGTGGGAGTCACAGTGGAGTACGAGGGTACGGAGGGGAGCCCTGCCTACAGTTCCGCCAATGAGTGTGAGTTTCTGGTGACCTCAATGAACTGTTGTTTTGATTTTGGAGAGGATAATTCCCTGCCCTCCCTGATCCCACCCAAATCAGAATCTTCATCTCCATATCCGCTTATCCCACCCAATCTCCCTCTCCCGCCTCTTCTCCAAACCTCAGACTGTCCTTCTACAGTCTCTGCTGTCTCTCGTCAATGCCTCAGTTACCCCTCAGCCTACTGTCAGTATCCACCTCGGGCCTGAAGTGAGCCATCTCTGCTTGGCCGCGTGTGGATCCCCTGGCTCTTCATCCGGCCACTGATCCTGTCACTCCACCTCAGCCCTCTGGTATCCCGTTTCCACATTGGGCTTCAGCATCGTTCCAGTCCATTGGCTCTCTGTCTACGCCAAGGGCTCCACCTCCATTGACTTCGTCACCTTCGCTCATCCCCAGGGTGGCTTTGAGGCCCTCACCCTCATGGTTCCTCTCTCCAGCAACACCGCCATTCGATGACGTCCTGGCTGTGGCCTTTGTCGCCATCTGGCTCCTCCTACTCCTGGTTTCTCCCTGGCTCATTCCATGATCTTCACCACCCTGGTTTCCTCAGTTTTCACCTCTCCCAGATTCCTTTCTTCGAACTGCCGGCTCGAGGTTGAGCCTTTCCGGGAGGGGGCATACGGTTCTGTTTGGACTTTGTTTTATTTAACTGCTGTTGTCACTCTTTGTTGCCATGGTTATTGATTTGTGTTCCCTCATTATCTGGTATATGTTATTTCATGTTTTTCTGCCTTTAGTTGTCCTGTCTCGTCTGTGTTATTGTTGTGTTTGCTTGCCTGCCTCTGTTTGGATTTTCCTGTGGATACTGTTAAAGATTGTCTTGGATCTTTATCTTCTTTGTTGTGCTTGTTAAGCCAGGTGCACACTGTACGATTTATTATAGTCCTTTACGATTGTTGCTTGTCGGACTACACGAACATGATCATCGCTGTAAGCCATGTCACACGGTAAGATCTCAATTGTCATTAATCTCAGACTGTACGGCAGTCAAGACGCGTTAAAAACGGACGCACGCAAGAAAACTTGTCTGGAGTTTTACATTAATCAATAACGCGTTCGGTGACAGTGAGCTGCATTACGCGCGGGATTGAAATGATGGCTACAAAGAAATCTCTAACGTTCTTTTTGGTCATGGCTTTTTTTGAAAAACAAAGACAATTTGACAGTCGTTGTAGGAGAAGTCACACTGCAGGACCGTGAGTCAAATCTTCTAACACTGCCAGAATTTCGTCTGAGGTGAAATTTTAGCGCAATGGTCATTAATCGCATGGGTTTTAACAGCATTAACAGCATGGGGTTGATCCCTGGTAATGGATGAAAAAAATAAAATTTCAGATTTGGTATTGGTGAAGGGGTACTTGAGCCTTGATGGGGCTGTGGCGCTATACGTGGCAAAAACGCACCTTATCCACTTCTTTTTTTCCCTTGTCTCAAAACTTGCCTCTATACTTCCACTTGCCTGTGGGGAAAATAGGATGGGGTGCAAGTGTCTGGAGCTTTCAAAGCCTGATCTGAAGAGGATTCAAAGTTAGCTTAGCTTTCATGTCATAAAACACTGTCAAAAAGTTTGTGGTTTTAGAAGTGTCATACAGCCACCCACCATTAATTAAAGTGAGAAGGGTTTCTGAGGTAGCATACATTTCATCTTTACCCTTAACTATACTTAACTATTTGGAGAATTCAGCTTGGGCCACTATCATCTGTGAAAATTTGTCAGAATTATCAATGCAACTTCTTTATATCAAGCCTACTGTGAGATGAATTCAAAACCATGATGAGATCAAAGGCAGGAAGCCTATATAGAGTAATAAGGGAAATAATCATTCAGATTAAACAGAGATAATCAGCAAAAACGCAGTAACATCCTTTATTCAATAGGCATCCATACATTACTGGTTTGACCATGTACGCCACAGCTGCTTCACAATGCTGAAATGTTCTTATTTTGAGCTGACCAAAACAGAGAAGTTAGATTACAAATGACACCCAATATGGGGATGTCATGATTAATTATGATGATACTCAGTTCATGGTTAGAGTTGGTAATTCTCTGTAATGACAATACATTTTACTTCGTGAACAGCTGTCAAGTCCCTGAGACAGGCTGCTAGGGAGTGTCAAGTACACTTTGGAAAATGCAATAATGAAAACTTTATTCCCTAGATTGATATTTCTGGTAGGAAAATGATGTCTGTTGCTCCAAATTGAATTCTTCACAATAACAGCTGACTTAGCTCATAGCACAATAAACATTTATGTATATATTACTATAAAAAAATATTGAAAGTAAAGGCAATGGATACAATTCTCTCTCACTCTAAATATTTTGCAGCTATGTAACATATACACTAGAGCCCCTTCAGTTTTTGAGCCCAATTTAGGGATTGTTTTAGGTCAACGGCATATTACTTATGCAATCAGTTCATTCACTATAATAATTTTCAATATTTACATATTCACAATCCATAATGCAGGCAGTGTACGAAGCGACAGGCCAATGAAGATGGAGAACAAGTTAGTGACATGTCCAACAACATCAGGATCTCATGTCAGGACAACACATCAAAAAGAATCAGAAATGAGCCGTCTCTAGTCTCTGACTGACACAAAATATATCTATACACATTCAGTCTGTCATTGTCTTATTATTTGAGATTTTCTTGAAACTCAGTGCATAATAATGATGTCTTTACAAAGTGAATTATCAAAGCAGTCCAAGTCTTGTTCAAATTCATTCAGGACAGAGGGAAGATCACATCTCTGATGTCTGCAATGACAGCTTGATGTGTGGAAAGGCAAGTGGGAACAAAAATGAAAGGTCATTATGATATGGAATAAATTATTCAACATAAATGTGTCAAATGATTACTAATGTTAGTTGACAAATGACAAATTTGATGATCAAATAATTGATTCATGTTTTCACACTATCTCAGTGACTATCAAGTCCCATTATTACTAAGGTGACACTAATTAACAATCTTTTTTTTTATTTTTATAATTAACATATTAAATGATACATTTTTCGATATGGTCTATATAAATAGGTATCTTTTGTGCATCCACAATTACGAAAGGTAAATAAATAAAAATAAATAAATTCTGTGTGCTCCTTGTTTGATTCTTAAAAACCTAGACTTTCATAAGTCAAATATCTGCAAATTAGTATGAAAAACATTTTAATTTCATAGAATATGTTATAAATTTTTACTTTTTTTTCTTCTAAAAACAAATTTATTGGGGTTGAAACCACACATTTGCCCGAATCTAACACTCTGGAATAATATAACAAGCTCTCACATAATTATCACTTCATTTGGGCAAAGGAAAAGTGAAGTAGCTTTTTCACCTCTAATTGTGTTTAGGATTGTGAGTAGGAGGAAGCATTATTAAACAGGAATAACTGAGCATTAACATATGCAGGTCACAAATACATCCATATGCTCTATTGTACAGCCCATGTCAAAAGAAAATTATGATGCTTATGTGGAGCACCTGTCACCAACCCTTTTTGGGAACTTCACAGCATGCAAGAAATATTTGCAAACTTAAATGTCAAATTCAGATCAATGGTGTCCTATCAAACTTTGCAAAACTTTTCATGGCCTTTTGAAGAAGAGCAAAGCTTGTGAAAACCCAAGCTTAATTTCATTTCATTTTTACAGAATGTGTTCAATTGAATTTTGAAGGTGAACTTGTCATCTCACCATATGCTCAGTATTTCTTGCTAAAAAGAATCAGCTTGTGTCCCTTCAGACATAGATCTGCTGAGGTCAGCACACTCAAACAAGCCTTAGAGATGACATGGATATTGTTTTCTTATAGCATTCAAGAGTAACTTGCACGGAGTTTTGCACAAATTTTTTTGCAGTATTTGCTGCATAACAACATAATTTGCCAAAAGTTATTACAATGCACTTATTGTGTTTACATATTTTTACATTTTACTTAAAGTTAAAAAATACCTAAATGTAATCTGTAATGAATTTCTGTAATTTACTTCTATAATTACACTAATGGGCCTTCCCCTGCCTCTTAATTCACCCTTAAACCTACCCATGCCACCAGACCTGTACCTAACCTTGCCTGTATCCCACTTCAATAACAGCAAAAGTGTTTTGCAATACAACATGAACACAATTAAATTGTACTTATTTTTTGTTGTTGATGTACATAGTAGTTAATAATAAAGTGTGACCAAATATTCGTATGTCATTAGTAAAATAACAACACACAACTAGTGAAATTAATCTTTTGGATTTTTGTTAAATCCCATCTGGGTTTGTCTATTGTTTTTTTAATGACAGAATAATACTTGAGTCTGTCTTTCTTAAAATAGTTTTGGTCACTTTTAAAGGGCTATCTGCAAGAATTTTCATGTTTTAATAACTTTATTGCTAATTTGTGAACAGCTTGTAATAAAAGTTAAAAAACGAGACGTTCCCTGACTTCATAGGTTGTCTTTGAAAGCCTGTAGACTGATTTTTATGTGAAGGACTCGAGCTGGTTTCACCGGGAAAATCCAAAAGATGTGGTGGTTGTGCATGCTCCTGTAAGCCTCTTCCGTTCAATGACACATGAAATGAATGTTTATACAATGTTTTGGATAACGCAAAAAGAGCAATTCTGTACTGTAATGTCAATGTGTCATCATGCAAAGAAAAGGGATTTAAAGTCTCTGTTGTCTCACATAGCCTATAGTATCAAATATACTCTATCATAAACTATCATGACTGAGTCATTTTAATTACTTCATCTGTCAACATAATGCCGGTGAATTGCAGAGCTGGTGCAAACATCCACATTGCTAAAATCAGATGCTTTCTTAACTGCTGCTTTCTCACCACTATCATTGTTGTTGTATGTTTATATTGTTATTGAGAGTAAAGCGTGCAGCACATAGAGATGAGTCTCAAGCTTTTGCCTACAACAATGATATACAAGCATTCCATCCTTGAAGATGCACATCACACTTCATGACACAAGGCCGGTGCAGACAACTTATACGTCAGTCCCAAAGCACTTGCTTGATGAAGTCAAAGAGTACTTGCAAGACTTCTTAAATAAAGGTTGGATGGCTCCTTCCAGGTCGGCAAACTCGTCTCCAGTAGTCTGCGTGAGAAAAAAAGACGGCAGTCTTCGGTTATGCTGTGACTATCGGGAGTTAAACCAGAAGTCAGTGCCTGATCCTGCCGAATCCCTACGATACAAGACATGCTTGACGCATCGAGTGGAAGCACTTATTTTCAGTTTTGGACCAGGGGAAGGCCTACCACCAGGGCTTCCTGGATGAGGAGAGCCAGCCGCTGTCAGCATTTATAACACCATGGGGACTATACTAATGGATACGCATTCCATTTGGACTGAGTTCGGCACCAGCTGAGTTCCAAAGAAGTATGGAGAAGTGCTTGTTAGGACTCAGAGACACAATATGTTGACTCTATTTAGATGACATCTTGGTCCATAGCAGCACTTTTGAACACCATTTGGCCCATGCGCGGCTGGTGCTCCAGCGCTACAAAGAGCATGGTATAAAGCTCACCCCGAAACAATTTGATCTTTTATGCAAAGGAAGATTCCAGGGTAAGATGGTATCTGGTGAAGGTTATACGATCGACTCAGCAGAGATTGTCCCAGTGCAGGCCCTGAAGGAAAGGACGCCGTCCACAGTCGGTGACCTAAGGAAGATGTTAGGGCTCCTGTCCTATTACCGTTTTTATATTCCCAATTTTTCACGCATCTCCCAACCACTGTACCAGATACTGACAGTAAGAGGAAAGGGTTCAAGTGAACCAGGAATTAGTATCAATATAAGGAAAATCCACCCGGAAGAGGAAAGGTCATTTGGAATCACAGACACCCATTGAATGGTCACACACCCATCAGTCGACACTTAGCAACCTGATAGATCACCTTTGTGCTACACTGCGATGCATCCTAGGAAGGGTTGGGTGCAGTATTGTATCAACGCCAGAATGGGAAGATTGTCGGGATAGCTTATGGGTCCAGAACACTTAGTCTCCCAGAGAAAAATGACCACATGCATTCTGGTAAGCTTGAATTTCTGAGGTTAAAGTGGGCTGTTTGTGAGCGTTTCCTCCATTACTTGTACTATGCACCATCCTTTGTTGTCTACACTGATAAGAATCTTCTTATGTATGTGCTCACCACCCCGAAACTGAATGCCACTGGGCACAGATGCGTTGCTCAGCTTACAGACTTTAACTTTTCCATAAAATACCGCTCGGGTAAAAGTAATGCTGATGCGGACGGTCTGTCATGCATGCCGCTGGACATTGACACGTTTATGGAGCAGTGCACAGAACAAACGCAACCAGAAGTCCTTCTAGATTCAGTAGAAGGGGTGGTAGTGAAGTGTGAAAATCCCTTACAAGGAAAAGGGTTGATTCACTTGCAAATGCATTCTGACCCCAGCCCAGATTCGAGAAGGTCAGGAGAATGACAGTATTATTGGGAAAGTCCTGAAATACAAGGAAAACCAGGCAAAGAGAACAGTTGCTTCTGCAGAAGTTTTACCACTCCCTGAGTCTAACTGAACTACACCAAAAGATGGGTCTTCTGGGTGTGGAGAGAATCCTCTGCCTCATCCGAGAGTGCTTCTGGCCAATAATGCAGAAAGACGTGGAGCACTTTGTCACCAAGGTTTGTGAGTGTCTGAAAAAGAAAGTCAGTCAGATAAACTCGAGTACCTTTAACCACGATTCACACCACACATTTATTTGTAATGGTCTCAATAGACTTCCTCTACTTGGAGACCTGCAAACAAGGTTTTGAATACATTCTTGTGGTGATGGATCACTTCACTAGATTTGCACAGGCTTATGCAGCCAAAGATAAGCCTGCTAAGACCATTGCAGAGAAGCTTGTCAATGACTTTGCCCATGTCATGATGGTTTTTACAGGGAAAACGTCTCGGTTACATATGGTAACCCTCGTTCCCTGAGGGAGGGAACAGAGACGTAGGTCATGACTGACCAATAGGAATCTCGCTAGAGAGGCCAATCTACTTCGAGTGAAACTAAAACAAGCCAATACACATTGGCGTGCAATCATTTGCAACAGCTGTGCAGCCTCGCAGCGCGGGTATTTAACAAGCAGCTGGTGCGATTGCACAGTTAGTTTTTTGCTGAGGAGCCAAGCCTGAGAAAGCTGACCGCCCCTGCGGGCGGCAGCAGATGTGGCGACGGGACCTACGTCTCCGTTCCCTCCCTCAGGGAACGAGGGTTACCATATGTAACCGAGACGTTCCCTATCAGTCAGTCACTACAACGTAGGTCATGACTGACCAATAGGAATCCCTACCAAAGCGCCACAGCTGCTGCACCCCATCCAGCACCCCCGTGCAAGCCTCTACACCTTCTTGCCTGGAAGGACGATAGGAGGAGGCTTACACAGAGTGAGTCTGACACTGTTGTTCCGTGATAACCCATACAGTGAGATATTGGATAACACTGGGAAAGCGTGCCCTTTCTGTTTAGGAGGGAACGCTGCGGAAGCCACTTCTTCAAAGAGTTATGTGGAAATACATATGGACTAGCCCGAAGGCTGTACTGCATATGAAATAATGGGTGACTTAGCCCAAGGGAAAGACACGGGCTTCCGATAGGAGTAGCCGTGGAATATACACATATGGGTTCCCCGTAGGGTCACACATATGGAACCCAGCCCAGATCCGGTTGTCAAGGATTCAGCGGATAAGGGCCTGGCGCCGGACGCTGTGCCAAGTCCGGGCCGAGGGGTTTTGGAGGACTCGACAGGTTTTTACTCTGGAGCAATAAGAAGAGTATTTCTTATAATCTTGGCGGGGCCTGGACGGGCGGGGCGCCCTGCCTGCGACTGGCTCCACGGCGCCGTTTAGATGGAGGCTGCTGCTGCGGCGCGGGAGCAGGGGCAGACGCAGGAGGACGCCCACGGCGACGAGCAGACCGAGGAGCCGCGGGCGGTGGGGTGGAGGCAGCAGCTGACCGCCGCAGGCAGGATGTGACTGATGGCCTCAGTCTGCTTCTGTACAGCCGAGAACTGCTGGGCGAAGTTCTCGACCGCGTCGCCGAAGAGGCCGGTCTGGGACACGGGGGAGTTAAGGAACCTGATCTTGTCGGTCTTCCGCATGTCAGCCAGACACAGCCAGAGATGATGTTCCTGGACCACTAGTGTGGACATCGCACGACCCACTGACCGTGCCGTGACCTTCGTCGCACAAAGCGCGAGGTCTGTTGCGGCACGAAGTTCTTGGAGAACTTGTGGATCATGACCACCCTCATGCAGGTCCTTCAGTGCCTTGGCCTGATGAACCTGCAACAACGCCATAGCTGCATGGCAGAGGCAGCTTCCCCACAGGCCTTGTAAGCCTTGCCGGTTAGGTCCGACGAGTACTTACAGGCCCGGGTAGGAAGACACGGTTCTCCACGCCAAGTGGAGTTAGGGCACAGTTGCATAGCAACGGCCCATTCCACTGGCGGGATACGCGTGTATCCCTTAGCTGCCCCGCCATCAAGGGTGGTGAGGGAGGAGGAGCCGACGAGACGGTTTCTGGCAGTAAAAGGTGCCGTCCACGTCCCTGTGAGCTCCTCATGCACCTCCGGGAAGAAAGGCACTGGGGTGGGTTGCTGAGAACCAGCGCGCGCCACCCCGAGATACCAATCGTCCAACCTCGAGGCCTCGGGACACGGTGGAGGGTTCCACACGAGCCCGATCCTGTTGGCGGCCCGGGAAAGCATGGCCATCATCTCCTGGTCCTACTCGGGCACTGCTGGCACACCCGAAGGAGGCAGCGGCTCTGAGCCGTCATCCGCGGAGAGGTCTGACCCACCCTCCGATGCAGCGATCGACATCTGGTCGTCGCAGGGAGCGCCTAACGAAACGACCGGTACACACCTCGAGGATGGTCCAGAACGTTCCGTTGGCAGCTCAACTGGTTGCGGAGCATGAGAGGAGTGAGGGTTCCTAGGGGGTTGGTTCCCCGAAGGAAGCGCGCTCACTGTGATCCTCAGGTCACCCGTGTCACTGCACAAAGCAACCCGCGAAGGGGGGTTGGAACGAGGTGCAGGCACGGGGACTCCGCCCCTTTGCAGGAACGTGAGTCTCGACCTCAGCTCCGAGATGGTCATCTTCCCACAATGGGTACATGACTCATCCACGAACGCTGCCTGTGCGTGTTCGAGGCCCAGACACACAAGGCAGCGATCGTGACCATCCCGCGACCCCAGGTAAAGACCGCATCCAGAAACACACAGATAGAACGTCATCTTGAAAAAGACGCGAACTATCTGTGTAAGCTCTTTTAGAGACTACTCTCACTGGTGCTGAAGCACGCAGGGGAACAGCCACAGCGATCACAGACGGGAATGTGCACCCGTCTATGCGCTGGATCTCTCTCGACGGGAGGTCTTACCAGCTGTTACAACAGCTTTTGAGCGCTTGCAAGGCGCACCTTACCAGCTGTTACAACAGCTTTTGAGCGCTCTGAAGCGCACCTCACCAGCTGTTAAAACAGCTCTTTTTTCTTTGCTCAGTTTTTAACACAACAAAAAAAAAAGAAAGAAAGAGAAAGAGAAACTGATCGCGCTGCCGTGCTGTCACGCCCGCACCGGGAAGGAGAGATCCAGAAAGGCTCGTAGAAGTTGGTTTCAACTGTAAGCAGAGACATCGAAGTGTTTGGCTCCGAAGCAAAAAGCTAACTGTGCAATTGCACCAGCTGCTTGTTAAATACCCGCGCTGCGAGGCTGCACAGCTGTTGCAAATGATTGCACGCCAATGTGTATTGGCTTGTTTTAGTTTCACTCGAAGTAGATTAGCCTCTCTAGCGAGATTCCTATTGGTCAGTCATGACCTACGTTGTAGTGACTGACCGATAGGGAACCAAACTTTAAAGCTAAGATTTCGACAACAAATTGCAAATTGCTGAAGAAACTGAAAGAACTCTATGGTATCTGCGAATCACACACACAACACCCTACAAGGCAATGGACAAGTGGAGCGATTCAATCACTCTCTATGCTCCGTACACTCATGGATGAGGAGAAAGCAATTACTGATTGACATTCTCTTCAACGGACAGATGACAGTGTATGGCGCTTACCAGGACTATGTCTTGTTGGAAGGAAAGGATGAGCGAGGCGTACCAGATTGCATCAAAGACTGCTTCAAAAGTAGCAGCCCGTGGGAAAGCTCACTATGATCAGAAGACTCAGGGGAGAGATCTTCAGCCTGGTGACCGGGTCACAGACATCAGAGGTATTCACTGATGATACTTTAGGCCAACCTTCTTTGGTTCAAAGGGACTGCTCGGTAGAAGTAAAGCAGTTTCCTGCCTCTAACGTTCATTTCTGGAGACCTTGGAGTATAGTTGAGAGTTGTTAAAGACTGCTGTTGAAACTGTTGAATATGCTTCAAGTTATATTTGAAATGTCAGGAGACATTTAGTTTTGTGGGGGAGGGTGGGGCACTAGTGTAAAGAAAAGTCATTAAAACATAAGACACCCCATCATGTGTTAGTTTATATAGTTCTATTCAGAGGTAATCTATCCAGACTAAATATCTGAAAGTGCTTGAAGTGTGTCTTGGACTCCTGTTTACTTTAATAGAGATCTACAAGAATATTATATATTCATGTGTATACAGTGGCTTAAATTATCCAAACTGCTAGGGGGAGCTCTAGTCAAGGTCTGCTCAAGAACGCGTAATACGGCAGTTAATGCACAAGCAGATAGATAACACACAGGCTGTGTCCGAAATCCCCCCCATACCCTTAAATAGGGCACTATTTGACCGGACAGCCATTTGTAGTGGTGTCCGAAACTATAGTGGACGTTATTGGGTACTCTCAGAATACACCGCAATAACGAGTGTATAATTGATGTATGCTCAACGGCTAGAGAAAACTCATAATGCACTTTGAGTGTCTCGCCAGGAGATGGCGCCCGCAGCTGAATCAATCATCAATCCATTTTCTAAACCGCGCTGGTCCAGCGTAATATCACACAGGTATAAATTATTTTATAATTCATTATTTAATTGCTTAATTCCTTTTTATACATGTTAGTTTCCACGGCAGAGTCCAGGATACATCTTTTCATTACTACTGGAGCTGCCAGTTTGCTATGTTTCAATTAATTATAAAACAGCAAGCACAAACTATGCAAAAGCGGCCCCCCTTCAAGCCCACTCAGTGTCCAAATTCACTCATTTTAATTCACTCCTTCAAGTGGACTATATAGAGGGTTTGCACCTACGTCACCCGGATGCACGGCCATATTGGAGATACTCAGATGTAAACAACAGCATGGATTGCACTGTTTATGTACTACTGAACACAATGTTACACTAATTTATGATGTGTAAACGACGGAAAAAACACATGGAAGATGCAAAGTCATATAGAGGACTTAATAAACAGGAAAGAGCGCAGAATTTTGACGAACTAAAGTTAATATGTGGTAAAGATCCGAACAAGCTAGCTTCTTAGTCGTGGACTGACGACCTGACAATTCTTCCCTCTATTTCTTATCCAGACATAGGCTATGTTCAGATTGTCAGTCCAAAAAAAGCACATGAAATCCGTTTCAATCTACACCCATATGTGGTTTGAAATCCTATTCAAATCACATATCAGGAAATCCGCTTCAGTCTGAAAACTCTGATCGGATTTCGCATCAGATGTTGTTATAGGGAAGATGCTGAAAGTCGCTGTCGAAACAAGGCTGTGTTGTTGCAAAGTGCCGGACAAGCAGAAAATTATTATTTTTGAAACCGGCGCAGATAAAAGAGCCGTAAAAAAAGCTGTGCATACCAGCCTCCTACAGTTCTGCAGCAGGCTCAAGACTCAGTAGTCCAGTGCGGCGGCTACACGTTTCCATGTTGTAAAATTTAAATAAGACGACATCTCTATTGCAAATGCAAACTCCCCTATCAACGCAACGTCATTGCCATATTGCCAAAGAGCTGCATCAACAGACAACTCGGATCTGAACAGTTGCGATACACAGTGTGGACATCATTTTAGATCAGATTCCAATCGGATACAAAGATAATCGGATTTGGACTGACAGTGTGACTGTAGCCATAGTTAACTACTTTACATCAACATTTTAGCCATAGTCAACACTTCATTTACACATGTGGCCTCTCTCAACCACAAACGCCTTCTTTCATCCATTTTTTGCTCTTCTCTTCAACTTTTGGCAGTCTATAGAACTCAAAATATTTTTCCTGGTGCGACCGATTAGTATAGACCAAAACACTACAATTTTTCAGCAGCAATAATCAGCCAAATATGCAAGTCTGTTCAGTTCAGTGGCATTGTTTACGTTCAGTGCCTCCAAAATGGCCGACTTCCGGATTGATGACGTGTAAAACCCTCTATTAGTGGAGTAATGTAGGGAATAGTGGATAAGGGTAAGGGCGATTTCAAACACAGCAACAGAATTGAGATGCTGCATATGTGATTGAATTTATATTGTCATATCTTTTCTTGCAAATTTGCATGCAAACAATTCCTCTATTAAATGTGTTGTATCAGAAATGATGCCTGCTCCTTTCTATATGTGTAACAATAACAGTATATTGCTGCAAAGGTATTTCCAACTTCTTTTTACTTCTAAAAAGAAGAATGAAAAAGAACTTCGCCATGAGTATATCAGAGCCTTTAATCACATTTAGTCTCTTGTACATTACATGTGCACTAGTGCGAGCACGAGCAGAAAGTTGCTGGCTGCAGTTCAATTAATGGCCACCTGTGTCCCTAATAACAAGGGTTTCTAAATTCTACATATAGCCCCTATAGTAGCCCCCAATAGTTAACCCAAAAATTTAATATTTACTCACCATCATGTACAATATCTCACAAACGTGAGTACACCCCTCAAATATTTTAGTATATCTTATCAAGTGACAATACTATAGAAATTAAACTTGGATATATTTTAGAGTAGTCATTGTGCTGCTTGTATATATACACATGTATATATATATATATATATATATATATATATATATATATATATATATATATATATATATACATATATTGTATATATAGCAGTATATATTTACTGTTCTCTGAAAATAACTCAACATAAAGCCATTATTGTCAAAATAGCTGGCAACAAAAGTACACCCTAAGTGAACATGTCAAAACTGTGTCCAAAGTGTCAATATTTTGTGTGAGCACCATTGTTATCAAGCATTGCCTTAATCCTCCTGGCCATGGAATTCACCAGAGCTGCACAGGTTGTTGCTGAGATCCTTTTCCACTCCTCCATAATGACATCACGGAGCTGCTGGATGTTAGTCACATGGCACTTCTCCACCTTGAGGATGCCCCACAGGTGTGGGGCAATAGGTTTCAGGTCTGGAGAAATACTTGGCCACTCCATCACCTTCAGCTTCCTCAGCAAGGCAGTTGTCATCTTGGCGGTGTGTTTGGGGTTGTTATCATGCCGTTCGGCACAGTTTCTGAAGGGAGGGCATCATGTGCTTCAGAATGTCACAGTACATGTTGGAATCCATGTTTCCCTCATTGAGGGTGCCACAAATTCCAAAAAAGTGCAACCAAGGCCAAATCAAAAAGTCCATTCTAAGTCCAAGTTACACTCAGAAATTTAGCAGGAAAACAAACTAACAAAAATAACTGTTCAAAGTTAAACTCAAAACATATAAAAAAAAAAAAAAAAAAAAAAGGAAAACGCAAAAAGGAAAGAATGAAGTTACACGGTTGGCTACCCAAGTGGAAAAAAAAAGTATACTTTATTGTATTTGAAATATATTCCCTTATTCAATAGTACATTGCAAATATACTAACAACAAATGTACTACCTTTAAATATATTAAAAGTATATTAGCATAATGCTTTTTACCTATTTTTACAACTTAACACACAATACAACTTTTAACACACTTTAAAATAATTGTACTTAAGTATATTTTATAAAAGTATATTGAAAAACAACTTTACTTTTAACATATTTCTAAACAGTGCACTATAAGTACATTGGCTAAAAATATATGCTTTATTACACTTTTAAGAAATATGCTAAACACAAGTGTACTTTTAATATATTTCTAACAAGTGCACTAGAAGTACATTGGTAAAAAATTACTTAAAAACAAAATAACCAAATAACCTAAAAACAAGCATAATTTTAAAATATTTCTAAAAAGTGCACTACTTTGTAAAGTACTTTGGTAATAATAAAATGCTTAGTTACATTTTTAAGAAATATGCTAAACACAAGCATACTTTTAGTGAAGTTTTAGTGCATTTAAAGTAAACATACTTATGTTGCTCTTACTTACAATACATTTTTGGAGTACTTTGTGTAAGAACATAGCAAAATGATTAAGCTTTTAGTGTGTTTAAAATATATGAACTTTATAAACACTTAGGCCTAACTGCAATATATTTTAAATATGTATGTTTTTATCATTTTAATATTTAAAAATATATATATTTACAATGTACCAACTTATAATTTATTAGAAACATTTGTCAACTATTATTAAGGCTTCTTAAAAGGCTGTTGTCCACTGCATGCTACGTTTGTACTACTAAAATTCCCACAAGGATTTCAACATCATATTATTTGAAATTGATCATAGATACATTTTCCAGAGATGTTAAAAAAAAGTTTGTACTTGTTTAAATTCAAACAATAGCATTATACATGTGACTAGTCCTGATTGGTTCCAGAGCCGTTAAATGGTTGTGATTGGTTCTTATGATAATGAGCTTCAAAAATGTGGCTTCATAATGTAAATGATCTTTCTTTGAAAAGTTTGGGGAAAAAATACATGTTATGAACAAAGTTACTTTGTCTTAAGCTGACCAGACAATTATGGTAGTGTGTGTTGATTGGTGTTTATAGTAGTTCAAGCTTGACAACCTTATTGCCGTATGTATGCATATATAATTCTTTATTTTTTTTTTTCATATTAGTATTTGTTGTTTTTCAGACCAGCTGCTATAGAAGAAAAACTGAAATCTGAGTGCAGAGACAAGCGAAGAAGAGAGTAGTAAGTATGGTTTGATCTCATATCTCCTCTATTATAGAGATTTTTGAATCAGGCCTATTGAGCGGTGGTCGACAGTTAGGAAAATGTTAGTGACGCGTGTCCATTTCAGGTGTCTAATTTGTGCTGCCTTTGAGTCATTCATGTAAAAATCTGTTTATTTAATTGTGTTTTTTAGTAAAGCTGTAAGTCACTTGTCCTAGTTGTCCTTGCATACAATATTTTTAACAACTTCTTATTTCCTTAAATCTTGAGATCTTTCTTTACAATAGACAGGTTCATGGGAAATACCCTAGGTTTAAATAAACGTCTCGGTTACGTATGTAACCCTCGTTCCCTGAGTAGGGAACGGAGACGTTACGTCGGATGACGACGAATGGGGTTTCGCTTAGAAAGCCTATCAACTTCGAGTATTACAAAACGAGCCTATGGCAAAGAAATGCCATGGGTCTGCGGAATTTGCATGACGTAACTCCGCCCCACCTCGTGGGTATAAAAGGAGGAAGTCCGCAACAGCAGTTTATGTTTCTTCGCTGAGGAGCCAAGACTGAGCTCAGGCGATCCCCGCGGTACAGTGGAAAGTGGCAGGCAGACGTAACGTCTCCGTTCCCTACTCAGGGAACGAGGGTTACATACGTAACCGAGACGTTCCCTTTCGTTGTCACTCCGAGTTACGTCGGATGACGACGAATGGGGTTACCAGTCTAATCACGCCACCTTCTCAGCTGTCTTCCAGTGCCCTGCGTAAATCGAGGTCCCTGACATAGAAGGACGAAGGACTCAATTTAACACAGGAATACCAAGGTACACTGGGAAGCATATCCCAAGCTAGGGGAAGTATGCAATTAATGCCAACCCAGAGGGGGGGGACTTAGAGAATACACATATGACCCGAAGGAAACATATGGAGAACACTGGGGTGTCCAGCCGCAGGTGGAATATTTCAACCCCAGAGGTGGCAAGGTGGCTTGCCAAGGGAAAGACACATGCTCAGAGAGGCTTACAGTGGAAATACACATGTGGGGGTCGCTCAGGGGAGGGACCATGCACATGGGAGGCACCTAGCCGACGCGCAGGCAAGAGACACTGGCGCCGACGTCAGGAGTGCTGGAGGAGCTCAGGGCTTTCGGGGAAGCTCACCTGAGGAGAATATAGCACGTATCCAGTCCGTGGAGTGGAATGGCGAGCAAGCGAAGACACCTGAGCGGGTCCGGTACTAGCTAGTTGAAGCGAGTACATGAGAGGACACTGGCTCCACTCGGAGATTATAGAATCTGGCGAATGTGTTAGGTGTCGCCCAGCCTGCAGCTCTGCATATGTCTGTTAGCGAGGCGCCATGCGCTAGAGCCCAAGAGGATGCCACACTCCGGGTGGAGTGGGCCGTCACACCAAGGGGGCACGGTCGGCCTTGCTGCTGGTATGCCAAAGCAATGGCGTCCACTATCCAGTGAGACAACCTTTGCTTGGAGAGAGCCTTTCCCTTCAGCTTCCCACCATAACAGACAAAGAGCTGGTCTGAGGTCCTGAAACACTGCGTCCTGTCTACATAGGCGCGAAGAGCGCGTACTGGACAGAGCAGTGCCAAGGCTGGGTCTGCCTCCTCCGGGGGCAGCGCTTGCAGGTTCACCACCTGGTCCCGAAAGGGAGTGGTAGGAACCTTGGGCACATATCCGGGCCGGGGTCTCAGGATCACGTGAGAGAAAGCCGGTCCGAATTCCAGGCACGCTTCGTCGACGGAGAATGCGTGCAGGTCCCCTACCCTCTTGATGGAGGCCAGTGCAACCAGGAGCGCTGTCTTCCTAGACAGTGACTTAAGCTCAACTGATTGCAGAGGCTCAAAGGGAGGACTCTTCAGGGCAGTTAAAACCACTGAGAGGTCCCAAGAGGGAACGAAAGGAGGGCGAGGAGGATATAGTCTCCTCGCTCCTCTCAGGAACCTGATGACCAGGTCGTGCTTCCCTACCGACTTACCTTCGACGGGGTCATGATGTGCGGCAATGGCGGCAACATAGACCTTAAGGGTGGAGGGAGACAGCCTTCGCTCCAACCCTTGCTGAAGGAAGGAAGCACAACGCTGATCGAGCATCTCCGGGGGTCTTCTCGGTGAGAAGAGCACCAGTCGACGAAGAGGTTCCACTTCAACGCATAGACGTGTCTCGTGGACGACGCTCTAGCGGAAGTGATGGTAGCCGCCACCGCTGGTGGAAGGGTACTCAAACCTACCTCGAGCCGTCCAGGAGCCACACGTGGAGGCTCCAGAGATTGGGGCGAGGGTGCCACAGGGTGGCCCGTCCCTGAGAAAGAAGGTCCTTCCTCAGAGGAATGGGCCAGGGAGGTGCTGTCGCGAGGAGTACAAGTTCGGGGAACCAGGTCCGGTTGGGCCAATACGGCGCGACCAGAATGACCTGCTCCTCGTCCTCCCTGACCTTGCGCAAGGTCTGCGCAAGACGGCTCGCTGGGGGAAACACATATTTGCGGCCCGGCGGCCAGCTGTGCGCCAGTGCATCCGTGCCGAGTGTGCCCTCGGTCAGGGAAAAATACAGGGCGCAATGGGTCGAGTCGTGAGAGGCAAACAGATCTATCTGTGCGTCCCCGAACTGGTCCCAAATCAGCTGAACCGACTGGGGATGGAGTCGCCATTCTCCAGGGAGGGGCTGAAGCCGTGAGAGCTCGTCAGCTGCACAGTTCAGCGCTCCGGGAATGAAAATGGCTCGAAGCGACCTCAGATGCTTCTGACTCCATAGGAGGAGGTGGCGGGCGAGTTGTGACATACGGCGGGAGCGTAGACCACCTTGATGGTTGATGTACGCTACAGTGGCGGTATTGTCTGAACGGACTAGCACGTGTTGACCCCGGAGCAACGCCCGGAAGCGGTGCAGGGCAAGACGTACTGCCAACAACTCGAGGCAATTGACATGCCACAGCCGCTGGGGTCCTGTCCAGGAGCCCGCAGCAGCATGTCCATTGCACATGGCACCCCAGCCCGTGGTGGAGGCATCTGTTGAGACAACAACATGCCGGGAAGCTCGTTCCAGGGGGACACCCGCCCTGAGAAAACTGAGGTTCGACCACGGGGTGAGGAACTGACGGCAGGTCGGAGTAACTGGTACTCGGAGCGTGCCTTGTTGCCATGCCCACCTCGGGACTCGGTCGCGAAGCCAAAGCTGAAGCGGTCTCATATGAAGCAATCCGAGCGGCGTGACCGCGGCTGCAGATGCCATATGTTCCAGGAGCCTCTGAAAATGTTTCAGTAGGACCGCACTCTTGCTCTTGAGTTGTCTCAGGCAAGTCAGCAGTGACTGCGCGCGCTTGCTCGTAAGCTGCGCGGACATGGCGACCGAGTCGATGTCCATACCGAGAAAAGAGATCCTCTGCACGGGGCAAGTTTGCTCTTCTCCCAGTTGACCCGAAGGCCCAGACGAGCTAGGTGCCGGAGCACTAGGTCCCTGTGTTTGCAAACCTGATCTCGAGAGTGAGCTAGGATCAGCCAGTCGTCGATTTAATTCAGGATGCGAACCCCGTGCTCCCGAAGGGGAACAAGGGCAGCCTCGACGACCTTCGTGAAGATGCGAGGAGACAGGGCCAGCCCGAAAGGGAGGACCGCGAACTGGTATGCCTGCCCCTCGAAAGCAAACCGTAGGAACGGTCTGTGGCGAGGAAGAATGGAGACATGGAAGTAGGCGTCCTTCAGGTCGATCGCTGCAACCAATCCTGGGAACGCACGCATTCGAAAACGCGTTTGGTGGTGAGCATCTTGAACGGCAGCCTGTGAAGGGAGCGGTTCAGCACGCGCAAGTCCAGGATTGGCCGTAACCCACCGGTTTTCTTGGGGACAATGAAGTAAGGGCTGTAGAAGCCGGACCTCCTCTCGGCTGGAGGGACAGTCTCGATTGCACCCTTCGCCAGCAGGGTGGCAATCTCTGCTCTCATTACGGGGGGATTGCCACCGACCAAAGAGGAGCGGACTCCCCTGAAGCGGGGAGGAGACCGTGCGAACTGAATCGCAAGCCGAGCCTGACGGAACGCGCGATCCAGCGGGACAGACGGGGAAGCTCTAGCCAGGCTCCCAGGAACTGAACCGGCGGGATCACGCGACGACAGGCGTCCCCCGGAGGGGCAGCGAAGCGGAGTAACTGGCCCAGACGTGGACGGCATAGCGGCCCGGTGTGGGGGCACAGTTAGCAACCGCGCCCTGGCAGAGGGGGCCAGGGAGGACCAGGCTGGTCGTCCCGCGGGGGCCTGCTCTGCCAGGGGTCTGGCGACAGAGGGGGACAGGGGCGAAGCGGTCCGTGGACGGCACGCCCTGTCAACCACCTCTGGGACAGAGGGGGACGAGGAGAGCACGGCTAGAGGGCGGCGCTCTGTGTCGTCCGAGAACTCTGTGTGCTCAGAGACGGGAGAGTCAGTTCTTTGCGAATAAGGATTCTTCCCCGGCCCTCCACCGGGGAAAGGAGTAGTCCTGCTCCCAACTCCTGGAAAGAACTGAGTCCCATCTCTGGGGAGCCCCTCTCAAGAGCGCCACCTAACCCGGCGTGTAGCGGGGGGCGGGGCTGGAGAGGGCTGTGGCGTCCGGCCGCAGCCTCCAGAGCCGGCCCGGGCGGGGTGGGAGCCGCGGGGGGGCGCCCTCGGCGGTGGGCAGACTGAGGGACCTGAGCGGACGGCAGGGCCGTCGGGACAGAGTCAGCCTCAACCTGCTCCATCCCCGAGGAGCCCGTCTCAGGAGCGCCGCTTAACCCGGCGTGTAGCGGGGGGCGGGGCTAGAGAGGGCTGTGGCGTCCGCCCGCGGCCCCCAGAGCCGGCCCGGGTGAACGGGCAGGGTGGGAGCCGCGGGAGGGCGCCCTTGGCGGTGGGCAGACCGAGGGATCTGAGCGGACGGCGGGGCCGTCGGGACAGAATCAACGTCAGTCTGCTCATGGACGGCTGAGAGCTGTTGGGCCAGCCCTCAACCGCACCGCCGAAGAGGCCGACCTGGGATATGGGAATGTCGGACAGACGGGTCCGCGCGACATCCAGCACATCAAACAGGTACGGCCACCGAATGGTGAGCATCACCTGACCCAGGGAGCGTACGGCCACTTTCGTCGCTCGGAGAGCAAGGTTACTGGCGGCGCGCAGCTCAGTGAAGAGCCCTGGGTCAGTCCCGCCCTCGTGCAGGTCCATGAGCATCTGGGTCAGGTAGACCAGCAGAATGACCATGGCACGCAGTGAGGCGGCCGCCAGTCCCGTGGCGCTATAGGATCTCGCCACAAGCGTAGACGAAAAACTACAGGCCACGGACGGGTGCTTAGGATTGCGCCGAGAAGAAGCACTCTGAGGACACATAGCATCGCAACAGAGCGTTCAGCCGGGGGAACCCCAGTGTACCCACGGGCAGCGGCCCCATCGAGGGGAGGAAAGGCGGATGAGATCAGCGAATGGTCCCTGATCTCATCATGCACGTCCGGGAAGAACGGTATTGGGGTTTGCCGTGGACGAGGGTCGGCGGCCTCACCCAAAAACCAATCGTCCCGGGAAAGCATGGCCGTCATCTCCGGATCAGACTCGACGAGTCGTCACTTCCAGGAAAATTAAACCCACCTAGTGAAGCTGCTACAAACATAATATCATCCTCTGTAGCTTCAAATGAAACACACGGGCCACCAGAGGGTAGACCCGTGGGAATCACCTGTTCACTAGCGGGCACCGTCATTGAAGAGGGGGGCTGGGGTCGCGGAACATAAACTGCTGTTGCGGACTACCTCCTTTTATACCCACGAGGTGGGGCGGAGTTACGTCATGCAAATTCCGCAGACCCATGGCATTTTTTGCCATAGGCTCGTTTTGTAATACTCGAAGTTGATAGGCTTTCTAAGCGAAACCCCATTCGTCGTCATCCGACGTAACTCGGAGTGACAACGAAAGGGAACCACAATTATCAATATAAAACATATCCTATAATACTCACAGGTTGCTTTATTGCTGCAAATAACTATATCAGTAACTTTTTGATTGAACTTTGCTCACTGTAAATTGTGTTGGGCTTCTTCTAATCTCATGTTCAATGTAACTCATAGAGTGCTGTACAGTGACGACAGACAAGAGGATAAAGCTTGCTGAGGAGGATATAGCCAAAGCTTTTAAAGGTAAACTGAGAAGTCAACAGAATTCTAATGCATTTCTATGCAAATTATTATACATATATTGAAACATGGATACAAAAATGTTAATCATTGGTTAATTTTATATTAATTCTTCTTCCCTTTCAAACATCCTCTGATAAAGCAGTCTTCAAATACTACAAGCCCTAGTTGCAGAAAATGAGTCGAACTCAGAGAAGTGAAAGTCCACTTGAAGATGAAGATGACATTCAAACTCTTCTGTTTCTTTGGTTCAGACATTTGTAGGCCTAAGTTTGTAAATAATGCATTATTCACTTCTGCACATTATTTTTCTGAAACTTTTTTTTTTCTTCAGAAAATTGCATTGGGATGCTTATTTAGTGATGTAAAATTCATAGTGTACTTCTCAGTAATACATGTATAACTGAAATGTTCTACAAAAAAATTATAAATATAGCTCTGCCATAGCATTTCACTTATCTTTTTAATTTACTTTTATTTCTTTTTTTACTCTTATGTAATTTACACAAGATACTATATTAAAGTATTCTTGATTTTCAAAGTCTGTGCATGTCTTAATGTTTATATTTAATTATTTTTGCACTTTTAATATACCATTTTAAATACTGAATAAAACAGCTTTATAATAAGCTATTAGTGTAATGCTAATACACTTTTAATGCTATTTAAATGTTCTTGAAGTACATTAAAATTATGCTTCACATATATTATAACTAGTTTAGGACATATGAAAGTATATTTTTAATGAACTGCAAAGAAATACACTTAAATGTACTGGAAGTGGTTCCATTTTAGCATAATTTAGTATATTAAAATATAGTACAAATATGTTTCGAAGGCACTCATAATGAATTTATAATGTACTTTTAACACAAATAAAGTACACTTTAAGCATGAAAATACGCATGTACTTAAAGTGTACTAAGTATACTTGAAATTGTCTCAATTTAGCATCAAAAAGTACACTAAATACATTTAAAGTTATACTTTAGTATAATTTAATTATAACTAAAATACACTTAGTACAAAAAAAATTTATCCAAAATAGCACACTTCAAGTTAACTAATCATTAACACACTTGAAGTATACTGACATGGCTGCAAGTATACTTAGCATACTTTTTTTTCACTAGGGTACTGATCCGACAAACACCCCTTCTTTTCTTTCCAAACATTTCATCTGTTCTTTTATAGTTTTGGTCTCCTCCTTAATTTTCAAACTGACCAATCATAACTCTTCATCAGTTACTAACTGTACATTTTACATTTCACAGAGTATTTGCAACCTTACAAACAATACTTTGATAATATATATCTTTAACAAGTTGCATTACCACTTAGAAAACCTTCAAACACATAAACATTCATGATATTTAGGTCTAAATATCCTTAATAGACTAACTCCTCCCCTTCAGGATGACATATAATCGGTTTCCTGTTCGCGGGCCCCTCCTACTAGGCATTTCCAGGAACCGGTAAGACAAAGAGACATTAATACACATTAATATACAAACATTGTTTGTCCAACTTCAGCTTGTATGCTTCACTTTGATAACAGTCACCATAAAATGTGCATCTTTCATGTGACTGTCACTAAAGTAAAACAAACACAAAATAAAGATCTACCAAAACTGTTTAGTGTGGTTCTTTGAATTGGAACATGTTTGATACATCACAATGCGTGAGAACAAACCTCATTGGTTCTTATGGAAGCTCAAACATGCTGCATAACACATGCGAATGAACCTCACTGGCTCTCGCACGTCAATCAAACATGCTTGAGCTTCTATTTACTGTAACTGATCTGTGCTTTGATAAATGTTTATTTGTGAATTAAATAATTAATTAAATATGTTCATCACTGTGGCGAGCAGGATGAGGCCGAGGGCTGTGAGAGAATGGCGCGAGGCCGGTGGCGTGATTGCTGATGAGCGACCGGTCTCATATTTCTCACGGAGGAGTGGAAGCATAAAAGGAGGAGCAACGATTGTGAAGATCGAGAGAGGAACAGGCCTGGACTTATGTTGTGTTTTGTTTTATTATATGTGACAGCAGTCGTCCGTGAGGGCCTGCTGTCTTTTACTTTCGTTTTGTATTTGTTTTATTTTTGGTATTAAAATGTGTGTGAACGGTCGCTGGTTCCGGCCTCCTTCTTCCCACAACATCTAACCTTGTTACAATCACATTAAGAAATTGTCTGTATAGAAAATTTGGAATAAACTGCTCAATTCATATAGATTAGTTTTAAGATCTGTTTATGAACTTTTTGAAGCATCAATGCGGTAGTTGTGTAGACTGTCAATTGAGGGACAGAAAGCTCTCAGATTTCATTTGAAATATCTTCATTTGTGTTCTGAAGATAAACAAAAGTCTTATGGGTTTGGAATGACCTGAGGGTGAGTAAATGATGAAAGACTTTTCATTTTTGAGTGAACTAACCCTTTAATAATATTAATGATACTGCTAAATGATACAAATCAAGATCATTATGAGTCAAAAGTAACACAAAAGTAAACACAATTGGTGTTGATGGCTGGGGCTGTGGGGGTAAAAAGACAAATTACATTAGAAAATATTGGTGTACTGTGCTCAGCCTTATGACATGTAGGACATCTGTCAACAAAATGTTGAATTATCTTGGAGATTTTTTGGGGTCTTGATGTAATAAAAGTCATTTTATTAATAAAAGTGCATACTGCTGCATTGCGGATGAACACATTTAAATTTTTGTCAGAAACTCATTCAAGCTGAAACAGCTTGATATTGTCAGTAACAGACCACTTTTAAATCAGTGTTCGACACTTGATGAGGTGCCTACAACTTTATCATATTCTAGACACTGTACAGACTCTGAACATGTGGTCACTTTTACTGCCAGCCAACTCAAGGGACTGTAACATCTGCATGGTTATAGAAAGATGTTTAAGAGCTGCTGACTAAATAGCTTACTGCTGACCAGAGAAATGGTGATTAAGATTTATTTTACCATGTGAGAAAATCTTGGAAAAAAGTGCATTGCAAGGTTAGCATACAAAACAAAATGGTGGAGCTTTGAAGGCAGGATAGTATCAATGTCATGACACAGCACTCACCAAAAATGACAGCAACAACAAAATGCGCAATAAAACAATCAAAAACATGCAGCATAGATTCTTAAAGCAAATATTTGATGACTTTCAAAAGCCCAAGAATTATTTAATTTAAATGGGGTTTTCTGAGTTTTCATAATTTTAGGTTTTTAAAATAAAGTGTAACCAAACATAAAGTGACGTAGTTACACTGTACTTACTCCAGTAAATTCAGAGTAATATTAATTAACTACAAGTACTTATGTTATGGTTAGGGTTTGGTTTAGGGTTAGTTACTTGTAATTATGCATAATTTACTGTTATTACTATAGTAAGAACATGTAGTAATATGTAACCATGTCACCTTAAAATAAAGTGTTACCTAAAGTTGAATAATCTAAAGCCTGCTTTCACAGACAGGGTTTAGATTAAGCCAGGATTTGGTTTTAGTTCAATTTGGACATGAGCTTTTATAAATGTGCCTTAGAAAAAAAACATTACTGGTGTGCATCTTGAGATAAAACAATGGCACTGACACAGGGACGTGCGGTCAGGGTAGGCAGGGTAGGCAGTGCCTCACCAAAGGAAATGTTGACGTTACATTTATTAATTCCAAGAGCTTTATTAATTCACTACATTATTAATTGCATTTATTTTATTCCAAATATTATTTTTTGTAGCAAATCTTTTCAGGAATACACATATAATATACTCATTTTGCCATTGTTTGCTCCTAAAAATCATTGTTTCATGCAGAAAATTCGAGGCCATGGCCATTGAGGCAGAGGTTAGCTGTGCCTCTTTGGTCCATAGAACGTAGTTTACGTAGATTTGCGCATGCGCAGTCAGTTCTCGTGCTGTCTTGAATTATCAACATTGAGGCAGAGACCGAGCGTGCTTCATGTCACGTGATCCACACGCTCTCACTCACTTCGCGCTTCAAGCTACTATCTAGCGGCGCCTAGCGTTGGAAGCGTCCTATGAAGAAAAAGAGTTGTGGTCGTTAACGGGAAACCGTTGTAGACGAAGTCCATGCGTCTATCCCTCTGGACAAAGATGTCAATTACTTTGTTGTAAAAGTCCTCCTTTTTGGGTGTATTTCTCAATTTCATGAGTCTCTCCTTTTCAATGGAAATAAGAGCAAAGGAGGAAAGTCTGCTCCATTCACTTCAGAGGCGCCCGCGCCATTGGATGTGCAGTTGCCGAGGCACAGCCTATTATGAGCGAGCCATACGCTCACTGTGCTAACGTTAGCTGTGCAGCTGCAAATGCGTTTTACATAGGCTTCAGTTAATCGAGGAAAAGGAATTTCGTCTACAAATAAAAGTAAGCACCCCCTTTAAAACGTAAATTATTCATTTATTTATTATTTTTAAAACCCGTATATTGGCTTGTGTGTGTTGTCTGATGGTGGACTATAGGCCTGCTGTGCGCTGACACTAAAATGTTCTCTCTTCAATACCATGGTGTGCCGTCACCTCTGCCACATTTGTACTGTAGGTCTATCTGTGCGATTATGGTGCATTTCGTAAGGGTTAAAATGCTGTTTTGTAGTTCTCTTTTTTTAATCCTGGTGCGCCGTCGCCAGACGCTCATTGCGTGTCGGTGTGTGCGCCTATAGCGCAGTTTGTAGGAGCGAATAAGCTGTTTCTGTATTTTAAAGCTGTACTGCTGACACAATGTTTTCGGACTGTAGCCTATTCAAATCCCGGTGCGCCGTCACCAGAGTGACCAGACCAATAGTGTGTGTGTGGCTGTCTGCGCGTTTGCTCATTTTGAAGGAGTGACTAGGCTGCTTGTCGGTTCGCTGACAACGCGCCGCCTCCCTCTCTTACTGTGTCCCGCACAAAACATTTGTTTGTTGTATAAGTCATAAGATAGATGTGTCCATTAATTTGATTATTAGATTTGATTGTGCATTAGCCTCACATATGACTGACTTTGCTGTATGCAGGCAGCGATGTGATAATGCCTGATATGAACTTGGGTTGCTACATTAACTGAATGAATATATGAACATATATGCCACATTGATAGGTCACAGCCTACCCATGACAAGATTTCACCGCACGTTACTGCACTGACATATTTTAAGATATCTCAGTGTAAGTTGATTTCAGATAAAACCGCTCAAACAGTCTGGGACTAGGCTTAAGCCTTGTCAGTGAAACCAAGGGTATTTTTTTCTCTCTTTTAAACCTAGCTTACCTTAAAATATTTAGTCAAAGCTTTTCTTACCTATGCAAATAAATAGATACATAAATACAGAATAAATACCTATACATTATTTTTGTTAAACTTTAAGGAAGCACTTTTGGATTGCTCTCTTACCTGTTACAGACTACAGGTAAGAATCACATTGCTCTTTTCTGAGCCTTCTTTGCTCGTCTTAGGCTAACCAGCAAAATAAGAACTTGCTTTGACACAGCCCATTTTAAGCACAGTATCTAGTTTATTTGTTTTCTTCAAGCATTATATTGGCTTCTCATTTGCCTGAATTCCCTTTCTTCTTTCACACCTGCCAACCAATCAGCCATTAATCATCAGCATTATACGCTCAGTGCATCTGCACTGCAGCAGCAGCCTCGTCCTACTCAGCCTCATCAGAGTCTGTCTGTGGGAGTTCAGTAAGGAAGGCTAATGGAGATTCTAGTTCTTCTGCCCTACAACTATTATGCACTTTATGTAAGCTCTCTCCTTTAGTCACAGAAAAGATAATCTTTCTACCTATTCCAGTCTGTTACATACATCATTTCATACCACAAATGAAGAATCTCATCCCACCTATTCTATCCTTCACTAGCTATTAGAGATTTCTCAGTCCAGTGACATCTCTGACTTTACCTCGACCTTTGCCAGGATTATGTCATTTTCACTTTCTGGGCTTCGTGTTGAGGTGGTGGAACAGGTTTACTCATATTATTATTTCATGCTACAGTATATTACAGTCATCACCCTATACACTGTAAAAAAAAGATATATCGTAATTTTATTGGTAAAAGACTAAAATGCTATGGTAAAAACCCGTTAATTGGCTCTAAACAGTGAGAAACTGTAATAGATCTAATGAAACATGTCATGTAATTTTACATTAAAATAGTATTAAATGTATTTTTGGAAGTAAAAAAAAACTGGTGACATTGCCAGAATGACAGTGACAGCTCACATCTGATGATTTTTTAGTAGCTATTTACTACTTTGTTTTTTCTTATTAGTTATGTACATTTGGGTTTTATGTTACATGTTATGTTGCTTAATTAATGTTGTGGTAGATTTTTCCCCTACACACCTGACTTAAGTTTTACCTGGCTCGTCTCCTAATGGACGTCCATAAATGTCTCCTGTTCGACGTTTATAATTATATTTATCCTCTAGCGCGTCTCCTAATCGACGTCGGCTGAGTCGGTCAATGTCTTGACCCCTATGAACACTCTAGTGCCCCACTAACTTGCTGCGCAGCAAATACCAGACAGACTTCAGCAAATGCCCTTTAAATGCCTTAATTACGGCCAGGAGAGTCCTCTTACAATCTCAGAGAATCTCACCCAGAGAGAAGAACCCATCAGGTTTTATGGGATAGACATAAGAATAACATGTCATATTTCTAATGATCATCTTTCCATATTTTCCTCCAATATGATTGGTTAAATCTTTGCAAAACAACCCCCCACTTCTCCCTCTGTTACTGGCAGAGCAAATTTAGATATCAAAATCATAAAAAAATCGACTGGCTGATACTAGCTCACTCTCGAGAGCAGTTGTGCAGTTGAGAGCAGTTCCAACATATCAGCCAGTTGGGTCTTCGGGTCAACTGGGAAAAGAGCAAACTCACCCCTGTGCAGAGGATCTCTTTTTTCGATATGGAGCTGGACTCGGTCCAACAGACGGCATGCCTCACAGAGGAACGTGTCTGGTCGGTGCTGAACTGCCTGAATACTATCAAGAGCAGAACAGTGGTCCTACTGAAATCTTTTCAGAGGTTCCTGGGGCATATGGCAGCCGCAGTAACGACGCTCGCCTTGCTCCATATGAGACCGCTTCAGCACTGGTTTCACGGTCGAGTCAGGATTGCCACCAAACCCTCAGCCCGTGGTCAGACCCTTCGTTTCTCTGGGCCGGAGTGCCCCTAGAACAAGTGTCCAGGCATGCTGTGGTCACCACTGATACCTCCAACACCGGCTGGGGGGGGGGGGCACGTACAACGGGCATGCAGTAGCGGGGATCTGGACGGGCCCCCAACTGCATTGGCACATCAACCGCCTCGAGTTGTTTGCAGTACACCTTGCTTTGAGACGCCTCAAAACGCCGCTGCTCGGCAAGCATGTACTGGTCTGTACGGACAACACTGCGACCGTTGCGTACATCAACCATCAAGGTGGTCTACGCTCCCTTCGCATGTCGCAACTTGCCCGCCATCTTCTCCTGTGGAGTCAGAAGCATCTGAGGTCGCTTCGTGCCATTTATATTCCCGGCCTGCTCAATCGTGCCACCGATAAGCTCTCCCGACAGCCTGTGGCCCAGGGAGAGTGGCAACTCCATCCCCAGGCGGTCCAGCTGATCTGGGACCACTTCGGGGTCGCAAAGATAGATCTGTTTGACTCTCTGGACTCATCTCATTGTCAGTTGTTTTACTCCCTGACCGAGGGAACCCTCCGCACGGATGCGCTGGCACACACCTGGCCCCGGGGCCTCCGCAAGTATGCGTTTTCCCCAGTAAGCCTTCTTGCATAGACTCTGTGCAAAGTCAGGGAGGAAGAGGAGCAGGTCTTGCTAGTTGCCCCTTGTTGGCCCAACCGGACCTGGTTCCCCAAACTTGTGCTCCTCTCGACAGCCTCGCCCTGTCCCATTCCTCTGAGGAAGGACCTTCTCTCTCAGGGACGGGGCACTGTATGGCACCCTCGTCCAGACCTCTGGAAACTCCATGTTTGGTCCTTGAACGAGACGCGGAGGTTCTAAGTGATCTACCACAGTCAGTCGTAGACACCATCACTTCTGCGAGAGCACCCTCTACGAGGAATGCTTATGCCCTGAAGTGGTACCTGTTTGTTGAGTGGTGTTCTTCTCACCTAGAAGACCCCTGAAGGTGTTCGATCGGTTACGTGCTTTCTTTCCTGGGTTGGAGCGAGGGCTGTCTCCCTCTACCATCAAAGTGTATGTTGCCTTTATTGCCGCTCATCACAATGCAGTGGATGGGAGATCCGTGGGAAAGCATGACCTGATCGTCAGGTTCCTGAGGGGAGCGAGGAGACTGAATCCGCCTCGTGCCCCCTCTATACCCTCTTGGGACTTATCTCTGGTGCTGACCGCACGCATTTTCGTCGACGAATCGTGCCTGAAATTCGGGCCGGCTAACTCTCATGTTATCCTGAGAACCCGGCCTTGCTTCCCGTGTGCTCTCTTCACATAGAAGCCAGTTAACACCACAAGCCCCGCTCGAAGTGTCGGGTTGCTGCGTCATTCCCCTCTTATGGACTGGATACGTGCGCCATTCTTGCTCCAGTTGAGTTCCCCTTTAGCCGAACCCTGTTGAGTTCCACACCCCTTCGACATTGGACGTGGTGGAGCGTCCAATTCTAGGCCTACCACTCATATGCACTGGTGGAACTTGTGCTAGGCTGGGTCCATATGTTGTGATCCCTACGGCGATCCCATATGTGTATTCTTCCACGGTATGGCTCACTGCAGAGAGGCCAGGTCTTTCCATTGGTAGAGCTTGCTCTGCCATCACTGGCTGGTTGAGTCTCCCCCTTGTTATAGGCTGGAGCCACCCCAGTGACATTCCATATGTTGTACTGCCCGGTAATCCACCCAGTCCATGTGTGTATCTCCACATGCTACCACCCTGCGGGCTGGATGTGGCTTCCGTAGCATCCCTCCTTCCATCGAAAGGGCACGCTTTCCCAGTTTTATCCAAGGCTAACTGAGTGGGTCTTACGGAACAGCAGTGACTTCCCTGGCCTAAGCCCTGTCCCATCTCCGACTCAATAATGCGGGGGGATCAGGAGGATTTTGTCTAGGCACTGGAAGGTGGCAGAACTAGTGGCGTTTAAATTTCGGATACCCAATCATTCGACACGTTGGCTATGTCAAACGTGAGCGACTGAAATTGGAACGTCTCGGTTACGTATGTAACCCTCGTTCCCTGAAGTAGTCCCGTCGCCAGTATTGCTGGACCACCGCTGACTCCGGGCTCTGCTCGGCTCCTCAACGAAACAACTGGTGCATGCATCCACTTCTGTATTTATACCCACGCCACGGAGCAGAGTGTGAGATGCAGATCTCACTTCTGTACTCGAAGCGTGATACCAATCTGTCGACACCTCCTTCAGAGAACGAGGGTTACATACGTAAACAAAACGTTTTTTCTCTAAGTTTAAGTTTAATCTGTAAAACTTAGTGTTGCTTTTTATGGAAAAGTTCAGCAACCACAGCTGCCAATTTTCTACTGTAAATTTCACAGATTTTTTTAATCTTGTATTTGTAGTTTTTTAAAGCACCAAAATCCTTGTCCCCATGGCCATCTAGGCACATTTCTGAATGAGGTGGACATTCTTCTGATTTCAATATTCCGGCTGATGCTCCCAGCTGCCCTTCAACATCAAATGTCTATGATAGACTCTTAAACTCACCTGTGACTCTAAAGATGGAAAAATAATTTGATTTTGTTCACAAAAACTGTCCCACACCAGTTGCTGTCACTTTGGTCCATATGTCTGACTACTTCATCTCATTCCCACTTGTAGTGGAACAAATAGTGAAGACAAACACTCTGGGATTTGTGGCGATAGAGTTCGAAGAAGTTTTTTATAAAGGAATATAATAAAAAATAATCAAGGACCAAGAAGGTGTTCAAGTCCATTGGGAATGATGGGATACCTTGTCAGAAATGACTGCTGGTTTGTACAGGGAAAGCAGTACGTTCAGAGGTACAAGGCAGTCATCAATTTGTGTCTGCCTGGACGTGGACCTCAATAACAGCAGATGTAGATGTAAACCAGCAATAGTAGAGACAATAAACAATGATTTTAAATGAATTGCATCATTAATCACAACTCCCATGACACCCCCAGTCCTTTTTTCCACTGCAGGTCATACTAAAGTGAAATTTTCGGATTCCCCAGTGTCATTTCTCCAGTGGCATTTCAGTTTTCATATCCCTCCTCTCCATCCACTTCTTCTCCAAAATCTCTGCAGATATTTCATGCACACAGACTTAACTTTTGATTTTTGAACATTTGATATCTACAGACTCAAAGCTATTTTTTCACCCTGAGAACTTCTGAACTTTTTCTACAAATTGTGGTCATCATCTTGTGCAATTCTCACACAGCTCACTGCCTAATCTCATGCCCATCTTTACTTCCAAGAGAGCCTTGAATGTGCCATTAACCAAGCATTGTGCAACTGCTCACCTTCCTTAATGCATCTGCTCAAATATATTACCTGTAATCATGTTATTTATCTCTTCATCTGTGGTGTTAACACACACCTTACTAGAAGCTTACTTCTGTCCCTTTATACTTTAAAATAGGTTTAATCTCTCTAAACCTCTAGCTAAAAGCTGGTCTCACTCTTTTCTCCCTTTTGTTATAATGTTGTAAATGTTGTAATCAACATTTCTAGTCATTAACAACCTGCTGAATTATCGAGACTATCAGTCTGACTTGCATAACATTTAATCAACCTGCTTGACTACAAACAATGATAAGTATTCATGTTCAACAATATTGTGATTATTTGTAATAATCAGAGGACTTAATTGCAGTAAGATGTTTACATCACTAAGAATTGTGGTTATTTTTACCACCATTATTCACATACCCCAATGCACAGCGCAAATGATTAACTCACATGCAGTACTTCTGTTATTGGCCACTGTTCACTGTTGGCGCAACATGACCAGAGTTTCTTTAAAATCCCAAAAATGTGATGTTTACGAATCAGCGCATGACAACGTGACATTCATGCTCTTCAGTTGTCCTGAGTGAGGTTCGATTCAGTTGTCCACGGTGTCGGCCGCTGAGTCTGTCTGGGATCTTTTTGAGTGCTAAATAACGGACCAGTTTGGTGCCAAAATTGGACTACCCACCAGATTATTTCTCCCTTGCTTCTTTAAATTTCCCTTAACAATTTCCCCACAAAAAATTTGTGATTGAAATTTAGACTACACAATTGCCACAGTTATCTCAAAAAATTGTGATTAGTTAAAAAAGAACACGGCAAGCCTAGCTGGCTGCTAGTATTAAACTCAAGATAGTTGTCTGTGACATGACATGGCATGTAGTGCATGTTCCCTTTCAGGGAACTCGAGCTGCGTGAAAACGCTGTGGGAATGCCCCTGCGTGAGTGCGTCATGAAGCACGAATGAAATCAGTCCAATGGCGAGACGGAACGTCATAGGCGGGTGACGTCATCGACCAGGAAACTATATAAGCACACCAAAACACAAGCGCATCAGCTTCTGAGTCTTCAGCAAGCGCTCTGTGTATGAAAAAGTCTGTGTCTCAAGTGTTTTTGTCTGTCCTTAGAAATTGCTAGGCAGGAGTTTTTCACATATATATATATATATATATATATATATATATATATATATATATATAAAAAAACTATAAAAGAGACAATATACATCTTGGCGAGCGAACAGCAGTTCAGAAAGTGTGTTCATCCCTGCCCACGTCATATTACGGGTGGGGACACACACAATCTGTGTGTTGTTTGTTTGGGAGTGCAGCATGCCCAGTTAGCTCTCGAGGGAGCTGATTGCGAGCATTGCGAGCGTTTGTCCATAAAAACGCTCCGCTCCCACTGAGCCCTCTTCGAGGAGAGTGGTTCGGTGCGCGCTCCCCGCGGTTCGGGTCCCGCTGTTGCCGAGGCACAGCGAAGGCTTCAATCGTGGGGATCGCAAATGGATCTATCAGCGGGGTTTGAGACGGGCTCTGCCTTTTCTCAGCCCTTACCTGGTAGATCCAGTGCCTCTGATCCGGGTTCGGAAGCACGCGCTGCGGTTTCTTCCGCCCGGGCTGAGGCACCATCATTTCAATTACCCAGTTCTGAGGAGCTGGATGTTGTCAGTATTGAGTGAAGAGCTTATGGAGGTTCTCGCTCGAGCTGTGTCAAAATTAAGCATTGAGTGGCCAACGGCTAGGCAGGAGTCTGTTACTGCATCTAAATTAGATGAGAGATTTCTCCCTTCCCGTGTTCAACCTCCACGCCGGTGCTTGCAGTTTTTTCATGATCTCCATACTGAGGTTTCGAGATCATGGAAAAAGATCTTTTTTTATAGAATATTTAGCCCTCAAACATCCACATACTCTAATATAGCGGTGGCAAAATATTATGGTTATGGCGCGATGCCTCGGGTAGAAGAGACGCTTGCAAGCCATCTCTCTTCCGAGGCTGCTTCATCATTTAAAGCACCGACATTACCCTCCAAGCCTTTGAGAAATACCTCAGCTTTGGTGGGTAAAGCGTATTCGGCGGCAGGTCAGGCTGCGTCATGTCTGCATACTATGTCGATTTTGCAGGCATACCAGGCTGATCTGCTAAGGGACGTGAGCTAGAGTGAGGAGGTCAGTTCTGACGTAGTTCGAGAACTGCGTCAGGCTGCTGATTTATTTCTGCGTGCCACCAAGGAATCGGCCAAATTAATGGGTCGATCTATGGCAGCCTTGGTGGCCGCAGAGAGGCATTTATGGCTTAAATTTTCGTCTATGAAAGAGAAAGAAAAAGCTTTTCTTTTAGATGCTCCTCTTTCCCCTGCGGGGTTATTCTGTGACTCAGTTAATTCTGTCATTGATAAATTTCAGGAAGAAAAGAAACAGGCAGCAGACTTAAAAAGTTTCTTCCATTAAAAGTTCACGTCCCCGGGGCTGCTGGGCGGGAGCAGCCCCGGCCGTCTACGAGCTCTTCGCATAGGGCGCAGCAGAAGCAGAGTGTCGCGTCTCACGCTCCCCCTGCTAGACAGTGGGACCAGACGCGGCACCCTCAGCCAAAGCCTGCGGGCGGTAGAACTGATCTGAGGAAAGTTAGATTGGCTAAGAAGGCTTCGGCCAAGAAAAAGTCCTGACGTCATAAAAGTTAGGACACTGAGGGTGGTCCCCACCGAGGGAGAAAGGTGTTCACCTCTTTTACGGTGCCTGTTCTGCCTCGGTGCCCTCAGGGGCACGTTCTGCCAACCCCGCCTCTATGCCGGGGCGTAGACGGTCCCAACGAGCGCTTTCCCGAGGGACGCTCGCTCCCTCTGAAGAGGGTCTCAGGGCAGTCAAACCAGTTGTTCCCTGTCGGTGCGCCGTTACAGGGCACTGTGTTTGCTGCTCAAGTTATACCAGAGGCCAGTCTCGAGAGACTGGTACCCTTAGTAGTATTTCTGGCAGAGTGGAAAAGCCTTCCAAAAATATCTCAATGGGTCTTGCAGACAGTAGAAAAAGGTTATACAATCTAATTCAGGTGTCTTCCACCAAAATTCAGAGGGGTTCTGCCCACAGTGGTGGGCCCCGAGCAGGCTCTGGTAATGGAACAAGAGGTGAAAACGCTCCTTCAAAAGGAGGCTATAGAACGGGTTCCTCCTCCCAGTTTGGAGCTAGGTTATTAAAGCCGATATTTCATCGTTCCTAAGAAGGATGGGGGGTTGCGTCCAACTTTAGATCTGCGCCCATTAAATCGCTCGGTAGGGAAGCTCAAATTCAGGATGCTCACTATCAAGCAGATCGTGTCACAAATCGGGTCCGAGGACTGGTTTGTCACGATAGATCTAAAGGACGCATACTTCCACATTTCCATCCTTCCACAACACAGGAAGTTCCTGAGGTTCGCTTTCGGGGACGAAGCGTGCCATTATCGGGTTCTTCCGTTCGGCCTAGCACTGCCTCCCCGATCTTTCACTAAATGCATGGATGCAGCTCTGGCTCCGCTGCGACTCCAGGGCATCCGCATTTTAAACTATATCGACGATTGGTTGATTCTAGCTCAATCGGAGCATCAGGCGATTCGGCATCGAGATGTCGTGTTCTCCCATATCAAAAGTTGGGGTTGAGGCTCAACGCCAAGAAGAGTGTGCTTTCTCCATTACAGAGGACCACTTTTCTGGGTGTGGTTTGGGTTTCGACGACGATGCAGGCACATCTGTTTCCTGCTCGTTTGGCTTCGATTCTCTTAGCTGTCAAACAGGCAAAGCTAGGCCAGTCACTTACTGCAAAAGAATATCAGAGAGTTCTGGGTCTAATGGCAGCAGCGTCCAACGTTATACCTTGCGGCCCGCTGTACATGAGACCGCTGCAGTGATGGCTCAGGGCCAAGGGGCTCTCCCCGAGGGAAAACCCGCTCCGCATGATCAGGCTCACACGACGGTGTCTTCGCGCCCTGGCTATGTGGAAAGAACCTTGGTTCCTGTCCCATGGGCCCGTGCTGGGAGCTCCCTGTCGTCGCGTAACGCTAACGACGGATGCCTCCCTCACGGGCTGGGGGGTGATCATGAGTGGTCGCCCTGTTCAGGGTCTGTGGCAGGACCATCATCTCTCGTGGCATATAAATTGTCTAGAAATGTTGGCAGTGTTTCAGGCTCTGAAACACTTCCTCCCAGACCTGAGAGGTCATCATGTTCTTGTCCGGTCAGACAACACATCGGTGGTCTCCTACATAAATCACCAGGGAGGTCTGCGTTCGTGCCTGTTATACAAGCCGGCTCGCCAGATCCTTCTATGGTCCCAGGGGAAGCTTCTTTCTTTGAGGGCGATTTATTTCCCAGGGTATCTAAATCAGGGGGCAGACATCCTGTCGAGGCAGGGGCCGAGGCCCGGCGGATTGGAAACTCCATCCCGAGGTGATGGAGCTCCTATGGAAACATTTCGGTCATGCCGAGGTAGACCTGTTTTGCATCCAGGGAGACATCACACTGTCTACTGTGGTTCTCTCTAAGCCTTCCAGCCCCTCTGAGGTTGGACGCTATGGTACAGGCATGGCCGAGGTCACACCTGTATGCATTTCCCCCGATTGCTCTGCTCCCAGGAGTTCTGGACGTTGGTTTGCGGACCTAATTTCTCTCCTCGGCGGCTCTCCTCTGGAGATTCTGATCAGGAGGGACCTTCTCTCTCAGGCGAGTGGGTTGATCCTTCACCCCCGCCCAGAACTACGGAGGTTGTGGGCTTGGCCTCTGAGGGGGCCCAGCTCATAGAATCTGGTCTCTCGACTGAGGTCGTGGAGACCATCCTCCACTCCAGAGCTCCGGCCACTAGGAAATCATATGCCTTGGGGTGTAATATGTTCACCTCTTGGTGTGGGGAACACCAGTTGGAATCAGTTTACTGCCCGGTGGGTGCAGTGCTGGATTTCCTTCGGGAGCGTTTCTCCACAGGGTTATCTCACTCCACACTGAAGGTGTACGTGGCGGCCTTATCTGCTACCACGTCCCTTTAAGTGGAGCCTCTCTCGGGAGACACCCACTTATAACTCGTTTCCTTCATGGCACTTTGAGGATGAGGCCAGCAGTTTGCACGAGGGTGCCGACCTGGGACCTTGCGGTTGTTCTAGAAGGTCTCTCTCTAGCACCGTTCGAGCCCATTGAAGAAGTTTCTGAGAAGTTCATTACTCTAAAAACTATCTTTCTTCTTGCTATCTCTTCTTTAAAAAGAATAGGAGATTTTCAAGCTCTATCGGTCTCTCCCTCGTGCTTGGAATTCTCGCCTGGCATGGTAGAAGCTTTTCTCCATCCTAACCGGGCTATGTTCCTAAGGTCCCAACTAATACTGGTAGGCCTATTGTACTGCCAGCCTTCTGTCCACCTCCTTTGACGTCGGACCAAGAGAAACTAAATCTGCTCTGCCCAGTTAGGGCTCTAGATGCTTACGTCCACAGAGCTGCCCTGTGGAGGAAATGTGAACAACTGTTCATTTGTTTTGGACCCCCTAGGAAGGGCTGTCCCACATCTAAGCAGAGGTTGAGCAAGTGGGTGGTCGAGGCCATCTCACTTGCCTACGAGTCTGCCGGTCAGCCTTCTCCTTTGGCTGTCCGGGCTCATTCAACCAGGGGTATGGCTGCCTCTAAGGCTATTTTGTCAGGAGTATCAATTCAGGACGTTTGCGATGCGGCAGGCTGGTCCTCACCGCACACATTCGTAAAGTTTTACCATCTTGACTTCAGCTCCACTCCAGGGGCGCAGTTGCTTCGTCCGAATGTGCACCTTGACTTCATACGACGGACACTTGCTCGTATGGCGACGTTGGTATTAGCGTTCCCACAGCGTTTTCACGCAGCTCGAGTTCCCTGAAAGGGAACGTCTCTGGTTACGTATGTAACCCTACTTCCCTGAAGGGAACGAGACGCTGCGTGTCTTTGCCATACTCCCAGCATGCCCGTGAGCACTTGCTTCAGTCTTATCAGAAGCTGATGCGCTTGTGTTTTGGGGTGCTTATATAGTTTCCTGGTCGATGACATCACCCGCCTATGACGTTCCGTCTCGCCATTGGACTGATTTCATACGTGCTTCATGACGCACTCACGCAGGGGCGTTCCCACAGCGTTTTCACGCAGCGTCTCGTTCCCTTCAGGGAACTAGGGTTACATACGTAACCAGAGACATTTCTGGCCTATAATTTCACCAATGGTCTGGCCCTTTACCTTCAATCTTTTATTTGAACTGTACGCATGTGGTCATTGTGAACTGCCTCTATTTTTGCTCCCTCTTCTCTCCACATACATTTTTTTTTTTACTTCACTAGGAACATCAGCATTTAATAAAACAAGGTTGAGAAATGGTGCCCCTCCTGGACTCATTCACCTTTTTTAAGAACACTGTTGCCTTGTACAACCCTCTGTATGTTGAACAATTTAACAAAAGTTAAATGGCCCTTTTAGAAAGAAAGTGAGAAACATATACTTTTTATGACTTTGAGAAAGACGTTAATACAAAGAGTTTGCCCTTTCATCATGTATTGACAACTCTCCTTGATATTTTCCCCATCACGCACAACAGGTATTGATGATTTCCTCAATGTCACAATACAAATCCATTTCTCTGTGTGTATTGCTTGAAATTGTGAGTGCCTTGTTGTTGTCTCCCCACGAGCGCTGTTGATGCTGTGTTTCTGTTGTTGAAGCTGGCAGGGGTTCTGTCACTATGAAAAGGCTTCACACCGCCTCTCAGTCTGACCTGCACACAGCACCAGTCCTCTCACAGTCTTGGCCATTGATCTTCTCTGCAGCCCGGCTCACCATGACCAGAACTTAGAAACAAAAGACTTTTCCCTTTCTGAGAGACGGTCCACAAAACGATCCACAAAATGACTATGACCTCTAAAGACACGCAAGTCTGACATTAAGCCCAGCAGCTGTAAGAGAGATCTTGTTTTGTAAATAAATATAATGCAGCTCGATCTCATGAAATGCATCACTATAGCACTATTACGCCCCGACTCTAGGGGAATATAAATCACTAAAGAGGCGTAATAAATAATTATTGGGTTGTGGTATGGAATCCCAGCAACGAATCACTCCGGTCGATAATCAAAAACTCATGCACAAAATTGAAGCAAAAGTAAGAAATTTATTAAAGTATAACAAGTGAAATAAAGAGCAAATCTTCAGGGTGTCCAAAAGGCCAAAATAACAAACAAAACGAATACAAAAAAGTAAAAAAGGGAAATTAATAACTTACTCGAAATAGCAAAAGAAAATACATTTATCTTACCTAACTCCCTGCCCAAAAACAGAGATCAAACAATTACAAAATAAACAAGGCAGGACACCCCTACGCTCCACACTGTTAAGATGGTTTAGACATTAGGAGAACGGTTCAGAGATTATCACAAGATGCACGTTCACTTGAACTAATTAAAGTTTCTAATACACAATTTCATCATCGGCCGGAGGAGGGATTCCGGAGCTCTCAACCCACGTGTGACCGAACCAAGAATGAGCTCCCAGACGAGTGCCAGCAGCGTCCTTATAAAGACCACGCCCTGACTGGACAACCAATGGCGTTCGTTCACCCCAATCATTGGGCAACCTATTAGAAAAACAGAGATCAAACAAAAAAAAAAAACAAGAGAGAGAGAGAAAAGGAACAGAGCAATAGAGGAAATAATTAGCTACACAAACACAGGTCGTAACACCCTCACACACAAAGAATCTACATAGAATGTAGATTTACTCAGAGTTAAACGACCGTGATAGGGCATCGGCCAACACATTATCCTTGCCTTTCTTTAAGCAAATTTCCAGATTAAAATCTTGGACAAAGAGAGACCAGCGCATGATTCGTTGATTTGAGTTTTTCATCCTAGACAAAAAAACTAATGGGTTGTGGTCTGTATATACAACCACCGGAAGAGAACTAGAGCCAATATACACCTCAAAGTGTTGTAAAGCCATTAAAAAGGCTAACGCCTCCTTCTCAATGGTACTGTAGTTTAACTGATGTTTCAGGAATTTCTTTGAAAAGTACCCAACAGGGTGTTCAATCCCATTTTCATCATCCTGCAGAAGGACAGCACCACCACCCGTGGCACTTGCATCGACATCCAACTGAAATGCACATGAATAATTTGGAGCCATCAAAACAGGAGCACTACTCAAAAGGATTTTAACAGAATCGAATGCAGACTGGCATTCAGTAGTCCACTCAAAGATTTGTGACATACGAAGCATATTTGTTAAAGGCAACACAACATCTGAGAAATTTTTACAAAATCCCCGGTAATAACCAGACATTCCTAGGAATCTCCTGAGGTCACGTTTCGTTCGAGGCACTGCAAAGTCTGCAATAGCTTGCATTTTCAGAGCAACAGGTCGAACCTGCCCTTGCCCCACCTGTTTCCCTAGGTAGGTAATTGTCGCTTTGCCAAACTCGCACTTCGCCAAGTTAAGAGTGAGGGATGCATCCAATAAACGAATAAAAACAGTGGTCAAAGTTGTCAAGTGCTCATCCCACGTATTCGAATAAACAACGATATCATCGAGGTAGGCTTTACAGTTGGAGACACCGCCCAGCACTCGACTCATCAAGCGCTGGAACGTAGCCGGAGCGTTACGTAGTCCAAACGCCATCACCCTATAATTTAGGAAATCATCTGGAGTAACGAAGGCAGATATTTCGGCCGCGCGCTCCGTCAAGGGAACTTGCCAGTACCCCTTTAGCATATCAAGTTTCGTGACAAAGCGCGCCGAGCCGACTTTATCAATGCAATCCTCCATGAGCGGGAGGGGAAACGAATCTGGTTTTGTCACGGCATTTACTCTTCTATAATCCGTACAGAACCGTTGTGTTCCATCCGATTTCGGAACTAGCAAACAGGGTGAACTCCAGGCGCTGAAACTCGGAACTGCGAATCCATTCGCCACTAGATATTTTACCTCGGCCTCCATTACTTTACGTTTAGCAGGGTTCACTTTATAAGCACGTTGCTTAATCGGTGAATGATCACGCACATCAATATCATGCTTCAGTACTTGAGTGCAGGTAGGAACATCTGAAAACAACCCCAAGGACGAATGTATCAACTTTACTATGTCAGTACGCTGTGAGTCAGATAAATGTGTCAGATGAAGGTCTAAATTCTCCAAAATCGTGGAATTATTCTCCCACCCAACACCAGGGTACTCTGCAGATTCAGCCCATCTTCATCAATATCACTGTCAGAAGCAACCACGATCGAAGCTACTGGAGTGATAACAGAGCTTTTTAACAGAGCAGATCTTCCCCACGACTCACATACAGCTTCAGCATGTTTACATGACACACGCGAGTTTTTCTTTGCCGATCAGGAGTCCGAACAACATAATTCGTTTCATTCAGCTTCTTATCAATGAAATATGGTCCAGAGAATCTAGCCTGCAATGCAGCACCCTGAATTGGCAATAAAACCAAGACCTTGTCCCCCTCAGAGAACAAACGAAAAACAGCACTCTTATCAAAACGTGTTTTCATTTTCACTTGCGTTCTTTCCAGTGCAGTCTGTGCTATTTTACAAGCATTATGCAATCGCTCTCTAAAGGAACTGACATAATCCAGCAGATTACAGTCCAATTTTTGCTCAGTCAGCCAGTTCTCTCTTAACATTCTCAGTGGGCCCCTTACTGTGTGTCCAAAAACCAATTCTGCTGGACTAAATCCCAGCGACTCTTGAACACTCTCACGGACAGCAAACATAAGAAGAGGCAACCCCTCGTCCCAGTCTTTCCCTGACTCAGCACAATATTTACCCAGCATAGACTTCAAGGTTTGGTGGAACCTTTCGAGAGCACCTTGAGACTCTGGATGATAAGCACTAGATGTAATGTGCTTAATTTTCAGTTGGGACAGTACCTGTTTAAATAATCGTGACATAAAATTGGTTCCCTGATCCGTTTGGATCACCTGTGGAAAGCCGAAGGTAGAAAAAAACGTGATTAGGGCTTTCACCACAGCCTTCGCTTTTAATGAACGCAACGGTACTGCCTCCGGATAGCGAGTTGTCGCGCACATAAGCGTAAGCAGATAAACATGTCCAGATCTTGTTCGCGGTAACGGTCCAACACAATCCAAGATTACTCGTGAAAAAGGTTCTCCCATGACAGGGATAGGTTTAAGTGGAGCAGGATGTATAATCTGGTTAGGTTTTCCTACGACCTGACACACATGGCACGAGCGACAGTACTGCGCCACATCAGATTTAATGCCAGGCCAGAAAAAATAACGCAAAATGCGATGATAGGTTTTTCTAATACCCAGATGTCCTGCTACATCATCATGAGCCACGCTCAGAACTTGTTTTCGAAAACACTTAGGCACAACCAGTTGAAAAACCATATCCCAACCTAACCCATCAGAGCCGGTCGGAGTCCACTTTCTCTTTAACACCTCATTGTCCCAAAAGTAACCTATTGATGTATTCTCAATCTCATTTAATTTGAACGCTACCTTCCTGCAACGCGACAGAGTAGTGTCTTTTCTCTGTTCAGCAGAAATCGCGTCTTTATCAATGGATAACAGATCAGCCGGTTCTAGTTCAGCACCACTAGTCGCGGACAGCGACTCAGGATCAGACAGCTCAGGTTGTACCTTGCAAACTTCGCTTTGAACTTGCTCCTCAGCTGCCAAAAAGGTATTCGAAATATCAATCGAATCACCAAACTTACGCGCTTGAGCCCGCGTCACTACACACGCAGCAAACACTGAAGGAAACTCTGATGCTAACTCACCGGAAGCAACAGAGTCAAACACGGGATTTTCAACGACCTCGGGAAATGGAAGTACTTTCCCTCCAGCGAGATCGTTACCTACAATTAAAGCCACGCCACTCACAGGTAACTTATGCCTCACTGCCAATTTTACACAGCCTGTTACTAAACCGGATTGAATGTACACATGATGTAGCGGTACTTTCAACACCCCCAACTCAATCCCTTGAATAAGAACATCAGACCCACAATAACTCTTCTCCGAAAATGGCAACACACTAGCCAATACAAACGACTGATTGCCCCCTGTATCCCGCAACATAGTCACAGGAACCAAATCACGTTCGGATTTGCCAAGGGAAATCATCCCCTGACACACAAAAGGATCATACGCGGCATCAATATTCGAACGTTGACTGCAAATTTTCTTAACGAAACCAACACTTTTGGCGGTTTTTCCTTTATTTTTACTTTTCAACTGGGATTGAGTTGGGGGTGTTGAAAGTACCGCTACATCATGTGTACATTCAATCCGGTTTAGTAACAGGCTGTGTAAAATTGGCAGTGAGGCATAAGTTACCTGTGAGTGGCGTGGCTTTAATTGTAGGTAACGATCTCGCTGGAGGGAAAGTACTTCCATTTCCCGAGGAACGATCCCGGACGAGCCCCCAGCGTAGGGGTGTCCTACCTTGTTTATTTTGTAATTGTTTGATCTCTGTTTTTGGGCAGGGAGTTAGGTAAGATAAATGTATTTTCTTTTGCTATTTCGAGTAAGTTATTAATTTCCCCTTTTTACTTTTTTGTATTCGTTTTGTTTGTTATTTTGGCCTTTTGGACACACTGAAGATTTGCTCTTTATTTCACTTGTTATACTTTAATAAATTTCTTACTTTTGCTTCAATTTTGTGCATGAGTTTTTGATTATCGACCGGAGTGATTCGTTGCTGGGATTCCATACCACAACCCAATAATTATTTATTACGCCTCTTTAGTGATTTATATTCCCCTAGAGTCGGGGCGTAATAATTGGGGGCTCGTCCGTCCAATTCTGTTTTTGATTTGGAAATTCGCCCGATCAAAATTGAGAAGTTTGCAACCTTGCTGGTGAGTACACATTTTATATTTTTGATTGGCAGTTTGTTCATGCGTGTTGGGGTAGTGGTAGGTTGATAAATGGAATTTAGTATTGAGGCGTTTAAACAGGCTCCCTCGTGTGAAGTTTTGGAGTCCTGTCGGAAAGTTAATTAATACTTAATTGCTGATTTCTATGATATTGCGATTTTAAGAACTGCTAGAAAAAAGCAACTGCGAAACGTAATTCAAGCTGCGTTAATTAAGCAGGGTATTTTGCAGTCTAGTTCTAACGTTGAGTTAAGTGATGAAGATAGCGTTGATGTTGAGAGTTCCGATCCCGTTTTGCGCTCACTTAGTGGTGTAAACTCGGGGGATTTAAAACTAGCTATTCAGTTAAAGCAATTAGATCTCGAAATAAAACGTCAAGAGCACACTACTCAATTGTTACGTTTTAGGCAGTGTGAACTGGAAACGCAGACTGATGATCGTCGTTTCAGTTCAGTTAAGACTAAATTTGACGCACCCTCCACTAGTGTTGATTATCACTTGCCCTCTGTGCCTTCGCCTGTGGCGTCTGATCAGCTTGCTGATTTCGATGTTAGTCGTCAACTAACCCTGGTGCCTGCATTTAGGGATAATGAGGTAGATTCATATTTTGGCGCATTTGAGCGTATAGCTGCTGCGTTGCGCTGGCCGAGAGAGGTTTGGTCTCTTTTGATACAGTGTAAGTTAACTGGGAAAGCCCAGGAGGTTTGCTCCACCTTGTCTGTGGGTGACAGTTTGGACTATGATAAACTGAAAAATGTGGTACTAAGGGCGTACGAATTAGTGCCAGAGGCGTATAGGCAGAAGTTTCGTGCACATGTTAAAACTGCCTCTCAAACTTATGTAGAATATGCGCGGGAGAAGACTGTGCTTTTTGATAGATGGTGTCACTCCAGCAAGGTCGTTGATTTTGAGAATCTCCGTGAGTTAATGTTGATTGAAGATTTTAAAAATTCGTTGCCAGACCGAGTTCTCGTTTATTTGAACGAAAAGAGAGTTGGTACTCTTGCTGAGGCTGCTGTCTGTGCAGATGAGTTTACTTTGACTCACAAGAATGCGTTTGCTGTGCGTCGTGAATTCTATTCTCCGTCTTCGCATAAAAATGCTAAACCTCCGAAAATGGGTCCAACTAAGCCAGCAATACCCGTTGAAGCCCGTGAATGTTTTTACTGTCACGGACTTGGGCATTTGATTGCGAATTGTCCTTCGTTGAAAAAGTAAAAAGGGGAAATTAATAACTTACTCGAAATAGCAAAAGAAAATAAATTTATCTTACCTAACTCCCTGCCCAAAAACAGAGATCAAACAATTACAAAATAAACAAGGCAGGACACCCCTACGCTCCACACTGTTAAGATGGTTTAGACATTAGGAGAACGGTTCAGAGATTATCACAAGATGCACGTTCACTTGAACTAATTAAAGTTTCTAATACACAATTTGATCATCGGCCGGAGGAGGGATTCCGGAGCTCTCAACCCACGTGTGACCGAACCAAGAATGAGCTCCCAGACGAGTGCCAGCAGCGTCCTTATAAAGACCACGCCCTGACTGGACAACCAATGGCGTTCGTTCACCCCAATCGTTGGGCAACCTATTAGAAAAACAGAGATCAAACAAAAAAAAAAACAAGAGAGAGAGAGAAAAGGAACAGAGCAATAGAGGAAATAATTAGCTACACAAACACAGGTCGTAACAAGCACGCATTGTATTCATCGTGCAATTTATACACGAAAATTTGTTTTTACATGCATATGACACGCACTGTAAACCCCTTGCGTAGGATTAGTGGTGTGGGGTCCATGCATTTTATATGCTTGGGTAGGATTAGTGGTGTGGGATACGTGCGTATTACACGCCATAAAGTGCGTATCATATGTACGTGAAAACGGCGTATCGTATGCACGCAAAAACCCATTTTCGCATATAAATTGCATGATAAATAGCATTTCATGAGATCAGGCTGGTAGACCATTGCATATAATGTGAATAGGGAATTCATCAAAAAAGGTAATAAATGAGGTCAAATAAAAAAATTAGAGATTCAAATCCTGAGTAAAAATGTATGGTCAAACTTTATATTAGGTGTCATTAACTACTATGTACTCATATAAAAAATGGGTGGTGTTAAGGTGCAATGGAAAGGGTCAACATTGTTATTATAAATGTAATTACAGAAATGAATTACAGCTGTACTTACATGCAGGTATGTTTTTAAATATAAGTGCAATGTAAAAACCTGTATGTGCAAAATACAGCACATCAAATGATTAATTTAAATGTTAGTACATAGCCTAGTAGTTAAAGACATTTAATATTAAATGTGGACAAATTTACTAATAATAACTTTATTTAAAAATCCATTTAGCTCTAAACATTTTAGGGATGCAGCATTAAAACGTACTCGGTTACTAACGTAACCTCGGTTCTCTCTAGAGAGGGAACGAGTACTGCGTAATATCTTACGCTATGGGGAAAACCTCTTTTCCACGAGATATTGAAGCAAAAAATTATACTTAATTTTGAATTAATGTAAAACGCTGTGCAGCAGCATGCAGATATAGGCAGGACGGCTCGCGCGCCTATTGGCTGCCCTGCGGCAAACAGCAGCAGCCTATCGAGAGAGGTGCTGCGTGACATAATCCTATGGGGGCATTTCGCGCCCATTTCGTCACGTCCAGCCAGAAAAGGGCGCAATTTCGCCCTATAAATATAGCTCGATAAGGCTGGTATACTGGTTTTCATCGCCGAAGCGAACCAGAGCTGTGTATGCACGGCAAGATACGCAGTACTCGTTCCCTCTCTAGAGAGAACCGAGGTTACGTTAGTAACCGAGTACGTTCTCTTACGAGAGTATCTCTCGTACTGCGTAATATCTTACGCTATGGGGAACACAATGCAAAACGCCGTGCGTACTGGGATCCGACACCAAAGTCCCAAAGGCAGTAGCCCGGGGCTCATGTAGTGCATAATCACCATAGACTCACAGAGAGTCGGAGAAGAGAGGCTGCAAGCATCATTCCCCATGAAATAGCATCCTATAGGGGCTAGTTATGTTAATAGTTTTTCACACAGACAGGGTGAACGTGTTCAGCCTGAACTGGTTAAGATTACGGGTTATTCAACACCCATCGAGCCGTGTTATCGCTCAGTGAGCGATGCACAAGCAAAACTCAGCATCTGGGCCGGCACAGCGGGGCAGATAACACTGAATTCTATACCGACAGAAGCTTGGCTTGTAAGTCGGGAACCTCTAGGTTATAAAACCTTATAAATGTAGACGGCGAGGCCCAGCCCGCAGCCGTACGGATATCTTGCAAGGTAACGCCACTATACCATGCCCACGACGAGGCCACGCCTGAAGGCAGACGAGCGGGACACATAAGCTCTCAGTGCCCTGACAGGGCAAAGGAGACTCGCATCCTCCTCCTCATCTTGAACCGAGAGAGCACACAGGGAAATCACCTGGGCTCTGAACGGTGTGTTGAGGGATTTGGGCACGTACCCGTGCCTCGATTTGAGTATGACTTTTGAGTCATTAGGCCCAAACTCCATACATGATGCGCTTACTGAAAGCGCTTGTAAGTCCCCTATGCGCTTCACTGAAGCGAGATCCAAAAGAAACACCATTTTGAAAGACAGATGCTTCATGTCTGACAAATGGATTGGCTCGAACGGGGCACCTTTCATGGCTTCCAAAACCGTAGAAAGGTCCCACACCGGGACTGAAGGAGGTCTAGGAGGGTTCAACCTCCGAGCTCCCTTGAGGAATCGCACGACTAGGTCGTTCTTCCCCAGTGACTGGCCAGACACAGGTTTTGTAAACGCTGCTATAGCCGCCACGTACACTTTGAGCGTGGATCGGGTTCTGCCCTTATCCAGCAGCTCTTGAAGGAAGGAAAGCACTTCCGTGACACCGCAATCTACGGGTGAAAAGCCCTGAGCTTGACACCAGGCAGAGAACACAGACCATTTCTAGGAGTAGAGCCGTCTTGTAGACGGGGCCCTTGCCTGCGTGATCGTGTTTAGCACTCCCTCCGGGAGGATAGCGGGTACCCGTTGATGGCCCATGCGTGCAGGGACCATTGCTGGGGGCGAGGATGCCAAATCGAGCCCTTGGTCTCTCCTCAATGGTATTGGCCACGGGGCAGTGCTGGTCAGCTGCATCAGGACTGGAAACCAAGCCTGGTTTGTCCAGAGCGGAGCCACAAGCAGCACTGGGCATCCATTTTCCCTGATCCGTTCCAGCATTTGAGGCAGGAGCGAGATGGGGGGGAAAGCATAGAGGGGACAGCGGGGCCAAACGTAGGCCAGCGCGTCCTTGCTATTGGAGAAATATTTCGGACAGTGAGCGTTCTCGTTGGACGCGAACAGGTCCACCTGCGCTCTTCCGAATGTCTCCCACAGCAGTTGGATCGTCTGCGGGTGCAGCGACCATTCCCCTGCTGGGACATTGTCTCTGGACAGCCTGTCTGGTCCCAGATTCAGGTGACCAGACACGTGCGCTGCTCTCAGTGAAAGCAGGTTGTGCTGAGCCCAGACCAGGAGGCACTCCGTCAGCCTGTAAAGGTTTCGGGACTTGATGCCGCCCTGATGATTTATGTACGCCACCACTGACATGTTGTCCGACCGGACCAAGACGTGGTGACCCCTTATCTGGGGACAGAAGCGCCGCAGCGCGTTGTCGACTGCCATCATTTCCAGACAGTTTATATGTAGGAGCTTTTCCCGTTCTGACCACTGGCCAAAGAACGGTCTGCCCTCGAGCAGTGCTCCCCATCCCGAGGTGGAGGCGTCCTTGGACACCACCTTCACGCTCGAGGGAGTCCCCAGACTCACACCTGACTGGTACCAGTCGGTTTTCTTCCAAGGCTCCAAAGCTGAGACGCATTTCAGACCGACCCGGAGGCGAAACGACCAGCGGTCCATGCCCTGGGCGGAACCCGCGCTTTCAGCCATAGCTGCAGTGGGCGCATGCGAAGCAGCCCCAACTGGAGCACTGAAGCTGCTGAGGCCATGAGACCCAGCATTTTCTGAAACCTTTTGAGCTGGACAGTTGAGCCGCGGCGAAAAGATTTCGCGGCGCGCTGAGTGTCCTGTGCGCGCTCTGGCGACAGATGCGCTGTCATAGATAGCGAGTTCAGCACTGTTCCCAGAAAAGATATTTTCTGGCTGGGAGACAGCGAGCTCTTCGCCCAATTGACTGTGAGACCCAGATTCTCGAGATGTTCGAGTAATGTGGCCCTGTGTTCTATGAGCTCTGATTGTGATCGAGCTAGAATCAGCCAATCGTCCAAGTAGTTCAAAATTTGCATGCCCTGAAGTCTCAGGGGTGCGAGAGCCGCGTCCATGCACTTCGTAAAAGTACGGGGTGCCAGGGACAGGCCGAACGGCAGGACTTTGTATTGGTATGCCTGGCCTTCGAAGGCGAATCTCAAGAATTGCTTGTGACTTAACGCTATTTGTATTTGAAAATAAGCGTCCTTTAGATCTATCGACATGAACCAGTCTCCTTGGCGCACTTGCGCGAGGATTTTCCTGGTTGTAATCATTCTGAACTGACGCTTCGTGAGCGTTCTGTTCAGCCGTCACAGATCTAGAATGGGTCTGAGACCCCCGTCTTTTTTCGGTACCAGAAAATACCTGCTGGATAGACCCCCTTCGCTCTGAGCCTGAGATAAAGGTTCTATAGCCCCTTTGCTCAGTAGTTTCGCTATCTCGGCTCGAAGTAGGTGAGATACTTCATTTTTTACCGTCGTTTCGACTCGCGCCGCGCAACGGCGGGGGTGTCGAGCGAACTGCAGCGAATAGCCTCTTTTTATAGTGTTCAGCACCCATTCTGATACCCCGGGAAGCTTTGCCCACGCATCTGCATGAAAAGCTAGAGGTAGAATGAAATCTGGGCTCTGGCCGTGATATAGCGGCGGCCGGAGAGCTCCGGTGTGCTGAGAAATAGACACTGTGTTTATAGTGTGCGAGGCGGGGGGTGCGCTGATCACAGCGGGCAGCCTGACCACGCTAGGCTTCTCTCTGACGGGATGTGGAGAGAAGGCGAGCGGGGCGAGCCCCGTGGGGTTCGGCATGTCTGTGAGGGAATATGGGCGCGGGATAGCGGGCACACTCGCTGCACTGAGAACACTGTCGGCTCCCGCCAACTGAAAATGTGTTGGTTTCGTTTTTACAGAAACCGTGGGACATGCTTCATGTAGTGTTTGTGGGCACTGTGTTGTGGGCACGTACACTACATTTATTGCACAATCGACATGAGTCGATTTTTTTTTTTTTTTTTTTTTTGCTAGCCCTGTATTGTGGCGGGCTGTGTCTGCGTGTGGGAATGGGCACTGAGACGTGGGCATTCTTACAACACTCATAACACCATCGGCCGTGGCCTGGAATTCCAGAAAATACACTCTTTTTGGGATTTATCTGGGTCGCCTTAAAGCTGGCGTTTGTGTGCAGGCAAGCGGGCTGTGGTACTAGCTTGTTTACTGCAAAATACACTGGAACAGTCACATTGTTTGGAACTGAACGAGCGAGAAGTTTCGGTAGAGTCCGGCCGCGGCGAGACTTAAACACCGTGGGCCTTAGCTGACTGTATGTGTGTTGGTTTCTTTTACAGAAAACGTGGCACATGCAGTGTGTAGTGTTTGTGGGCACTGGGTTGTGGGCACATTCACTATAATTAATGCACAATTGACATGAGTCAAACTCATTTGTGCGAGCCCTGCACTTTGGCGGGCTGTGTTTGTGTGTAGAAATGAACACTGGGCTGTGGCATTTTTAATACACTCATAACACCATCGGCTGTGGCCGGAATACCAGAAAATACGCTGCTTACATGATTTTTCTGGGTCGCCGTGGAAACGGCATTTGTGTGCAGACAAGCGGGCCATGTTACCGGCTTGTTTACTGCAAAATACACTGGAACAGTCGCATTTTCTTGGAACTGAACGAGTGAAAAGTTTGGGTGTAAGTCTGGCTGCGGCGAGACTAAATTTTTATCCGCTGCGAGAGCTGGGCTCGAACACGGGTCTCCCGTGCGAAGGCTTTAGGTTTCGCCACTGAGCCACAGGGGGAAACAACAAAAGCTTAAAATAGCCCAAGATGATAAAGAGCGTCATCACAGTTTTGTGTGCGTCGGCGTTTGTTTGCAGGCGTGCGTGTAATACAACAGGCTCATTGCTGCAATATTGACATTTTCAGCCGCTCAAACCAAGAGGAGCTGAGAAATGTTTGAGAAAAGGAGATTGGCCCGGCCTCGGCGGGACTAAAAACACACTCTTTCCTCATTTCGCCGGTGACGCATGCCCACGGGGGGCGGGGTAGCTTTCTTATAACGTAAAGAAAGCTAGCCGCGGTTTTGAAGCTGGCCTTCTCTACAGATGCAGCCATCTCGTCGTCATTAATGGCGGAAGCGGCGGCGCGCGGCGGCCGTTGTCCGTCAGCGAGCGACTCGAGTGAAGCTGGTGAAGCTGGCGGGCGAACCGGCGAGCTATCACGAGCTGGAGAAGGCTCGGGGCTATTTCGTCGACCTCAATGGAGGAAGCGGCGGCAGACGGCGGCCACTGTCCGTCGGTGAGGGACTCGAGCGATGCCGGCGAAGCTGGCGGGCGAACCGTCGAGCTTTGGCGGGCAGGAGAAGGCTCGGGAGCGCGCTGAGCACGGCGCTTTTTACGGCGCGGCGCTACAGCGGGCTGAAGTGCAGGCTCTGAGAAGGATGCCAGGCGAGTCCTCAGAGTCACCATAGGCAGTAGCTCACAGTGAGGGCATCCGCCGTCGACGAGAGCGAGAGCCGCATGATCCTCACCCAGGCAGGAAACGCAGATAACATGACGGTCCCCGTCGCTGAGTGTGGCTCGGCACGAGCCGCAGGATCTTTGCATCTTGAAAAAGACGCAGCTCTTTTAGCAGAGAGAGACAGACAGTGAAAAAATGTGTGTCGCAGCGGCGAACACACACACACACAGTTTGAAAAGGATATAACGCCGGAAAGCGTAGCAGGTACGGCGGCTAAAGGCGGCGATGCCAGCGACTTCAGACTCAATGGCTCGTCCCGCTATGTGCTTTTTCTCAGACGGCGTGGCTTCTCACTCCGGATCCAGCGATGCGTGATGCTTCGCTGAAGAGATGAAAATCAGTGTACCAGCCTTATCGAGCTATATTTATAGGGCGAAATTGCGCCCTTTTCTGGCTGGACGTGACGAAATGGGCGCGAAATGCCCCCATAGGATTATGTCACGCAGCACCTCTCTCGATAGGCTGCTGCTGTTTGCCGCAGGGCAGCCAATAGGCGCGCGAGCCGTCCTGCCTATATCTGCATGCTGCTGCACAGCGTTTTACATTAATTCAAAATTAAGTATAATTTTTTGCTTCAATATCTCGTGGAAAAGAGGTTTTCCCCATAGCGTAAGATATTACGCAGTACGAGAGATACTCTCGTAAGAGAACTCTGGCACATACCAATAACACTTATAAGATAACAAATGTTATGAATTAGATTTTATGGTGAATAACTGATAAATGTTTGATATTAAAATTATATACTATTTAAATAAACAATAAAAGACTAAGGCCGGGTTTCACAGACAGGGTTTAGACTAAACCAGGTCTAGGACTTTTAAGTAGCTTTTATAAATTTGCCTTTAAAAAAAAACATTACTGGTGTGCATCTTGAGACAAAACAATGCCAGTGACATATTTTAAGACATGTCAGTGCAGGTTGCTTTCAGTTAAAACAGCTCAAACATGCATTTTATTCTGGGACTAGGCTTAAGCCTTGTCTGTGAAACTGGGCATAAAAGTAACAAATTAACAATAAAATGGTTTAAAATGTACTTCATATTACAGTATGAAAAATGGTTTGCTAACAAGATCACATGCTATATATTCACATATGTGTCTGTCTTCGCTCTCCCCGCTACACTACACACTTGTCAAACATTTTCGCGCCTAGCGACTTAAATTACAGAGGGAGGTAATGCTACATAAATTCCATAATGCACTGTACTCCGCACCTCTTCCTCTAAGAATACACCCCCACTGAATATAAGACGTGAGATTCTATACTTTATACTCCGAAAGGACTGTGTTCAATGGACCCTGGAAAGTGAGAGCCATTACATACTGTTTTTATGTCTTTAGTAAGGGAGATACCACATAATAGGCCCTGTGTTCCAGGAGGTTTAGACGGTACACAATAATGAAAGGTATTTGGTTCGCCAAGCACCGCTCCTGAAATACAGCAAATTCAAAGAGACAACGCATAGCGACAGTCTACCAGCATTCATGAGCACTCGAGAAGGAAAACATTGGGAGCTGAAATAGACCTCCAGTTTGTGTGAGGTACTGATAGTAAAAACAGAAGTTGGCGTAATGAGTGTGGTTTGCTTTACTGAGAATCTGAACCCCCCTGGGAAACTGACAGTCTGGAGGTGAGCTGCTCTTCAGCATTCACGAACGCCTGTTTACACGCTCATCTTAAATTGCGAGTCTTCGCCTCCCTTTGTTATTGTCAAACTCCTCTGTTGTTTTGTTTGTAAGAATGAACACGAGAGACTTGAGATCTTGACTGTGAATTTGGGCGCGCACGTACGTTCAGTTAGATTTGTCAGAGACATTTTTCTCAGTGCATAAAGATCGTTTTCATATTCAGCGTCTGAATGCATGACTCATGGCTCTGAATACTGCAGCAGAAGGGAGCTCCTCAACCACTTTGCTAATTATCACAGATTGAATCATTTTTAACAACTGAGCCCAAATGCAGCCAGTAAAGAGGGTGATCTGTCTAAATCATTTGCTCCATGCATTGGAAATGGAACTCAGAATTTCCTGTTAATTATTAAGCTTTCCCCATCAAATGAATTTTAAATCATCTTCTGTTTGGGTTTCTGTAAAGTGAACCCAAGTTATGGCCTGTTCTGTTATGGCTTTTCAAAGAAGATTTAGTAATGACTGAAAACGATATGATTTTTCACACTATAAAGCTTGGAACTTTGCCCACATCGTCATGAAAACAAAAATAGCATCCTAACTGTTCGATTTGCCAGGGATGGAAGAGACATATGAAAGCATGAAAATAAAGACTGACATTAGCTATAATCTGTAGACATTTAAAAATACATTTTGAATAAGCACATTGGATATGGCTTTTTGAAGTCAAGACTTGTGCATTATCTGCTAGCACTGAAGTGAAAAAGAAGTGACAACGAAGGAGAATTTGCCCTTGTTGGTGTCAGCTCAATCAGCCTCCTTTGGAGGGCACTGTTTTGTGGCACAAACATATGCTTGCTATCTCAGCTGACCACATGTCCAGGCCTTAATAATATCTGACAGTAAATATATAACCTTGCCATCTGCTCGTATAACGGTGCTGTGCAAAGCGAAAACGCAAGTAACTTACAACATTGCAGGGTGGCACCCTAAAAGAAAGAACAATAAAATGGCAGGTCACGAGGGCCAGCACACTCAGTCTTTATTACTTAGATTAGTTTATAGAGCTAATAGAGCTGCATAGAAATGAGGCTCTTGGAACAGGTTCTTCAAATCAACATAACTTGATTTTTTTTAAATGTTGATGACCTGTACAAAATAAACAGATGTTGAAAAAGAGGGAAATTAAAGTTGGTGTACACACATCATTTATCCATGCATTCAAAAACAGCTAGACAAAGCACAATGGAATGGAACAGAACGTGGGGAGGGTCTGAAAACACACTGAGCACTCAGGCTGGTAGTCAGTTACCCCTTATTAAGATATTAATAAGACAATGTAGCAGACAGATGTCTAGACTAGGGTTGCACTGTATAGTGGTAATGAATAGATACAGATACAGATAGATACATGAAGAAGAAGAAAAAAAAACTCTGTCAAAAAATAACTCAAAATATTAACTTAATATTAAATATTAGTACGGTAAGTTACTTTTGAAATCTGAATTATGTGTGTGGGGGTGGGGGGTGGGGGTGGGGGGGGGGGGGTATCCCACGGTTCTTGTTTGAGTTTATCACTTTTTTTATTCTGTTGTGCCATATATATTTTGAAGAATATTTCAACAATATTTTGAGAAAAAGGGCTAGGGAAACTTTAACACCCATAATGCACATTGTACTGAGTTCGATCCGACTGTCCATGAGCAGGACTATGATCTGTAGTTTTTACAAAAGCTCTGGAGCTGTCAAAAGTTTTTCATCATCAGGCAGACTTTAGCTGAAAATTTAACTGGGAGATCTGAGTCCAGGTAACATGGAGAAAGAGTAAACATTGTTACATAGAAACATAGTACACATTGTTACATAGCTGGTTGAAAATTGGTGAACTAATCCTTTAAATTGTCATCTCTAAACTTTAAGATGTTCCATAGTAGTTTTGACATCTTACCGTTATATCTTGACAGCAACATAAAGTGTTGTCCCAGGACTGGCCCACATCTGGTGTGCGTTGAATCAACATGTACCAGATGTGGCCCGGATCTGGCCAATCACTATGTTGCTGTCTGGGTAGAATACTGCTGCTTTGCATGTTTAGTGGACTAATGAAGCCTGAGATTCTGTTCTGTCTCATTAAGAGACCAGAAACATCACAATAGCCGCATTTCCACTGTCGGGCCAAAAGGAAGCGTGCTAGTGAGGGCCAGTCACCTTTCCACTGTCACTTCCAGGGCTTAATCAGACCTCCTCTGGGCTTCTTTGGGGCCAACGGCCAGGGTTTTTTGCCAAACACCTTTTTGCCGAACACCTTGGTCTAAAAGCAGGCTAACTGAGGCTTGAGGAGTGGTTATGAACAAAGGTGGTTTTTGAGAGAGTCAACACCGCTGCCTGTTCCCCACGTTTTCATATCAGGCTACCAGCTAACCTCAATATTGATAAAAATTAATGAATAAAAATAAATAAAAATTTCAGCTCAAAACTAAATTTCAGACACCAGCAAGTATGTGCAATAACTTCCGACTACGATCTGATGGGAATTCTGGTAACTGTATGAGGCAGAAATATATTTATATTTTTTATATTTATATTTACGCTAAAGGTCACATAGGCTACAGCTGAGCCTGTAATAATATATTAATATATTATATATGTGATTTTTCTGTCTTTGTCTGAATATATACACTATATAGGCATATATCAATATGTATAGGCACACAATCTGCTAATATAAACAACTTGATCAAATACAGTACCTCATGATTTGAGAAATTCACTTGATTGACATGAAGGGTCATATTTTAACGATCTGAAACGCAAGTATTAAACGCGAAATTCAAGTAACTTTGTGGGCGGATCTCGGGCGCTGTTGCTATTGTACCGGCGGGATAAATGACTCTTGTGCCCGACAAATCTAAAATAGGTTGGTCTGAAGTAGCTACATGACTCATAGGTGTGGTTTTGGCGTAACGTCAAATAAACCAATCAGAGCGTCATCTCACATTCCCTTTAAAAGCAGGCGTGCTTGTTCCATGGCGGATTGCTATCATAATGGCGGATTCGCCAGGCGCACGCCAGGAGCGGTTCACAGTCGAGGAGACCGACGTTCTCGTCAGGGCTGTAAAAGACAGAGAAGTGACACTGTATGGGGATGGGAGAAACCCACCCAAATTAGCTTCGGTTAAAGAGGCGTATAATAATTTGGGTAAATGTCTAAGCTAGATTTTATGCCTATTTTTTCACATCTTCATGGACACCACAATGATTTCCCTTGTCTGGTAATACTTTTCCTTGTTATTATGTATGGTTTGCAAAATGGGAACTGCTGCGTCTGTGTAAATGAGAGAAGCAAAGTGTATGCGCTTTGTGCACACGCTACACTATGGCCAAGCATGCGCCCTTAAAATAGCATCTGAATAACGCGCCACTGACTTTAGACTAGGTTTTTCCTGGTCTGTGGTGGAATTGTTTTCTGAAACTGCAAAATAGCACCAGGGAACGTTTGCGCCGGAACACGCCTCCTGTTTTCGCTGAACCGCCCCCGGGAGCGCAAGTTCATTCCCTAATTTACCGATGTGCGTCTGTGGAGGGAAACGTCCGCTGTGTGTCGGGTGCAAAATAGTAATGATACATGGGTCGTGTAAAAAGTCAATTGTGCTGGGTGCAAGATGGGGCCCAAAATCTGTCTCAAACTCAAGTACAAATTCACCAACAAATAAGGCCTATAAAATATGTCAGTTGTCACTTTCTTATTCATTACACTAAAATGTATTACTTTAACTTCATCTCAGCACAATTTGATCGGAATCTACACAATAGTATTAATCAACTGCAAAATAAGTGAATAATAATGCAAATAAATTCTGATGAAGAATAGTGAAATTCTTCAGAGACATCCCAAAAAGAGACCAATTTACAAAACAGCTACACCAATTTTTAAGCAGAGCATTTCAGCACAAACTTTCGTCATTATAAAAAGCATAGAGTGATGCCTCTCAGTCCCAGCAAAGAATCCCAGATTAAGCTAGTGTGCTCAATCCTGGAATTTAACACTCAGAACTGAGCCACAATTTTGGGAACTACACTGGGCAAAGTGTTCAACACAGATTTGCTTGCACCATTATTTGATTTGCATAATTCCTTTAGTGAACTGGTTACAATGCAGCCAATTCATTCTTAGTGAATTCCCTTCTAAATGTCTAAATTTGTTTCATGTGTAATTAATCTGTCTAGATTAACAATTTACATATATGCAATCATCTACTTAATCATATCCTACAAGATCAAATCTGCAATTTTGGAAACAAAGCCAACAGAGTCAAATTGCTGATTTAGAAATATAGCTGTTTTTATATAACATCCCTTGTTCAAACGTAAAGTAAAAATCAAGTTTTGGATGCTAATATCCTCCAAGATATCAAATGATCCTTCTTCTTTGCCTTTATTTACATACAGTATATTAAATGTATTTGCTGACATCATGAGAATAAACAAGTTGTTAAAAGATAGCAGGTGCAGCAAGCGAACAGCCAAGCGATTCCCTGCCACCCAAAACACAGCAATCAACACATCTCATTGTGAGTACTATTTGTATTCAGACTCTATAATGATGCTCAGTGTAACAAACAGGATTTCAGCAGGAGTCTGAGAGACATCACATAGCTGAACCTGAAAGCACTGAAACACAAGAAGCCTGAGGCTCACTGAATCAACGTATGATACAGCATCATTAGCCTCTTAGCATGTCGTGAACCAGATGTTCATTTATAACTGCTGAATATTAAGTGCACACTGTTCTCTCTCTATTGCTCTACCCTCTGTAAAACATTTGAAAGTAATCCAAACCAAAACCAACAGACACATGCACAGCTTTTCCCCAATGCTCTATTCCGGCTCAACAAGGACCTCAACCGTTAAAGTGGTGAGAGCTCTACCTGCATTGGTCCAGGTTGCAGAATGTATAGACTATAGTGCAAAAATTTGTGCTACTTTTTTTTTAGTGGCCTTGGTTCCAGAAGTAGGCTATATTTCTCATGCATTTTGTCCATAGGAATTTCAATAGATCCTTCAATAAAGAGAGCTAATAAGGCTGTGATGCAGAATGATAAAGAATGTCTCAGTTACGCATGTAACCCTTGTTCCCTGAAGGAGGGAACAGAGACGCTTGGGATCACGCTTACGGAGCCTGTCATCTTCGAGTACTGTTAAAGTGAGCCAATGCACATTGGCGTGCGAGATCTGCATCTCACACTCCGCCCCGCGGCGCATGTATAAATATGGAAGTGGATGCACGCACCAGTTGTTTTTCGCTGAGGAGCCGAGCGGAGCCCGGAGTCAGCGGTGGTCCAGCAATAGTGGCGATGGGACTAGGTCTCCGTTCCCTCCTTCAGGCATGTGGAGGATACACATATGGACTGGGCGTTACCAGGCAGTACAACATTTGGAATGTCACTGAGGTGGCTCCAGCCTATTAACAGGGGGAGACTCACCGGACAGTGACGGCAGAGCGGGCTCTGCCAAGGGAAGACACAGGCTCGCCACAGGGAGCCGTACCATGGAAGAATACACATATGGGATCATCGTAGGGATCACAACATATGGGACCCAGCCTAACACAGGTTCCACCAGTGCATACGAGTGTTAGGCTTGACTTTGGATGCCGAAGGGTGTGGAGGAACTCAACAGGGTTCGGCTAAAGAGGAACTCTACAGGAGCAAGAATGGAACACTTATCCAGTCCATAAGAGTGGAATGGCACAGCAAGCCGACACTTCAAACCGGGCTTAAAGTGAAACTGGGTTCATGTGAAGGGAGCCCACGGGAAGCAATCGGCTGGACACATAGGCTATTTTTCTAGCGAACGTGTTTGGTGTCGCCCAGCCCCCGGCTCTAAAAACATCTGTCAGCGAGGCACCCTGTGTCAACGCCCAGGAAGGAGCTACACTCTCTCTTTGGAGAGGCTCACTACCCAGGTGGGCACGGTGCACCTTGGGTAAACATGATGTGGGCATACAGTGGGCCAACCTCTGCTTGGAAACAGCCTTCCCTTCTGCTGGTCTCCGTAACAGACAAGAGCTGGTCTGAGGTCCTGAGGCTTTGCATTCTGTCCAGTTATAACCACAACGAGCGGAAAGGACAGAGAAAAGCCAGGGCTGGGTCTGCCTTCTCCGGGACAGTGCTTGCTGGCTCACCACCTGCTCCCCTTTTCAAGGAAGAGGTAGGAACCTTGGGCACACATCCAGGCCGGGGTCTCAGGATATCGCCAGACCGATTGCGCATGCCACAACGCTCGTGCCCCGGAGGGCGAGGTCAGTTGCAGTGCGCAGCTCACCTATGAGCGGACAGTCTGGGCTACCCTCATGCATGTCCATGCGTGCCCTGGCCTGATAGACCTGTAGCAACGCCATGGCATGCAAAGAGAAGGCGGCTTGCCTACAGGCTTTGTAAGCTCTGCCCGTCAGAACGGATGAGAACTCACAGGCCTCAGGGGGGAGACGAGCATCCTCCGTCCAGAAGGTAGCGGCCGCCAGAGACAGGTGCACCTGTGTCACGACAGACCGCTTCACTGGAGGGATAGCCTCGTAACTCACCACCGCTCCTCCGTCAAGGATAGTGAGGGGGAGGAGCTACTCAGGCAGTTTCTGGCAGAAAAAGGTACTGTCCACGACCTGGTAGGCTCTCCATGCACTTTGGGAAAGAAAGGCACTGGGGTGGCGAGCTGAGAACCAGTGCGGCCCGCCCCGATATACCAATCATCCAACCGAGACTGTTCGGAACACGGTGGATGATTCTACTCGAGCCCGACAGCCTCGGCGGCCCGTTTCAGCATAGCTGACATTTCTGGATCTGGCAACTCCCAGAGGGAGATTACACAGCCGAGTCATCATTTCCAGAGGTCAGCTCACCGACACAAGAAGAACACCGACACACTCACTCGTTGAAAACTTCAACACTCTTCAGAGACATCGACACCGATTGGCTCCGAAGCGAAAGACAGTTGGTGCGTCTGTATTTATACCCGCGCCGCAGGGCGGAGTGTGAGATGCAGATCTCGCAAGCTAATATGCATTGGCTCTTTTTAACAGTACTCGAATATGACAGGCTCCCTAAGCGTGATCCCAATCAGTCGACAAGTCGACTACATTGAATGTGAGCAAATGAAAGGGAACATGTTTAGAGTGTTTGGAGTACATAGTGCATAGAACGTTATTTGGGGCACAACAAAAGAATTGCACATTACATGAAAATTTGTAAATGACACAATCCAGTGCTTTTCACTGGAAAAAAACCCCAACAACTTTACATAGCTGACATGACATGTTAGAAAAAAACACGAGCTTGTAACAGAATTAAATGTTTTCTTGTATTAAAATTTTTTATTTTCTTGATTTCCTTTTAGCTTTACATTTTTCGGATGAACAACTAGAGAAAAACAACCAAAACAACTAAAATTACAGAGTGAAAATTATAAGAGCTCCTACTTGTAGTATGTGACTGCTTCAGATTAATTTAGGAGTTGATAGTTGGGCCATAGAAATGTATAAAACCCAGTATAAGGATGTGAACAGCGCAGAATAAAATGTCATGTGTTGTCATCTTGAGACTGAGGTAATTATGACATGGTGTGAATCTGCACCTGATATGCTAACTTCTCCGGATTATGGGTAGTGTAGTTCTTCTCCAGTACTTCTATTCTGATCATTTTTTTTTCCCAAATGAGGTTGAAATCACAAAGAAAATGCTGCAACACAGGCTGCAACACAGGCTCATTGGAAAAACGTACATGTGGCAAAATTTTAGCAAAACGCATAATACGTACCATTATGTACATATCACTGCAGTTTCCAACAGAAATGAACACTAGAGGCAATAAAACAGCAAGCACTTTTAATCGTTTTCACACACAATTATGAATACAGGGGCAGATTATGAATTAATAAAGACTTGTTTTCACGCGGCTCATTGCACAATCATGACCTCAAAACACTTTTTACCAAAGTCCATGATTTGTAAACAAATATATTTTGGACATGTAGTAGAAGGAAATCCAAGGCACTATTCTTAGGAATTGATAAAAAGCCTTTATTTGACTGGCTATTTCATGATAGAAAATTTAAAAGACATGGGGGAAAAAAACAACCCACGCGTTGCGGCACAAACAGCCTTCTTCAGGGTATGTTTTTCAATCATCGGTCTGTGCCCAATATATTTTGGAGTTTGCTTCACTTAACCAGTTCCATATGTTTGGTTTTACTGACCTACCGATCTTGATCAATAGCTCAGCTGGTATAGAATTGTACCTGTGATGCTGAGAGCTCGGGTACGAATCATGGTAAAGACAAGTCACAATAAAAGAGCTCAAAAGCAAGCTAAAATGGCATGGTTACGATTGCGTTTTTATGTCACATTTGCTTTTGTTAACACTATCGGGTAGGTGTACGTTATTTTAAAACGGAGCATTGAGCTTTTAGCGCCACTCACCGGAATTTTAAATTCAGAACTGCAGTTATGCGTACAAACATCAGCGCAATAAAATGTTGCCATATTCAGGTTAATCTGTTCCGGAAAAAAACTAAACATGCTTTTAGCGCCACTCACTCGACATTTCACTTTGAAACTGATGGAAACGTGAATGATGCAACGTATTTTGTGTTTTGAAATATTCTGTTGTTCAACAATACTAGAGCTCTTACATAAATGATTTACGTTAAAATGTTTAATGACTGGTAAGAGGATCATAGCTATAGGTAACTTACTGCATCCATACTTCACGCATTTGCAGATTTTTAGATGAAAGACAGGGTAAATACATTTAACGTGAATGCACAAGATCCACATGCATAACCACTCTAAATGCACAAATGCACATATTAAAGCATAGAAACAATCAATTTTAATTGTGCAGTCTACAGACAATTTAGAGCCTATAGATTAATGCACAGTTAACTGCACAGCAACTGTACATTTGTCTAAAAAAATAGATACCACTTATGATATTTTTGGTTCAGATGCAAAGTTTATATTTATTATTTGCATTCAATTATAAATTTTACAGTTTTGTTTTTCTGTATTATTTTACACCCCTGTCTGCAAAAACACATTTGTATCAACATAAAGTAAGACTTTTTTCATTATTATGAGCTTTGTATGTGAATTGGGAATATGTGTATGATGTTCCACTTCTTCAGGCACATTTTTTTTTGCATAACTGCCCAATTACATCAACAACCCCCTATAATCCAACATAATATTTAAAATTAGATGTTTTGAAAGTCATGCAATTATTGTTGTCATCATCGATCAATGCCAATTGGCTAATCATGCCCATTACTGATGCATTTTCAATGCAGTTACTTAAAATTGCCATCAGATATTCAAGAAAAGCTATAAAATCTCGCAGTGCATCTCATGTCATGAAATTTGAAGGTTATTGAACAAGCAATATTGTATTACACTTAATATGAATATGGACAATGGGGTTTACACAAGTAGGACATGTTTTTGGAATAACTTATTTTGTTGTTTGAGGACAACATTCCTGTCACCAAGCCCTAACCCTATTCCAACTTTGCCCCAGAAATCAGAGAAGAATGACTGGTTGACCGAAATGCTGTTCCAGGAGAAACAAAGGATGTTGATCCAGGAGCATGTCCTACTTGTATACATAGTATAGAAGAATGCATTATTAGTCATAAACAAATCTCACTGTATTGTGGTCTCTGAATAAACTTAGCTTTTTTTTGTCCAGTGGCCTTTCTCATACATGCAGGCTTGAAAAGGAAGAACAAATCAAAAATAGATCAAAGCGGCCCTGGGCTTGGAAAGTCAGAATGTTTAAATTAAAGTCGCACTCAGTAACTGGGCCTCGTTCTCTAGGGAGCAGGGAAATAAAAAAAAAATCAAGTGCAATTTTTGAGTGGGTGCAGTTGCTTGTTATCTGGCCCTTTTAACTCAGGCTCTTGAGGGAAGTGCAACCTTTATCAGACATCACTGCAGATGCTGATGTGAAGAGCCAGGTTTTGGAGAGACAGAGTGTATGTTGTAGGTTGTGTGGTCTGTACAATCCGTCAGCATTCACAATGCATGCTCTGAGCCTCTCAGATGGTCTTTTTCCATGCATTAGCTTGATGAGAGTCATACACTGGGGGGCTGGCCATGCATCCATCTAATCACCTAGAAATGTGTAATCATGTGAATCCCTAAAAGGGAAGATTCAACACCTTGGAAAATGTGAGTTGGGAATTGGTCTGTGTTTTGCCCCAGAGCATAAGCGGTGTGCAGTGAACAGTAGCTCGGCCTTTATGGTCAGTGAATAGAGAAAGTTCCATCTTCAGGGCATGGCAGAGCCAGGCCTGACCAAACTGGAAAAACACGCCGATCTGAGCTGACTTTTCCATAATGGAGGCTGTCTGTGTGATCTGGGCAAATAGACTAGGTGTTGCGAGGGGGGAGGCAAGCACCGTGAGGACCCACGCGCCCCGCGTTGCGGCAATTGTAATATTAAGATGCATTGAACAATACTCTCTAATTCTCTTCTCAGCTGATCTGTCTCAAGTGTTTGGTTTCTCTTTCAGTGCCTGCAAGCAAACAATTACAGTACCTATTGAAGTGCATTAACGTGGTGTAATGTGCTCGATGCAATTACCAATTCTAATAACCTTGCCCATTTAAATAGAGATGGGGAGGAGATTGCCACATGGAACGGGTAATAGTTTGAAGTTGATCTCTGATTTTTATTGCTTTAATGAAAATGTAGTGCGCTGATTTGCCATTATAGGTCCATTGGTGTATGACATTCAGGGATAAGAGAGGTAATTTTTAACGACGCAGATGGCGGGCCATTTTTCATTCTACGGGCCATGCACTTTTGTCTCTGCAGTGTGAAAGAGGAAATATGAGAGACTTCAGGGTGACCAGTACCAAGACATCTTATCTATAAATGGAGAAATATTTCACCCAACGTAGTAGTATGACTGTCAGCCATGATTCAATTAGATCATCTGCGAGTATAACACATCTAACCTCTCTTGAACAAGGCATGAGAAGGAAGTCAAGGCAATTTGGAATTACTTATCTGCTGGTATATAACATCAAATGACAAATATCAGCCTCTCCCAGCATTATACTGATTACACTATTAGACAATAACAATAGCTTCTTGAATCGTCCATCTCTATCTCACCTAATCTGATTTTAGACCATTAGCTACCATATGGAGATGGCAGAGATTGTGTGAAATTGCTATTATGCTATAGACCACCACTATTTGTAAAATATGGTCATTAGTATGAAGACTAAATAATTGTGTAATGTGGAGAGGGCTGAAAAACATATGCAGGCCTTATCTTGCATTCGTCTCCAGCTGACCATCAATACTGACTTTCAGCAATACAACAGGGAAAATAATAGAACACAAATTGAACAAAGGGGCATTATTTGATATAAAATTATCATTATTTACTCCCTCATGTCATTCCAAACCTGTATGACACAAAAGATTTGAAGTTGTTTTGTAACCAACAGTATTATTTATATACTATTACAGTTGTTATACATAATTTAGAATTAGCTTACATGTTTATATATCTTCAGTTTGTATGTTCATTTTAGTTTCATTTTTAGTAAATTGGTCATTTGCAATATTTCTAAATAAAGGGTTAGGGTTAAAACAAACAAAAAACACTAAAGCCTATTTGTTATCTTTTATGTCCCACATAAAAAACGTAAGTCATACAGGTTTGAAATGACACAAGGAGGAATAAATGATGACATAATTTACTTTTTAGAGTGAACTGTCCCTTTAACACTGCCAGTGAAGTGCACAAGTAATACTGATTATAAAATCACTGTCAATTTAAATCGAGAAAGATTTGATGTGTATCAAGGTTAATGTGACCCTGCCATTCAGTCTAAGTCAGATCTGATTACAACTGAAATAAAAATCAGTTTGGAAAGTATATGAGAATCAACGCCTGTCTCAGTTAGTAGTTTCCATTGCAATTAGGTCATAGTGGTATTGGAAAATCCTAAAAATACGGCCATGTCGGCAGTGTTTCTAAAAGCTGAGATTACTCTGTCACAGGGTAGTGGGTCTTGGAGAAGCCCAATCATAATGCTGGATTTGCACTGAGAACTCCCCACTGATTAGGGCTCAACACCTCAAGTGACACCCTTCATGTGCAATTTGCTAAAGCCTTATCTACTGATGCAGAGGAACCTGGTAGATCATTACCATTATCTGTGCAAATTCTACAATATTAAAGTACAAAAACACAAAATGTAATCTATTTATTATGAGGAAAAACTATATTCACCAAGATCTGAGTGCACAGCCCTGTCCCAAATGGCACACTTAATATGCACTTGTGGTTCTGGGATGGCTGCCGTGTGCATGTCTCCACAAAGTCCATGAAACCTTAGGTTGTACTTCCCAGTTATCTTTTTATATTTTAGAAGGGTTTCACAGAAACAGTGGCCAGTTGCCATTTTTTTCTTTATACACCATTTTTCTTCCAAGTCTTGGCCAACAGATGGTCTGAAGATATTAAGTAGAAATGTCTTAACTTAAATGAAGTCCAGTATAATTAAAACCACAACCCTCATTTTCATCAACACTGTCATTATTATTATATTACATCGATACACCAGTAGGTAGTGACTAGGTCTTTGTATGAATGAGTCATTGACACTGATTATAAAACACTGATTCATTCAGAAACCAAACTGTCTGAATTTGAAATAGCATTTTAGTATACTACTCATACTATGTTCACCACATATTTATCTTCTATCTATGGCAGAAATAGAAAGAGTACAGTAGCCTATGGTATTTTTTTCATTTGTCATTGACTTTGAGATTCAGTCACAATCAATAATTATTAACTCATTCAGGAACGAGTTATTATGAATAATTAATTGAAAATTTCACTTAATAAGATTCATCCAGAAATACCTCTACTTTGTGTTTGCTCTGCACAATTATTCTTCTGTGGCTTAATTTGGACCTTTTCATTGACCGAGCAAAAACAGACAAATTAACTGGTAATACTGTGTCTAAAATGTAGGTTAATCACCATTAACTTCTTGTTATTTAGTCTGTTGTGTAAAAGGCACATGCAATCGTGCTGTTTGAATTTTAACACATGCTGATACGTTTGTCAGTGGATGGTGTTTGCTGAATATTTATTACATGTTTTCCACAGTGGGACTGAAACACAAGTACTCAGTACTCAGGCCAGGCTTCACCTACTCAGCTTCCGTAAACACACTGTTGATTTTTCCATCATCGATTTGTGGATAATTCCACATAATTACTTTTATCTAAGCAGTCATACCAGGACACTTTCCGGCTGGGACTTTCCTCCCTGGGGCGATGGGGTCAAGTTTTCTGAGTGACACACACACACACACACACACACACACAATTAATTAAATGCAATTAAATACTTGGCGCACTCATGGGGGGAAAGAGTGTTAGAGAAGCTCCCAACACACACAAGCGCAAACCTCCCTCTCTTTCACACTCACCCCTTATGGAGGCTCTCTCACACTTGGGTCACGCTCAATCATAGCGAATTTCCGCTTAATCTAGCCAACCACTTGGACTGCAGTCATTTATGCTAAGCTCTGTTATTAGCCGACTGAATGGACAACGAGCAAGCGGGAATCACTGCTTAGTAATTATGATTGCTCTTTCAAATGAAGCATAATGATAGACACGTTTCAACAGATCTCCTTGAAGTTGCCATGTCAATGCCAATGGAGTTTATTTTTCATTTCTGAATGCATGATTCCTTTCATTAATACGTGACAAAATTGTTAGAGATATCATACCATTCACCCTTTGCCTTTCCGAGAATTGCAACCACAAAAAAAATAAAAAATACCACTTGAGTTAAAATCTATCATAAAGTTTTATATTATAGTTGCAACCACATTTTTATATCTGCAGCTGTCAAGAGCAATTGGACCAAAATGAAGACTATTAGCAGAACAAGCAGAGCGGGAAAGCCTGAGTCATACTGTTGATTTTCTGATACTGCAAATATGCACCTGTCACTTGTACCTGCTTCCATTACACATCCACAAGCTTATCTGAGACTATTTAGATCAGAGTGCTTTTGACAAACAGAGATAGCTGAAATAGATTGGTAGTATAGTAAAAAGTACCCTTAAAGGATTTATTTCTTTATGGAACAAAGACATTTTTAAAGAATTGAAAATTTCTTTGGTTACCATGTCATTTTAATGTTTTTCAGCTATTTACTTTAAGTGACAATTGTAAAAATTCCTGACCATTAAAGGGATAGTTCATTCAAAACATGACTTATCTTCTTCTGTGGAACACAAAAGAACATTTTTAACAATGTTTAATTTTTGTTTGTCTATATAGTAAAAGTAGTCCATGGACACAAACAAAATCCTTCAAATATCTTCTTTTGTGTTCCGCAATTTTTTTTAACCCTTTAACAGGTGTTGTTTTTGTTAGGAATGCGACGGATGCTGCACGAGTCTTTCATGTAGAACACCTGACAGCTGTTCTCTTGAGGGAACGCCGAGACCTCTCCATGACATGGATATCAATATGTCCCCACACCGTAAGGTAGCATTGCCCCACAGTAAGATTCAAGATATTTGCAGTCAAAAGCATCACTCCTGTTTAAACTAAAAGGGCTCCATGTGAGCCACACAGAGTTGGTGCCAATTTGTTGTATCTTTGATATTTAAGATGGATTTGCACAATAACCAAACAATTTACCACTAGACTACCACATCTTAATGTGTACTCACAGATACCATTGATTGGCAAATTTCCAGGGCAAAGTCATTTCAAAAGTAATTCACACAATCAGGAATTTTGTGTGCAAGATTTCCACACGCGAATTTTGCAACATGCTCAAGTTTGTCACAAGAAAGCTGCTTGGTTCGAAGGTGACTTCTGTGTTTCATATGTTGCTACACCACAGACAATATAGACCAGTGTTTCCCAACCCTGTTCCTGGAGGGACACCAACACTACACATTTTCCAACTCTTCCTAATTGATCACACCTGAATCAACTCATCAAATTGTTAGTAGAGACTCCAAGACCAGAAATATATGGGTCAGATAAGGGAGACATCCAAAATGTGCACTGTTGGTGTGCCTCCAGGAACAGGGTTGGAAACACTGATATAGACAATGGAACTTTTTACCCGCAATATTTTGACAGGACTTTCAATAGGAATCTGCGAGATTGGGAGTTTCCATGATGGCAAAAAAGTTCCCTATGCAGATTTTGTTCATTTTAAAACTGGTTTGAGAACATAACTTTTGTCCCAGTGAAATTTCGCCAATGTGATCATACCTTTGCGCTTACATTAAGATTATTATATTGTTGTTGTTGTTTCTTCTCTAGGCAGGACTGCCAACATGATGCATGATGCCCTTGTTTGCAGTCTATATGAATTTCACTTGATGTGGCGCTTGTGATTTTCATCATAATATAATACGTGTTTTACAGGCAGCGAGAGCCTATTTCCCATATAAGACAATAAAGAAAATTGCTGTCAATCCATAGGAATGTCTCCATTATGTTGAATTGGCCCTATTAGAGAACATTAAGCATATTCAGTCCTCTCTGAGCCTGCGTTTATGACACACGCATTCAGTCACTTCCATTCTGGCTGAGCCTGTTTTGCAGGGGAATGAGATAACAGCCAATCCCCAGTTAATAGCTACCTCTTGCCCTTTCCCTCATCATTCAGTGGTGAACAACGCTTGATCCTGGTCAACCGAGTGAATACATTGAAGCACTGAGAAGCTGTTTTATTGTTTTTATTTTATTTTTTTGCGTCACAGCTGTGAGGGCAAAGGTAAATTAATTTTTATTTTTTTTGTGTGTGTGTGAAGCAGAGTCATTCTGTTCTGGCATGGTTAGGAGCATGATGGGAAATACTGGGGAGAAATTTGCATGTAGTGGTTCTCTGAAAGAGCATAGCATGTTATTCACAGTGGCTCATTTAACATGGCTGTTTGACTCCCACTTCACCAAGGCAACAGTGGTTTTCACTTTGCCTGCATGATGTTTTTTTTTTTTTTTATACAAAAGCAGGGCATTCTATCTTAAGCTGCAATTTCACTACAAAGTCGAGTAACTGTGAGATATCTTCTGCACTTATTTACTCTTAATTATGAGAATTTCACATGACAGGACATCACATTGGTATAATTGCCGTTTAAGTAATTATCCTTATATACAGTTATTTTTGGTAGCTTTGTCAAGAGAACATAGCTTCAGTTCTTGAGTTACCATGTGCACATAAGCCCATATCTACCATGTGTTATTCTTTTCATTGTATTTTCTAATATTACATAAACCATCAGTGGGGTTAACGTGACTATATTTTTAAAGCCTTCAAACTTTGTATTTTACAGCCCTTGAACATTCTTAAGAGTTACTGTCAAATCCAGTCAATGGCACATTTGTAAATGAAGCATAGTTTTACTTTAGGCAACACTATTTTAAGAATGCTCGCATATTTCCCCCCACAGTTGGGAAATATTTTGACATTTAATTAAATATAGCCTAAAGTACTGTTAGGACCAATACCAAATGACATCAGGTTATTTAAGTGAAAAAATTAAATTACCTTAATTGCGTAAAATTGTCGGTTATCTGAAAAATTTTCCTCATGCATAGGAAGAGGAAGTTCTACCTGAAAGACTCAGAGGGCAGGTGATCGTTTGCTTGGTATTTATTCTGTAAAGTATTAACAGTAGTGAGCTCCTAACTAACCCGTGCTTAGTCCAGATCCTGGGGGTAGGGGTGAACTGGGGGTAAGCACCGGGTTGGCTCCGCCCCTGCCTTCGTCTTCAGGCAGGATCAGCCGAATCTGCATCCCCCAGGATTGCCACGTCATTCATATATACTAATAGGTCTGGCCAATCACTGCTTGATATAAGCATGGAACTCTCCGTTTCACATTCACAAGCAGTGATTGGCCAGACCTATTAGTATGACGTGGCATTGGGGTCTTCCTGGTAGAACTTACGCTTAAAGCTAATTTCTTTCGTTAAACTTACTCAGAGGAGGATTTACTTTTTCTTATCTTTTTTACGGTGGAAATAAACCAAACAATGGATAAAGCAGTGACAGTAAATTCAAAAGCAAATAGAAATGAATTCTAGAATTAATTCAACTGTTCTAAATGTGAAACGTTCCCAACACAATACTCAATAATGTGTTGGTTTGGTGTTCAGAAAGGTAAAGAAAAATAAGAACATGTAGGCTAGTATTTGGAACAGTGTAATCTAAACAGGTTGGTAAACTCTTGAAAGACAGTCCCACTAATGCAATATAGATGACCGTTTTTAATAGCAATTAAATTTGTCTCTGAGGAAAGCTTTGACTCTGTTATTAAACTGCTTCACTCAATGACAAGATGTCGATGCATCTTTGATACAGTGATTTTTTTACAGACATTAACATTTGACAGTATTAATGTAAATATTAAAACATTTTAAAAAATCCATCAAACTACCTAAGAGGCACTGCTACATCATTTACCGGTAAATTAATGAATGATAACACAAATGCTATATCTGAGCTGAGCATATAATTAAACAATCTACATTCCTAATGATAATCTTTTTTAAATAAATACATAGAACATTAAAAATACAATGTAAACACCTGAAAGAAAATATCTTTACCAATGATATAAAAATGACTAGATGGGGGTTCAGTGAGATTTTATTTTTTTAAAGAAATGACTGCTGAAGAAATACTTTTTATTCAGCAAAGTTTTTTTTAGAAAAAAAAGTGACAGTAAAGACTTTTACATTGTTCTATTTCAAATAAATGCAAAATTTTTAAACATTCTCTAAAGAAATATAAAGCAAAAATATTCTACATTTATAATAGTAAGAAATGTTATTTTAACACTATGGGCCCTATCTTACACCCAGCACAATTGACTTTGTACACCGACGCATGTATCATTCCTATTTTGCTCCCGACGCACAGCCGACTTTTCCCTCCACAGACGCACGTCAGTAAATTAGGGAATGAACTTGTGCTCCAGGGGGCGGTTCAGCGAAAACAGGAGGCGTTTTCAGGCGCAAACGTTCCCTGGTGCTATTTTGCAGTTTCAGAAAACAATTCCGCCACAGACCAGGAAAAACCTAGTCTAAAGTCAGTGGCGCGTTATTCAGATGCTATTTTAAGGGCGCATGCTTGGCCATAGTGTAGCGTGTGCACAAAGCGCATACACTTTGCTTCTCTCATTTACACAGACGCAGCAGTTCCCATTTTGCAAACCATACATAATTACAAGGAAAAATATTACCACAGCAGCGAAATCATTGTGAAATCAAGATGTGAAAAAATAGGCATAAATCTAGCTTAGACATTTACCCAAATTATTATACGCCTGTTTAACCGAAGCTAATTTGGGTGGGTTTCTCCCATCCCCATACAGAGTCACTTCTCTGTCTTTTACGGCCCTGACGAGAACGTCGGTCTCCTCGACTGTGAACCGCTCCTGGCGTGCGCCTGGCAAATCCGCCATTATAATAGCAATCCGCCATGGAACAAGGACGCCTGCTTTTAAAGGGAATGTGAGAAGACGCACTGATTGGTTTATTGCACGTTACGCCCAAACCACACCTATGGGTAATGTAGCTACTTCAGACCAACCCATTTTAGATTTGTCGGGCACAAGAGTCATTTATCCCACCAGTATAATAGCAACAGCGCCCGAGATCCGCCCACAAAGTTACTTGCGTTTCGCATTTGATACTTACTTTTCAGATCGTTAAAATAGCGCCCTTTATCAGCATATTACATTTTTTTCTTAAGGACCATATGCAGATTGAATTATATATATATATATATATATATATATATATATACGCAATATCATATTGTCATCTTAGGTTCAGGCCTCTCTATTGAAAAGCTTGAAATTACTAGCCTCTGTGCGGTGCGTTTAGATCAGTGACAGCAGGATCAATAAAATGTCTAAGGGGACAGTCATTGGGGCCAGTATGAAGATAGCCTGTGTCATGAGAGCAACTAGGCAATTCATAGCCATCACAAACCATTCAGATTGTTAACATCCTGCGACCTCCTTGCCATCACAGGGGAAATGTCCACAGCTCTCTGAAGTGACTGGAACAGCGCAATACATTCCCTGCAATATGGAGTAGGCAGAAAGAAGTCAAATGAGTTAAATGTACACTCAGTATTCATGATACAGTAGGCAGATGATACCTGGATAATGCATGTCATCTGAGGTTCTTCATCAGCATCACGGGGGGCTTTTTCGTGTGCCAGTGGGCCAAAGATGGTCAAAGGAACTGGTCTACATAAAATTAAGTTCATTATAAAAGGGATTCGGACACAGCCATAGTTACTAACAGTTTGAACTACTAAATAAGAAACTTATTTGAAGTTAAAGCCAATTCAATCTAAAGAAAGCAAATCATACAAGCTGCAAAGGATTCACTTCAAAACCTGCTGATCTGATCACACATCAAATAATTATACACCCACTTCAAATAAATTGCAAAAGCATTTACAATCATGGTCTATATACACATTTTTATGAGAATGACAGGCAATATGATATACGTACAGTACACTTTATCCATTTATTTTTTGCTGCGTGACAAATTATAAAACTGATAGTTAACTAATTTAGTACAACTAATAGTTAGCTAAATTCTGATTCAGAAAACATTTTTACATGTCTCATGCTAGCAAAGACCTTACCAAATCTAATATTTATATAGCCTACTGCAGCAATTCTCAAACTGTGGTCCGCGGACCACTAGTGGTCCGTGAGGGTACTGCAGGTAGCCCGTGGAAAGGCAAAATAAAATATAAAATAATATTTTTTTACCTTAATTTTACCAGGAAATTAAATAAATAAAAAGTAAAGAGAATATGTAGGCCTATATTGATATAAAACGTAAATTAAATTGTCAAGTTATGTGATTACTAAAATAGGCTAAGTGGCGCTTGGCCATGACGTTCAAGTTCAGTGCCGTTAGAACCACAACATGGATCGGTGGATAGCAACAGATTAGGTGAGCATTTAGTTGTTTGTTTTTTATATAGGCCTAGCGTTATATTAGACAGACGATAAAAAGAGGAAGGGAAAGATGTGCAACTCCATTGCTATGAAAATAACCCTGTTGTTCAAATGAACCTGATTATGTGCAGTAAACTTTCTTTTAACAAGCCTGTTGTACTGATGTGATGACCAGTTATAGTTTTAGTGCTAGTAAGCCTATTTAGTGGTGCGGATTAATTCAGGTAGGACTTGGACTGTGTAGACATATTTTATTATGTGTATTATGGTGGTCCGTGAAAATTCTTGATTACAAATAGTGGTCCACACACACAAAAAGTTTGAAAACCCCTGGCCTACTGTACATTTATTCTATATAATCTATATTCTGCATTCTTTTTTCTATGTTCAGTGCTGTATATTATTGTGCAAAGTTGTGAACCACCTACTGTTATCAATCAACTATATGGTGGAGGAATTGTTTATTCCAATTATTACTAATCTTAAATGTAAGTCTTTACTGAACATAAGTCAGTGATTTTACATGGGTAAATGGGTAATAGGCAATCCAGTTCATGCTCTGTCTAAGAACACGGTTTAGCCCTGGTAAAATGATTGGCCTGTCATGGCTTATTGGTTTCATATTCATTAGCCTAGAACCATGATTCTTGAATGTGTTTAGATGTTTATAGTATTTGATATTTCTTTATACGCTATTAATTTTTCATGCAGAGACTTCAGGCAATGAAATTTGTAAGCTTGCTACTGTCGAATCAGGTCTTATTGAGGTTAGCAATAACTTTCTTGACAATTTATTTGACTTACTGTGGGATTCGCTGTAACACGAGCACTTAAAGAGTCCCAGGCAGTCCCTATGAAGAAAAGCTACAAAGAGCTTCACTTGAGGTTAGACTTTAATACACACCACAGACGGTGTCTAATAAAAACTGAAGCCAGATTTAATAGTTTAGTCACTAATTCAAATGCTTCTCTTGCCATTCAGAGCCACACAGACTATTGTTTCATTCTATAATAATGAGGGTAAAATTATCCAGGAGCTCATCTTCATTTAGTAATAAAAACCTGCTCTAAGAGAATGGAAGCGTTAATTAAACTTTATTTAACAGCTTGACAGTCCTGCGTGAGTCTGTGTGTTTTGCAGTTTCCTGCATCACTCTCTTGTGTATTTCCTTGACCTTGCGAGGAAAATAAAAAGAAAGGCAACAAACAAAAAGGCTAACGAGACGACACAAATGAGATGCCTAGAATCTTAATTGCATCCCCAATATAGGATCCATCCTCTGAACGTGAGACTCTTATCAACATACAAACAAGATGACTACGATAATGCTCCGATTCTGATGAATACGAAATCATGATTAGACCGGTACAATGCTCAGATTGCAGAGAATGCTTTTGTCTGAGGGTAGCCAGGCATTTGTTTATCCCTGGCTGTGAGAGGCAGTGCCGTACGTGGGTGTTTGTAAAGAGATGGTCCATAAGTCTGCAGGCAAGATACGCTCCGAGGAAAAACAACGTTTTGGATATCAAAATGTTGCAATTTGGTGCTTTTATATAACAAAGGCATGCAAATGCTGCATGTCAATGTGTGCAAAAAGGAAAAAAAGTATGGATGTTAGTTGTTTAGATTATTTCTCACAAGTACACGAGCCCGACAGCCATCATCCGGGTCGTCCAGGCTCAGGGAGAAGTGCTTAAACAGTAGTGTAGACAGCAGGAAGACCATGTTTTAGCTCTGTGGGATAGAGGTAGCGGGTGCAGAAATCATTTGCATCCGTTCCAGGGAAACAAAATGGCACAAGGGAGTGCTGTGACTGGGCCTATGAGTCACAAAGTATGAGGAAATCTACCGAGTGCTGTTTTGAGTAAAAAAAGGTTGGCACACAAAATGGCTCAGAGAGTATTGTAGCCGAGCAGAAAGAAGGAAATGCTGTCTAACAACAGTGGAGCCTTGGAGAGATGTGATTCAAGGACTGGAGGGGAAATAACAGCGGAACATCTGAGCTAATCAGTCTCATACAGGATGGCAGAATAATTCTGCATAATGATGTCACTCTCTCAGAGAGCTGCTGCAGGAAGCTGCCGACTGGAGTGTGAATTTTAAGCCTCGCGTACTAGAAGCTCAAGCTTCCGATGGTCTAACACTGCCTCAAAGTTGCTAGAAAATGACCACGGCTGTCTCACTCAATAACCTCTGCATCGCTTGTGCAAGACCTTAAAATGAAATATTCAACAGTTCTTTCCTAGCAGTGACAAAAACCCTGGATTTTCCCCGGCTTCAAAAAGCATGCATTTCCAGTGTGTTAGTAGTTATATACTGTGGTCTTTTTTCTTTTTTTGAGTGTGTGGTGAACCCAAAAACACATTTTAAATGGACACACATGAAAGCACATGCTCGTTTCTTTGTTTTATTACATAGTACTTTAGCATCATTCAGTTGGCAAAGTGGCGTAAAAAACATAGTTGTTTTTATCTTATCTAAATAATTCATACATACAGGGTACCTGGCACAATAAAAACATAAAACATATGTACATGTACATTACATGTTACATGATTTATAAATAGTACTGATTTACAGCATATACAATTTTCCAAAGCATGTTTTTTTGACTGCGGGGAAAAAATCATTAACATTGTGCATTTACACAATTTCCTATGTGTTTAGGGTTTAAGAATCAACATGAATTAAGAAGGAGCAATCTGGTGGTATTCAGGGCTTTGTTGAACAGATGTTACAAAAACACCAGTCTCTCTCTTTCTCTACACCACTTTTATTTTCATATACCACCTCATTTCAATGCAAATTTGAATATTAAGTAATGCAATTACATGATTTTAGGATATCCAGAAAACACTAAATAGACTGCAGCTCTGCTTAAATTCCTCCACTGCGACATTTGTAATAGAATCCGTCTACTTCACATTAACAGATTCATTATTAATATTTACTCATTAGGCATTGAATACAGTCATTACCTGTTAATATTTATTAATGTTGTCATTATTGATTCATTTGAAATAACCTTGAGTCCTGTTCACTAGCAGTGGTGCAATATTATTGTGGAGCTGTATAGCCTTTTATTGATACATTTTTCTGTTTTAAATAAAAAGATATCTAATAAAAAAACATATGGTTGAGCATAATTATCAAGAATTAAGTACAGTCTACTTTCCATATGGCTATTTGCAAAATCCACAACACTAAGTCATTAAATCCAGTTCAACACATCTCCTTTGAAAATGAAAGGATTGCGAGAATTCAAAGAATTCAAAGACAAAGAATTTTGCCTGTTCTTCACTAGCTAACTTGACTTGCTTTTGGATTCAAGTGTCTTAGAAGTTAGTATTTTAAATAAGTAAATGAATCCTTCTCTTGAGTTTAGTCTCTTCTTTCATCTGATGCAAGCAGGAGAAATTGAATGCTTTGCTAACAAAACCACACTGTTTTGAAGTTACCCTGAAGCAGGATTTCAATAAAGTTCAGTTAAATATTTGTTAGAATTAATCATATTACCAAAATCTTATCACCAAGGCTTGTAATATATATTTTTTTTGTAATATGTAAATCAAACCAATAATATTAATGAATTGAGAAGGGGAATTGCCTTAGTTGTATATGCTTATTTTGAATAACTGTTAATGTTAACTTTAGCTCCACAAGGCAGGCCATTTGGTCGTTTTTGTATATGTAAACCATTCAGATTTACACACTGGATAAAAAATATATGCTAGGAATAATAAAAATCCGTCAATAACTGCTACAGGGCAGGGTACTCCATGTTCTACAGATAGATCTAGTATATGTTCTCCTAATCCAAGCAGGTTACAATATGAGGGATACAGGAAACACCCATGTATGGATTTGCACTTGGTAATTTTTGTGCTTCTTTTCAAATATTTCAGGCAACAGCATGTAAGATCTACAATTTGAAGTACATATTAACCACACATAACACATTATGTAGTCTGAACCTAACCATAATTCTGTTTGTTTTTTCACTGCACTGAGGTTGATCATAATTAGCTAAATAATAAATATAATTTGCCCATATCAGTTCAGCTTTCGACAGGGGCATTTCAGTTTCCCCCATTACATGCTATGGGCATTTTGATTTGCATAAAAACTACTCATAAAAATGAGCATTGTGTATGTGTTCAACACAATGCTGTCATAGCACATGGTGCATAGTGCTATTTTGCGGCATTCCGCTAGCGTTTGACAGGTACAGCAGCATTATATTTAAAGTAGTCATTATTATCATACACTAGTGCCAGTGTGATTTATTTTAAATGCTGTCACATATGAAGAATGTCTGTGTTACATCAATTCTCTGCAGGTTTACTATGGAGCTCTGTAAACAGCACATACTAATACTTTGACCCTTTAGGACTTCCTGTATTCATATCACAACATATATGCAACCATCATATATTATATTGTTATTGTATATATTATTATTATAACAGTATTGTGTTATTATCTATGTGTATATAGACTAAAGTGTACATATATATGTATTTAAAATATTTTATAATATATTTCTACAAAGATGTGCACCTAAATTGTGTTCCGAATTATCATGCTGCTCTTGATCCAACAAAACGATGGTCTTTGAGATGATTCAAATCTGTTAAAATCTTCTTAACAACAAATCGTAATAAAATAGGTATTGGACTTAATCAGGTAGGTGAGTTATATATTTTTATTTCCTAATACAAGTGTCTGCAAGAATCTCTACTGACAACATGGCACAGAAACAGCATCCTTCCCAAACTGCAAAGACAACTCTTTTGTATGTTACCCAAGGAAAACTTCCTATCTCGAAATTCTTACTAAGGGAGCAGTGCTGCAGATGTTTCTCTCGCCACTGCAGTACAAAATCCATTTTGTTACACACAGCTAGAAGAGAGGCTGAAGGGGAATGACAGCGTGATGAGGGGGCAACATGGGCGGAAACATGGTAGGTCGTGGCAGGGCATGAAACGTCACAGTCATTGGGTGAATACTAGGTGGTGCCACTACCGATACCTGTTGAGGGGTCACGAAGGGAGGTGCAGTGGGCCGACAGATCTCTGGCCCCAGGGGGAGTCGAGATACAGGCACTACCTGGGAGTAAATAGGGGGTTGTGGGGGCAGGAAAGCAGTGTGGTGCTGTAGTATGGTATGACGTATTGTGATGGAGCCAGAAGGCAAGGAGGATGGCAGGTGAACTGGATGAAGGACAGCAGATGACATGGGCATATGAGGCCTGGATAGGACAGATTTGAGCTTGGTGGGGAACATCTGCTGGTGTAGCACCTGTCCATGACTCTGGATCTGCAGGAGGCAGTGTCTCTCCATGCTTTCTGAGGGGGCCTGAAAAGATGCAGAGGGTTGAAAGAGGCTGCTGGTGGTGTGGAAGCACTCCCTGCTCAACTTCTCCTCAGCCTGAATGCCTAGGTGTAATCTCTGCGGCGGGGTTTGAATGCTGTGCTGACATGATTTGTCGTGAGTAGCTTTTTCAGTCCTCTGCAGTGCTAACTCTCTCACATCGAGCAGGCAGGCCTGAGCAGCCGCTGAATACTTGTTGCAGTTCTTTAAGTGCGTTTGTGCTGCCTTAGACTCGCTACTAAGGATTTTACTATTCTCCTTTGTTGGATCTTCTGAGAGCTTTGAATCTGTCTCTAGTAGAGTTAGACTGCCCTTGGTGCATGAAGCATTGATCTGAGAGGAGGCGCTCTGTTGCCAGTCAATGCTCTCCACCACAGTATGACCCAGGGCATTGCTAATGGATGTAAATGTCTGAGGACCAACCGCACTGCTCTCTACATCATCAATACTGCATGAGATTTGGTCTGACCCATTCGAGCTGTCACACACGCCTTTTAAAACAAGGCATTTCAGACTTGACTCCTCCACAGCTTTGTCCTTTTCTCCCAGAACACTGTTTTTAACAGTGGTACATTCATTTGCAAGGCATGGAGTTTGATCTTGGACATGTGACTGCCTCTTTCTTTTCCTCATAATCCCATGCTTACAACAGGTAAGTTCTGAGCACCCATCAGAAATCTCTGCTGGTGACTGACAGGAATCGTAAGACTCATCTACATCACTTAGAGAATCTGTTCGTCGTCTTTTTGAAATTTGTCCTTCACATGGTCCATCTCTGTTAGTCTCTGGTGATGAAGGTGTCTCCTCTCGGCACACTTCGGCTACACTGGATCTCTGAGAGTGAGATGCGTCCTGGCTGCGAGAACACTGTCCTATGGTCGTCAGCTCGCCTGCAGTTGGATTGTCAGGCTTTTCCCTGCTGTTCCTAAGCACCTTTTCACCATCAGCACAGAACTCATCAGGGAGAATGATGCAGCCTGCTGAGCCGTTTACATCGGCTGTTGCCTCCTGCCTCATGCCTCCCACCCCTTCCTCAACTACGGGAGCTGTGCTGCTGTCCTCGGTCTGATTTTGAGCTGATTGCTTTGACTTCTCTAATGGATGCACTTGCTGTGAAGTGGTGCCTCTAAATTGGCTATCAAGTCCTTCCACACACTCAGGTCGTCTGTGGAATTTCTTAGATTTCACCATATTGCTCTCTGTTTCCCAGTATCTGTCTCTCCTCCTCTTCCGCCTCCTTCGCTTCCTTTTGCAGTGGCTCCTGTAATGACGTCGATCCCTGGTCCGCAATTTCTTTTCAGCCCTCTTACTTGCATGAATCCAATCTTTGGAATGTCTACACCTGTCATGTGTTTTCAGCCTGACACAACTCTCTGTGTCACTTGAAAACTGATAACACTTTCTGACCTTGCCTTCAAGTCCTTCGCTGGGACTGTTTTTGTGGCTGGCTGTGGATTCCTCAATGTGCTTGTCAGAGTGGCAGGATTTGAAACCTGAGCAGACAGATAATTCCTCATCAGTTTTGAGCTCAGTCATCTCCTGAGTGTCAGCAGACCTTCTAATCTGTGACCTCTTGAAGTCAAAATGGAGGGGGTTGCAACTGAAAGACAGGGATGGCTCTGTCCTTGTGAAGGTCACCATCTCGGAGGGCCACTGGAAGATGGTGTTACCATCTCTGCTTAAGACAGAGAAAAAAGGCTGGCTGGGTTTTGTGAAAAGGGAAGGTGTCTTTGCAGTTGCATCCTCCACTTGTTCTTGTTTTTGAGCAGAATCGTTCTTAGGTGACACATCTGAGAAAGTCTTTTCCGGAGGCTCAATGATGGTTGAGTGCCCCTCCTCTGTAATGCTGTTCTCCTCTACTGTCACATCCTCAGAGGTCTCAGGTTTACTTTCAGCAATGCTGCTTTTCAGGCTCTCAACAGAGTCCTCAGAGTCAAGAACAATATCAGCACTGTTTAAACGAAAGGGGGAAGTGTTTATGAGGGAGACAGCAGGACTGGGCACATCCTCTGAGTAAACGAGCAAAGCACACAAATCTGAGGCCGTTGACGAGGGGCTCTCCCTCGCCACAGGGGTATCTGATGACCCCTGACTTCCGGTGCTGTCACTTTCTTGGAAGTGCTTGCCCTTCTGTGTGCCAGTGCTGTAAATTGCCTCCTCACAATTTAGTACTTTTTCCTCCATGGGGGAGCTGGGGAGGTCAAGCTCGACAGGGGGTGCTCTGAGTCTTTGTCTGCGGCTCCGCTTCATCGATCCCTCCTCTATGCTCTCACAGAAAACCGCCGCTGATGACTCAAGCTTAACAGACGCTTTCTTTGGAAAGGAAAAAGAGAATGCAATTTTGCGTCTGAAAGTTTGCTTTTTGGCCCTGCCATTGTACGGCCAGAGTGACTGCTTACTAGCTAAGCCACAACTGCTGGAATGGATCTGACCCCCTGAATCTTGAGCCGCACAGCTGTGGTTCTCTTCTTGGGCATCCTCACAGCAGGACTCCCTGAAAGAACCCTCCACTGCCACCGTAGTAGACTTAAACATGGGACCACTTCCTGGGGCACTGCATCAGAAAAGAGGAAGAAAAGACAGACAAAATCATGAAATGCATGTGCCCGGTTCATTTACACTTTTAACTAACCAAAAAAGGGGGTGATAATAAGGATTGGACTCCACAGGGAAACAAGATGATTTTGCCATGGTATCCAAAATGACTTCAGAATCAAATTACATCTTGTGCTTCAATGGAAGCAAGAACATCTGTCATTTTATACAAAGAAGTGAAGATTATCAATGTGAAAAAAGGGCTTGTTTGATCAGTGACTTAAATAGTGCAGAATCTTTCCATCTTTATTTAACTTTTAAATATTATTCTCTTTATTTCCATGTTTAAAAGAATGTTTCAGAAGAAAAAGAGCAGATTTTCTTGACTTTTAGACCCCATTCTATATATGTACAGTATACACTGACACATTGTATATAAATATGGAAATAACAATTTATAAAAACGTCCCCCACCATTGCACCTCTCTGCGTTGTTCAGCAAGCTCATGTAGGCGTCTGAGAGCTCTCTCCTGTTTCCTCTCATCCTTCCTCGATTTGGAGGCCACGTTGCGGGCAAACTCTCTCTGCTTCAGTTCCTTCAGCCTCTGAGGGGGGGGGGGGGGCAAAGAATCTCTCATTCATTCAACTATCTTAGTATGTCAACTATGCCAAAGCAACAAAAGCTATTTAAATAATAATCCTCTTTGATACCATGAATCTTTTTTCCATGCTTTAACAACCTTTCATTATGAAGACTGGGGTATCGCTGTGTATCACACATTGAGGGATACACAACAAAAAAGATTAAAAATCTCTTCAAGAGAGAAGGAAGGTAATTAAGGTGTTTGCACACCAATGTTATGTTTCATCAAATCCATTTTCTGTGCAAATAAAATGAAGCTGAGGATGAGGTTGCTAAACTCCATGAAATTGTCCTATTTATTTTAGATAAAACTCAGTGATGCTAATTTGCATTTGTTTCCTGGTCTGAAAGGCTTTGTGCTTTGAATGCAAGATTGATGGAAGCTGCCACGAGGGTCTGATGCTAAGGCAGTATATGCATCTCAGGCAGTGAGATGTATCGATTAGGATTATGTCTGTACATGCAGTGTACACTCCCTTTGGTCTGTTAGATAATCTAAATTAACTTTCATTAATAATTCACAAGGATATGATATTTATGGGTGTTTAAAGACTACACTCCTTTTGATAGCACTAGATGTCTCCAAGCAACAACCAGCTCTAGAACAGTTATCACATCCAATTAATCCTGAAAGCTTTCTTTCAATTATCCATTAATAGTTGATGCTTAGCTTTAAGACATATGACAAGCTCTTTTGAAAAGCATTTTTATTGCAGGACGGACTATGTGTTGTACTTGGGCAAGTTAGATTCCGTGCTAGCGATAGCTGAGAGTAAAAACAACGATGGTTTCTCCAGGCAGCCAAGAAGATTCATCTGGCCCAACATTACGCATTCCACTCAGGTTGCACAGTTATACACAGTTCAGTGGCGCTGTAACCTCTCCTATTTGAGAAGGCTTCAGTGATTGCATTTACCGTGGCTGGGGCTCATAGTCAGGGGAATGCGAGGCGGTCACATCAGATATAATTTTGTCATGTTAAAGGGCTGCTCAGTGTGGAGTGGGCACATCAGGGTAACTAGTTTGATCCCATCAGGATAGGGTCTCTTTGTGCACCTGCCCTCTATCTTTCAGCACCTATCTTGTCACTCTCTGCTGGCACAGTATGGGCAAACTCAGGCCTGATCCGCTGCGCTGGTTCACTGTCAGCCATCCTTGCAGAAAATAGCAAACAGGTTGGCGTGGGCTATATTTATTTGACTCTCAGGTGCAATGCTTGGAGGAGCTGTTCTTTATTGATTGTTAATATATTTGGCGAGAGAAACTCTGGAATGAGCCATTAATGCATGTAGCCTGTATTTCACATGACTGGATGTGGTTACATCATTTATAGTAGTATGCACGACTGATGTGAGAGAGCTGTACTGCAAATACCCTGTGAAATCCTTTCATGTACAATGAGGGCAGACATGACTGACATGTCACTTGAGAATGAATGAAAATTTTAACACAGTAATTTTTTGACCGGACATGTATTCTTAATTAAAAGCAACATTGAGACCAGTCAGAGGCAGACAGTGAAGGCTTGGCAGTGATGATTCACACACTGACAGTAACACCAAGCTTTTCTGTAGCTCTAGGCTTCCTGTGAGTCCGTGAGTCTCCCATACTCCATTATATTCTCAGCAGACATGCTCTGCCAGCCTCAGAGGGTTGATGGGAAATTGTGCTATTCATCCATCAACCTCATTCATTGAGGAGGTACAAATGGTAGCATGTGCTGCTCCTGTAGAATAGTTTGAACTCTGCAGATAGGAGGCCATGCGACAAACACATCTGAATGAAACAATCTAGCAAGTGTAGCACCCATATCAAAGAGTGAGGGGGAGTGGCTTTTTCCTTTATAATCCATTAATTTAACTCCTTTTGCAGTGCTCAATAGCAAGGTCATGGGTGGAGGGTTTGTAGATGGTGTTCAGTCAATAGTTCAGTGAGCTCTGTTATTGACAGCGCAGCAGGCCCCAGAGACTCCATGCATTTAGTTTCTGAGTGAGTCAGAGCACAGGGGTCAGGGCTGATATCAAACAGCAGGACAAGTGGTGGAATTAAAGCTTTAACTTGCTATTAAAGGTTATACTGCTATTTTTGGATGGTGGCGGTTCTTAAATCAACATACATTGTGTGTGAAACTGCATTGAAGTTATGATAGGTTTGTTTGCTGCAGAATTTCTCAGAATTGAATAATTAAATTACAATTTAAACAATTCAGCAACGCAATGCATTGTGGGAAATGGAGTGAACTTCCACCCTTCTATCTATCTATCTATCTATCTATCTATCTTTCTTCTTCAAACTTTTTGAAAGTTTTTTTTGTCAATTAACTTCTGAATGAAAAGTGCTGCAAACACATGTTTTTGTTGCTTTCTATGATTTGTTTGCAAACTAGCACTTTTGTGAACTTATAATATTGAAACACGTATTATATTCAAATGCCTCAGTGGATCTGGATATGGATGAGACTATTAAGCTATTCTCAGGAAAACCAGGCATGCTGGTTTTATGGCTTAAACAATTTGCAGTGCTTAAGAACAGGTCAACAAAACTAGCACACTAACTTGTTTATGCAGCATGCTGGGAAAGAGGTTTAACATTGTCCTGAGAAAACGGGATAAACAACATGAAAAAACAACAACAAAGCACTAGGACTTCCAATTGTCCTGCGGGCTTTTGATCTATGGCCTCCTAAATTAAAACTCCATAAGACCACCTCCACTCCACTGACTCTGAATCGAAGGGGAAGTCATTTATCTTGTGCTTTACATGTGTGCTACAAAATCCATCTGTTGTCATATTTTAAAACACTCTATTGTTGCTATGCATTGCATCAGTGGAAGTCTCAAAGGGCAGACAACAGGCCCATTACCTGCTTGTGAGCGTGGTCATACGAGTTGATGTGGTTGTCAAACTCTTGATGCTTGTAATACTGTTTGTCACACAGCTGACAGTAAAAGTTGGCCTTGAGGTCCTCCAGAGCTTTGGCCAAGGTTTTCCCCTTCTCAGCATAATCCTGGAGCAAAAGTAAACATAATAATCCTTCAGGATAATAGCTTCCAACTTGTTTAAAACACATAATTTAGAACGACACTCAATGTAATGTCCTTCATGAGGTCCTTGAATTGAGATGTAGTAGATGTTTTTAGTCTTATGACTCAACAACATTTTAGAAATTGATGGAGGAAACCATATACATGACATAAATTTAAATTTCCTTTTTCTTTTTCTAGTGTATTATTTTTCTATTGTACACATACAGTCATAAGTGATAATTTTTCATATTAATACAGGGAGTCTCTTGTCCCTCAAGACACTCTATTTGCCATATATAGTCAAATAAACTCACAAATATACACATAGATATTGGTAGACAGATTTATATATACACAGTACACATGTTGCTGTCATGTTGATATATATTCATAATTTGAGAGGGTGAATATTTGTGGTGCTCTTCTTTGAAAATGATGCCCATAAAACTGAACTCAGCTCCCATGCTGCCATCCTCATTTTCTTCCTCTTCTTTAATACTCTTTATTAAATATTGATTTACAACAAATTTTAGATGGGAATACTTTCACCAGGGGCAGATTGTATTTCAAATGTAATTTCTTTAACGCTCTAGAAGTATGGAAACTTGCAGATTTAAAAACAAGATGAAAAAAAAGAAGTCTATTCCCAAAAGGTCTCCAATCCAAATGACCACAGGGAAGAGGAAAAGCACTTCCATTTTAATTGGAATCAGTTTACCATAAAACTCATCGTACACTCAAATGTGAACCTGTCATTTCTGTGAAAAACAGCATGCAGAGAAGGACTAGTAAATCAGCCAAGGATGATTAAGTCAACTATCAAACGTGTCAACCAGAATGAGATGGCCAATAAATGATATACGATTGTCATCATCAGTCAAAGCCGACAAACGTATGTCTGGTGTTATTACTGGCGTGATCGTGAGCTTTTCACAACTGCATCAAACCCATTAGACTGAAAAACAGGGAATCCCGGCACATTCAAATGATCTGATGCCTTGTGAAAATAGTCTGTCTCTCACGCATCTTAGGTGAGAATACGCTACCGCTAAACACACGTCTGTGATATGCAAAAATAATAACATCCCTCACACTCACTCCCACTGAGAGACAGCATGAAACAATTGTCGTGTAATTGTACTTAATAAGTGGCTAGCTTGCAGGTAATGAAAACTGAATCGCTTGATTAGCTGGATGTGCTAGGGAAAGTGACCCTTATTTTCTTTAGCTCAATAGACCAGAAAGGTTAGAACAAAATCGCTTGCTCTATATCAGGAAATGGTTACTTCTTCTGGGAAAGCCCTGTGAGCACCTGTTTTTATAGCTTATTAGCAATCCCCTGGATCTCAAGATAACAGTGAAGACAAGGGAGTTTTCACATAAAAAAAAAAACAAAAAAAAAATCCAAGTTGGCTTTTGCAACTTTTTTTGTACAAGTGTTTGGGAGCGAAATTAAACAACATAACTCATATGTGGAATGAAGAGTAAAAACACCAAAAGCGAGTGATGTGGTGTGAAGCTGTGAACTTATTTACACAGCAGATAGATCTAATCACTGCATGGGGGGAAGCAGCCACTTAACAACAACTTTGTGTCAAGCTGAGAAATCCCCCAATACCTCTCTGTTCCTTTCAATATTTCAAAATTGAATAAGGTTGTTCTCAAAGGCATGTGACAAAAAAAAAAAAAAAAAAAAAAACATATTATAATAAAAACAAATAAAACTGTTTTATTGTTTAAATTAATTATTTTTAGTAGTCATTCTAAGGCCAACACCGCTATTACTGATTCTCATAGTTAGCACTTAGAACAATATTAAATTACCTCACATAATGCATCTCCCACTGTTTATAGGGACATAATTGATACTTGAAATCATGCGGATTTCTGAGTTATTGTTAAAGTTAAAAGTTAAAAAAAATGCCATACACTAGCACTGAAGGAGGGGCCAGAACCATATCTAGAATAGAGTGCAACAGTGTCTGCCCTCTTTTTCAGCGGCACTGGTTCCAGTAATATTTTTTTTCATTCATTTTTCCCACATGTATTTTAAAAGTCTTTGTTAAAGAGTTATAAGCCATGAACCAAGTTAATCAGCTACTAGGTAAATCACAACACTACAAAAAAAAAAAAAAAAACCCAAAAATAACAAAAAGGCAAAGGTACAAGACTGTGTACTTAACAGTTTTTGTGAGGGAAATAACTGCAATCTCATGAAGCATTGTGAACAGCATAATCAAATGAAAAACAATGGATAAATAGAAAACTACTTATTAACAATGAATGTTTATTATATGTATACAAATATATATTAAGTTGATTGTAAAGTATGCATATACAGTATATACAATACAAACAGTTCAGTATTTTGAGAGCGTAGAGAGATCGACTCGGTTTCATCATTCACAGTGCTTCATGGGAGCGGGACGGAACTAAAGAGCTATTTTGTAGCATATTGCTCTCTGATTGGTGTAATTTTCTGTACAGCATCATGGGTAATGTTTTTCACCAGGAATTCCACTGTTAAACACGATATTTAGAAAAAATAAGCTTAAATAATGAGTGCTGACAGCTTTAACAAGTTTTTACTTCCTGAACCCAACAGTTGCATTTATTTTATTTATTTTTTATTATTATTATGCAATCCAATACTTACAGCAATACACTGTAAGTGTATACAAAGTTGACTGATACAACAAAAAACATCAAGGCCACATACATAAACATCAACACGTAAACATAAACATACATAAACGTGTGTGTGTGTGTGTGTGTGTGTGTGTGTGTGTGTGTGTGTGTGTGTGTGTGTGTGTGTGTGTGTGTGTGTGTGTGTGTGTGTGTGCGTGCGTGCGTGCGTGTGTGTGTGTGTGTGTGTGTGTGTGTGTGTGTGTGTGCGCGTGCGTGTGTGTGCCTGTATAACTGGGTGTGTGAGTGGAAATAACTTAACAGAGGAACTTCTTACAGATACAACAGACGTAATAAAAATTAACTAAATAATAATAGAAGTAAAAATGTTGTCAATAACTGGAGGATTAGGAAGATATGATAACATAGTCTTATAAAAATATAATAAAAGTAAGAATAATAATAGTAGTAGCAATAATATCTAGTCTTTTCATATATTATATTATATTTCTATATTATAGAATTTTGGGGGAGGGCACTTGTGCTAGTAATCATAATGCCCTGGCATTCACCTAGCAACACCCAAGCCACCATCCAGAACACCCTAGCAACTGTATTGCAACAACTAGCTAACCATACACTGTAAAAAGCTGACATGATCAATAAGTCATGACAACATACGTTTTTACATTCCATTCATTTTCATCTCAGTTGAAAATTACGCAAGTCGATTGTACATAAAAATGTAAGGCAGCAAGTTTATTTACAGTGTAAATAAATATATAAATATGTGGGTAAAATTAAGTACTTTTGTGACTAAACTAATAGAATACTTTATTAAACCACCAGGTGCTTGCATTATAACTTTATACATTATAACTTGCGTTACAAATTTGCTTTTGTACTGGCACTTCTGTCTCACAGCACCAGTCTGTACTTTGTTATTTTCTGTAGGCCATACACAAAAAATCAACAATCAATCAAAACTTTCCTGCATATTAAACTGTTGTCTGCTATTGAGATTCCTGTGTAAGTTATTACAGACTATTATAACATCAGTATAAACACAACTTTTTGTGGTATTTGCCACCTCCGATGCCCTATAACAAAGTCCTTTTAGGCAAGTCATGCCATTCGGCCGCCATCTTGGCAACGCCTCCGGGCAGCTATTTCGGACTAACAAGACCAGGCTCCTATCTAAATGAATGGGCAGAGAGTCAGAACTGCACTTTCACTGGTCACCGGGACATAAATACTGCATGTATAGAAACAGCAGTAAAATATGATAAAAATCGCTGAAAAAGTTTGATGACTTTGCCCAAAAATAAGGTTTAAAACGCCTTTTTCCCCACAGGTTATACTTTTACTACGCATGCGCAAGGGTTCACGACACCAACTTCATTTACATCTCTATCCAGAATGCCGGTGTTGTGCCGAGCATTTAAACAAATGCTCAATGTCATTTGTTTTATCACTGTGTACAGTACACGCGTTGTTATCACCCTCTTCCATGTGGATTCCATCTGATCTTGCACACAACACAACTCGCTGTCGCCAAATCGTTTCCGCTTTCGCAAACCTCAACTGTGCACATGCGTCAGTGGAACCAGACGATAGGCTTAAATGTTTCCCGGCTTGACTGTTAAAAGCAGATGATTGGGCTTTCCAGCGGGAGGGGCGGGACATGTGCATACAACCGGCATCTTTGGCGTTACGGGTTTTCCCTATATAGTTGCATTGAGGATTGAGGAAGTGGCATGTCTCTATATAAATAGTCTCTGCCTATAAGCACTAAGTGAAAGTGCTCAGCTCAGTAGATTTTAAGGTGCAATGGATGTGTACAAAAAAATGTCCTCCTCATGGACAAGAGCTTCTCTCTTTAACATTGTCTCAAGAACCTAAAGCAGGAATAATTAATGCGGGACACATTTAGAAACATTTTGCAAACTAAACATCTGTCTTTTGTTTAATATTTGTAGCAGCAGACTTCAATCTGGCATTCTATTAAAACATCAAAAGACAAGGGTATTTACATACAGTGGATTACTGCCTGACTTAAAACAAATCCTGCGATGGGTTGACACACAGGGGGTGTTCGTATAAATAGCACACTTCTGAAGCATCACAATGCATCTCCAAAATCTGAAGCGCTACTTAACATGGCTTCTTTTTTACTGAACATCAATCACGAGAACATGAACCGTTGAAGATCAAGTGGCTCTTTATGCATTTATAGGACTGCCTAACAAGGTCAACCACAAGGGTGGGAACCACAGAGCCACCTCACCGCAGGAATTTATTGAAACATAAAGACAAAATATGATTGACATGAGGGTACATGAGTGGTGATCAGAGAGACTGTGATTGCTCTTTTTATAGCACACCTGGGTTATGAGTGATGTCTTTTATGTGGCACAGAAAAAGGGCAATTTTCTGAGCAAAGGGTTGAGAGAGTGTTTTTTGATGCAAGTAGAGAAAATGAAGATGGTCCTTCACAAAATCACATTATGTGATTCATGAATTAAACAGTAAAATAAACCCTGTCTTGAATTAAATTAATTAAAAACAACCTGTTGATTAATTAATGCACATTTCCTGAAGCCTTGGAACAATATCTAGTCAAGAAAATCAAAAATGCAATTTCATCAGGGATCATTTCATTTGTACAGATTCTCGCATAATTTATGAGAAAATAGAAAATATTAACTTTGCACATGGCTCACGGGCAAATCTGTTGTAAATCGCATGCATATTTTCAGGCAGTTCTAGTGAAGACTCTACAGACTTTTATAATAACCAGCAGTGATGGCAACACTTTGAGAAAAATCACATAGATCAGAGCCGATTATAATAATGATGTCATGAGCACAGCAACATGTGATTGCCCATTTAATATACATAGCAAACCTACTCAGTATTCAGAACCACTGATGAGGTATGAACTGCACTAATACACAGATGACAGTCAATCGTACTAGAGGTCATTTAAATATAATACTACACTATTTAAATATACTTAATAATACTATTCTACTATAATAATATTTCAAATGAGTTATTATTAATTATGTATTTTAATTAATAGTATATCAATACTATTAATTTATTAATATAATTATCACTTATATACACAATATAAATATAATTTCAAAAGTACAACAACAAAGTACTGTAAGTAAAGTCAGTCTTTCTCGTCTTTTAAAATTAGAATTAGAATTAAAATATACATTGTGTACACTGGTTCCGCTTCAAGCTACAGCAAACAGCAAAAAAACACAACACTTACTCTGCTGGCTGGCGGAACCGTAGCGTAAATGTATTTTGACATGATCCGCTTGTTTCCACCCACACAAGTAGTTTTTCGAGGAGTAATTTTACTCTTCCTCGAGCACATTGGTTGTGATGGAACATTGACTGTACTGTTCTCAATACACACTCCTCTAATAGCACACACCACTCACTAATGCTTCTACAGTTTATAGACGAGACGATGCAAGGTTCAAGCCACACTTCACGGCAATGCAAGGTGAAGCCATTTTCAGTAACTGCACTCTGACTTTGAAGCAGCATAATAAACCCAACAGGCTCCAGCCTTAATAATGATGCAGTGGTATTTTACACTAAAGACTGCGGGAGAGCGAGATCTCTCCGAGCAGATGCTTACATCTCGCCTGTTGTGATTAATTGTATCCCTTCTGGTGGGATTCCTGTTGGCTGTTGTTTCTAAATTGCTGACACACACAGAATCTATCTCCATTATTGACTGAAGAGTCTCCTCTAGAGGGCATGATGGGAGCTCCTGCATTTGTCTCCAACTCTCGCTTGCTGTAATGTGCTCTTCCAACGACCACCTGATTACGACACGTAATTGTTTGAGGATTAAGAAAAAGTGTTGTGGGTGTCTAGGGAGCAACACATTTGATAAGATTTGTGATAACACAATTTCCGACCACAACACAATGACGCACTGCTCCTAGCACAATGGAACTGCACTAGAATGTTCACTGGAAATCTAAGTGAAATGTGGATACCACTATGTTTGTTATACATAATGGTCAGATTTAATATATAATAATAATAATAATAATAATATGTTAATAATAAGATTCTCAGCTTTAGTAATTGTACTATTACAGTCATGCCAATAAAGCTATTTAAATTGAATTGAATCAATATATGTTTTGGAGAATTTTAGTGTATATTTGTACATTTATGCCTTGAAATTCAGTTTGCATTTTAAATTGATGGTAAGGTAAGTGACTTTTCCCCCAGGCTTAAGTAAATCACAAGAGATTCACTCTTGAACTTTGTATGTTGTAACTTGACTAACTTGAATGCATTTATTCTGTAAGGGTGAAGAGGGTACACCAGCTTAATTTAGCACAGGGTTTCAAAACAGCCTTCAGCTATGTTTTGTCATGTGAAGCACTTCATATCTGAGCCATATTACCGTTACCTCTGAATAAACATTGCTGAGGGGATTTAACATTATCACACACTATAGCAGTGCATATGGCACTGAATACCATTAATATTCATATAGATCCAAGTTCAGTATGCTGTGAATGCATAAACAAACATAGGGTGCTATTGTCACTTTTGTATGTATGTTTCTTCACGTCTTTATTATAAAAAAATAAGACTTATTATTTGAACCATCAACAATAAATTAAACTGTCATGACAGCAAAAACTGTCATGTAAGAGCTAAGACCATTTAATGAGGTTTATTCAAGAAGATACATGTCAATATGGTAAGAAAAATGAACTTAATTGTTGTTTTAATAGTGCTTCGATATTTTTTACTGGACATCAATACAAAAAGGAGTAAGAAAATTATCTATTGCACTGCAAGAAGAAACTGAAAACATTGTTATGATTTGTTCCTGCTAAATTAAAGCTCTTTATTTTACATCACAATGTGTGTGCATTGTAGTCATTTAGCACAATAACACACTAATTCATATCCAATGGTCCACAATTATCTCCTTATCCCTCCACCACTTTTAAAAATCATGTATTTGTTGGGTTTTGCAAGAATTTCAAAGCATCTTTTTGTTTTGTTTTTTGCTTCTAGTAGTTGTAGAGAGTGGGTTGTAATTGGAGGCTGTGTAGACTGTAGACACAAAGCCTGGAGAGAGAAGAATCCCTGAAGACAAGGGTAAATGTTACGTTGACTGGGACAAGGCCGATTTAGGTGCTAGATGAGAAATTCAGCCTTATACTCTCGGTTTATACATCAGGGATCTAAATCTGTCTCATGCAAGGTTTTGTACCAAAGTGATCTGCATTACAATTCGGCCTCTATAAGCGCCAGCCCCCCGGCCAGCACTGGGAGAGGATGTAGTTGAATTAAGACAAGAGAGGAGAGGGAGATCACACATGCACACACACACACACACACACACACACACACATACAAGCAGGGCTCAGTTAAAAGCTGGTTTCCATCCGCTTTGTGCCTGTAGATTTGGGGCAGGGAGTAAAAAGAAGAATTCTCTTGTAAAGACTACGATCAAATGCCCTTGACTTGCAGCTGCAATTCCTACAGGAAAGTTGCACAGTACTCACTGACAAGGTAAAATGTAAGAACGAGACAAAAAAGGAAGAGAAAGGGTGTGGGACTATGCTGACAAGCAGTCAGAGGAGATGTGCCTCCGTTTGACAGCTGCTAATTTTCCTAAGGTTGCCCTCCTATTGTGAGGGAGGGAGAGATGTGATAATTATCATCTGCAATCAACTGAGGTTATGAAGGGAACAGCGTATGTTTTTCTTTGGCTTTTCAGAGACACGACACGGGAGCTTGGATAAATCACAGGGAGCATGCAGCAATTAGAGGGACGTTTTTCTGCTTGATGAAGCTGAGCTTGATAAGCCTTTCCCAAATGTCTCCAAAAAAAAAAAAATGCAGCTGTAGTCAGTTGCTGTGGAAGTTGCATCTGAGGAAAGAACACAGTGCTAAAGCAGCCTGTCAAAAATAGAGAAACACGCTCAAAGACACGATTCAAAATTTCCTCCCTTAACAGGTAGGTATAATTTGGTTTGTATTGATCCTTTGTGTGCTCATTATTGATCTACGGTGTGCCTAGGAAATCAAAGTCAACTCATGCATGCATATTCATCTAATTCATGCATATTCATCTTAAGCATACATATTCATAAATAATTACCTAAATAAATAAGCCGATATTGTCATTATTATTGCTCCACACTGAAGCTGAAATGTAATATGGACCGAAAATGATTTTCCAAGTCTGAAAACAAAACCAAATGTTTGGCTGTAGAGCAAAAAGGAAATGGTATATGCAGCACTCTACTCAAAATCAACATGAGTAGTTCTTGCACAATCACATTGTGGCAAGCGAATAAGTCACAAAAACATGCGCATATGAGTTTGTAGCACATTTTCATTCAGTGGCATGCTTAAAAACAGCAGTAGAATGTGAGCTGGAACAAACACGATTAAGAGTAACCCACAGACGACGGTGACGATGAAAGATGACTAATTTGTTAATTCCCTCATTGGCATGATGGTGTGCTGGGAGTGTGAAGTGCTGGACTTACAGGTCTGAGTGTTTCTGGAGCTTGCAAGCTTCAAGCTTGTAAACAAGGCCATTACCGGTGCCTCATTTCATTTTAAGTGTTTTTTTTTTTGTTTTTTTTTTTTACTAGGTTTGTATCTCACACCATTACTGTCGAGATCTCACAATCAAACTCTACCCATTTTCTCAATCACTACTGGAGGTCTATAATATATGGAAAAACTCTACATGATCATGTCCATTATTTCATCCGGTCAGTTGGCCAGTTTTGCTATGGGAACTCCCCTTCCTTGTTCATTGTTATTTCATGGTAACTAATGTATTTAACTAACCTTAAAAAATTCACCCCTTCAGACCTGATTTTTTTTTCCACTGAGCAAAACAGTTTTCACCTCTTTGATATTTACTCCCTGCTCAATGTAGAAATTAATCATACTTTTTTTTTTTTACGTCCACTACAATGGACACCATGACTCATACATATCCTCATAGTTTAACCATACTTATGAACTAGAGTTTGTGAACTAGTGTTGAAGATTTTGATAAAGAACACATACTGTGAGAGTGAGCAAAGCAATAAGAATGTAAAAAAAGGGTGAGATTATATGAAGTCTCAAAAAATGTGTTTGATTATTTTTGTTGGTTGCAGTGGGTGAATCTAAGTATGTGTGTATTTGTGAATGTGTTTATGTGTACTTACTGGTTGTTTTGATGAATATGTGATTGTGTGGAGGGTGTGTGAGTGTGTTGCTGTGTATTCATTCATCTCACATCCACTGTGAATATTTCTCACTAAAACAAATGGCAAATTTATTGACAGTTCATGGTCACTTTGAAGACATAAATAAAATCATCTTGATAATATGTGATGCTTGAAGCTCCATCAGATTAAGTTAGGGGTCATATCTTCATTGTGATTGGTTGATCAGTGACTAATCAGTGACCAGGCATTACTCATATTATAAAAACATCATTTTTTATTTGCAAAAAAACCCCCAAAAAACAAACACAAACAAAAAAACATGGGCGCAGGGTCTGAAGGGGTTAAAGCATTTTGGATAAAGTTGTGAGCCAGCACCAGCATTTTTGGTAATAATAATAAAAATAAAAAAAATAATAAAAAAAATCAGGGCCCCCAGAATATTTTGTTGGATGAATATCTGAACATGCAATATTTCAAAAGAAGGAATGCATCCTCTGCTTAAAAAAAAAAAAAAAAACATATTATTTTTTATCAACACTTGAATGTGGGCAAGTTTCATAAAAAAAAAAAAGAACAAAAAAAAAAAAGAACAAAAAAACATTTTGAGCAAAAAGCTGAGAAAATCTGTGTCTGGATCTGATTCAGTACGATGATCAAAACACAGATGGAGTAGATCGAGTCCATCAATACCCCTAATGCGTGCACAGTCATATAGCACTTCCTAGGTCGACATTTCTTTTAGTAACATTAGGCAGAGATGCGTTTTCTCATAAATTATGAGTTAAATCGTCAATGGCTGGGAAAGAGTTAGTTTCTTTAAAGAAAAAAATCTTACTGACCCCAAACTTGTGAATGGGAGTGTATGTTCCTTTCAAATATTTATGTATTTAGATGGCCATCAATGGACAACATTTTTGCGAACCAGATGGTGTAGTTCCATCTTTTAGCAGCAGAAGCTAACATAGCCGTCCAGACCTTGACCTCTTGTTTTCAATCACATCAGGTGAAGATTTCACTGCAGGTGAATGGGGTGTGTTTGAACCACATGTAACATGACTTCAATGAGCTTTTCCATTGTCAGACCTATGTGATGCTGTGAGCTTTGAGTCTACTGCAATTCTCACTCTGTGACGGCCAATCGCGACTGAGCGCATGAAGCCAAGCTCTAACTTTCATCCCTCAAATCACGCTTCATTGTTTAGTGTAGCACATGTGCATGTGAGCCACACTAAAGCACAACGTGACGGGGTTTAATCTAAGTTTGGGCTCCGCAGTCGCTCTGTAATGAATGAGTAGCCTCGGTTTGATAGCTGCTAGCGCTGCCTATGCATCAGCGTTCTGCTTCAAATGAGCAGCGTCTTCGAAGTCTCATCTCCACCACCTCAATCGATAATAATAAGAGAGACTCTGCCGAAATGAGACAAGCTGTAATTAATCCTTCCAATCGCGCCAGCCGGCCCCTGCCAGCCACTTCTGTCTTAATAATGTCGAAAGGCCTCATGACCCAGCCACTGAAACAACCATTTAATCACAGCATGACACAGAGAAACGGGCGAGGAGACACATACGCCACACATATCACATAAAGGCCAAGGGGAAAGCACAAAGGTCTGAAGGGTCCTCAGAAAATGCTTTCAGTCTGTTAACTCTACAAACAAGCTTCTTGTCCTGTTAAATCAGAAAATGAGAATCAAGCTATTCAGAATGAAAACATGTGAATCAATCTATTCAGACTGAACATTCCTGGGTTGTAGGATTCACTCAATCCTACAACCCAGGAACGTTCAGTCTGAATAGATTGATTCACATCTTCCCAGGCTACAATTTAAACGTACAAGTAATAATGTCTGACAGCAGAAAGCATCTTTCTCCATTGATGGTTTTCTTACTTATTTTTTGGTAGCAACATTTAAATGATAAATATTTAATTTTAGCATAGCAGATGTTTACCATGAAGGGCTTTTAAACGCGTGAAATGGATTTCGGAAATGGAAATGACTGTTTTTTCCTGTCTGTTGCTTTCAGGATAGCAAAGGGTTTGAGACTGTGTACAGGTCCTTCTCAAAAAATTAGCATATTGTGATAAAGTTCATTATTTTCCATAATGTAATGATAAAAATTAAACTTTCATATATTTTAGATTCATTGCACACCAACTAAAATATTTCAGGTCTTTTATTGTTTTAATACTGATGATTTTGGCATACAGCTCATGAAAACCCATCTCAAAAAATTAGCATATCATGAAAAGGTTCTCTAAACGAGCTATTAACCTAATCATCTGAATCAACTAATTAACTCTAAACACCTGCAAAAGATTCCTGAGGCTTTTAAAAACTCCCAGCCTGTTTCATTACTCAAAACCACAATCATGGGTAAGACTGCCGACCTGACTGCTGTCCAGAAGGCCATCATTGACATCCTCAAGCAAGAGGGTAAGACACAGAAAGACATTTCTGAACAAATAGGCTGTTCCCAGAGTGCTGTATCAAGGCACCTCAGTGGGAAGTCTGTGGGAAGGAAAAGGTGTGGCAAAAAACGCTGCACAACGAGAAGAGGTGACCGGACCCTGAGGAAGATTGTGGAGAAGGACCGATTCCAGACCTTGGGGGACCTGCGGAAGCAGTGGACTGAGTCTGGAGTAGAAACATCCAGAGCCACCGTGCACAGGCGTGTGCAGGAAATGGGCTACAGGTGCCGCATTCCCCAGGTCAAGCCACTTTTGAACCAGAAACAGCGGCAGAAGCGCCTGACCTGGGCTACCGATAAGCAACACTGGAGTATCCACAGTCAGTGATGGTCTGGGGTGCCATGTCAGCTGCTGGTGTTGGTCCACTGTGTTTTATCAAGGGCAGGGTCAATGCAGCTAGCTATCAGGAGATTTTGGAGCACTTCATGCTTCCATCTGCTGAAAAGCTTTATGGAGATGAAGATTTCATTTTTCAGCACGACCTGGCACCTGCTCACAGTGCCAAAACCACTGGTAAATGGTTTACTGACCATGGTATTACTGTGCTCAATTGGCCTGCCAACTCTCCTGACCTGAACCCCATAGAGAATCTGTGGGATATTGTGAAGAGAAAGTTGAGAGACGCAAGACCCAACACTCTGGATGAGCTTAAGGCCGCTATTGAAGCATCCTGGGCCTCCATAAAACCTCAGCAGTGCCACAGGCTGATTGCCTCCATGCCACGCCGCAATTTCTTTCTGTGTCTTACCCTCTTGCTTGAGGGTGTCAATGATGGCCTTCTGTACAGCAGTCAGGTCGGCAGTCTTACCCATGATTGCGGTTTTGAGTAATGAAACAGGCTGGGAGTTTTTAAAAGCCTCAGGAATCTTTTGCAGGTGTTTAGAGTTAATTAGTTGATTCAGATGATTAGGTTAATAGCTCGTTTAGAGAACCTTTTCATGATATGCTAATTTTTTGAGACAGGAATTTTGGGTTTTCATGAGCTGTATGCCAAAATCATCAGTATTAAAACAATAAAAGACCTGAAATATTTCAGTTGGTGTGCAATGAATCTAAAATATATGAAAGTTTAATTTTTATCATTACATTATGGAAAATAATGAACTTTATCACAATATGCTAATTTTTTGAGAAGGACCTGTATATTATTGTAGTGCCATCTGCCAATCATGGTATTTATGACGCTGTTTGATTGGATATGAAACAATTTCAGCCACAAAACGGAGCACTCATGAGCAAAGATGGCAGTTTTCAAATCAGCAAGGACCCATTAAACTAATAAAAATGTATGGTTACACTTTATTTTAAGGTGTCATTGTTACAGTGTAATTAAATATTTAAGTACAGTGTAATATTAATTAACTACATGTACTTACTATAGGGTTAGGGTAGGATAAGGATTTGGTTGAGGGTTAATTGCATTTAATTAGGCATAATTTACTGTTATTACTATGGTAATTACATGTAACATATGTAACAAGGACACTGTAAAATAAAGTGTTACCAAATGTATTTACATTATTTAAATTTACATTGTTAAAACAAGATTTATATTTCATGTAAATGCTGTTCTTTTGAAATTTCAATTTATCCAAAAATCATAAAAAATGTATCACGGGTTTTACATACATAATAAGCAGCACAACTGTTTTCAGCTTTGATTATAATAAGAAATGTTTCTTGAGCAGCAAATCAGCACATTAGAATGATTTTTTGAAGGATTGTGTGACTGAAAATTCAGCTTTTCCATCAGAGAAATAAATTGTTTTTTTTTTAAATATATTGAAACTGAAAAGAGTTGTCTTATAATTTGAATAATATTTAACAATATCACTACTGACCTCTTTGAGGCTGAAAAATCTAACTGACCCCAAACTTTTGAATGGTAGTGTACTTCATGGGGGTCCTGTGCTGTGCGACCAAGCAAGTGCAATTGAGATGAAGAGGAATGCTAACAGACATCTTTCTCCAGATATACTGTATCTTCCCTGTAGCATTTGATTTTGAGGTGCTGGTCAAATCGAATGTACTGACAACACACAAAAACAACAGGCACAAATAAACTTCAAAGCACAAAAAGAGTGTCTTGGCTTTGATGACATGATATGTGATTACCATTTGAATATCCTGAGGCCCAATTTCTGCCCCTCCCACCCCCCAAGAACTGGAGCAGAGACCGAAAAGAACAAAAATGAGGGGGGGAAAATGTAAAATAATTCTAATGACCTACTTCTACTCTCTTCCCCCAGAGCTCTCTTACAGGGATCTGTATGCAGGATTATAATAACAGGGCTCTACGTACAGAAGAGTGCAGGACCGAGGAGGAATACACAAAACAACTTCAAGATCAGTGGGCCGAGATCAATGGGAGCTGATATTTCTGTTGTCATCATTATCTCGGCATCATTTAATATCTGAAAAGTGTTTGCATGCATACACACAGACAGCGTTTAATTTCTAAATTATGAAGACCCGGAACAAGGACTGGTGGCGAATTCGACGGGTTTGTTGATAACGAATCGTGTTGCATTGTGACACTTGCTTGTAATGTAAATTATATGCAAAAAAAAAATAAGTTGTGAGTTTCGTAAGCACTTGCATTAGAGTAAAGCAGTGTAAATAACAAATTTCACTAGCAAAGAAGATTTTCTCTTTCGTGCATTAAGATGAACTGAAGTGCAAGCATATGTGCAAGTAAAAACAATACCGAATAATTAACAAAAACCTGCATCGCTAAAGTTTTTGACATTATTATCATGAAATATATAACAGGTCATTCAAAAGTGCAGGATTAAATAAGTAAATGTCTGATCCAGACCCAGCTTGTACCGCCATACATTTTGCAATGCTTTGAGGGAATTCACTCATTTCATAATACAAGGATTCTGACAAAATGATTCACAAACTACATTTCCATAAACTAATATCCTCTAACTCCTCTTTGCAATCTGCGCAGGAAAATCTGTTTGATTAATTCATAAACTTTTCCTGTAAAAGTGGACATTCAAAAAGATTTGGTTTGAGAAGGGATATGGAATAGATTATGCCATTGGCGTTGCATTTTAAGCTGTCACATCACATGGATTACCCATAAAACAGTTTGATATATTCAGTGATGAATGATCAGTGGTCCAGTAATGAATGTGTCCCAGATAGCCTCTGCAAACAATTACTGTGACATAGACTTGACAGCTGTGATTTAGCTGTGATGGCATTATATGGCAACTCATAACCTTTGTAGGCCACATGAAGACTGAGATTTCATCTCTGACGGGAGAACACAGAAATAAAGAGAGACTAAAATGTAAAAAGGTTAATATATTCTACATTTGTGTTAAGAAAACACACATAAATAAATACATACATACATGAATAAATATTAGTAGACCATCTAGTTGATTTTATAGTTATTATTATACTAAAGCGTTATATTACCTAATAGCATGACCATATTATTGAATAATAACATTAACATTATTAATTATAATTCAAAATAATATAAATTATTATAATAATTTTCAAAGGAAATATTTATTTTGGTAACACTATATTTTGCAGTGTCGCTGTTTCACATCTTATATCTTAAAAATAGTAAAATATGCATAATTACGTCCCTAACCCTAAACCTAACCCTAATTATTTAATAAGTACATTTTATTAATTAATACTGTAACCTTTTTTTCTTTTTCATTGTTTATAGGTTTTGTTTTTAACACTTTCAAATATGAACTACTCATTTCTTTTTCTAGCTTTGCTGTCCGTTACATAACAATTTTGTCCCCATCAGTAAGCGAGCGTCGAGCTGTAATTATGGCTGGCTTTCCTTTCAGCTGCGAGGCAGGTTCTCTGAAAGACAATCCCCACCAAGGTTCTATAAAAAGTAAATTACACGTCAAGAGTGTCATTAGGGCGCAAAATTACTGAAACCGTAATTCCAATGGCAATAAAAACTGTTATCTCGACCAAATAATGAGAATACAATATGTAGGCCATATAGCAGCTAGTAGATAATGTGCAAAGATAATTAATAAAGTGAATAAGCATTTCAGCAAGCCAAAATCCACGTTTGTAACAGCATGTGCTCCTCTGTTCCATTTCCCATGCAGGGTAATGTAGATGAACCACAATCAAATCTCGACGAAGGGCCGCGCTAACCTTTGAAAGAAAATCAACCAGACGTGAATTATTCTGATTGTCAAATGAATCAATTAGCCATGCTGGAAGCCTCATTTTCTTCTCGGCAGCTTTCACGGGCAACATGAGAACGAACACGCTTTAAGGAGAACCCCTTCAAATTGTCACAAGGCTGTGCATTCTTCTTTTTCTATAACTGATTGCAAACTAGCCTTTATTTGTGAGTGAAAGGCAATTGAACAAGTGGGTGCCTTTCTCTTCTCACAGTCTGATGGAAATTGTAGAAGATGGAATAATTCTTGGTAGTTAATAAAAATGAGTGTCATAGACTGGAACAATGGTTACAGTACCCACTGTCATCCACAGTTTGGATTCAGAGAGAAATTTCGTGCTCCTCTATTCATTCTTTTAATCCTCGCTATCTCCATCTCTTGGGGAAGCGTTTGCTTTATCAAAACCAGGCTTAAGACAAGCAACCATGGAAACAGAAAAAGAACACCGTCTTTCTACACAAGACCTGCGTTCACGTGAAGCTGCAAAGAGAGAGTTTGGAGTGTTATTTTTGAACCGTGTGTGGATGTGATCAGAGATGTGATAATGTGTCTTCTGTGTCTAGTCTCATCTGAAGTCTGCTTGAGCTCAGCATCCCAACCCTCAGCTATGCCAACATAATGCTCTCAAGATTTACCACTGGAACACAGATGAGCTTAGATAATTGCCAAAAATACTTCTTTCTGAAAAAGTTTTTGACATTTTGGAATGAAATCAAAACACTAAAGTTTGTCCAGCTGCCTTTGTCTTATACAATCTGTGTTCCTGTTAAACTTAGCTGAAATCTTACAATTGGCCTTAGTCAATGTCTGTACAGTATGTATGCAATCAAAATGTAGCACTTGCAGCTGTTACCTTTGCATAGCAAGTAAATAAAAGTCTTATTTTCTAGCAAAAATATCTAATAAAAGATAAATGTTACTGTGAATTAAAATTGCATTGGGTAACACTTACTTAAAGCCTTTATGTATAATGCATTATAAAGGTATTTTTAATGCATTAATTATGTCTTGTAATGCACCTTATAATGCATTGTAGGATCTCATGGATAATTGTAACCAGTTATAATACATTATTATAAACCTTTAGACAGTATAATGCATTTAAACACAACAAACAACCAATTTCAGATGGAATACTTGTTACATCTGAATATACTTATAATTTTGCTACACAGTAAACTGTATTTGATTCACAATTATTTTTTTCTCATTTTAAATATATTTTTTAAATGGGAAAAAAAACTGTTTTGCAGTGCAGAATGAAATCTTTTTTCTTTCCTTTTTTAAATTGTTGCATATTTTCAAGTATACAAAGAAAACAAATTCTGCCCAGTATGCTCTAATAAACAATCTAAAAGTACACTCCATAATTTATTGATCTTGAGCCCCGCTGACAAATTATCTACATTTGAGAAGCCATCACTGGAAATGAGTTCAAATTCTAATGTTTAAACCACATCACAAGCAGAACTAATGTACGTGAACAACTTTTTCCATGACACGCTGGTCCTCAGCAACAACAGAACAGAATCTCTCCAGATGTTCAGAGATGTTCACTCCAGGACTGAATGATGATTTTGAGCGCTTACAGCCTAGTTGGCACACAAAGCACCCAGGCTCCCCCGTTGAGCATGCTCTTATCAAGTTAATGAAATAGAACTGCTGGAGGGAATTTGATTAAGGATGCGGACTTTTAATCATGGAGGAATCTCAGATTTTATTGGGGGGGGGGGGGTGATACAGAGGTCTCAGTGGTACACGAACAACAACAGAGCGAATAAGCGTCGACTGATAAGTCCCAAGGACAACGGGAATCAGGTGTCAGGAGCTATAAACATTGCGGCTCGGGCGCTAGCTGCACGCAGTCTGTTGTTTGGGATCCTGTCGTGGGTTATTAGCAGCAGCGGGGGCTATGTTCGCTGGGAGAGTCCACGATCAGGCAGCTGCGTGCAGGCGGCCAGGGGATGGAAGATGAAGCATCTGGGCCGAAGGTCTCTGAGGACATGGGGTACATCTGTACATCACTGATATCACATGCTGCTACTGACAACACTGACTAAATCCGTCCATCTGAGCAACCACAACTGCAACCCATGAAAAAAAGACATTACTCTGACATATTAGCAATAAAATCTGATATTTTGCCTTTAGTGTGATGAGTGCTTTGATCTGTGCCCCATTGGTATCAATGCAATCGTGTCTGATACTTCATAATCTATGCCAGCAGAAGCCAATTCTATAACTTAGTGATAGAAATTAAAATTCTGTCATCATTTACTCACTCTCATTTCATTTCACCCTCATTTCATGACTTTCTTTCTTCAATGGAATGTCAAATATTTGGAAAAATGTCAAATGAAAATCAATGAGGTCCAATGATATTGTTTTGGACCCCATTGACCTTCATTCTATAGACAAAAAATGTATCTGAAAAAATGTGTGATTGCTATTTAAAATGTTTGTAGGGCTGCACAATTTGGACAAATTATCATTGTGATTATAAATATTACTATAAAATGAAATAATAATAATAGTAAAAAATGTATTATTATTATTATTATTAATAATAATAATAATATTAAACAAAATAAGAAATATTACTATTGTAACTAGAACTTTTTAACGCTTTTGACATTATTACTAATGCAAATATTTCACTGTAAAAATATATATATATTTAAAAAGTAATATTAAAAAAAATAGCAATTTCATTTTACAGGATGACTATAAATTTACACATATTTATAGCTGTCTTCATTTCCCAATGTTCAGACACTGAAAATATCATGAGTGCTGCGCTTCACTCTGAAACATGATATTGACAATATTGATCTCATTAAAGCCTTTGCGATTTGATAATCGCACTGAGCCAAATTGCAATTGCAATTTTGATTTTAATTTATTTCATTGAGCAACATAGTTAAACAAGTTCTTCAAAACATCTTGTTTTGTATTTTGCAGAAGTCAGTCAGTCATACAGGCTTGGGAGATCATGAAGGTCAGTAAATAATGATAGAATTTTTGGGTGAACCATCTCTTTAAGGCATAAGATAGAAGAGCAATTGTATATGTGTTGAGGTTAGGTGACAGTGCAATAGCAGCCTTTAAGCCCAAACAGAGTTAAGGCACACAACTGACTGTGAAATGTCTAAAAGGCTATGGCTTTGCACATAAAAGTGTTGGCCCCTTTTGACTGCATCGGTTTCAGTCCTCGGTTCATTTTGAAATGTCAGCTCTGTTTTGACTGCCACAATCACAGGAACTGATACAGGCATCTCTGCTGTTCCAAGGGGAAATAAAAGGTGAAAGCTCTCAAAATCTCTTTTTAATATGACCTTTACTGACCTCAGAAACGGGTTAAGATGGGAGTGCTGGCGATGAACTGTTTTAGAGGGTTTAAAGGAATGAAACTCAATTTCATATGGCTGTGAGAAGCTGTAAGAATTATAAGTGGATTTATAGGAAACACTACCATGGTTAAAGAGAATATAGAGTATGCATAGAAATATAGAGACAAAAATAAAAGCACAATGGCAAGTATACTGACACTCAATAGCTGTTATAATAGTTCTTATGGTTCTATCAAATCTGACACATTTTTATAGACTCTCTATTATTCAGTCTAATACCAAGTTCATTTTACAGCAGTAGACATTGCTTCTTGTCATACCTGTACAGGAACGTGTTTGTACTTCTGAAGTAGAAGAAAGATAAAAAGCCATCGATTCTTGTGATTTATCTCTGTAGCAGATGTTTCCTGCTGTTAATGTTAAACTAAGTTCACCAGCAGTGAGGAAAAAAACTGTATCTGATGTTGATATTAGAAACATGGCTTGTGAATTTTCAAACATATCAAAGACTGTGCAGTGTTTGTACCTGATGATCTATCATTTTACTTCTGAGAAATATTTGTCTAGACCAATTACCAATTATTAGTTTTAAACTGAACATATGAAAACAATTAAGTATTTTTTTATTCATTCTCAAAGTTGAAGTGTGTATTTTCGACCAAACTTAATGAAAATTCTGTCATCATTTACTCACCCTCATGTAGTTTAAAACCCACATGATTTACTTTTTGTCCATACAATGAAAGTCAATGGGGTCCAAAAACAACACTGAATTGTATGTTAAAAAAAAAAAATAAATAAAAAAAAAAAACAACAACAACAACAAAAGAATGAGACGAGAGGACAAAAAGTCACACAGGTTCGGAAGAATATGAAGGTGACAAAAATTGCACCACTCTGACAGCAACATTAGCTCAACTAATGACATTTAGTTGGGGGCGGGACATTTTCAATGAAAATATGTTTTTATATTAGTGCATGTGGAAAAATTGGCGTTGGATACTGGAGAAAGACATTTGTTCCACTTCATGCTGGGCATCATGACAATGAATTTATTCACATGATGAGTACAGTCTGACGGAGTGAAAAGGTACAGTGTGTAAGCAACTAATTATTCATCTGTTGCTAAAACGTTGCTAGAATCGAGGGCCTTAACTGATCTGACAGCAACTGTGAAGCAGCATGTTCAGATTTAGAATCAAATGACATTCAATGTGAAATTCTCACTGGCCATCTCAAAAACATGAGGAAAAAAATCAGGGCGTTGGTTATGAGCTGTGCCTTCTGTCTCAGTCAGAGAGTTTGCTTTCAAACCACCCTCTAAATACAAATTATTTCTTGGTAAATGCTTAAATATTAATAAGGTTCTGCATGGGAAAGATGCTAGAGCTAGAGAATTAATCTAGTTTATAGTTCTATTTTCTGTGCACGCCGCCAAAGTGATCAAAGGATTTTCTTTTATTTTGCAGCCACTTCAAAATAGAGTCTGCAATCTCGAGTTTAAAACTGAACTAATGGCATTACTGCAAACCCAAACACAGAAAACACAACCACAAGCCAGATCCTAAAGGTCAGTCATTGCAGTTTTAGAAACTATTCATTGAGTTACACATAGCGATGTATGGCTTTGTTCAGAAATGCTATCAAAAATGTGGACACATGTTGACAGCAACAACACGAACAAAGATTTCGTTTTGTGGAGGAGTTGTTGTTATACCGCGAGTAATAGAAGTGGTTTTGAGATCTAAGCGCACAGGAATTCCCCATCTACTCCCCTGAGTCTTGCGCTATAGGGGCTAGAACAGCAACATTCTCTCTTAATCTGATCTCATTTTGCTTTATGGATTTTTTTTCTTATCCCCTCTGATGCTTACATTAGTGAGCGCTGCTCTTGTGTGAGTTGAGGCTATATCATGATTGGGTTTTTACAAGAAGCTCCAAGCCATTTGAATCTGGCTTGTAATAGGTTTTTTTATGACCATCCTCTCCTTCTCTCTGTCAGATTTTGTGAGTGTGTGTGTTTTTTATAGCTTATCTAATTATGTGTCAGGTCTGGGCCTAGAACAATATTATATCATTACCCCCCTCCACTTAACATTTTGCTAAGGCCACATTGAATAATAAAGCAGTGGTAAGATGTTCAAAACTCAAAAGTGTCAATCAGCAGGATGCCAAAAAAGCCATCGGGCATCACAATCACAACACAACACAACACAACACAGCACAATTAATCTCCATCATGTCACAATTCATAAGCCAGTGTGTTATTTTTTTATGTTGAAAATATGCGTCTACTGAGTTGGAGACATGCCCTCACCACTTTTTTCAATGACTGATAAATTTAATACAGAGGAAGCATCTCCATTTGTAAAGCAGGAGTTTTCATTTCAATTCATTCGCGTGTTTTACATTGAGTGGCACAGGAATTTTTTTTAATGTTTCACTGACTGGTTGCAGTCATTATCAGAAAAGCAAGGGAATTGCGACAATATGTTCTCACACAGTTCCCTGTTTATTACTTGTCAATGGCTCTCTACATGTATGAAATGACAAAACCAATTTGGAAACAAATGCATTCCCACAATTGTTTCCCATCCGTTGACACGCAGACATACAACTGTTTTTATCCAATCTGGCTCATTGGAAAACCATGCCTGTACCCTTGTTTTGAAAACTTTGAAAACATTTTTTGTTGCTAAAATGAACACTAAAACTCAAACAACTTTTATTCCTTTTCGCACATATTATGATTACAGGGGCATATTATCAATTGAACAATATTTTTTTTTTACGCCAATTTCCTTTACACTGTGTACACAATATAAAATTATGACCTCAAAACACTTTTACCAAAGTGCATGATTTGTAAACTAATAGATTTAGTCATTTGCATAAGATTACCAACTCCACATGTTTGACTTTTCTGACATAGTAAACTTGTCCTGTGAAACACAAGTCACAAGAACAGATCTCAAGGACTTATAAAAAGTGTATTTATTTAATTTGCTTTTGTAAACACTATCGGTTAGATTTGGGTAAGGTTTATTGTGTGAGGTACTTTATTTTTAAACGCGATAAAGCATTAACCTTTTAGCACCACTCACCAGACATTTCACTTCCAAGCTGTTGTGAAACATAAAACAACCAACATAATAAAACATGGCCAGATTCACGTTCATATGTTTCGGATAAAACTGGACGTGCTTTTAGCACCACTCTCTGGATATTTTACTTTGAATGTGTCATGAAAATTGCAAAAAGCAATGTAATATCATTTTTCACAAATGTTGCCACAGCCTTGTTTTTTTCCAATGAGCCTGGGTGTTTTTATAATATGGTTGTTTACATTTCAGTTTCACTTAATGAGCAAATACTCTACAACAAACATTAAAAATATTTATCAAAATAATTCTGTGCATAATGTAATTAATATGCATAAGCCTAATTAATATCAATAATACGTCACAATTTTGTGATGTCGCAACAAGTATGTCTGTAACCCCACCCCATCCAATGGATCATTACATTTTAAAGTCGTTTGGATGTAATCTTGAATCTTTCCATGCCGTACATTAACCCTAAATGCATGAATGTTTATCCAATCATTATTACTTATTCCGGTCTTTAGCGACCCAGATCTATATCTAACACGGATGGATCTCTACCTGTCGCGATAATATAAAACTCTTCTGATATTTGAATAACAATTAAAAAGGAATAAAATAAAGCATATTTTGTTACCTTTTGCTTGGAAGGGTTCAGAGTGAGCAGATGTTTTATACCATCATCACTGTCCTCGTCAGAGCTCGTTTCCCCGTACATTCAGCATCTGGCTCATATTCGCGATCTCAAAAATATTCTCAAAACCATCATCTTCAAAATCAATATTTTGAACGCAGACAGCTTCTTCACCAGATCCAACATCAAGTGACAGTGACACTAATATTTGATTGCGTTCAGTAATTTCTCTGCAGTAAATCGCTGAGCCATTTCAAGTTTTGCTTGTTTCCTGCCTGCGGAAACTATGAGTGAAACGTCACTTCATCATTGTGTATCAGACACTGCTTACTTGTGGAATAAAGGTGAATTGCACTTATTCAGGGATCAGTCATCAAAGATTCAATTGTTGCTGTGCAGAAAAAAATATACTTACACTACTACACACCTCGGGTCATTAGCGACCCTTTACAATTTTTTACAAAAAAATGAAAGGTTATTTTACAGGTTATTTTATGATTTTATATTTTTTTCTTGTTATATTGTTTATAATTAATTTATTGAGGAATGTCTAACTTTAAAAAATGAATGAGGAGGAGGGTAGTGAATGACGTCTCAATTTCCGAGGTTTGCATTTAAGGGTTAAAGATTGAAGGTGAGCAAACATCTCGTCAAGGTATAATGATGTCAGGTGACTTCAATAGATGGTGGAGCAATGTTTCATCCCAGGGCTGTGACTGTGCTCCAGTATCACAGCTGTAATGAGGATCTTCTATTAATGTAAATGAAATCAATAAGACTCAAGAGGCCTTGCATTATGGTAATTTACAGTACAAATGTTAAGAGTTGCTTAGGCACAATGTGAAGGATCGCAACAGCAATATGATAAATAATTGTTCAGAAAATAAATGTGTTTATAACAACAAAAACAATCTAAATTCTTCTGCAAGTACCTCTGTAATTTATTAGTCTACTGTAGGCCATTTATGGTTTCCAAGCAACTTAATAAAAGAGAGAATAACTTGATGATTAATAGAAACTGATGTGTAATCACAGGTGTTCCTATCTGCTACATTACAAGGAGGGTGGTTTATCCAATCAAAATTTAAAACCGGAACATTTATATTTAAACAAAGATTATTTTCTTATAAAAGGTACAAAATGTAAGATTTTTGTAATAAAATATCCAAAAATCACTTGCACAGTGTGATATATTTCCTGCAGTTGTGTACTTTCAATATCCCAAAAGTTCCCAAAGTTTTTTTTTAATTTCAGAGAAATTCCCATTTTAAATAATGGCTCGTCCATGGTCATTGTCGCCTGTCAATGATGTAATATCCGCATTATCCCTGGTTTCCATTCGTACTGCCATATCCATGGCGACAGACGTGGAAAACTGTGTTACGTCCAGCGGCACACTCACGCTGTTGTTGTTTCATTCAAACATTATGGATCATGGCAAGCAGACTTTGGGACAAAAGGAGAACTAAAATGAGGATCAATACCGGCGTGGCGCTTTCGAGATGCCAAAAGCTCCTCGTCCGCGACTAACTTCGACTTGACAGAGACGCCTCTCTTGCATGTACTTTATTAGACAGGTGAACAAATGTACATAAAACAAATCAATGTTATATAGCTCAACATGATGAAATGTTAGAATATGATCAGTATGTTATTCTAATGTTGATCTAGCTTACTGCTAGTTTCATACAGACAAACTAACACATAGAATAACATTATAACTTTCAACACAATCAAATGCAGTTTAGTATGATAGTGTAGACCAAGTGAATTCGTCAAATAAACTGACCTGTATGAATAGTAATTCAGCACTTGAGGGTAGTTCAGTAGAATGAAATGTCCTTTATATCCGTGGGACTCGTGTGTGGCGCTGAAATCTGTCTCTCATTAGCAATCGTGACCAGCTTAAAGGGGTCATATAATGGTACATGCACTTTTACAAGTTGATTATACTGAAATGTGTGTTGGCAGTGCCTGTACACAACCATCATATAATGATAAAAATCCATCCAGTGTTTTTGTTTTAATCTCCTTATATGTTTTCCCTTGCCTCAAATTGAGCCGTTCGATTTTGTGACGTCAATAAAACGGACGCCCCTCCCGCGATTGTTAATTGACAGCAGCGTTTCTATGGTTTCAACACAGACCCGCCCTGAGCGAGCTGTCATCATAGTCCGCCATTGTTGATACACTGGAGCAGAATGGCGTTTAAGCGATTGTGGTGTTCTGTTCTTGGGTGTAATAATAAACACAGCAGTCATTTTAATGTTCCTAAAATTCGAGTTTTGGCTGAGTTTTATTTTTGAAGGGAATATTTCCAACGATCTACGTAAATGCTTTTATGTTTGCGCTAATCAATTCTCACCAGACTGCTTTATAAACGAGCGTCAGTGTAAATCTGGTTTTGCTAAGAAGCTGGTCCTGAAAACAGAATCGGTACCAACTATTCGTGTTCCTGCTGCACCTCCAGAAGAAGTGAGTGTAACATTTTATTAAACTTTAAATATTAATCTTTGCAAATCACTTGCACGCTTCACGATGAATGCGGCTAATGTTTACACTCAGGGTATGTTGCGGCATGTTTTCTCTGTAACGTTAAGACGTTCTCAATATAATTCATAATCCCACGTTTATAATGAACAACGCGTTATGGTTAATGTTTCAGCACTGACAGTTGTACCTAACACTGAGATAACGTTACGCATCACTGACAAGCCTACATTTACCAAAAAAAAAGTTTTTCAGCATCAATCTGTCAACGAACTAACCTATACATCAGTAAACACATAGAGTCTGTATCTCACTACTCTAAGTTATCCTTTCAGTACATAAGTTACAAAAATAGATCAAAGTGACATTACGTTAACCAAACATTCAGAAACGTCCTGTTCGAGCCTTAATTGTCGAACTTCTTCGGGGCCGTCATCTTGTTCCGGGTCCGACTCCGGTTCAAATTGGTATGGTAGAACAGATGTCTCCTCAGAGACTCCCGCTGCCATTCTTGTTGCAAAATATGCCCTCAACTGTTGTCAAGGCAACACTCCATGTGCGTGGTGTCAAAACGCCCCAAAGAACAGAGAGGCGGAGTGATCAAAGCTCATTGTCACTTAAAGGCATATGCACTGAAACGGCGTGCTGAAAACAGAGCTTTTTTTGACCATGTAAAATTAGTGTTCCCTTTCGTTGTCACTCTGAGTTACGTCGGATGACGACGAATGGGGTTTCGCTTAGAAAGCCTATCAGCTTCGAGTATTACAAAACGAGCCTATGGCAAAGAAATGCCATGGGTCTGCGGAATTTGCATGACGTAACTCCGCCCCACCTCGTGGGTATAAAAGGAGGAAGTCCGCAACAGCAGTTTATGTTTTCGCTTCGGAGCCAAGTTTATTCTTCTCTCCACAAGCCATCTCTGAATTGTCAGCTTCACGAACGAGTGCCTCGAGTGTTGGTGTGACGGCGATCTACGGCGAGAGCGTGCTTCCTGCTGATCTGCTGCAGTGATTTGCCAGTCGGCGCGTTTCTCCCCGGGCGCTTCAACACTTGAGTTTTCTCAATAAAAGAGCTTACACGCGGCACGTCTTTTTAAAGATGCCTCGCCCGTGTACTTCTGGTTGCGGCAGATTGGTATCGGACTCTGATGGGCACGAGCGCTGCATAGTATGTTTGGGCATTGATCATGCTAGAGCAGCGCTCGTGGATGACTCATGTTTTCTCTGTGGGAACATGACCATCGCGTCATTACGGTCGAGACTCAGTGAACTCGCAAGAGTGAGAGTCCCCTCATCCACCCCCCGCCCTGCGGCTGGTGGCCAGGGTGACCTGAGGGTGACGGTCTGGAACAAGGCGCCGACTATGTGTCCACGACCCCAGCCCCCATCTTCAATGACGGTGCCCGCTAGTGAACTGCCGATTCCCGCGGGTCTACCCTCTGGTGGCCCGCGTGTTTCGGTTGAAGCTACAGAGGATGATGCCATGTCTGTTGCTGCATCACTAGGTGGGTTTGATTCTTCTGGAAGTGAGGGCTCGTCACAGCTGCCACCTTCCGGTGTGCATACGGCTGTGCTCGAGTCTGATCCGGAGATGACGGCCATGCTTTCCCGGGAAGCCGCGAGCATCGGGCTTGAGTGGAGGCCTCCACCCTGTCCTGAGCGCTCGCGGCTGGACGATTGGTTTTTGGGTAAGGCCGCCGACCCTCGTCCTCGGCAAACCCCAATACCTTTCTTCCCGGATGTGCATGATGAGATCTCGAAGTCCTGGAAGACCCCGTTGTCTTCCCGTGACCGCTCGTTGGCCTCATCCGCCTTTCCTCCCCTTGATGATGCAGCCGCCCGTGGGTACACTGGGCTCCCCCCGGTTGAACGCTCTGTTGCCATGCAACTATGTCCTCAGAGTGCTTCTTCTCGTGGCGAGCCTAAGCACCCATCCAAAGCCTGTAGATTTTCGTCGACCTTGGTGGCGAAGTCTTACAGAGCGGCGGGACAGGCGGCTGCGTCACTGCATGCTATGGCCACTCTGCAGGTCTACCAGGCCCAGATGCTCAGAGACATGCACGAGGGTAGGACAGACCCAGGGCTCTTCAATGAGCTGCGCGCCGCGACCGAACTTGCTCTCCGGGCGACGAAGGTTACCGCGCGCTCCCTGGGTCTGGTGATGTCCACAGCCGTGGTCCAGGAGAGACATCTCTGGCTGAACCTGGCTGACATGCGGGACGCGGAGCGGACCCGTCTGCTTAACGCCCCCTTGTCCCAGGCCGGCCTCTTCGGCGGTGCGGTTGAAGACTTTGCCCAACAGTTTTCAACCGCCCAGAAACAGACCGAGGCCATAAAACACATTCTGCCCCGCCGGCCAGCTGCTGCCTCCACCCAGCCGACCGGGCAGACGCCTCGTCCTGTTTCCCGCCGAGGGCGCCCTCCTGCGGCTCCCGCCCCTCCCGCCCGGCCCACGCAGCAGCCTCCACCCCGGGCCGGTCGCGGAGGAAGCCGTAAGAAGGCGCCACAGCCCTCTCCCGCCCCGCCCCCCGCTAAACGCCGGGCCAAGCGGCGCTCCTGAGACGGGCTGCTCAGGGAAGATGGTCGTTTTTCAGGAGATGGTAGCAGGACCACTCCTTCCCCCGGTGGAGGGCCGGGGGAGAATCTTTTGTTCTCCGCTCCCCGCTGCTCACCCACGGGTGGGCAGCACCCTAAAGTGGTTAAAGACAGAAACGACCCTCTCTTCCCTGAGCTCACAGAGTTCTCGGGCGACACAGAGCGCCGCCCACAAGCCGTGCTCTCCTCGCCCCCCTCTGTCCCAGAGGCGGTTGACAAGGCGTGCCGTTCACGGACCGCGTCGCCCCTGTCCCCCTCTGTCGCCAGACCCCTGGCAGAGCAGGCCCCCGCGGGACGACCAGCCTGGTCCTCCCCTGGCCCCCTCTGTCAGGGCGCGGTTGCTAACTGTGCCCCCGCACCGGGCCGCTATGCCGTCCACGTCTGGGCCAGTTACTCCGCTTCGCTGCCCCTCCGGGGGGACGCCTGTCGTCCGCTTGATCCCGCTGGTTCAGTTCCTGGGAGCCTGGTTAGAGCTTCCCCGTCTGTCCCGCTGGATCGCGCGCACCATCAGGTTCGGCTATGCGATTCAGTTCGCACGGTCTCCTCCCCGCTTCAGGGGAGTCCGCTCCACTTTGGTCGGTGGCAATGCCCCTATCATGAGAGCAGAGATTGCCACCGTGCTGGCGAAGGGTGCAATCGAGACTGTCCCTCCAGCCGAGATGAGGTCCGGGTTCTACAGCCCCTACTTCATTGTCCCCAAGAAAACCGGTGGGTTACGGCCAATCCTGGACTTGCGCGTGCTGAACCGCTCCCTTCACAGGCTGCCGTTCAAGATGCTCTCCGCCAAACGCGTTCTCGAATGCGTGCGGCCCCAGGATTGGTTTGCAGCGATCGACCTGAAGGACGCCTACTTTCATGTCTCCATTCTTCCTCGACACAGACCGTTCCTACGGTTTGCTTTCGAGGGGCAGGCATACCAGTACGCGGTTCTCCCTTTCGGGCTAGCCCTGTCTCCTCGCACCTTCACGAAGGTCGTCGAGGCTGCCCTTGTTCCCCTTCGGGAACACGGGGTTCGCATCCTGAGTTATATCGACAACTGGCTGATCCTAGCTCACTCTCGAGATCAGGTTTGCGAACACAGGGATCTAGTGCTCCGGCACCTAGCTCGTCTGGGCCTTCGGGTCAACTGGGAGAAGAGCAAACTTTGCCCCGTGCAGAGGATCTCTTTTCTCGGTATGGACATCGACTCGGTCGCCATGTCCGCGCAGCTTACGAGCGAGCGCGCGCAGTCACTGCTGACTTGCCTGAGACATCTCAGGAGCAAGAATGTGGTTCCACTGAAACATTTTCAGAGGCTCCTGGGGCATATGGCATCTGCAGCCACGGTCACGCCGCTCGGATTGCTTCATATGAGACCGCTTCAGCTTTGGCTTCGCGACCGAGTCCCGAGGTGGGCATGGCATCAAGGCACGCTCCGGGTACCAGTTACTCCGACCTGCCGTCAGTTCCTCACCCCGTGGTCGAACCTCAGTTTTCTCAGGGCGGGTGTCCCCCTGGAACGAACTTCCCGGCATGTTGTGGTCTCCACGGATGCCTCCACCACGGGCTGGGGCGCCATGTGCAATGGACATGCTGCTGCGGGCTCCTGGACAGGACCCCAGCGGCTATGGCATGTCAATTGCCTCGAGTTGTTGGCAGTACGCCTTGCCCTGCACCGCTTCCGGGCGTTGCTCAGGGGTCAACACGTACTAGTCCGCTCAGACAATACCGCTACTGTAGCGTACATCAACCATCAAGGTGGTCTACGCTCCCGCCGTATGTCACAACTCGCCCGCCACCTCCTTCTATGGAGTCAGAAGCATCTGAGGTCGCTTCGAGCCATTTTCATTCCCGGAGCCCTGAACTGTGCAGCCGACGAGCTCTCACGGCTTCAGCCCCTCCCTGGAGAATGGCGACTCCATCCCCAGTCGGTTCAGCTGATTTGGGACCAGTTCGGGGACGCACAGATAGATCTGTTTGCCTCTCACGACTCGACCCATTGCGCCCTGTATTTTTCCCTGACCGAGGGCACGCTCGGCACGGATGCACTGGCGCACAGCTGGCCGCCGGGCCGCAAATATGCGTTTCCCCCAGTGAGCCTTCTTGCGCAGACCTTGCGCAAGGTCAGGGAGGACGAGGAGCAGGTCATTTTGGTCGCGCCGTACTGGCCCGGCCGGACCTGGTTCCCCGAACTTGCACTCCTCGTGACAGCACCTCCCTGGCCCATTCCTCTGAGGAAGGACCTTCTTTCTCAGGGACGGGGCACCCTGTGGCACCCTCGCCCCGATCTCTGGAGCCTCCACGTGTGGCTCCTGGACGGCTCGAGGTAGGTTTGAGTACCCTTCCACCAGCGGTGGCGGCTACCATCACTTCCGCTAGAGCGTCGTCCACTAGACACGTCTACGCGTTGAAGTGGAACCTCTTCGTCGTCTGGTGCTCTTCTCACCGAGAAGACCCCCGGAGATGCTCGATCAGCGTTGTGCTTTCCTTCCTTCAGCAAGGGTTGGAGCGAAGGCTGTCTCCCTCCACCCTTAAGGTCTATGTTGCCGCCATTGCCGCACACCATGACCTAGTCGAAGGTAAGTCGGTAGGGAAGCACGACCTGGTCATCAGGTTCCTGAGAGGAGCGAGGAGACTAAATCCTCCTCGCCCTCCTCTCGTTCCCTCTTGGGACCTCTCAGTGGTTCTAACTGCCCTGAAGAGTGCTCCCTTTGAGCCCCTGCAGTCAGTCAAGCTTAAGTTCCTGTCAATGAAGACAGCGCTCCTGGTTGCACTGGCCTCCATCAAGAGGGTAGGGGACCTGCACGCATTCTCCGTCGACGAAGCGTGCCTGGAATTCGGACCGGCTTTCTCTCACGTGATCCTGAGACCCCGGCCCGGATATGTGCCCAAGGTTCCTACCACTCCCTTTCGGGACCAGGTGGTGAACCTGCAAGCGCTGCCCCCGGAGGAGGCAGACCCAGCCTTGGCACTGCTCTGTCCAGTACGCGCTCTTCGCGCCTATGTAGACAGGACGCGGTGTTTCAGGACCTCAGACCAGCTCTTTGTCTGTTATGGTGGGAAGCTGAAGGGAAAGGCTCTCTCCAAGCAAAGGTTGTCTCACTGGATAGTGGACGCCATTGCCTTGGCTTACCAGCAGCAAGGTCGACCGTGCCCCCTTGGTGTGACGGCCCACTCCACCCGGAGTGTGGCATCCTCTTGGGCTCTAGCGCATGGCGCCTCGCTAACAGACATCTGCAGAGCTGCAGGCTGGGCGACACCTAACACATTCGCCAGATTCTATAATCTCTGAGTGGAGCCAGTGTCCTCTCATGTACTCGCTTCAACTAGCTAGTACCGGACCCGCTCAGGTGTCTTCGCTTGCTCGCCATTCCACTCCACGGACTGGATACGTGCGATATTCTCCTCAGGTGAGCTTCCCCGAAAGCCCTGAGTTCCTCCAGCACTCCTGACGTCGGCGCCAGTGTCTCTTGCCTGCGGGTCGGCTAGGTGCCTCCCGTGTGCATGGTCCCTCCCCTGAGCGACCCCCACATGTGTATTTCCACTGTAAGCCTCTCTGAGCATGTGTCTTTCCCTTGGCAAGCCACCTTGCCACCCCTGGGGTTGAAATATTCCACCTGCGGCTGGACACCCCAGTGTTCTCCATATGTTTCCCTCGGGTCATATGTGTATTCTCTCATGCAAATTCCGCAGACCCATGGCATTTCTTTGCCATAGGCTCGTTTTGTAATACTCGAAGCTGATAGGCTTTCTAAGCGAAACCCCATTCGTCGTCATCCGACGTAACGTCTCCGTTCCCTACTCAGGGAACGAGGGTTACATACGTAACCGAGACGTTTTCTTACAATACTAATGATAATTTTTAATAAAAGTATATTACAAAGTTTTCATTTAGACCCTAAAGATTCATATTAACTTGTACAAAAATGGCATTATATGACCCCTTTAATACCTCAGTCATGTTAAAAACATCAATGTATTCTCTCATCCATAAACATTATTAGATCCATTGGCATGACGACAAGTTTCATAATTCTGCTTCTGCGTCATCAACCTACGCCTTTGTTATTGTAAGAGGTTAGCGGCCACTAGCGGCGAAAAAAAATACATACTGTAGCTTTAAAAAGGTTAACAGATAATTAATTGAATAGTGCTTTTATATTTAAACAAAAAAGATATGAAGTTTGAGATATGAAGATATAAAGCTTGTGATATGAAAAATGTGATTGATTGCCTTCATCAGTGTATATGTATAGTCAAAACACATGGCTACTTCTGAATGATTTTCAATAGAGAAAGATGTTTTTTGCTTTCAGATTGTGCAGTTAGAGGCAAACAGGCTAACTAGAAAAACCAACACAACATAAACAAAAAGAATCAGTAAGCACACCTTTACTTTTGTGAATTATTTTAAATGCATTTCAAAAATAATTGTTTACGCATCTGCCTGTTTACTTGTGTAATATTCTTATAAGATTATCCTTAGCTTGTACGGGTGGGTTAGCGTAATTTAGTTGTTCCTCTTAGCTTGTTTCCACACTGACTGATAATGACTTCTTGCCTCCATCCCTGAGCGTCTACATTCCTCTCTCTCAATCCCTCTGCACTCAAACTCTGCTCATCTGTAACCACATTTTCTCCCATCCACACCCCCCAATTAAGGGTCTCTGTAACAGACCCTCTAGAGTACGAGACGTGAAGGCATAAACAATGACTAGCCACACCCGAACACAGAGAAATGCACACACATATTCAAATGGCCCGTGAAGCAACGCACACACGGTCATGCAACAGATATTCCAATGCAGCAAAAAAAGGGAAAAGACTCCATTATGAGCCTCGAACAGCATGGAGCACATTCACAAGAGTGAGGAAAGATTAAATGCTGGAGGACTGAGCACTAAAAATATACTAATGCCTCTGTAACTAACCTACTCTGCTCCGTTGCAAGTCAGCAGGGACTGCATTACAAGTGCCGTCATTCTAAAAAGGATAGCAATCAAAAGAACTCTGAATGCGAGGTTGCCATAGCAGAGAGAGGGAGTGTATTTCTGTCTTGTGATGTGGCACAGAGGATCAGAGTGAATACTTCAGCTCTGGCATATTTAATATGGTCATAGTCACTCTGCCCTGCCTCTACAGAGACACACTACAAAGATCCAGCAATATATGGGTGTAACAGAATCTGAGCCGCAGATAAAGAGATAGCTGATTGAAAGGAAGAGGAGAGAGTGGCTGTTGTTGGCCCAGATAGCAGCAAAACAACAGAGATAATTGGATAAAAGCAAGTTTTGCTAGGGTTACCGTATCTAATCTGTCCAGGACTGCCAGTGTGTGACGGTGGCGTGGGATGTTCCCTAAAGCCCTTTCTGTGAAATAGAGGCACTCTAATTCACTGTACTGTGAACTCGCCACAGCTTGCTCGACAAGAATGTGCAACATTTGAAGAGAGAGTGAGAATCTGACAAGAAGTAAAAAAACAACAACAACGAGTTAAGGGACCAGCACTCTATTAATTGGCAGTTTTACTCTGTACACCAATGGCACTGTACAGATTGCATCATAAAATGTGTTGAAATGTATTTTTTTTTTTTTTAAATAACTTCATTCTAAGAAACAATGCAAGAAAAATGCATTTAGCTAAAATTTTGAACCTGGCAGATTCAGATTTTTTTTTTTTACATAAACGGACATACAAGTAATGCTGTATGATTTTGGGTGAAATCTAATTGCGATAGCTGTTGATAAAAACAGATGGAGTAAAAACGCATCCAGGGATTTTGAACTGTACTTGGCTAGATGTGAACTTTTCAATTGGAACAGTACTTGGGCAGCGACTGATGACGTTTCACAAGTCCACAAGAACACAGACATGAACTCATATTGAGAAAAGGCAATTGTTTTGGTAGTTGTGACGTTTGAAGTAGAATCATCGCCTGCTTTATGTGTATCTGGCACTAGCAGTCCTTTCACAAACTTGTCCATGCTTAATGCAGAACCAAGCATCATTAATATATGTTTTTATACAGCTATCTTTAAATCACTGCCTTTAGCGACCTGTTATTGCACAAGAACAACCACTACAACTGACTTGGAAATGGGTACTCCGAGTCAACTTGAGGTAATAAAATATGTCAAATTAATATTTTGGGTTCACTTCCTTACTTCTGTGACTAATAGCCATTAGCCGCATAATACCGGTAAGTGGGATAATTTCGCAAATTTCGCAGTATTTCATGTTACTCAGTTGTTATGCATTTTGTACACAGAAAGACAAAAGCCAGTTTGATTTCATCACTGGAATTGTAAAGTCAGCTCTAAACTCAAAACTGCACGAAATGCACCAGGCGTGTCACAAAATGCATTTCGTCCATCAAATGCTCAATCTTTGAATGAGATATGCAATTCGTCCACAATTTTTTTTAACAATCCATTGTGTGAATCAGCAAGTATGAAATGCTCGTTCAGTGGAGGGCATATGCGTTGTCTGAATCACAAAATACATAATCGACAAACATGTTTCATTCACAGAATGAACATTTCATGGACAACACATTTTGTGACATGCTTAATAATGAAATGCAATGTACAAAAAAAATCCCTGAGAATTATTTAATAATTTAATAACATTAGGCATATCATATACTGTATACTGTTTGCAGATTCTTTTGGTCCAATTAATTTATTAACATTGAGCTCTGCAAACTGCTCATATGTCTACAGCCTGCTTCATGCACACTGTGAGGCATACTGGGACACTGCTGAAATGAGATGATAGAGCACCACGACTGGGCCACACGCTGAGGGTGTCTCCTGCCTTCTGGAGCTGCACTGTACCACCCAGTGCGGTTGAGCCTATAGAAATCTGTCATCCCTCTGTTGAGCAGACAGAGGGTCACATTTCAACATGTACAACATTCCTCATTTATAAAGTAATGAGAAATGAATAAGTAAATTAATGAATGTACCTTGATGTAGCAAGAAAGTCAATCTTGACCTCCATTGGATTTGTAAGACCTGACAGAAAGGCGGCAACCACCAGTATGGGTGAACAATGGAGCAAAGGTCAAACAAGGTGATTTTTAATGGAAATCCAGTCTGCAAAGAGACAATATTCCAATCTGGTGCTAGTTGTGGCAAAATGAATTCCCATCACAAAAGAAATCAATACTCATTTTAGCCTTCTTCCTCTTACACAGCCATTTGTCTTTTGAACAGAACCCTGTCACTTTTTCTTTCTGTCAGCAAATTATTCACACTTATTCGGTGGATCTTAAATTCCCAAGGTGCCTGAACAGGCATCTAGCTCCTACGAGTCCAGTTTAATCAGTAAATTGTGTATTTTTCGCTCTGTACCACCAGACAGAAGAAAAGGTGCTAGTATTGTGCCCAGGAGAATCTATCAACTGCAGGAGGATTGCTTTTCCCCTTCACGTATGAGGAAGTATATAATACACATTATTTAGATACAGGACAGTGGATGTGAAATGAAAGGAGTGAATTGATAGGTTGCAGACTCCACGCTGGATCTTGGGAAACCCATTTCTCTTCCATATCAGACCTTCAGCTGACACTAGCTGAACAACAGCTGCAGATATTGCACTCTGCAATTTTATTTCACTACATGTCTGATCGAGGGGTTGGCAGCAAACAAGACGCCCGCCAAGAAAGGGCATTTCTGTCTCCCTGTGGGTGTCTGCCTGAAAATAACCTCAAAAAGAGTGATAGGAGACACTTGTATACAAATATTTAATCGCTCATCCGAATAGTTAAATAATTCAGAGAAAAGAAAATTGTCATCATTTACTCACTCTCATGTTGTTCCAAACCATATGTTTTTCTTTCTACAGTGGAACGCAAAAGAAGAAATTATGTATAACATACTGGTTGCTCTTTTTCATGCAGTAACAATGAATGGGGATTCTGGGGACTATAGAGTAGCAATGATTGACGACTGTAAAAAAAAAAAAAAAGAAGACAGAAAAGCACCATAAAAGTAGCATGAAGGATGTCCATATGTCGCAAAGGCTGAAATTAAAGTCATTATTTTGAGACAATCTTCCACTTCAGTGGTTGTTCACTGCTATGACCGGATCATTGAGTCAGCAAGTTGATAATTGAGTTAACAAACCATTCAGACCAGTTTTGTGAATTGGATCAGTCAATTAATTGAAAAGATCTGACTCAAAAGACTTTTTTCATGAACTACTTTTTAGAAGGTGAACTCGGGTATGTCAAAATTCTCTATGAATAATGACTGCTGGACTTCAATCACTTAAACCTGCCCCTTTCTTACAATCGACTACAAGCTTGGATTCACACGATCTCATGGTAATCAGTATGTTTTTTACATTTTGGAGAACTGTTGAAAATTATGACCCGTTTGTGTTATATTTAGGGATGGACCCTCATGTTTTGTCATTATCATTTCATAAATTGTATGTTTTTGAAAAATCACTTCGTAGGAATTCATACGAAATCACTACTTGTAAAATAGTTACCTTTTCCCGTGAGATTGGGTTTGAGCTGCCTCCATCCAATCAACAACCAATATATTGAACCAAGCCCTTCCCCACATTATTTGCATTATCAATGTACGTCACAATATGGAAGAAAATAATCTGTTTCTGTTACATTGCATCTTTAAGGGGGCACATGTCCAATATATTCTTCATACACTTTTCCAACGACATAAGGGTGAGCAAATAATGACAGAATAATCATAAATTGGTGAACTAGCCAGTAGAATCCATTGGTTTAATGGTTTTGCACTGTTCTCCACTTACGATTTAAGACTCTACCTTCAGAGAATCAGGCGGTTGTTATTTAGTAGCCCTCTTAATCAGTCATCAGCCAAGTGTCTTTCCCTCTTAAATGAGAGCACAAATGCCACCAATTTCTGCAGAGAAAAATAACTGCGGTTGCAAATGTCACAAGACCCAAAATCAACAGTAATAAGCTCTTTGATCAATAATAGATCACGCTGTCAGGTACAAACACGTTCTGCATTAATTAGCAGCGCGCGTGGCGGAGGCTGACTCGGGTTCACGTGCTGCATCCCTGCCCTCGGAAACAGATCTGATAGGCCTGATGGAAATGAGGGCTTTGATTAGCCTATGACATCTAAGAGGAGAAAGACACTACGTTTGAGGCCACTGCTCCAGTGGATATCTATCTGGGATCAGCAGCATGAGAGAATTGCCTCTGAACTGCTGATGTGTGCAGGGTGTGATCATATCATGAAAAAACAGTAGAAAGATTGAAAGAGAAGCCATTTGATGGCAAACAGATGATTTACCACAGGTAAAGGACAGATAAGTCAATAATATGATACATGATCTTGAATTCAACACCTTTACCCTATCATGTAGCTACCTTCCTGTCCCTAAACTACAACCCACGGATTGATGATTAGATGTATATTAATTGTAACTTGTTTTGTCAATGAACATGAATTTTGATGGGAATTTAGATTCTTCTAGATCAGGTTTTGCCAACACTGTGGGGACAAAATGTCCCCACAAGAATAGTAAAACCTGAAATCACTAACATTATGGGGCAGCCAATGGTCCCCATGAGGAAAATGGCTCAATAAACTTACTAAATAATGTCTTAATGAAAATCGAAAAATGCAGGCAGGTTTCTATGAGGTCCCGAACATGATAGAAAAAGTATGTGTGTGTGCAAGTGTGCGTGTGTCTACTAACCTCAGGTTGCGCCAGGAGGAGTGTTGCTGTTATAAAGTACAATGCTATGATAAAAGCATCTACTGAATGACAGTTTCCATTTAATTTCTTACTAAATATAAATCTTGAAATGACACATTACCTATTATGTAATCACAGATATAGACGTAGTTGGAAAATTATTTTTAAAAAAGGGGGTGGCCACATGTAAATAAGTGGTCTGAAAGGAATATTTCAGGTTCAAAACAAGTTGATCTCAGCTCAACAAGATTTGTGGCATAAGGTTGATGAGCAGAAAATATGATTAATTTAACTCATGCCTTGTGTTTTTTTCTTTCTTTAAAAAGCACAAGGCACTTAAAATGGAAGTGAATAGATTTAAATGCAGAAGCTTACAATTTAATGAAGCACTTACATTAATTCTTCTGTTAAATCATTAAAACGGTCGTTACAGGGTTTAAATGTTATGTTGTCATGGCAACAAGTTGAAGATTTAAATATAACCACACAGAAAAGATTTGTTAATGACTGAAAAATGTGTTAACAGGTATACTGTTTACATTACTTGTGGCTATACTAATCAAAGAGTGAGCAACATGTAACAGTAAAAGAGTAAGTGCCTCACTGTAAACCAAATATTTGTTTTATTAAATTATATCTTGTTTCAAACCCAGAATATTCCTTTAACATAAAATTTCCTTTAATGTAAAAACAAAGCTAACTAAATGTAAAACCTATGAATGAATTTAATCAAAAGCACATTAACTAGAGTATCAGATAAATAAAAAAATCACTAAATAAAGAAATTAGTTAAAAGATTAAAAGATTTCATTCACATTTCAATTCAGGAGCACGTATTGTCATAATACCACAACCGGCTCAACAGTCCCCTTTATTACCCCAGCTCTATTTTTATGTGCGTCGGTTTTAAGTCAGTTCATAGCCTCAATGCCTCTGTTTATTACTACTGCTCTTCAAAGATGAATTGCATTAGCGAAGAGCGCACTCAGCCCAATACAATAACCAAGGACTACCTGGACAGGCGCCAGAACAGTTCTAACATTAGCTCCACATAGCATATGTCAGAGTCGGTGTGTGATCGGCCCTCCGAGCTCCTGATTGGGGTAATCCAGAATGGCAAATCAAATCTGCTTTTACAGGGGACGGCTGTAAGTGCTAGAGAAACACTGACCACACATTAATTATTAAACACAGAGATATCAGGCTTATAAATGTACACTGCAGATACACCTCTACAGCGGCAAGGGGATGCTATCTGAACCTCACAAATAGGACCCTTAAGTGCCCCTGAACCTGAGATAAATTTGTGCAATCGAAGAGCTTGTACACACCGCACAGCAAGATGCTGAAAGATTGCATCTCTCCATTAAACTGCAGCAACTTGTGCTCAGGTTATTTTAAGGCAAACAATAGAGGCTGGATATGAGCAAGCAATGTGAGGGCGAACATCGCCCCACTTTGTGGTGACATCTGAAGTCATTGTGCCATTTAAAGCAAGACCACGGGAGCAGAGTGTTCAGGCGAACGCGCCAATATTTACAAAAGCATTGTGCAAGCACAATGGCCGATACAATGCCTCTGGACCGCAATGAAGAGGTGAAAATCCCTTCAAAGCTCCCAAGTCAATAATTGTTTGCCTAATAATATAGATAAAACAACGTTTTGTTGCCTTTTGTATGCAAAAACGACCCTTTCGTCTCGCAAGGGTCCGTTGTTGACTACCCTGGTGCAGGGAATCATGCCTCTGGCAGCGTTGTAGAATCCCAATACATGTTCCCTCTGTCACACATTTCAAAAAGAAGCTTAATTAGTCTTCCAGCTTTTAAGATGCTCTGGTTAATGAATTTCATTAAAGAAGAAAGTAGCCTGATATGTGGGCACTACTCTGACAGATGAGAGGAGGGGAGTGGGTGGAGAGGGGGGCTAGCTGCGTGGGTAGTCCGACAAAGATACAGCCTCCAGCAAAGACTTTATAAAACACACAAAGATGCCCTGCAAAGCTACTTATTATGTAGACAATGACAGCCATCATACTGCTGGGAATGGACATTCTCCTGCATCCCAGCAGTCTTCTTTTAATGAAGCGGGTGTGGGATAACTGGGAAGAAAGTCTTCTGCGAGTCTGAGCTCTCTGCTGATACTGCGAGAACATAAGCCAACTCCTGGCACCTGCCCAGGCCCTGAGCCGAACCCGACCCCTCCCCTGGGTCCTAGCCTACCCCACCCCTCCATGTAATTTCAGTCCACCACTCTACAAGCAAACCAGAGCTTTTGAGCAGAGCCACTACAGAGATAAACATTGCAGCAAGGAAACTAAAACAATGTATTAAATGTATCCCATAACATCTCAATGTGGACTGCACTTTCAAACCCAGCACTGCGGCAAAAATCAAGAATGCATTTTAAATCAGTTTTGAATATGTATTAAAGGGATGGTTCACCTAAAAATGAAAATTATGTCATAATTTTCTTACTCTCATTTTGTTCCAAACCTGCATGACTTTTTGTCTTCAGTGAAACAACAAAGGAAGATATTTTGAACAATTGTTATTGTACACACAATGAAAGTTAGTGGGATTTGACCATTTCAAGACCCAAAAAGGGCATAGTGAATTTTATCCATATGACTTATATTCCAAGCCTTCTGAATGCTCACAGCAGTATGCTCCTTTTGTTTCATGAACAGTTTGAAATTTAAGCTTCTCAAATCAAATCAAAACATTGATTATGTCTAATGTAATGTAGTCTGTGTATTCATGCATTGATCAATGTTTTCATTTAATTTGAGAGTGAATAAAGACCCAAATTCAATCTATTTATCATACACATTAAGAAAAAAATTGTAAATTTAGTGGCACAACAGCTTGTCACTGGTAGTGGGATATTTTTGTACCTTATCTACCCCTACAAGGCTAATAGTAGTACCCCTAAAGGGATAGTTCACCCAAAAATGAAATTCTGTCATTAATTACTCACCCACATGTTGCTCCAAACCCGTAAGACTTTCATTCACCTTCTAAACACAAATGAAGATATTTTTTTGATGAAATCTGAGACCTTTCTGTCCCTCGGTTGACAGCTACGCAACTACAACTTGTGAATAAAAGCCTAAATCCAATCTGTTCATCATATAAAAAGATTGTGTCTCTTCAGAAATGTTAGACTAAACCGCTCAATTCACATGGATTAGTTTTACGATCTCTTTAGGAACTTTTTGATGCGTCAAAGTGGTAGTTGCGAAGGCTGTCAATGGAGGGACAGAAATCTCTCAGATTTCATCAAAAATATCTACATTCGTGTTCTGAAAATGAACGAAAGTTTTACGGATTTGGAACGATGTAAGGGTGAGAAAATTTTGGGTGTCCAAAAAAAATCCCTGTCCCTTTAAGGGTTCACATTACTAATCCAAGGTACTAATATACACAATTTAAAGACAGATATGGTACAATTTGTCCTTTGCAGTGACAAGCAGCTGTACCCCTAAAGGTATCATTTTTGCTCATTTTGTTCTATCAGACCTAATTTTACGTTACCTTCATGTCCTTTTTTTAAGCTTGACATTTTTGGACCTCTTTGACTTTCATTACATGGTCAAAAAAAAGTAGCTGACACAATCTTCAATTTTATTATTATTTTTTCACAGAATAAAGTCATTTGAGTTTGGAACAAAACAAGGTTGAGCAAATGATGAGCTATCCCATCATTATTATTATTATCGATGTTGTGGAAATCTCAATGCTTTTTTTCAGGATTCGTTGATGAATGAAAAGCAATCTGAAGGTGGTCTGCTCTTGCAAACCCAGCACTGCGGTGAATCAGTCAATTCATGAGCTGGATATTGAGAGTTGCAGGACCTAAAAACGCATTTTAAATCAGTACTGAATATGTATTAAGGTGAAAGAGGCTGTAGGTATAGAAACAGGGTCAAATTCGCCATTCATCCAGAATAGAAGAGGAAATGGGAATTTATAAATGAGATAAGGTGGAAACATTCTAATAAAGAGCATAAGTGTTTTAAATGACATTTACGCTCTCAACCACAGCACTACACACACAGAAACCCAGCACGCAGAAATCGAAACACAGATTTACACACAGAAACACACACACACACACAGGGACAGGCTCCATAAAACTGTCTCTTTGAGCTCTGCTGCTTTAATTTACACAGCCCGCACCAACTCTATCTCTCTTCACGCTGACCATGCACATTCCCCGGGATCCTTCCACTGTCATTACCGTTGCTGTTGTTTCAAGCAGAGATTAAATGAGAGGCCAGAGGAAGATAAATTCTGAGGATCTGCTAGGCTGCCAGACCAAAAAAATCAATGCCTTTTCTATGGGAGAATTCTAATGAAGGTACAGAGGAACTAGCCTTACAAATCACCGGAAGGTTTAGAGCATTTGAAGCTCTATGTGATCTTCAGAACCCTTTGTGTAAAGCTAAAGAAAGAACTAATTGAGGGTGTTATGCAAAATAAAGAAGCCTCTCACTCTAATGTGTCAAATGGGCACTTTTAAGGCATCTGTTTGTCAGTCAGATGCACTATTTGCATTATGTGAATAACGTATGTCAACTCAAGATGCTGAATTAATGGTCAGAGCTGAAACATGCAAGGGTTTGTTTTTGTCATCAGTCTCATCTGGCACAGTGAGCATCTCACTCACAAATACAGCTCTTTTATCTTATTTTTTGGCTCTTAGATACATCTATCTTCAGATTTAAAGCCCCGCTTGTATGTGTGATATTGATTATTGGACCGGTGCTGGCAGCATTGTCTACAAAAAAAAAAAAAAAAAAATGCTTGAAAAGAAAGTTTAGATTGAGATTGGTGATGTCATTAGAAAGGAGAGATTACATGGGTCATTCAAAGGTTGCTCTGGGACTAGAATGCCATCAAGAGGGAGAGGGGGATTATGGGATAGCGTGCACACACACACACACACCATCCTTTGGTCAGCCTCAGGAGGCTGAGAGAGATCCTGCAGAATTTAAGTGTCCCAAATCAGAGACCTTTCAACTGTGTCTGATGCAACATGTGCCTCCGTGGTGTGAAATATGCACATATTAAATCTTTATCTTTCAAACTGTCTCTTAACCTGTGTGATATGATAAAAAAAGGGCCTATACACTATACCAGCTGAACTTTTCAACCATATTTCAAATGCTATGGAGTTTATGGCTGGAACCTTGTCACAGCACAGCACATTTGTTTGTAAAACTTTCATCTCACCAAGCACACAGCAAGACAAGCAGTCTCACACCAGAGCTCAGGAGCAGAAGGCGTGAAATTGCTGTGATCGTGTGCACGTGCAACATATGAAGAGAAAAAAAAACACAGGCTTTAAACGCATGACAGGCACTGTCGACGTTTGAATCCCAGGGTCGCAAGTCAACCGGTTTTCTGAACCGAACCTCAACAAGGATCGCTTTGTTATCTGCTTAGGTGTTTATTAAAGCTTTGAAACAGGGGTTTAAATGTCAATAATCGCCATGGCTACCACATGAAAGGCTGGTGGTTTTCTCTTCTATGAAGTCCAGATGATAGCCCTCACAGACTGAGAAGACGTAATTATGGGGAAGAGATCAGAAATGATCTAACCAGCGGATTTCAAATTTGATTGAATATCATAACTTAATAAGGCACGCATTCGTCCAAAGGCTTGGGGTCAGTTAGATCTTTTTATTTGTTTCATTAATACTTTTATTCAGTACAGGGTGCATTAAACTGATCAAAACAGAATTTTTACCTATCTTTTTTTTTTACTTTTGAACTTTCTGAAATCACGGTTTCCATAAAAATATTAAGCAGCACAACTGTTTTCAACATTGATGAAATAAATGTTTCCTGAGCAGCAAATCAGCATATTAGAATGAAGGATCACGTGACACTGAATACTGGAGAAATGGCTGCTGAAAAAAATGTATAATGTCATTTCAAAAGTGATTTCAATACCTCTTTGAAAACTAACACTATCTGCATTCTATTCAAACCAGCAATGCCCTAATCGGACAGGCCAAGGCTGAAATGTTTGGTAACGTGATTTTTTTTTTCTTTTCTCTAACGTCTCATGATCTTTAAACACACGGCAGACCTCCATCAATTAGCTCACGTTCTGATTATTAGAAACTGATCACAGCTCAGTCTATAGCAAACCCTATAGTGAGAGGTTTTAAGTGTGGAACACAAACACTTTGACGTGCACATATATACAAGTGAGAAATAAGAAAACAAGGCCAAGAAACGCACGCACGCACGCACACACACGCGCGTGTTCTGAAATTGTAGCCAGAAAAATAAAATAAGCTTTTTGTAGTGAATGTTCATGGTGATAAGTTCAAGGTGATATTGATCTCTTTCCTACAGTTATTTTGTACACTTAAACATAAATCAGTCTGCTATCAAGCTCAAGTGCTAGTGTCTGACCATAACTCCGCCTCCTGGATCTAAATGATTGCAAGATTAAGAAGTGGCTGGCAGGAGACAGCAGAGGCTCTGCCGCCCCAGTCTGACTCCATTTTGCCCAGAGACGAAGGTGATGACACTTGAATAATTAACAACCATAAATAGAGACTTTAAGCCTCTATCTCTCTCTCTCTCTCTTTGGAGTAGAAGAAAATAGAACATTGTGAGACAGGAAAGCCACTCTTAGAAACACCGGCGTACTTTCAAGGCACGACCATCAGTGTTATACTTTAGTTTATTCAAATTTCATTATGTATTCAGTTTTCAGTCTCAGTATTTTTTTTATTAGGATGCTAATTTTGTTAGACTCCTAATATAGCACCCTTTTGCAATGACGCATACTACACTTTAACAGAAACCGCACTATAAAAAAAATGCAACCCAAGTTTAAGGTAAAAGTTTTACTCACTCAAATATACAACAAAAGCACTCCATGATACTTGCTGACAAAGAAATGTGCTATAAATGTGCCACTGCTACATTTTACAGTGAATTAACTACCATCGCTCTGGCATCTCTGGGACATTTATGATTCAGCAGCATGGACAGGACTCACTCACATTTTGTGTCCGTCTCAGATGCCCCATACTCGATAACAACTAGTCACTCGATTTGCCACATTTTGTGCAGTTTATGGCACTGAATCATTGAGTTTTCTCAATCATCTGCAGCATTATCTGGTGTAGACTCTTATGTCTGTTATGTGCTTATTTATTATTGTGTTGTCTTCCATTTATGCATAATGTTTACACCCACTGCCATTCAAAGGATTTGGGTAATACATTATTTCGATAGTTCACTTTAGACGTTCTCCTGATGTGAGAGTAAAAAAATGTTTAAAATAAATGCTGCTCTTTTGAAAAAAATAAAAATAAAATTCAAGTTACAGTCTAACAACCATTGATTTGTGTGCACAGTATCTCAGACTTCTCATAGATCAGAAATCTCACTGAATAAAATATAATGTCAAATTAGGTAAGTATAAAAATAAGTGTAAAATTAAGTGTTAAATATGATTTTAGTATTTTACTTAGTCATTTACATGTTTGTGTAAATATCTCATTTGTTATAAATATAATAAAATCAAGCTATAAATTCCATGAATTATAAATACTGTCCATAAATGAATAACATACGTTTTGGTTTCTCTCCAAATGTAAAAAAAATGTATGTGTGCCAGAGCCACACGAATAGTAATGAATAATAATGAATAGTAATGAGATCAGGTTGGATTTAGAAAGAAAGTGGGGAAAAAAAAAATTACAAGGCAGAGTGAGAAAGAGAGAGAATGAAAGAGCAGGATGAGAGCAGAGCAGAAGTTAATTGACTTGAGTCAAAGACAAAGGGCCTAGTATTCAGAACTCTAATAATATCATTGCTTGCTGAAGTATCTGAATACGAGACAGATAAAAAGAGAGATAGAGAGAGGTAGGAGATTCAGTGAACACCTACACACTTAACTCAGAGCTCATCAGAAATACTGTGGTCACCTGGAGGACTCCTCACGTACCTTCTTCTACACCTCTTACCCCCATCTGTGCTCAATCTCAAACACGGCCCAATGGCAGTCGTTTACCAGCGATCGGCTCCGGTAAAGTTTAAGGTGGGCAGCGGTGAAGCTCAATAAGATCAGGGTCTGCCGCTGAGTTACTCAGTGTTTGCAAGCTTGCTCAGAGTGCAGCACTTTTTTTTTTTTTTTGAAAAGGAGGAAAAGGAGCGCTTCACTTCGATCAAGCATCAAATCAAGTGAGAAGAGGCAGCTGGGATGCTCTGCATTATAATATCACTCAAAGGAATGGGGAACATTAAAAGGCTCTCAGCACTCATATTGCGGTGAGTGGCTATGAGCAACGATGGGGACTCGTTCAATTACTGGCACAACCACAGGGCTCCTTTCCAGAGCTGCACCTGTACCTTCCCATACCTACTGCATTTATTTATTATTTCACTCTGCATCTGTATTATTTAGCATTAACACAAAAGCATAAGGAGTGATAAAGGGTATACTGTTGTGGAAACCATGATACATTTTATCATTATTTGATGAAGAGATAGTTTAACTGCATGCATTTGAAATATAAATCATTATTACACCTTTATAACATTATAAATGTATTTACTGTCAATTTTGATCAATGTGATGAATCCCAAATGCATAAAAAAAAACAAAGTTTAGATATTAGACTACTTTCTGAAGCTTGTGGTAACTATGAAATATCTTTTAATGGAAAACAGCTGCATAAATATTCCTCAAAATTTGTTCTTTTGCATTCCACTGGGAAAACTTAATAACAGCATGCAGGTTTGGAAAAACATATCAGTAAATAATGCCAAAGTTTTCATTTCTGGGTGAACAATTCCTTTAAGACTAGTATGCTTTCAGGGTCAGAGTGAATGTGTCACAGGCAATGATATGGCAGAAAACGTCCCTCAGGAGACAGAAACTCTGTAAGGAAGCCTCACTGTATGCTGCCCTTCAGTTGTACAAGGCCAGAGCTCAGGGCTGGCAGGGTATTTTTACTCCACTGCTTACGAGTGCAAAACCCTTCCGACACGTAGAAAACTGCCTTCCAAAGTTCAAGCGATTATATTGAGACGAGCGCTTCGGAGAAGGAGATCGGTCTCAGAGTTAGCCGCTTATTCTGCATTGAAACAGCGGGTAAATTATAGACCTTGTGGCCAGCGACTTAAATATTTATGAGGGTAAGATGACAACAATGACGGCATCAAATCGCCACGAACGTTTCATCTCCGAACATCAGGTGAGCCGAATACAGAAACGAGAAAGGGTAAAGCTGCCATGCTACTGTGTAATTGTGCTATTATACCTCAGCAGCAAGCCTACAGTCAAACCCCGCTGTGCCTTTGTGCCTTCTAAGTACACAGTTTATTCAATGGGGTATTTTCTGTGAATCAGTGTGAAAATGGGTTCACCGTCAGTAAAAAACATGGGATTAGCACTTTTATAAGGGCCCCTGGAATCTGCTCCGTGCCTCTTTTGTGCAGAGAGGAGGAGAACAACACAAGCAGGGCAAGAGATTTGATTTGTCACAGTGAATACCTCCAAAACACACACAAAGAAACAAACACCGTGTCTGCGGGGTTCTGAGAGAATGATCCCATTGTTATAAAGTTAACAGCACTGTGAAATGAAATTGATGCAGCACTAGCAGGCAAAACGCCACGTTCAGGGTATTTAAATGAACCTGGCGTTTATGAGTAACAGAAGGCCATGAATGGAGTGAATTTTAATCAGCCGAGTGCGAGCGTGCCACACATTTGTCTCGGGCGTGCGTAAAGTTAACTACATCTGTCTGCATTCGGCAGTGATGACAAGCCTTGGGTTCTCCCCGTCTGTAAATAATGCATGCTGCATGGTGCGATATCTAAACGCTCGTTTCTCCCTCACACCTGGATGGGGCCGAGCGGTAAAACGCGGCGAAAGGTTGCAGAGGCTAATCGCCCGCGCTACTACATTAATTACCCCGCAGCAGAGCTCGTGCACGGGGCCTGGTCAGGGCTAGAGCTGGATTTCTGCTGTAATTCTCAATTAGGAAGGCACACATCCGCACACACATACACATTGTCCTCCCACAATGCAAATTGTCAGGCCAGCTTTCCCAGAAGGGAAAGACAAAGGGTAAGAGGAACATAATAACATTTTGCCCTTTTTCATTTTCTCTCCTCCCTCTGTTTTAGTCTCTTTCTCTGGCACTCTCAGCGATTAAGCTAGTCTGCTGCTGCCTCAGCTCTTGGACACAGGCAGTGGTGATTAGGGCTTCACATACTTTTGTGCTTTGGATGGTGGCATGAAGATAACAAGCCACAGGATCATGGTACACTACAAAAAGCATAATACATGAAACAAAAAGGAATATGAGAGCGTCAAAGGAATTTTAATTCCATGCATATCACGTTAGCAACATCCAATCTACACAATCGCCCAGATCCCCTGCGCAATCAGCACAAGAGCTGATTATAACACCTGTTCATTCTGTCATGCATCTGCCAATAGAGGCACTGTGACAATACATACCGTATAGATATTCAGCATAAGGATCCTTTCCCAGAGCACAGTGGTGTCTAAAAGCGGCATCACTGAGTGGAAATGGATGCTCACATCACAGCTCAGCGGGGAGATGGGCTGACTTAGCAGCGACTGTGAGGAAATCAATACGAGCGTTGAAATAACCCCGTTGATATGCATATTCATGGAAGCTAAAGCAAGGGGCAAAATTCCACTCAGGCGCTTGTGTCTGACTTTATAAGAGTCCACTGACATGGCACAGCTCCAAACAGGTACTCATTCAGTTTAATAAATCAGGTTTTTACTGCCTTGTCACATCTAGATTAAACAAAACAAAAAGCAAAACAAAGCAAAATAAAATAAAGTAATTTAAGAAATTATAGACATATATACAATAGAAAGTACTTTGCTTCTCTTCCAAAAATAAACATAATATATAATTTTAAGTTTCAAAATGGTGTTAAACAGGGTTCCATGCAATTTTCTAATCTCTTTTTAGAAAAGAGATTAGACAATTTGACTCTAACATTATAAGAGTCAAAGTCCCTGTTATGGGCCATTCAATAGAGATATCCACAACTTGTTTTGTTTTGTTTTTTCTCTCAAAATTATTGTTTGAACCCAGCCCTGTGATGCGCTGAGAAATCCGGGAGAGCAATACTACTAATTACAGAGATGGATTTCATAGCGCAAAAGTCCACAGTACCATAATAGTGCAATGGGAACACTCACACTCTCACAGTTATATCGTTCTTATCCTTCCTCCTCTCCTTTCCTCTGCGTCTAAGCCACGCTGAACAAATGTTCCACAGCACAAAGCTTTTCTTCTGGACTAAAATATCACTGCACCAGGAAAGAGAGCCAGATGGCACTGCACCAGTGCTGGGATAAGCACAGCTTTCTTAGTCTGCCTTTCATACCCATACATCTGAGAGTGTGTGTGCACAAGTATTTGATATCTACAGCTGCTCTATGCAGCAGAGGGAGTAATGAACGAAATTTACTGTGTTACAGAGTGGTGGCAGTGATGCACACAATGCTCCGCCGTAATTTTGAATTCACTGACACCAGGTTCTCCCCGCAACAGAGTGGGAGATGTGTCAAATCTGATAATTGCATTGAGATCGAGCCGACAACGGCCACCGAAACCTCATTCTACTTTCCATCCGTGCTTGAGAAACAATCTGTTGCTGCATTCACAGTTACGCCACCCAAACGTTCCCTCAGCATTAGCCTTTCAGCTGGAGGCGGGAGGCAGATGAGCAGGATTGGCGCTTGATCCCGAGCCAAGAGCTTCAATATTTCATCTCCAATCATTTTTGATTCTTTTGAAAGGAGGAGGCTGCTGTCAAGAAATCTCTGTTTCCCCCAACTGACAGAGATGACACGGGAAGGCTTGAGAAGGAAGCAGTGAAAGAGAGTATGAAATTTCACTTCCACATTTAAAAGCTTTGAAATATGCTTCCTTTCAGGAGCCAAGCGCATTAATTAAATTACACTGTACGGCTGCATCATGCATCGTATTACTTTGTGTTTATAATCCCGCTTAACTCGCCAGCAAACTGAAAAAGAATATTCAGACTGCTCTTAGAGTAATTATGAAAAATAATATTTTACTAACACTGATTTTGTTTTAAAATTCCCCTTTGTGCTGTCCTAGATATGGCGGGTTTATAGCAGAGAGTTTGTACGGAAATAGAGGCAGTTTTGTGGGAGCACAAACAGGAGGATTATTTCGAGGGCAAGGCCAGAAAAGTACGGTTAGACTAAATCCCAGGCCATGACTGTGAGTAGAGATTAATTTGATCCCTATCCATCTGTTAGGAATTTAGTTATGGGCACAGGCTAAAGCAGCATTCCCTTTCTCCATCTGCAACTTTCCTCGTAAACAGGAAGTACTGAAAATAAAGTCATTTCGCAACACTTTTCCAGAAAGTTCATTCCTTGAGCAACTTCATTTTACGTTCCTTTTACAGTTTAATTACTTGTGGAATGCTTATAATCTATCATTATAATTTCAATTTGATCCCTCTACACAAATGGTAACATCTCAAGTCAAAAAAACTTATTTAACATCACTGAATCAACCTAAATTCATTAATTCATACCAACAAAGCAAATGTTTTGGGGTTAAATCAGGTAGAAATAACTTAAGGTAACACTTGTAAGCTACCCCTTTTTATAGTGTACCTGTACGGATTTTTACTATAATAATAACAACAGTATTATTACAATACTAATTCATTACAGTCAAATGTATAACATGTAAAGTGTTTCCACAGTACAGAAAAGTTTCTAAAGGCAAAGTTACTGGCTTCAAAAGAGATGCAAACAATTCCTAAGCACATGATCAAACACACATTCGTACGGGAGACGTGGTAGTTACCAAGTTTTTGTTGCCATTCTTGCTGAGGGGACCTCGGAAAACTCCCTTGATGTTTCGAAAGTGTCCATTGCTGAGGTGTGTGGAGCTGATGACAATGTAGTAACACGCCATGGGGGACCCGAAGCTGCCATGCACAGAGTCCAGCCAAAGACAGAGAGAAATAAGTCCACCCAACAAGCCTTTTCTTTTGTTTCTCTGTTTCAGATGAAAGGCACAAGCTCACTTTCCCTCAGTCAGGAACGGAGCGAGCAGGTTCCCTCATCCTCTCGGATCCTCAAACATCAGTCATTTCAGCTCGGTCTGTTACAGTCACTTTGGGGGATTTTTCTGGTGTGCCTCTGCTTCTTATAGTAGCCTCCAGCAAATGCGTTATCCCGCTCTCTCCTCTTCTGTACAGCGGCAGCGAGAGTAAAGCTGAGCTGCTAACTCGTTCTTTCCTCTTCCTCAGTCTCGGCTCTCTGCGCTGCGCTGAAGTGTGTCTGGGTTGAGTCTCCTGCTCGATGCGCAAGTGATACGCGCTAGTGACAGAGCTCCGCTGGGTCTGGCAAAGGAAAGCATGGTGTTATAGCGCACCGTGCGTTGCCGGTCAAATGAACGAGGCCAATGGCGAACAAGCCTCTGGTCTGATGGTGAGGACTGGGATGAGAAGTGCATCTGTCACATGCTGCTTTTCCAGATCCACTGAGTCAGCCTCTACTCTCCAGCCAACCAGGATTCAGCATCTTTTTCCTCTCACACACCCCCTCTCTCTCCCTCATTAGTCCTTTCTCTCTCTCTCGTGAGTGCGTTCTTTCTCAGGAAGGAGCTGAGGCAGCAGTCAGGAGCAGGTAAAGGAAGGCTGAGGCGCAGTATGTATTTGTTACATCCACTATCATCCATCTTTAATGTGTGTGAGAGCTGCTATAAAAAGATATATATGTTCTAAGAATACAGATACCTGGAAATAAAAAGTCCCAGGTGGTGAAGTTTACACAAGTTGGGTATTTCCTAATGAGGAAGTGTGGAAATCCATAATGCCATTGCTATAATCATAATTTCCATGGTGATATGATGTAACTGAAGACTCATGACTTATTTATGAAGAAAATTACATTATACATGCTAACTGAAGAAAGATCAAACAGCAATTTTTAACTCGTTTTATTTTAATGAAGAGTGGAAAAAACAAGCTTCAAAACAGTGTGCTGTTTGAGTATTGGGGATCCGGTGTCAGAATTCTCTGGATGCATTGCATGCCTATTTAAGAACTACACTGACTGCAGCACTAAACATAAAGAGAAAGAAAGAGAACCATACGAGCTTCTACAGAGCATGTGGCTCCAAGAAAACATGCCAGGGAGAGAGAGAGAGAGAGAGAGAGAGAGAGAGAGAGAGAGAGAGAGAGAGAGAGAGAGAGAGAGTTCCCTTCCCACCCCCCAATTTTAGAAGAGCAATAAAGCCTCGTAACTAAGCAACGCAGTTTCTGAATCAATTCTAAATTGCATACAGTAGGAGAGGCAGATGTAAGGGGCAAGACGAGTGGGTGCACACATGTACAAATGTGTCTTTCAATATGGTAAGAGACGTTGTAACTGGTAACTTTGTAATAAATAAAAAACGATGGGAAATATGTCATTTGTCGATTATATTAATGAAAACTCCAGCGACAGGAAGACGTCTTGGCATGTTTGAGACTGCAGCATAATTGAACGGAGTGGAAGACAGATATCTTGGAAAGCACTGTGACCAACTGCCAATTAAAATGAACCATCAGGGGCTGATTTCAAATGAGAGAACAAATGCTGTTATTCGTTTCATAAGTGTTTGAACCTGCTCTTGAAAATAATTATTTTCAATCATTTCAAAGAAAAAATGTCCTAGAGCAGCCTAGATAACTTTGAAACAGTGATTTAGTAATTGTGCTAGAAATGCAACCAAAAAAAAACAAAACAAAAAAAATATACATCTTTTATGCAGTACTACTTTCTTCTGCCACGGATTCAAATCCATAAAAGTTAACAGTTTAACAGTTGAGGCCAAGCCTCCGTAACTAACTCTAAAACGGCACTTTAGAACTAACGAAGGAACATTGAGTCGCTTCATTGAAGCTTGTTGTATTATGTAGAGTAGAGTATTTTGGTATTATGAGAGAAGGGTCAACTAAATGACTGTAGTGCCTACATCTGATATAGGAATCCATTCTTCAGGTCGATGTTCATAATATTACAGTATATCCAAAAATCAGTTTGAATGTTCACTGAGGAAAGTGATATGTCTCTGTCTTTCCCATAACAGTGCTAAAACAACTGCCTTGTTCTGACTGCACTCATAAAGACAGAATTTACCGACTGGCTGAGATGACGCTGTTCTCTGCGGGTACTTGAGCGCTGAACGGCCGCTGACGGCCTGGAACTCGCATCTGCGAAAGAATTGTAAAAAAAATGGTAAAATAGGCACTGTGATTATATATTAGTCACATATTTGAGGTTTAAATAACTAAATGCTCACCAAAAAACTCTTAAAACTGCATTTCAAAACTTAAAAATATGGTGGATTTGCTCGACCGCCACGACAGTGATACAAACAGTGAAACAGTTAGAGTGCTGTTACTGGGTGAATATAGTACTACTGGAAAAGGCTCTCAGCCAATCAGATTCAAGACCCAGAAAGGATTGTTGTATAAATAGTGTATATGTGTGTGTATATATATATATATATATATATATATATATATATATATATATATATATATATATATATATACATACAAAATAATAAATAGATTTTACTACATGTAATAACTACTTGTACAATGGACATTTCTTATAATATCTTATCCTATATATTATGAATATGTTTGAATGGGCCAAGCCTGAAGGCACTGTAAAAAAAAAAAAAGACGATAAACTGAGAGTTGCTGCTTTATGCTGAGTAGCATACTGCCTACTGGTTAACATTTCTGCTATCACACATAGCCCAGCCCTATGCTTGTATTGAAATGTTTTTTTTATATACATACTTATTTAAACATACTAATGCTATAAAAGAACAGTGAAAGAAAAGCATTCAGCTTTGATTAAATTCAGCAATACCTAAACAAAAATGAAAACTTTTAATTTTTACAAAAGATGGATGATTTTGAGATGACCTATAAACTGCTTAAACAAATCATCGTTCATTATTTATCTAAATGCATTTATTGACCACTGAATCATTAGGTTTGTAATGAGTGTGGTGTGGACCATTTCGCTGAGAGAAAACATCAAATGCATTTCCGATAAAGAAGCATCTATTCCCCTTAACCAGCCGATAACTGCAACCACAAGGAGACCATTATTAGTAAACTAATGGAAACAACATAGAATGAACTGCTTTCCTTGCAGTAACAGCCGTTTCTGTGGAGAGAAATATCACTGAATAATAACCGCAACCATAAGGAAGAAAGTTTTCCTCGGAAGTCTCTTAGTTTGACCGGTCAGCTGTCAGGGAGATTTGTTCCAAGTGAAAAGCTGCACTTCGCTGGTGCTATTGGTGTGGTCATGCAGCATACAGTGGTATTCAGTTAAGGCCATGAACATAAGGCAGAATGGGCCCCTGTTTCCATCTGTTTTTCTGTCAATACTCGTTGAGCTGCCTACCAACCTCTGCAGTTCAAGACAATGTGCAACCAGTAAAGGCTTTAGAAATAACTTGCGTGTGGGTGGTTTGATTCTTCTCAGAAAACAATGTTAATATATTCTGCAATCAGCAGACTTATGATGACTATATCTTGGAAAGCAGGACGTGTCTGTTCATTATCAAGAACCCACAGTAAAAGGTGCTTTCTTTTTTATTTTTTAACATCCACTATACATAAAGACAATCCAAAGTAATTTCTCTCAGTTACTTCCCAACAAAGACATAGCTACACAGCCAAATCCTGTAACTACAGCGCTGTTTCATGGTCTGATGATAAAGCGCAGTTGTTGGAAAGGACAGGCTTTGTTCTTTATAATAATGGCATTCAGATCTGAACAATGAGCCGAATGCACAAACACGAAATTAGGTTTGACTGATTGCTACCTGTGCGATCGCCTCGGCGCTGCCTCCCACCCAACATGCATGACATTTCATAAACCAGAAAATTACAAAACCCCATTATTCTTCTATAATATGCAGCCAAGCATGCAACAACTTTAATATCTCTTATGTGTTAGCACAGCAGTTCCAGGAATTGTGAACATGGCAATTAAACAGATCTGCTGTCATCTTCCCCTGCGTGGTTCAGAGGTAGTAGAAAAGTTTTTGCCGGCATGACAGAAAACTTTCAACAGAAGTGATGTTGTTAGAATAGCAGGATTTCTGCTGAAAGGTTCATATTCTGTATTCCATTAGAACCGATTGTGGACGGGGCTTAAAGTCGGCTTGAAGCGAAAAATGCGAAAGTCTTTTCTTCCCTATTGTGACGCATATCCAAGTGAAACGGCTTCTTGAAAAAAAAAGCACTACGACGGGACTTGATTTTGTCCAACGAGAATTGATTGTATGGTTTGCTATTGCTGTGATGTCATGTGAGTGACAGGTTGATCCCACCATCTCGCCAGTAAACACGCATCAGAAAAAAAGAAGAGATGTCACTTCAAGTGGGGGGGGGGGAAGAAACTTTGAGAAAGAATTGTCAATTTTGATTTCATGGTGACTTTAAACCGGAAGTGTAACTCTACTACATTTACTATAGTGCCCATATAGCAAAAATTCCTTGTTTTATTAATTCAATGATTTACTATTTTTTTTTAGTATAATGTTTATATAAAATAAAGCTAATACATGTAAAATGAGTGGAGTGTTTAAGTGGAGTGGCAATATTATTTTTTCTTTTGAATCCATTCAGTAAAATGCTTAGTTCAGATTTGCTCATTGATCCATTCTGGGGGGTTAAATCAATTCACTCAACTGATTCTTTAATAACTAAAACAACTCTTAAAGTTGCAATGCAACCAAGTAACAACAGATCTTATAACAGATTGTGTTACAGTTTATTGAAAAGGAAAAAAAAGTTGGGCAGTTGGGGACTTGGTTCTATTCATCGGCTGTTGATTGGATGACAGAATATCTGAATGTGAGCTTGTGTTAGTTTGTAAGAAAGAGGCAGAGTTAGGACTAAATTATTGGAGAGGTCCGGCAGTACATCAGCAGAGAGAAGTCTGGAAGATCAAGTTTTGAGAAAAAGAAAATTAAACTACATGGGCAAATCATTCACAATAAGATCTATATCATGCATTTAGACAACATATTTCCATTTCATGCTGACTTTACTATTTATAAAAAATGTATGTGTACAAACTTCAAAATAGACACCAGAAAGAGTGTTTAAGCGTCCTGCAAATTACAACAAAGCAGATCTAAAAAAAAAAATTCTTTCAATTTTTATTCACAATTTGATAACTTATCTTTATTTGTTTCTAAAACACTGATTCATTCATGAATGAAACACCACTACTGTGTGCAGGCTTCAAGTACAACCATATAGCATGCATATACTGCTGTAATATTTACAGTGTGCAGAGTTAATGTAGAGTTTGCCCAACCATGCTAACATCTAAATATATAGACTCTGAGCTAAAAATGAATAACCATGGGGTATTTTCTCCCTTTCGAATTGAACAGCAGCTATGCCATGTTGTTTCGCTACAGTAGCTCATGTTGGCAAAGAGAGAGAAGTGAATCTAAAAGGATAACACACAGAGAGCTTTGTTAAACAAGGGAACTTTTTGGCAACAACCACACAGCTCCAACAGATTTAAAGCTCTGAGCTCAAGAGTACATATGGAGCAATGAGCCGACCGCTGCTCGGGGAAAACTACTCAGACTTCACCCAGCTGACAGGAGAACAGACAATGTCAGAAAATCTGACCAGCTGGAAGATTCTACCCCACTTAATCTCAGACATATTTGCAGAAAGTCTCTCGAGGTGCTGGGGTATAAAGATCTTAGTGTAAGAGCAACTAAAGAAACCCAGTAGCCACTTTATACAAAGGTGTTCTATATATCAGTCGAACAGCATTATCCAATAAAAGCTTCCAAGTGCAAAACTATAACTCATTTTCTACCACATTCAGGTTTCCAGAATTTGTTTTATACTGTGCGGCAGATAAGAACTAAAGCTTTCCTCTCTGTGTGCCATATGGACATCAGGCTGTGGCGTTCTGAACCGTAGCCTGCTCCCAAATTAATTAAGTCGTTAATTTGTAGCACAAGGGAACATTTGAAAATTGTTTAACTCGTGTCACAGTCTGTCGTATTCAAGTTTATTTGAACATGTCTGTCATGATGTCGCCCTAATGCTATCATGCAAGTCTGACATAATGGGTCGTGACAGCCTGTGAAACAACTCTGACAGAGTCCTAATAGAGCCGCTTACGGAAGGTCAGCTGAACCTTTGATGAAACTCTGAGAAACAGAGTTCAAAGGGAAACCGCTTTGATGCCACATATGTCGTTGCCGTATTACGATTTATGAAAATAACTACGATGGTGACTAAAGCGAAAAGCACAGAGCCAAACTAATTAGTTAAATGGATGGGTCCACATCTGAGGTGAAGTCATATCGGAATATTGTCATTTCTAACCCAGTTTTACAGTCGCTGCGTAAATGGACTTCTGTGTTGCAGTTGCAGCTGAAATTCAATAACTGCACAGTAATCACTTTACCCTTTAGAAAATTATTGATCTGGACACAGTCGTCTCTGCCTGACTTGATATCAGAGTCTGATATTCCTATGGGTGCTAATCTAGCATCACTGAAGCCGCTCTCCCCTCACTTCTGAGCAGAAAAGTTGACGGGCCTCAGAGACGAGCAGTTTATTAGCACAGCTTCCACGGCAACTACAAAGGTGGATACTAAAAATACTCAGCAGTGGCTGTACAAAGCGCACACCCTCCCTGCATGCAATAAATCTGTAAATGACACTTCACAGCACTGAGGATCTTCTCTGACGATGGAGTGATTCAGGCAGGATGGCATAAAGAATGACAGCTATTGTGGCGTCAAGTGTCTTTGTCACACAATTGCTGGTATTGTGCCAGTTTCTACCTTCCATCTTCCTCAACACAAGTTGATATGCGTGCAAGCTGTATGGAGCTATCTACTGCCTTGGGTGATGTCAACAGCCATGTTCAGAATTTATTGCATACTGCTTGTTGTTTTAGAGGACCGTATGCATTTGCAAAGCCAAACATTTTGAACAGTAGTAAAGTTTGATACGTAGTTGTTGCATGACTTTACTTTGTTGCATGTTCAATTTAGTAAATGGTGTTGAGTAATGAACTTCATATTTGTGTTCCTCTTTTGAGGAAATGTCTCTCTTGACTTCTGCCAATTGAACCAAATAATGAGACAGTAAAGCATTCTTAAAAATAGATTGATATAGCTTCTTGTTAATTCCTCTCGATGGAAATGGAAGGACCAATCAAGTGCATTGCATGGAACGCAGTATTTTACCAAATGGTCATCCAACTGTTCTATGCACACAAAAAAATTCTGTATACTGTGTAGGGGAGAGTGGGGTAAGATGAGCCACCCCCTTTATCTTGACAACGTACACTTTTATTGTCATGTGACCATGTATTTTGGAACCACACATAATTTCTGCCAGACTGTGAAAAGGAGAAACACATGGGAAATAGTGGAAGGCACACATTTGGCTGTTACATCAAAGCAAATTTGTCCAGGTCTAAAAATATTGATGATCCATATTGGTGATTTAGCAATGTATAAAACTATGCAAATCATTTTGCTAAATATTAGCCTGAATTAGTAAGCTAGCTAGTTTTGTCCAAAATGGCAGTTATGGGGCAAAGTGAGCCAAATGCTGTGGGGTAAAATGAGCCAGCATTTTAACTTACCTACAATAAGGCACTGTAGTTAAGTTAAATATTGTAAGAAGTATAAACTGGTATAATTTCAATGTAATATTACGCAACTTTAGTTTATAATTTTTTTTTAATAATTATTATTTTTAGTTTGGGTTTATTTGATAGGGACAATGTACAAGTACACCAAATAATTTTCTGATACAAACCAAAAGATGCTTAATCATATATATCTTTCCATGTAGTCCCTAATGGCCTAACATGTTCAACATTGCTGAAAAACGTCTCGGGTTACGACTGTAACCCTTGTTCCCTGAGAAAGGGAACGAGAACTGCATCGAATGATACTTTGGGGAAATGCTCCTCAGCGTAGCGCCTCTGAAACATGAATGAAACTAAGCCAATCTTGATTGGTGTTGCGTCATGATGTAACGTGTGACGGCATACATGGAAGCTACAAAGGGACGCCGGCACACAACAGCATCAGCTTCTGTGATGAGGCAAGTCGCTCCCAGGCAGGGGAAGGCATGGCGAAGGGACGCAGTCCTCGTTCCCTTTCTCAGGGAACAAGGGTTACAGTCGCAAACCGAGACGTTCCCTTTCGAGGGCACTCAAACTGCATCGAATGACACTGGGGGAACAAGTACCCACTATGCCACAACGAGCCCTGCATGTCCCAGTGTGAAGCTGCACACAGGCACACCTAGGATGAGAGCACAACGGTGCCAGGCGTAGATGGAATGTCCAGGCTATAAAATCTGATGCAAGTATGAGAGGTGGCCCATCCTGCTGCATCGCACACTTATTGGATCGGGGCCCCTGAAAGGAGGGCTCTAAAGGACGCCATGCCTCTGGTTGAATGAGCCCTCACGGACAAAGGTGAAGACAAACTGCACACCTGATAGGCCATAGATATAGCTTGAACGATCCAGTTGCTAATGGTCTGCTTGGAAGTGGGAAGCCCCTTCTTGGGCGACCCAAAACACACTAGCAACTGGTCTGACTTCCGCCATAAAGCGGACCTCTGAATATATAATTTGAGCGCTCTGACAGGGCAGAGCAGATGAAGTCTCTCCTCATTCGCCGTCACTTGAGGTGGAGGATGAAAAGCCTGCAGAACCCGTAGCCTGGGGTGCAGGATAGCTTTAATGTCGGCAGGAGCAAACTCCAGGCACCCATGGGATATAGAGAGCACCTGAAGATCTCCTACTCTTCTCAGAGTAGTAATTGCAAACAAAAAAGCCACCTTTCCCTAGAAAGGTTCTTGGCCTCAGCCAATTCCAGAGGTTCGAAGGGGGCCTCTACCAGACCTTCGAGAACCACTGCCAGGCCCCATGTGAGAACCCTGGTATGAGCCGCAGGTCTCATCCTCCAAGCCCCATGGAGGGAACTGCTGTCTCCCCAGAGGCCCATCACCCAGAGGAGTGTGGAAAGCCACAATGGCAGCCACGTACACCTTGAGTGTGGACGGGGTAAGACCAGCCGAGAAGGAATCTTGGAGGAACTCCAGCACTGAAGCCACCTTACAGTTAACTGTACTGGATGTGTGAGGGAGAACCACATTGGACAGTGGGTCGTCTCCACTTCCACTGGGCCGAACCTCTGACATATTGACTCCACCACCTCAGGGTGGAGTCTCCATTCCTCGGGCTTCAGCCCCTGCCTCGACAGGATGTCTGCTCCCTAATTTTGATCCCCTGGGATGTATGTTGCTCTGAGAGACAAAAGTCTCCTCTGGGACAACAGGAGGATCTGATGCGCCAGTCTGCATAAAGGGCGAGACCTCAGACCCCCCTGATGATTTATATAGGCCACCACTGACATATTGTCCGACCTCACAAGGACATGATGACCTTTGAGGTCTGGCAGGAAGCTCCACAGAGCTTGGAACACCGCCAACATCTCCAGGCAATTTATGTGCCAGGAGGAATGATGGTCCTGCCATAGGCCTCTCATAAAGCGGCCAACATCCATGATGTTGGACGCTACTGCCATGAGCCTTGAAACCTCTCTGAATTTTTTTTTACAGCGATGGCTTGGCCTAGCTTTATCCTGGTCACCGTGACCAGGATGGACTCGATCCGTGCAGGAGATAATTGTGCCCGCATCATGACCGAGTCCCACACCACTCCCAAGAACGTAGTTCTCTGAGCTGGTGCCAACACGCTTTTTTTCTTGAGTCTCAACCCCAGGCTCTGGATGTGGGCAAGGACGACATCTCGATACCGAACTGCCAGCTCTTGTGACTGGGCCAAAATCAGCCAGTCGTCGATATAGTTGAGCACCCTGATACCCTGAAGCCTCAGTGGTGCTGAAGCTGCATCCATGCATTTGGTAAATGTGCGAGGGGAGAGAGCTAGGCCGAACGGAAAAACCTGATATTGGTACGATTTGCCCCCGAAAGCAAACTTCTGGAACTTCCTGTGAGATGGAAGGATGGATATGTGGAAGTATGCGTCCTTCAGATTTATTGTGAAAAACCAAGCCTCGGAATGAATTTGATTCACGATGATGGGAATAGTGAGCATCTTGAACCTGAACCTCCTCAGAGACCGATTCAAGTGTCTGAGATCTATTATTGGACGCAACCCCCCCATCCTTCTTGGGAACTATGAAGTAGCGGCTGTAAAACATGGACTCCCTGTCCGGTGGAGGAATACGCTCTATAGCCTCCTTTACCAACAGGGAGTTTACTTCTTGTTCCAATATGGTGCACAGGGCCCAAGGAGAAATATTCGTTAGATTTTTCCATGCATCAAAATATATTACCAAGGGAACCAGCCTCTCGAGTCTGGCTTCGGGTATCATTCGAGATTCGCTCTCGACCCCCTGAAGCAGCTCTCCGGCAGGGTTCGACCGAAAACGATTCTCGATGGGCAGACGCGAGTGCCTGGCCGCAGGCCTGTGGGGCGGACAGTGCAGCATGCGTTCGCTGGAAATCGATGCGTCCCAAAGCGCACTTGACGGGAGGAAGCCGACATTGATTTCCTGCAGGCTCCGCGGAGGAGGCGACCTCGATCGCTCCGCCACGGCTGGGGCAGCCCGCAGAGATCCTAGGCTGGCAAGGATCTCATTGTCAAAGCCTTCTTCGCCTGCAGGACGGCCCTCAGATCTCCCTGCTTCTCCCGAGGCTTCGGCTGAGAGTGCCGTCTATGCCCCCTAGCTCCTTGAGCTCCTCTGGAAGCAACACTCTCTTTTTGTGCCTGTCTATAGGCGGAGGAGCTGGTGGATGGCTGTTTCTTTGGTGACTCGGAGAGACAAGTCTGCAGCCTTCCGCAACTCCACAATATCTTCAGGAGTTGGACCTTCGCCCTCATCAATTTCGTTAAGAAGGTCGGCCTGGTACGCTTGCAGTACTGCCATAGTGTGCAGACTGGCACCAGCCCGACCCGCAGCCATATAAGCCCTGCCCACTAAAGAAGATGTATCTCTGCAGGGTTTAGTGGGCAGCACCGGGGTTTTCAGGGATGATGCAGCTTCGGGGGACAGATAGGTGGCAAGAGGCTCTTCCACCTGAGGCATCATCCCATAACCGTTCTCTCACGCCCCCAAAATATTGCTATAATTTAATACACGGGGGGTTAGACACGCGAGATGAGTGTGGTTTGTTCCACAGTGAGGTTGCTCTCTGTGCTGCAGAAAGCGCTCGTCCAACTTGCTTTTAATGAGCGCTTCCTGCTTTTCACGTGGCCAACTGAGATTTAAACGGGCCACGGCACGAGAGACAACCTCCACCAGCTCCTCATATGCGGGGACATGGTGTGGCGAGTCATCTGCAAAATCACGGCCTTCGATGCTGAGCACATCCACTTCCTCGGAAGCAGACAGCTCAAGCATCGGGGTCTCCACTCGTGCAGAAGAAGCCGCTGGGCGGGCTTCCGCATGAGGAGGGAGAACGTCAGAACTGGCAGAGGAATCCTGAGAACATGCCTCGGCAGTCTCAGAATCCCCTTGTCAGATCCATTTGTAAGCCCCATGAAGAGCGTCGCCGCGCCGCCTCATCTTTGAAAACAGCCAGGCGGGAGTGCAGCACTCGGATTGATAGAGACTCACAATCCGCGCAAACAGCCCCCTCGAGAGCTGCCTGCACATGCTGCACTCCCAAACAATGCACGCACATTTGGTGTGTGTCCCAACCCGTGATGTAATGAGGGCAGGGATGCACACACCGCCTGTAACTTGTACTCACCATTTTCTATATATATATATAATGATTTGTGTACTGACAGACAACACCAAATAAGACACACACGACAGAGAGCGCTTGCTGAAGAACAGAAAGCTGTCGCTGTTGTGTGCCGGCGTCATGACACAACACCAATCAAGATTGGCTTAGTTTCATTCATGCTTCAGAGGCGCTACGCTGAGGGGCGTTCCCCCAAAGCGGCATTCAACGCAGTTCAAGTTCCCTCGAAAGGGAACAACCATACCAAGAACATTTTGACTAAAATGTTTATTAGTTTCAGTGACATTTATTCATTCATTCTAATTCAGTTTTTAATTTCACTCAATAAACTCTCTGTTTAGTCTGTTTTTGGGAAGGTTACATATTGTTTCAGAAATGCAAACAATTAAATATATTGAAATTCCAACTTAATTTGATTGGTTTTATATTGTTTAAGTTAGCTTTAAGAGGGAAAAAAAGATTATTTGTAAAAGGAAATTTGATTATTAAATTAATTTTTTAAAGAGGTAAATTATCTTTAAAATTTCACATGGGTTTGATTCAGATTCAGTTAGATGGTCAGTTTACATCCAGGTGATGCAACTTACCCACTGACTCGGATCAACTTCCCCCTAACCTCTGGTAAACTGAGCCACATGAACACGTTTTTATAAGCCTTTGTCATACATGTATTTTGATCCTTTAAAATGATAGGAAACATCCTGAAATTACAATAGATACTTCCATTGTACTTCTGCCTAATTTTCTCCTCTCTTATCTTGGCTCCTCTTACCCCACTCTCCCCATACATACTGCGTAAGGCAGTATACATACTGTATAATAATTTCCTTCAAAAATAATAGAAGGTATGTCCTTTCAAACAATATTGTCCATGTTTTTTTTTTTGTTTTTGAGTTTGAATGCAGTCACACCAGTTTTTGGCCACATGTGGCCAGATTTATTGACATCTTCCGCCAGCACAAATCCTCTTTTGGCATTAAAAAAACTGCTCTCAGGATTTACTAAAGACACACAGTGAAAAAATAGTGCTGAAAAGGCGTGGACACACAAATTTTTTGCAGCTGACAATATTGCATATGCATTTGTAGGAGTTTCCCTTTCAGACACAAAATTTATGGGAGGAGGGCATTTAAATGAATCACGCAAGTTGATTTACTAAGGTTTGTGCTCGTCAATTTACTGGTGTTTGAACTTTCCACTCCCATCAGCGCTGTTTTGGAATTGCGCTCTCACACTAAATTGCCCTGTTTAGTAAATCTGGCCCATGATGTCCTCACTTTATTTCTGAATTAATTTATTGTTTAAGCACTAAAGATCTGAGCAAGCACCTCTTTACATTCTCAGCATGATTGAAGATGAAGTCAGTACATCCAGACATATCAGAGCTGACAGCAGAATTGATTGAAATTTATGCAGTATAGTTTGTTTTCCTAATTAGAAAAGTTTGATGCATGAAGAAATAGATAGTACCTTTGACATTTGACAACCGAAATGGCACGCACTTGCATAATATAAAGACTAGGCTATATGTATTCCACACACTCACTGTCCACTTTAGTACAACTTGCTACCGGTTTGGACCCCTGCTGAGGAAAAACATTCCTCAGAGATTTTGGTCCTGTTACGTTCCACGTGTGTTCGTGTATTTTTCTCTTTTTCTTTTGTGCTTTTGTTTCTATTTGTTTCTATTCGTTATTCTTAGGTTGTGATCATTGTCTGTCCATCAGATACGTGACGTCACGACGTCACACATCAGAACTGACCTTCCACCAATCCGATGACGGAGATCAGCGCCAGATTTCAGTCAACACCCGTGCCTTGAGCTGTCTGTCGAACCATGATCACGTTAGTGTTTATGTTTATGGTTATGCAGTGGTTTTGAGATTAACACTCCTTTGGGGGCCTATACCATGAAGCCGGTTTAGTTTGCGCCAACCCTGGGTTTTAGGCACCATGAAAGTGGTTTGGCTTTTAGCAGTGCTCATCGCCATAGTAACTTACGCTCCACGGCTAACCTGGTATATTCCAGGTAAGAGGTTGCAAAATGAACTTGGACCAATCAGCACTGAGCAAAGTGACACATGTCTCATGCCATAAAGTCACTCCACCTGTTTCTAATCCAAATTAAAGGTCACAACATAGCAAATGATTTTAAACACTAGAACTACCAAGGCAGTCTAAAGGCATTTTAAAATTTTGCAAAGTAATAACTGTGTTGAAATAAAACCCATGTAATAGGACCCTGACTTTTCCTAAATGTGTCTATATTTTATTCTATCATTGTTATTTTATTAAAATTACAAGACACAAAAGAGTTTTGAGTATTTCTACCCTGAATGGCCATAACAGTCATACTGACCGTATGCATTACAGACTGTATCATTTGCTCCTTTTTCCCGCTCTTGAAGATTCATCACCGCTGCCTAGCAACAATTTCTTCTAGTTGTTTGTTTAGTCTATTGCAAAGCTGAAATCTAGCTTTAGCTTTGAGCTAAAACAAAATTGAAAAACATGGAAGGTAGAGATCACCTGTGTTGACTGTAAGTAACTGATCCACAAGCGTCAGTGAAATTGATGCACGCTGTTTGCCCCCATAACAACCCAAGTTAGCCCGCTTAGTGGAGAATACTTTCATTATGATTTTACAGCATGGAATTTTTGCTCACTAAAACAAATATTGGTTACTTAATCAGTTTGTTTTCGCAGTTTATTATATTTTCATATTCTTTTCCTGTGACGGTCAGAATGACTGTTTTGGCCAGTTTGGGGCATATGCGATTCATATGTGCCCATAAAGGTTTTACTTATGCATTGAAATGCATATTGGCAATGTTTTTGCAAGTCATTGTATTCTAATATCCAAGGATGAATACATTTGTGTTCATTTTACAAAGAAAATAATAGAAAGTTGATCAATTTCGACGTTGTATCTGTAATTACCAGAGCTGTTCTGTGGTTGTCGATTAACTAATACATTTTCACATACATTAGAATAAAACTGTAGTGTTCTGATGTTTATTATTACCTATACTAACATTACAGATCCATTTATTCTTAGAATTGATATAGCTTATTGAAATTATATTCAAATAATGTATCAGCGGTCAGAATGACTGCTATGGCCATTATAGTAGTTATAGAATTCCGGTAGTTCTAGTGTTAAAAACAAAATCGTCTGGCTTTTAGTAATGCTTATTTAGAATAATATATTTGTATGATTTAGGTATTATTTATGTAATTATTATGTAATTATTGCCCTTAATCAATCACACATGTACAATTGAGCTTAAATGTTCAATTCTCTCTATACCTTTATCAACTGTATAAACTAACTTCACAAATTTTACTTGCACTGATATACAGTAGCGAGACTTTTTCTTTTAGTTGTCCTCTTTCATAGACAGCTATTTTCTTCTTGCTGTGTAAATTTGTTTAAATTCTTAATATTTTAATACTTTTATTTAATAAGTGAATTGCGCTGCATCTCTTACAAGAAATTAATTTCAATGAGTTTTGAATGAGTTTCACTCTTTCTCAGCATGTGATTGGCTTTTCGCTACTGATGTCACACCTAAACTCCTAAACTCAGGATTAAAGCCTGAGTTGACAGAAAAAGTTGATGATCAGCATCATGGTACCAACAAAGCCTGGTTGGATTGGTTTGGTTTTGTCAACTCGAAACTAATCCTGCAACCCTGAGTTTGTTCAACTACCATCATGGTACAGGCCCCGGGTTTATTGTAATTGTTATTGTTGTTGCTGATGTATTATTGCACTGTTCTGAGAGAATGCACTGTTTCAGCGCTAGTCTAGATCAGTTAAAAAAAAAAAATGGTATGAAGTGCATCGTGTGTGTGGGCGGTTAATCTAATTGTTACCATAATAATAACCATGGAGCATTTAGATTTGATTTTCGTATGTATTTCCTGATTTCATGTTCTACTGATTGGCCTCTATACATATTCAAAGACAACGGTAGATAGCATTGTTTTTTTGTTAGTTAGTTGGAGAGTGATCGCCATCCACTGTATTTCTTTTTATTTAGTCAGCGTAGTTTATTTATATTGACATGATAGCATCACCAGGGTTTCCGCGGGCTCTTAAAAAGTCTTAAAAAGTTTAAAATTCTGGACTTTAAATTTAAGGCCTTAAAAAGTCTTAAAAACGGCCAGATTTTCATCCTAGGTCTTAAATTTCATTTAGTCAGGTCTAAAAAAGTGTTTACCCTCGTTCATTTCCAGAAACGCTGGCCGCAGAAAGTTATTACAAAGTAGCAAAAAAGTGTCGAGTTGTAGCCTACAAAGCGGAGCTCTAGAGCAGGGGTCTCCAACACGTCGCTCGCGTGCTCCAGTAGCTCGTGGCTTGATATGAGCTAGCTCGCCAGAGACCGTTCACATATCGCGTAATTTCCGCGCTCAAGTTTGTTCAAGTGTAAGCGCGCGGCAAGCACGCTCATAATTGAAGCGACGCGTTAATTTTTTTACCAGGCGCAACGAGATGGAAAAAATCTAAACTTTTCAGAATGCCGCAAATGCACGCACCGCAGGTCAGGAACCAACCAATCACCCCTTTCCATAACAACATTGAAAGCTCCGTCAACATCAAGGATGGGGGGTTCACCCAAACACTACTAATAAATATAAGCTAATGTGTAAATGTCAGTAATTTATATTTTTGACTCATTCTTTTTATAAAAAAATATTTAAAGGCTGATATATGAGGTTTATCTTTGTATAAAACCTTTTTTGTCAAAACTTTATTTGAACTTGTACATGTTAGTAGATGACATGTTGCAAGACACTCTTTTAAAATCTAGCCATCATTTTTAATGGTATTTTGATGTTTATGTAAACAAAAAGTGCATATTGATGCTAATCAATTTGTTTGCTGTTTTTCGACATAAAACTAGTTGAATTGACTTCATTCTGTAGTATTAGTACTTTTTGAACAGGATTCTGTGATAACCTTGATAATTTTGGTCACTTTAATCATCTCATCATTTCCTCTCTAGTTATGATCAACTATGATCAACTAAAATCAACAATAATTGTGTTTTTACAGTATAATATGCAAAAGTACAATTTTATATTAAAAAAATATCTACCTCTCCTTCTCTCACACACACACATAGATAGATAGATAGATAGATAGATAGATAGATAGATAGATAGATAGATAGATAGATAGATAGATAGATAGATAGATAGATAGATAGATAGATAGATAGATAGATAGATAGATAGATAGATAGATACTCTAATGATCCCGAGGTAACTATTTATCTAACTTGGATAATGCGTCGTGTAGGTCTTAAATTTCAATCTTAATGGTCTTAAAATGTCTTAAAAAGGTCTTAAATTTGACTTACTGAAACCTGCAGAAACCCTGATCACGCAGTTCCTGCAGATTTGTCGACTGCACATCCATGATGCGAATCTCCCATTCCACCACATCCCAAAGGTGCTCTAATGGATTGAGATCTGGTGACTGTCGATGCCATTTGAGTATAGTGGACTCATTGTCATGTTCAAGAAACCAGTTTGAGATTTGAGCTTTGTAACATCGCACGTTATCTGGCTAGATGTAGCTATCAGAAATAATAAATAATGGTAATAATAATAACACTTTACCTATGCTTAAGGTACTGCTGTACAAAAAATAGAAAATACATTAAGAAAAACAAGCAAATAGTGTAGGGTCTGGACCATTCAGACACACACTAATTATTCATATTCACTATATTTAATCAATATAAAGGTCTATGAAACTCTCCCCCAAAACTAACCTCACAAATGAAGTTACTTTGTCAGCCGGGTGTCCGGTTACAGAACACTTTAAGACTGATAACAGACTTTTAGGACCTCAAAGGAATGTGGCCACATGCGCCACACGCTCAAGAGAGAGAGACTATCTTTAATTAAATAAACTTTGCGGTATTACTCTGATCTATGAAGGAACATGCCTCACAGAAACCGTGACGATTTACTGTCTCGTGTACTATTTGGTATAACAACATTGTATGTTTGATTGGGGTGTATGTGGTTGCACAACCACCCAACGGTCAATATAAATTCACCTGTATCATTCTTCCTACCTAATTAATCCTCATTTAATGACACATACTTTGATGTACATCACCTTCTCTTAGAATGCAATTTGAATTTGTTATGTCTATTTGAGCTTGAATGAACAGTCTAAGCACGCTGGGGAAAAAGACCATAAATCAACTAAGAGCCGCTTCCCCTCTTGGACATGTCACCTTACTCATAGGTCCATTCAAACCTTAGGGGTGGTTCTTTTTCAGACTATATCAGAGGCAGGCAACAGTGACCGCCCTCTTTTGGTTTTCCATCCTGCCGCAAACACGGTCTCGGGTGATACGGGGAAACCCCCCCTCCCCCCTCCATGGGGGCCAAGAGGCCTTCCAGCAGGCCTGGATCCCAACCAGATCCGGCCTCATGGAAAAGAGAGGAGACTCTCTCACAAAGAACCAAAGACAATCTCAGGAGTTTTGGAACAAAGACTCCAACCAACAACGACTCCAATCACCCATCCTTCCGACTTCCTTACTTCTCCTGGGTACTCGGCGTGGCCTCAAAAGAGTCCCAGGCCTTGACCAAACCAATCATGCGTTCCTGGAGAAAGAGAACGCTCAACCAACTTCCACTTGACACTGCCGGAACCATCAACGACTTCAATTTTCAACAACTTCAAGAATTGTTCCCATTACAAATGCAAGTATTCAATTCAATGAAATGTGAAAATGAAATTCTGATGGTTCTTCTCATAGACCCTCTTCCGGTTTCCAATTTCATCCTATCACTAACCTATTTATGTATTCATGTGTGTATGTTGTTTAGTTTATTTATATTCATATAAATATCTATATTTAGTTAATAAAACTTGTACATAATATGTATTTGGTTCTGATTTGTTTGCAATACATTGTCACTTTATGATCACGTTTTTTGCTACTGGCTCAACGTGCGGTATATGCGAAGAAATAATTATTCTTCTGTGGCCATGGAAGATACCATTTTCTTAGAATAAATTAATAATCAAAAGAGTTCGTTGGACGAACTGATTAATTGATTGTAATATTAATTCAGCCACATCAAGTTAATCCAATTAACTGACCCAAATATTTATAATTAATAATAACAAGATATTATTGATTATTCATATTTCCAAAAAGCTGAGTTCCTTACATTATGGTGGAGAATGCAGGCATCGTATTAAACATTGTATGCAAGCAGACAGTAATCAATCATATGTTGTCCCATAAGTTGTTATTAACATCTCATACACACGCACAAGTATCTGAAATCAGCAAAACTATAGCCTGAATATGCCTTCCTACGAATGGCAGAAAGTTTCTCAAATGCTATAATGCATATTTAAATCGTACGATAAGAAACTCCTGATATTAGCGAAGAAATCCTAATTTCAGATAGAAGTTGAGCGTACGTTAAACCTTCTCTGACAGAGAAATCTCAGATTAGCCGCGCGTATAAATGGTACCAGAACAAATTAATCTGATTATGGACGAAGAAAACTCCATTCTCAGCATTTTGAAGGTGATCTGAGCGATGCTCCTCAGTCACCAATCAAGGCCTTGTTGTTCGTTACTTCATTGTATTCATATTAAACCGCCGAAGCGCTCATATGAAACAATCGCGTCAAATTAGTGGTATAAATTCTAGCCTAGCTAACTAGTAGGCTAATATGCCATTGTCTGGGAAAGAACGGTGCTGTTTGATTTGTGAAAGAGTCACTCACATGCAACGTCATGTGCCTAAGCGAGAGACTCAGTGCAAACTTTCAGCACAGCTCGTCCGCTGCTCCGGCCGATCTGTGTTGTTGGTTGGCATTGCGTCCGGAACGCGAGCAGGCGTTCCTATCTAGTTTTTCTGACAACAGCACCAATCACACAGACCCTCGTGTAAACAAGCGACGGTTGTAGCCAATAGCTCCCTCAATCCTAACTTACATGCATAACTTACAAGTAAAACCCTCTACCTCGAGTGATAGTTTTAGCACCGCCTAAAAACCTTAGACACTTTAGAGCGTAAAGTGTAACCTTAAACCAAAGACTATAGATTTTGCGTGATTTGAACTGAGTGATTTGAACACGAGTAATGAGAGTCAAAGCTCTTCGAGGCTTTGAATCAAAGGAGTCAACTGCGTCACAAATGATTCTTTGTTTGAAGCGCCCTCGCTGGCGACCCCTGCTGGTCAAAACAGTGGAAGTGTAGCGGAAACTCAAATCAACGGGACACCTTTTACAAACCAATCGCAAAGGTTTTATCAAAAGGTGTAATCAGGTAATGGCAATCCGCGAGCTACCTAATATCGTTTAATATGAGGTGTCTTTCAAGGCACAATATCCTAGTAAACTGTAGGGCTCGTTTTATGAAAGCTTGACTTGAAAGTCAATCAGACCCTTTATCAAATGCGTCATTAAATGTGTACGAATTTATAAAGTGATACAAGATCACATAGAGACCAGATACACACTGGTTCACAAACCGTTGAAATTTAAAACAATTTCGAAACAGCTATGACGCGTAACGAAGCCCAGTTTAATAAAATCATGTGACCTTAGCAGTGATACCCACTCCGAATGATTTGAGACGAATGATTCACCCTGGTGTCAGAGCTTCACGAAGCACGTCTCATAAGAGGGTTAAACCACTCTCTTCTCTCTCTCTTTCTCTCGCTCGACCCCTTCCTCTTGGTTTCACTTTCAGATTGAAACCCAGATACTGTTGTTTTCATTTGTGTTTCTTTTATTTCGACCCAAACCTACCCCTATCGTATTCTGTGTCTTCACACCTGTTGAGCCTGAATATTCCTATTCGGTTAAGTTGAATTTAATTAAATTTGGGATTTAATTAAATCAATTTGCTTATTCAATTTCCACTCTAGTTACCAGAGCTATGAGAACACTCGATGTTTAATTTTATTTTTTTTATTTTATTTCAATTTATTTATTTACTTTTGTTTCAGCCTGAATTCTTATATTCAGCTAAATAAAGCTTAACTAAATTTTAAATTTAAAGGCCATGTTGCAGGTTTAATTTTTCAACGAATTTGTGCAATTTGCTTGTTGGTAATAAACATTTAAACTGTTATCCATTGTATTTTATGTTGTTGGGTATCACAAAACGAAAAAAGTAGGTACTATCTTACAGCGGTTTGCAACGATTCTCCTTTCCCCCACAATGCATTGCATTACGTCACCTTGGGGCGAGAATTTACCAAAGCCCGCTGCCCGCCTTGTTGAGAGCGACGAGTAGTAGACGAGAGTATTCAGATAGCGCAGATTATAGATAAATACATAGATATAGAGAGATAGATAGACGAGATATATATATATAGACTAGATATATAGACAGACTAGATATATAGATAGTCAAGTATAGAGAGAGATAGGCAGACAGCATAACGTCAGCAGATATAGCTAACGTTAGCAGCTAGATAGAAATATATACAGTTGTAGGTTACAGTTTGACAAGAGTTTTGAGTGTGACAGAAGCACAATGTTGTGTTTTATTGCGAGTGTACACAAATATAAGTAAACACTTTGCAGTTTGAACGATATCCTGTATGAACAAAATGACGATGTTTTTATGTTTCCACTGTTCGATCGCACCCGCGCCTCTCTCTCTCACACTCACACACACTACGAATACATGTATAATTCCACCCCTAATAGCTAGCATGATGCTTTCTATTTCTAGATGACAAAGACAAACATTACCAGTACTACGACACTATGACAAAGGTTACCGGTACTTATCTGAACTAACGTCATGATCATATACTGCCACTAGATATAAAGAAAACGTTGATTTTTCACTCGGTGCTATTCAATGACCGTAAAAAAAATATATGTGTCGTTATTGTGCACTGCTGCTCGTAGACTAGCTCCAGTGTTCATTTCTGCGTTGCTAAATGATAGCAACTCACCGGGACACTTCACCAACTCTCCACTCATTCTCCTCGGACCATGCATTCAATTGGCTTTGACGGCCATCAGTTCTTGGCAATTCTTCATTTGCCCTCTCACGTCTAGCAGGTTAAAAATTGTACGGCTGCGGGCCATAATACATGTTAGTTCTTCTTGCCAACTCTTCCTCATCCCAGTCAGTCGCCATAGTTCTAACTACGCTGAGGCACCCTTTGCTCCGCTTCTCCCCAACGTGACGTCATCACAGAGTTGCGTAAAAAAAAAATTATACCAGAAACGTAAAAAAATGGTCTTTAAGACCATTTTTGAGACATTTTAAAAATGATACACATATCTTGAGTGATTTATGTACCCATTAATCAACAGTGGTGGTTAACCTGCAACATGGCCTTTAATTAAATTACATGATATGCTTCCCTTTCCCTTTTAGTTTTCTTAGAGCTATAAGGATGTTCTTACTTTACCTTTACCTTATTTTAGATCACTAGTCACTATCCTCATCTTCTCTCTCTCTTTAGGATTACAATATCTAGCGACTGTTGTTTCCTTAGCGAGTTACACAGGTCATTAATATCCTACTTCCTGTCTGTGTTTACCCATCCTCACTCCTTAGCACCAAGCTAAGTACATGAAGTACGGCTAAACACAAACGCACAGTAGGCCCCAGACAGAACTGGAAACACTTCCCGTTGTTTCTTCTTCTTCTTTTGGACCGTGAGATGTTTGATGTGTCCCTGCTAGCTTAGTCTAACAGCAGCATAACCCATAAGTGACTCCTGTTTACCTATGTCTCCTAGCTAAACCTAAATAGGTAAAACACTCCTTTCTTCCTCTTCTTTTCTGGTTTCATCCTATTGTTGTATTTTGGTTTTTCTCTATCTGTTACTCTCGTAGCACAACATGTGAGAAGAACCATCAGCATTTTTGAGTAATAGGTTATGACATGTAAGAGCCCAGTCATCAGTCGATGCTGCTTAAAGCACGTCAAAGATACTCAATTTTTTTTTTGTTGTGTGTGCTCCCCAACACTAAATTTTAGCTGCTCCACATAGCCGTTCTCCCACACAGATAGCTCACCACCTCTGTAGAAACTTGCATTTGCCTTTGCCATTTCTCTCTTGTGTTCCCACAAGTGTGCCAGTAAGCCTCAGACACCCAGCCCTGCCACCAGGACCACCTGGAGACCCGGCAGAGCAGTGTCATGGACATCCTTTAGCCGGAAGCAGGCAACGACCTGCCACGGCAGAAAAAGGAACAGTTAGACGACAACGAAAGCGGACGTCCGGCCTGAGCCACCTAGAGCTGACCAGAATCATCTTCTCCTTGGCCGCGCTCCCGCAGGCCTCAAACAGGAGGTAAATGAACTAATGCTGCCAGCCACAGAATTCCACAGAGAACAAACCCTGCTCAGCGTGAGAGGATACAGGACAGATGCAAGGACCCTGACAGAGCAGAGCAACTGAAAGAGATCATCAGTTTTCAGGCGGACGACAGCTCTGAGCACCTGCAATCCGACGGGTAAAGAACTGTTTCACTCAAAGAACTTAAAGAAATGGTTGAACTCAAAGAGAGCTAAAGCCATCAATGTGCAGCGGAAGTCCGAACACTGACTTAGCGATGCTGTAACATTATTGACGCACTCCATGTGGTCCAAAGAGAGCTGCAACAGTCCAACCCACTGCAAATGGACCACACAAGAAAGACGTACCCTGCTGACCTTCACATCAGAAGCGTAAGCTTCCCCAGCCCTGCACAAAGGGGGGAGGAGCCAAAGCCCTCGGCTTAACACTTCACCAGCCAGTGTCCTGAGAGCCCCTGCAGCTGCAGGAGGAAAAGGTAACTCAGACAAACCCTGAAATGGCACATGAAGTGACACTCAACAATCTCAAGTGAAAGGTCAGAAACATCCCTGCCAATCTACAAGACATTGATTTTCACCTGCAGTCTCCAACCGGTGTGGCACACCGAGACAGACTCCATCTGATCTGGACACATCCAGCCTAGCTGGGCCCTGCCCAGACACCAAGCAGGACAGACCTAGAAGGGCCTGTGCTACCACCACCGACTCCGAACGAGTTTTCTGTGGAACTTACAACGAACCTGTGACGGAGGAGGACACCAGCGTCAAGAAACTTTTCCTCCAAAACCACTTAGTCACCATATTTTCACCTGCCCCCACGCAATGCCCACTCAACGATGCGTGACCTGATGCAGAAGGCCTCTAACATAGAAGGCCTCCTCAGAAAGGGTTCCTAAGACCCTATTGATTCTGAACTGCAAAACCAGAAGGCACACAACATGAACACAATGCAAGACTCTGCTAAAAAGTCCCTGGTCAGCATAGGACATAAAAATTTTAAAGTAGATGAAAATGTGTGCTCAAAGAGCAGCAAGACTCTACATTAGTAAAAGTAGAATTTTACTGATATAAAGAAAATCTTGAATGGACGTGTAAGCCTCACCTGCCAACAGACTATGCACGACTCTTTTGAAACAAACATTTGCTACATGCTGGTTGAATTGGCATTGCTAAACATTAGTTTCCATGACAATGAAGGGTTACAGGAAACACTAGCTCTAAATAGGGCATACGTCACCTTGATGCCAGAGTGTAGGAAAACAACCTGAGCTTTAAACTACTGTTAACCTACAGGCGTGCATTTGACCATTGCGGTCCAACTGGAACAGAACATGCGATACGCATTTTGATCACTGGTTGCTGGCTTGTCTAAATTATTGGAATTGACATCTCTACTGTAAGTGAAAGAGTCTTAGATTTCCAACTGGTATCAGTAAGTTCAGCATTAAAGCGTAAGTCTGTTTGACAAAGGAATCTCATCTCCGCAGCTTGTAAACTGTACCGATATCTATCCTGCTTTGGTTAAAGAAATCCAAATTGCAGTATTGCTAAACCTGTTTCTGACAAAAAAAGCTCAGGACAGTGTTATATATACGTAGACCTGGGTGATGCTCCCCTTTCTACAATGTAAAGGCCTTACAAATTATTGTTAGATTGATGTAATTCACCTAAATTTTTAGCTCCATCTACAAGCAGAGAGCTACCTTGCGATCAAAACTGTTCATTCGCTGAAAAGTCAGCATTTATGCATGAGAGGGACGTAACTATATAGGCTTAGACAAGCTTTGACTTACAGCAAATCTATTTCCTTACTCTGTAAACAAATAGAATAAGTTGTGTAAAGTAAAGAGAAGAGTTCCATGAGTAAAATTAGCAAATGCCAAAACACATTTGCATTTTACTGAATGTAACTTCGAGTTCTTGAAAGACTTAAAGTATAGGCGCCCCCTTTTAACCCATTTAAACATGCATAACTCAGTAAAATGTGCAGACATTCTTCAGGTAATGTTGAATTGTTCTGACATGCTCTGGTTCCCATGACAACAACTGGTCACAGGAAGTGCTAACTTGTGATGTCACTTTGTAAACAAACCAGCCTAGGTGGCTAAGCTAACCTAACCTAGCATTCATCCAGCTTAGGCTAAGCTAAATAATAACTTCTACAATTAGCAGTTAGCATCATTCACTTGAAGCCTTAATTACAGCTTTTGTTTACACAGTGCAAAGTATTCTAGAATACTTTCTTTAACCCCAGTTAGGGTTTCTAATTCTTCACTTTCCGTACTTTCAGTTCTTCTCAGCTAAATTTCACCTTCACTAGTTAGGCATAGTCGTGGCTGAGCGCTGTAGGCTAAATTTGCAGATGCCCTGTCAATTAAACTTAAGTTTAACTACATGTAAACTGTGTAGCTAGAGAAGAATTCGTATAGTAATGAGAATTTCCATCATCATGTTGATTAAACCTTTGGAGGGACACACACAGTGTGGTCTTGAACACGCAACCGCTGTAACCCACTATGGAGTGTTGGTCCAGACAAATCCAGAGTTTAGTCACTAGTGCTACTGATTATTCTCACATTCAGATCATTACCGCTGTTTTGATTACTTTATTTTTTATTTTTTTATTTCCACTTTGATAATAATGGCAGTCAGCTATTCCCTTGTCTATTCGGTCATCTATATGATTTAATTCCATTTCCTCTCTTGTTCGAATGTGGTTCCATTTCCCATTGGGCCCAGAAAGGAAACAGAGACACCTTTATTTGTGATTGTGTTTATTTTCAACAAGTGCACTCATTTTTGTGACCCTGCAACACAAGTAATTTCAACAATTACTAGGGCATAACTATAGTCCTGAGGATTGATAATAAGCATAATTTGAATAGGAAAGCTGTCTCTTTTCCTCCTATCCTTCACTTCGTCAAGCCGTAGTGAATCACCATTTAAGTCCAGAGAAATAATTTAGTCATAAGAACCATCTTAAGTCATTTATTTCATCTTGGCCATGCCCTTTCCAGGAAATACTCTAGGAACCACACAAGTCTTAACCTCCTAACATCCACAGCTAAGATGATAAAGATACAAGAGACATATCACTAGCTAGATACACATGAAGCACCTAACTTTATGATACATATCTAGCGAACCAATTAAACAGTGGTTCTGAACTTTAAGGGTCATGCATTAGTCTCTCACCACAAGTGTGCCAAAGTGTCACAGAGCCTCTGCTTAACCTGATCCCAACCTTCCAGCTTACCAAAGACTATGACAAACCAATGGACACTATGAGAAACCACCTCTAACCCCTCCAACCACCCACGAATGCCGTCTGCACCCACCGACAACCGGTGCCCCAGACAACTGAAATCAACAAGCACACGCTGCGTTCACAGGACAACATGCGTTATGCACCTAGTGTTATGCACCTGATGACATCGCTGCGCCAAAGCTTGTGGTGCCACAGTGCAAAAGGGGGGGTCATGCCAGTGTATGCCCATGACGCACCATGTGCTGCACACCGCAGCACCAGAACACCGAAGCAAGTGGCATACCGGCGTCCTCGAAGCGGAAAGACTGTCCTAGCCAACAAAGGACGACAGTCGCTGAGATCTTTCCTCCCTTTCTCTCTCCCTCTCCCCTTTGTCTGTTCCAGGATGCTGCTGTGGTTAGTCTTCCTGTGCCTCCAGCCAACCAGAGGACAGCCGCAGTCGGTCATCTCACCAGGTCCGGTATCAGGCAGCGTCCCGAAGGAACAACCGGGACTCCTTATCACCAACTCTAGGACCCACACCCAGAGAGTGTATGTTCGACTCCACTCCCTCGCCCACGCTGAGGCCAAGGTCGAACACATGCTCAACCAACTTGAAAAAAAACCTGTCACACAAGCAGAGCTAGATGGACACAACCGCCGCTGCCGTCGGAACTCTGTTAACATTGGCATGTCCAGTGTCAACGCACTGAACCTAGCCACCGTGAGACAACGTGTGGCTGAAATTCAAACTGAAATCCCACAGCTAAAAGGGCAACTCACAACACAGAGTGCCTCCCTGCCGTCCATCGGCAAGACATCGAAGGGAACTGTGGTAATTCTCAACACCCACAGCGTTCGGCTGAACCAGACAGTGAACTCCATGAAACAGCTGTTTACTGTCTTCCAGAATGACTTTACTCAAACTCAGCTGGTCTGCAGTCTCTGATCCAAGACACACGCTGCCCTGCTGAGGCCAAACCTGAATCAAAGCTGGAAACCTCATCCTTCTTCAAGAACCACAATTTCACCCTAACTCCAGAATGACAGGTGATACCCAGTCAAGGCACCTTCTGCCCCAACACCTGCTGCAGAGACCTGTACTGGGCTACTGTCCACATCAACCGCCGTGGAACGACCACCGCTCCAGAAGACGTGAGCAACCAGAGGCCACCATGGCCTTCCAGCCTTCTATGACAAAGGTGTGTCTGATCTCTCGGCACTTTCAACTTCGATCATGGTTGTCCTTGAAGGGGACAACAATGGTCGAAAAGGGGGGATGTAGGGTCTGGACCATTCAGACACACACTAATTATTCATATTCACTATATTTAATAAATATAAAGGTCTATGAAACTCTCCCCCAAAACTAACCTCACAAATGAAGTTACTTTGTCAGCCGGGTGTCCGGTTACAGAACACTTTAAGACTGATAACAGACTTTTACGACCTCAAAGGAATGTGGCCACATGCGCCACATGCTCAAGAGAGAGAGACAATCTTTAATTAAATAAACTTTGCGGTATTACTCTGATCTATGAAGGAACATGCCTCACAGAAACCGTGATGATTTACTGTCTTGTGTACTATTAGGTATAACAACATGGTATGTTTGATTGGGGTGTATGTGGTTGCACAACCACCCAACGGTCAATATAACTTCACCTGTATCATTCTTCCTACTTAATTAATCCTCATTTAATGACACATACTTTGATGTACATCACCTTCTCTTAGAATGCAATTTGAATTTGTTATGTCTATTTGAGCTTGAATGAACAGTCTAAGCACGCTGTGGACAAAGACCATAAATCAACTAAGAGCCGCTTAGTGACCACAGGCAACAGTGACCGCCCTCTCTTGGTTTTCCATCCTGCCGCAAACACGGTCTCGGGTGATACGGGGAAACCCCCCTCCCCCCCTCCATGGGGGCCAAGAGGCCTTCCAGCAGGCCTGGATCCCAACCAGATCCGGCCTCATGGAAAAGAGAGGAGACTCTCTCACAAAGAACCAAAGACAATCTCAGGAGTTTTGGAACAAAGACTCCAACCAACAACGACTCCAATCACCCATACTTCCGACTTCCTCACTTCTCCTGGGTACTCGGCGTGGCCTCAACAGAGTCCCAGGCCTTGACCAAACCAATCATGCGTTCCTGGAGAAAAAGAACGCTCAACCAACTTCCACTTGACACTGCCGGAACCATCAACGACTTCAATTTTCAACAACTTCAAGAATTGTTCCCATTACAAATGCAAGTATTCAATTCAATGAAATGTGAAAATGAAATTCTGATGGTTCTTCTCATAGACCCTCTTCCGGTTTCCAATTTCATCCTATCACTAACCTATTTATGTATTCATGTGTGTATGTTGTTTAGTTTATTTATATTCATATAAATATCTATATTTAGTTAATAAAACTTGTACATAATATGTATTTGGTTCTGATTTGTTTGCAATACATTGTCACTTTATGATCCTGGTTTTTGCTACTGGCTCAACGTGCGGTATATGCGAAGAAATAATTATTCTTCTGTGGCCATGGAAGATACCCTTTTCTTAGAATAAATTAATAATCAAAAGAGTTCGTTGGACGAACTGATTAATTGATTGTAATATTAATTCAGCCACATCAAGTTAATCCAATTAACTGACCCAAATATTTATAATTAATAATAACAAGATATTATTGATTATTAATATTTCCAAAAAGCTGAGTTCCTTACAGCTGCCATAGACCGGGCCACTGACTTGGCCGTCTCCTTGGTGGCACGGAGTGACAAATCTGCAGCATAATGCAATTAACCTCCTCACTCTCGCTAATGTCCTTTAACAAGTCAGCCTGGTACGCCTGCAGGATGGACATTGTGTGCAGGCATGCCGCGGCCTGACCTGCCGCCGAATATGCTTTACTGACCAAAACCGAAGTATTTCTGAGAGGCTTCGAAGGAAATACCGGTGCTTTATAGGAGGATGCCGACTCGGATGAAAGGTGACTAGCAAGTGTCTCTTCAGCCTTAGGCATTGCTCCATAACCATGATGTTTAGCCCCCACAATATTAGAATAAGTAGAAGTCTGAGGGCTAAATATACGGTAAGAGACCGGTTTCTTCCAGGACTTCGACACCTCGGTGTGGAGGTCTGGAAAGAACGGTAAGCACCGGCGTGGAGGTTGCAGACGAGAAGGTAAAAATCGCTCATCTAGTTTACTACGAGATCTAGACTCCTGCCTATCTGCTGGCCACTCAATGCTTAGTTTTGCGATTGCACGAGTGAGAACCTCCATAAGCTCCTCATTTTCGGGGGACTAAAGTGACGAGTCCTCAGTATCCGTCTCGATACTGACAACATCCAGCTCCTCAGAACTGGATAATTGTAGTACCGGAGCCTCAGCCTGGGTGGAAGAAACCACAGAGCGTGCTTCCAGACCCTGAACTGAGGCTGTGGATCTGAGGTGAAGGTTGAGAAAGGGCGGGGCCCGTCTCAATCACCTCTGTCAGATCCATTTGCGATCCCAACGACTGACGCCGCCTCTCTGCCTCGACAGAAGCGGGACCCGAGCTGCGGGGAGCGCGAACCCAACCACTCTCCTCGAAGAGTGATCGGCGGGAGCCTGCGTTCTTATGGTGCTTTTCCACAGCATGGTACGGTACGGTTCGGTTCGGTACGGCACATTTTGGCGCTTTTCCACTGCATGGTACGGTACGGTACGGCTCGCTTTAAATGGTTCCACCTCTGTTGAGGTTCCAAGCGCACCGTACTGATACTAAAATGTGACGTGAAAACACTGCAGATCACTGATTGGTCAGACAGACAGAATCGTCACTACCAGCGTCATTGTATTTGGAGACATCAAACCCGCTAGATTTAAATAGTTAGTAACAGCCACCGCTGTAGCACCTGTTTTAAAACTACTTGCTTGACTTGCTTGAAGGAGAAAAAATTTCCAAAAAAGAAATGGCTGTATCGTGGTCAGTGAACGAGAAGTGCAGACGTTCCTCTTGTTGGTTGCCGAGGAGCGGATAAACTAACGATCAGTCATAATCCCACCCACTTCGAAGCGGTACTAACTGCAATGGAAAAGCAACCGAGCTAAAGCGAACCGAGCCGCGCCACGCCGAGTCGTACCACGCAGTGGAAAAGCGAAGCGAGCCGAACCGTGCCGCGCCGAGCCGAACCGTACTGAGCCGTACCGAGCCGTACCATGCAGTGGAAAAGCGCCATTAGAGGCAAACGCTCGCAATGCTCGCAATCAGCCCCCTCGAGAGCTGACTGGGCATGTTGGACTCCCAAACAAACAACGCATAGTTGGTGTGTATCCCCACTCGTAATGAAGCGAGTGCAAGGATGAACACAATTCCTATAAAGTTGTTCGCTCGCAATAATATATATATATATATATATCGTCGCTCCCCGATGAAACTCACGTATGTCCAAATCGGTTACTTTTCAGGAAGTGAAAAAAACACCGTAATTTCAAAAGCAGTTGAACGTAGCGTTGCATACTTGGTACGGCATCTTTAAATGTAACCATATTCTTTCCAGTTTAATGATATAATCCACATTTGACCAAAATTGAGTTTAAATCGACATACGTGCATATTTTACAGTAACGGTGGTCGATACGCGTTCTTCCGATCCTTAATTAGAATGACCAAGTCGCGTTTCATATTGAGATGAATAGGCTACGCTCAGTTTATTAAATAGCCTACGTCTCAGTTTATTAAATACGCTCAGTTTATTAAATGTCTCTTGCAAACTATGAAGGGACAATTAATCAATACACTGACATGGCAATGCTAGACTGATACTTTGTTTGCACAGTCCTACCGTAATTTTGTGAATATATAATAAACTTGAGAACAGTTGTCAAAAACAAACGTTTGCTGATACTTTACCTCACAGTGTTATTCGGCTATCCAATGCTGAGCTTCCAGAGACGCTTAAGATGAAACTTCACGAGACCGGCGAGATGCCTCCACAGGGTGGGACATACGCGGCATGATTGACAGCTTTGACACCAAATGGATATACGTGAAAATCAGATGACATGATTTCACAACTTTTCATTGGTCATTTAGATAATGTGACGCATACTGTATACGGAAATGAACCTGGACATTCTATCCGTCGAAAAATCTCAAAATCGGCAAAATGGACATACGCGGTTTTCATCAGACAGCGACGAAATATATATATATATATATATATCATACTGTTTTTGTGAAAAAACTCCTGTCTAGTAGCAACTAAGGACAGACAATAAACACACTTATAGGACAATGATTCACACACAGAGCGCTTGCTGAAGGCACAGAAGCTGACGCGGTTGTGATTCTGGGGTGCTTTATAGTTTCCTAGTCGATGACGTCACCCGCCTATGACGTACCGTTTCTCCATTGGACTGATTCCATACGTGCTTAAGGACGCACTCAAACAGGGTTCCCACAGCGTTTGACCCAGCTAGAGTTCCCTTGAAAGGGAACTCTGAGTATGTTAACCCTGAAATGAGGAAAACTCTGGGTTTTCAGTTTCAGAATGGAAGGTATGTCAAACCAGAGAAAGCAGGGTAAGTCAAGCCCATTTCTGAAAGAGGTAACTGATACTCAGAGTCAGTTACCATGGTAACTTACTCTGTGAACCTAACCTGGTCGGGAGCAGGTTTTCTTTGGTAAACCCAGAGTTTCTTTCAGTCTCCTCCTCCCTTTTAACATGTCAGTGATGTTTAAACAAGGAGAAACAAGACTAAATAGGTAATTTTATTTATCTTATGTAGAAAATGCATCTTGATTTAAGAATGTTTAGATATTTTGACTGGAAACAACAAAATAAAAATACTAAGTAAGAAAATGCTTTTTTGCAGTGTAGGTACATTCATTCATTGCTCATATTTTTATCATGTCAAACTGACAAAAAGGGCATGTCCCTTTTATACAGGATCTTGTAGATGAGGAGGCTGCATTAATTCATAGGGAGTTACATTTACGTCGGGAGAGGATTTTTTGCCATATCCACATGCATATTTATTTGAGCAGTACCATCTTTAAATGGTAGTTCTGCCAGTTTTCACCTCTGATATTATAACAGTGATTAAGAATTAAACTTACATATTGACTCGGAAGTATACGAACATCTTTTTGTCGGGTGCTGTTGCCATGGGGAATCGTCATTTCGGAGCTTTAGTGTTAACAAAACACGATAGTGTTAACAAAAGCAAATATGACATAAAAACGCAATCGTAACCATGGCATTTTAGCTTGTTTTTGAACTCTTGTCTTTGAGCTCTTTTATCGTGACTCGCCTTTCACAGGATTCGTACTCAACCTCTCTGCATCACAAGTACAATTCTGTACCAGCTGAGCAACAGAGCAAGCTTAGTACATCAGTAAAACATATGGAGCTGGTTAAGTGATGCAAACTTGTATTAATTTACAAACCATGCACTATGGTAAAAAGTGTCTTGAGGTCATACCATAATTGTGCAAGGAGTCGCGTGAAAACAAGTCTTTATTAATCCATAATCTGCCCCTGTAATCATAATTGTGTGTGAAAACGATTAAAAGTACTTACTGTTTTATTTCCTCTAGTGTTCATTTCTGTTAGAAACTGTAGTGATATCTAAATATTGGTCAATCCGATCTCATGGCAATTCGTACATATTTTACGAGTTGCCAAATTCGTATGAATTCGTACAAAGGACATACACCTGACCCCATCCCTAAACCTACCCATTACTAGGGTTTATTGTGAGTGAGGTCGTACGAATTTGTATGAATTGGTCGTGAGATAGCGTTGGTATTGGTACGTATTTTGTATTTTGCAAAAATGTTGCCACAGGTTTTTCCAATGAGTCTGTGTTGGTAATTTTAAATATAACAGACATTGGCCACCCTGCTATCTAAAATATTGACATCGGCCATCAAAAAAAAAAAAAAAAAAAATTTTGGTCGACCACTATAGTTTAATGTATTGGCCCCCTATTTCCTATTCATGACATTGAATGTGAGTGGATAGTTCTTATATTAAGCTACAGTATGCACAAAATGTAGAATTGAAAGTTAAATCTCTGTCTTGTGTGACTAACAGTCTTTGTCTAGCGGGAGCAAGAGGGTAGACTGTCATGTCAAGCAGGTACAGAAGAGAATACTGACAGTTTATGAGAGCCGGCAGTATCTAAGAATAATTACCGGTCCTGAACAGAATAGCCCAGAATTGCTGTTATTCTGTTCCTGTGAGTACCGTCCCACTTCATGCACCATCTGTACATCAGTAGACACATAATGCTGCATAAGCAGGCAAAGTATATTTTTCTTTTCCCCAAGCATGTTTTGTTGGAGAATTTATTGCCATCAGGTAAATGCCATAAGTCCCCCAGCAGTGTAGCAGTTGTGCCCATTGAGATCATTTAGCGATGATGATTTCATTAACATGGTGGTAATTGTCATATGAACAGATACAATGACAATTATGAAATGGATTTGTTGTGCCACGTTCGCAAGTGAGTATTTTTCCATATCTCTTGGGGTTGTCAGGTAATTGCTGCTTTACTTAGCTGCCTGGTGTAATCGGTGCCATAGCTCACAGTATGTTCATAAAGGGCTAATTTTGCTCTGAGCTTAGTGAGTGCTGCTATTTTTGTACTGACACAGGTCTCCACAATTACCATTTGGTATATTAGAACTAGTTTACTGGACCGAATAACTACACACACACACACACATACACACACACCAAGATAAGTTCTCTGAAAACAAGTTATATTGTCCATACAACTCTTATAATTTTACACCATTTTGCTTCAACTAAAATTGTAAGGGATAATGTACAGTCAGGGTAATGAGAAGCAGTGGGGTTTTGTATATGTCCTGAAGAGTTTTATTTACTGAATAGTTAAAAAAACAGATACTACATGAACTATGAGTTTGAGTTGACATTTTATATATAAACTCCTAGATGCTGACTGACTAATCAGAATTCCAGATAATTGTGTAATCAATCTTGTTTCATCAATGTTTATATAATTTGATTGGCAAACAGAATAAAAATAGTCTAGAGATAAGAAAAAAAGCTTCACCGTATTAATTTCCTTATGATGATGATAAGTGAAAAATCATAATACAAGTGCTATTTGAATTGGGTTGTGAAATTATATGTGCCACTGTAGTGCACACAGTTGATCATCTTGCATATTGAATTCTTCTAAGTGCTTTTACTCTACAGTCAATTCATTTTATTGACTCACATATGTGCTGTATTCATAGCTTGTAGTGTTTCATTAAAGAGCAGGCACACAAAGCTTGAAGAGACATGCAGTTGGAGCTTGTTCATTTTTAATATAGTTATTTTCTCACTTCCTGTCACTTGATATATTGCTCTCTGTCATATCCTCTTCTGGAAACCAAGTACAATGACTGTTCAACTTAGTGTGCTGCTTGGGTTTCAACATGACCACTATAGCCCATTCACAAAGCTCTTTTTATTTGCATATTTACAGAATTTCTGCACTCTTCATTCTGGACTCTTGGTTGGTTGTCAGCAATATAGAAAGGTTATTAGATTACGTGCAGATGCTTTTTATCCAATTCAATTTATAGTGTACTTGATAGGGAGCAGAGCCCCTGGGGTAACCTATAGGTTAAGTCCATTGCACATGGAAAAAATAGCTAGAATTAAAGACCAGTTCACATTCACCTCTTGAGTTTGAATCTCCAATCTTTACCCCCACATTATTACCATTCATTGAAGAGAACATAAATCACTGACCCAGGATAATGTAAATATAGCATATTGGTGTATGCAAAATGTTTCATATTCAAACTGATTCAAATGTATTTTTATTGAAGCAAATTTACAGCATAACTTTTGATTGTTATAGTGTACGTACATGTACGGTGTAGGTATAATATATATAGGTATGAACAGCGTACATTTTGGGGGAATAAAGGGGTAACAACCAGGACAATTCTTTTTAAAAGTATTTTAAAATAATTGTACTACTATGAGAAGCAACATTCTTAAGTTTGGGAGCAATTTAGTGAGAACATACCTTATTGTAATAATAGTGTAGCAATATAGCCCATGCTTTCTTAAAATTACGAGGTGCATATCAGTGCATTTATACAGTATTTTTATAGAAAAAAATGCAGCTGGTTTAGTTTGGCTTCCGTGTTTTAGGGCAAGTAAAACTAAAACTATTGGAAGTTTTTTCTTTTTTTCTTTGTAATACTGGGTAAATATACTTTTGTTCCATGTAGTTACAGGCTAAGTGGTGCTTTCTATTAAGTTACAGGGTAAGTTTAACATCTGCGGGCTGTAAATTAAAGTGGTGCTTGTTGTTCCATTAAGTTACAAGTACAATAAAAATATATACACAATCTGATATCACTGACTCTGAGACCTTTATTTGAAAAAACAACTTAATTCAAAGCAAATTTACAACACTTCTTAAACAATTTAAATAAACTTTTCATTTCAAATAGTGAAATCCTGATAGAAAGTAACACGATTTGTCTCTTTTTTGTCTTGAGTCCATCATTTAAATGGTTCCAAGAGAAGTACAGAGAACTTCAGTACTTTCCCTAGTCCCTTCCTGTTACGTAGGCACAGCATATACATTTTTTCGTTTCAGAAGACTTTTGGCCTCTTCTGATATCGATTCCCATCCCATCCCCCATCCAATATATCGCAATAAGCTTTGTGCTTTGTTAATTTTGCTATGAAACAAAGTCTCAGCATTCAATTTCAGAAACGGTGTGGTGCTCTTTAATGTGGCATGACAGATTGTTGTAGCCGCCTCAGTTCAAGAGAAGCGGCAGTGCGAAGCACATGTGAACTGATCATCTGTTCCTCTTTACTACTAGTTATAACATGAAATAAACATGAATGAACATCCGAAGTAATGTTGAAAAATACACCGCAACCTACCGAAATGTAATGTAATCCTGCAATCAGTGTTTCAACCGAGGAAAAAAGGAAACATCAGTAAAACTTTTAAATATGTCACGTAACGTTACATTTACCTCAAAAAACCTATTCAATGACCATAATAGTAAGCCATAAAAGTGAACACTAGAGATGAGCATTTTGCTAAATATATGCACTACATTACATATTATATTTTGTTCTTCATGTATTGAATATAATCCATCAGGAATACATGTTTAGTCTATGTATAAAAAAAAAAAAAAAAAAAAAAAAATTAGAGTAGAAACCTAATTATGTCATCAAAAATGTATTATTATAATGTTATTGTTGTATGTGCAATTTAAATGTTTGCATACAAATCAGTTACTAATTTTAACCTTCAATACCGTATATCAAGTGACAGGGTTCCCTGTATAGTTTACAGCATTAGTTCATTTTTCCATAAGAAAAAGTGTCTCAAGTACTGTACTTGATATACATTTGAACTGTACTCTACATTTAGATTACCTTTGCTTTAGTCGAACAACTTATTTAAAATAATTGTTCACCCCATCTTTTTACTCACCCTCATGTTGTTCCAAACTTTTGAGAAATATTTTGAGACATGTCTCTGTGGTTTTGTTGTCCGTGAAATGGTCACCAAAATGTTTTTGGTTACCAACATACTTCAAAGTAAATAAATATTGACAGAGATATTTTTGTGTGAACTGTTCTTTTATATTTAATCTTAAATAACACTACCAACATTTACCAACACTGTTAAATGCAAAAATGTTAAATCAAAAATGTTGTAATCCCTAAATTCACGCTTAAAAATAGCTGTTTTTTTTCTTCAGTTTTATATTGAATTTATTAAGACAAAATAGCTATTTATTGATTGTCAGCCATTAGTTAAATATTGATTTTTATAAATGACCAAACACCAGGGTCCTGAATTATTTATTTACAGAAACATCTGCCAATCCTTTGAATGGGTACCAGATTGATCTTGTTTGCAAGAGATAGAATCTAACTAGTGCATATACGGTATATATATTGGCTACATGAAGTATTTAGATCTTACATCAATCTGAGGCGTTTTAAAGACAGCATAGGGCCTCTGCTCCTACAGTAGACACACAGGAACCCAACAATTACAGAAAAGAGCAATTTCACAACATCAAATATGTTTAGATATCACTAAACATAAATCTCCTATCAACTGATATTGATCTGCCACAATCTGTAGAAAGACACTGCACCTTGAGAGAGACATTAACAATAAAAGGAAGTTAATCTGTCAGCAGTATATATGTCACTGATGGATTCTACCAAATCCTCTTAGTGTTTGTTAAAAGCTCCTCAGTGGTCTGTTTTTCGCTGTTTTGCCCAGAGGGTGTTTTTGCAATATACATGTCTGTGGTCAGAATGTTTGTTTTTGGGAGTTGCAGATATTCCATTACCCACAGCTGTGCATGAACACCTCCAAACACTCTAGCCGGGAGGATCAGCACTCCTTTCAGTGGTAGATGGATGAGATGAACTAAGATAGGGCAGAGCTCTGGGGGAGATGCTATCATATGGTCCCTGTTGATGCAGAAAGGATAAAAATCCCTACTGTCTCAGAGGAAGAGGATACGTTTAACCCTGAACTAATAAGAATCCTGAATAACAGCCAGTAAACCATTTTAGGCTAAATCCCAATGGACATGAGTAGTTTTACTTATCAGCACAGATGTTATTAATTGACAACATGTGATAGGAGTTCAATTTTTGAGTAAGTTGGTTTAATTGTACTGTGCTGGTGTAATTTCAAAATTTTAATGTCTTGTTAAAAAAAGATTTTTTATTTTTTTACTCGTGCATAATTTAGATAGGTGAGTCGAAAGTCTTCAGTGCTACAAATTCCACCAAATAATGTGGCAATGTTCAGTAAACAGAACACATAAAAATCCTCTCACTGCGCCTTATATCACTTTTTTTTTTTTTTTGTCATATTCGCCTCTAAAATGCTGTCAGGGAATATTCACTGAATCATGCACATGTAATGAATGATTTGGTGTAATTTGAATTTTAAACCACTTGAAAGGATTTAGGATTTTCCACAGGAACATGGCAGTTGGCATGTTTCCTGTGCTGGATTTGCTCATTGTGTATGGATATTAAACAATGACAAAACTGGTACATAAATAACAAAACCCATCCCTGGAGGACGAGGAGGTGTTGGGGTTTCTCATCACCAGTTTCACCTCTGTAATTACTGACAGAACCTCTGAGGACTTGGAAATGGGAATACTTGGAAATGTTGATTAAAAATAAAAGCAATTTAAAACATAGCCTTAGACATATTCGTGGAATAGGTACTTTAAATGATGCTCTTGCAAAGTAAACTATAATAGACTATGTTAACAAATGTATACTAACCTTTATTTATATAACTTTTAACTTTATATTCATTTATTATTATTTAAATAAGCTTAAAATAAAGGCAAGAGGTCCATTCAAAATTTATATATTTAAATACACTTAAAATAAAATAAGGCAATATATTCATTAAACATTTATTTAAAAAGTTGATTTATTTTAATATGTATTTGAATGATTTTATTTATAATATTTATATAATTAATACTATATAAATATACTTAAACTAAATTAAGGCAAAAAAAAAACATTTTGATGTGAAAGACTGACTATGTGTTGCCTTGAATATGAAATGGCTTTTGGACAATCAATATTGTTGATTAATTTTTGGTGTCTCCCCTGCTCACTTTATTATGCTTCAGCATTACAATTGATTTGTTTTTCTAGTTCAAGTAGCAAAACATTAATCCGTTACCCTGACGTACCCAATTTGAATATTGATAGAGATTATACATCTGCTTTTTTTCTCCTGGTATGAACATTCCTCCAGTGATGAATGTAAGATTTTAAAACAAAATATAAATCACTTGTATCCACCTTAGCACAATTGCATCACCCTATCGCAGCTATTTATGTGAAGAACTGGCCTGTGTTTGAAAGTGTTTGAGAGCTCATCAGTGTCACTGCCTGTATGTTATGAGGAGGGCTCTGCTTCCAGATTCACGAGTCCTGACATGGGGCCCTATACTGATTCAGAATGAGGTGATGTATTTTTTACATACAGTACATGTTTGCTCTCCCCAGAGACTGTGAATGGAGGTACACTGTGTATGCTAATGTGGCTTGTCCGCTATGATAAGGATGATATCAATCAAATGTAAGAAAGACAGCACAAAAAAAGACATTGCACTGCAGGAATTCTGTTTCTATTCACTTGTGCATTTCCAATATGTTTGATGTCTTTCAACCCCTGTACTGTTTTACATTCTTCATCTAATTTATTCCCATATTACGTAAATCTAATGTTATATCATTTGTTATAAAGTATGTTTGACACCAGTGTTGGGGTGTAACTACTTCCTTAACTGCATTTTTCAGTAACTTGCCAGTAGCTCAGCAATTTTAAAATTATTATATCATATTCCCAGTAACAAGCTACTTTTTTTCCAACAAGAAATGTGACAAAATGCTACATCGCAATTTTTTTCAATTGGCTTTAATTTCTAGCAATATACAAAATAATAACAGGCCTAATTAATGTTGCTGTTCATCACGGTTTTTAGCTGTGTTATATAACTTATGTTATGCAAATTATGAATAGATTGCAGAATAGAATTACAGGTAGCTTCCATTAGCCTGGCAAGCTGCCAGATCAAGATGTTAGGACTGGGAACTCACCATTGGCATGCCTCAATCCGAGGGGCGGGATAAACGGTTATCTTTCAAATTCCCTCTGCACGCAAGGATAGCGCAACAACCAACCAGAGCAACGAACAGTTGTGGCTGAGTGAGTCCCATGTATTTTCCCACCAGCGGAGCTAGTTGATATATTAAACTTTTGCCGTATCCGGTCGGCAAAACTCCGAACACATCTTCCTTTTTTAAGAATGACTTAAGTCCCGTTCTTTGTTGTTTTCTCAAAGAAAAGCTTAAGTCCAAATCCTCCAGAGTCGCGGCCAAAGCCGATTCGAAAGACCGCTGTTCGCCAGCCGCAGCGGTCATCATCTTTGTTTTCAAGTAGCAGGGAATTCACGTGGAACCGTCACATCTCTGCCGTCATTATGTTAAGCCCGCCCACCAACTCTATACACGATGTGATTGGCCTGACTAGAGTTTGGTTTTTCCAGCTTGAAAGCCAACGGAGAGTTGCTTGGCTACACTGGCTGCAAAATAAATTTTGCTGCCGCTAGGGTGCGTTTAGATTTCTAGGCTAAGCTTCCACAGCTCTGTAGGAAAGTAATATATTAGCGTTGCTATTGTAAGGAACTCAGCTTTTTGGAAATATTAATAATCAATAATATCTTGTTATTATTAATTATAAATATTTGGGTCAGTTAATTGGATTAACTTGATGTGGCTGAATTAATATTACAATCAATTATCAGTTCGTCCAACAAACTCTTTTGATTATTAATTTATTCTAAGAAAAGGGTATCTTCCATGGCCACAGAAGAATAATTATTTCTTCGCATATACCGCACGTTGAGCCAGTAGCAAAAACCGTGATCATAAAGTGACAATGTATTGAAAACAAATCAGAACCAAATACATATTATGTACAAGTTTTATTAACTAAATATAGATATTTATATGAATATAAATAAACTAAACAACATACACACATGAATACATAAATAGGTTAGTGATAGGATGAAATTGGAAACCGGAAGAGGTTCTATGAGAAGAACCATCAGAATTTCATTTTCACATTTCATTGAATTGAATACTTATATGGAAAAAAGAGGCTGCACTTTGCATAGACAGTTTATTTTAGTTTATTCTGTAAAATAAACTGTCTATGCAAAGTGCGGCCTCTTTTTTTCATATATGAACTCTACTTATTAGGCCAGCACTCTTAAAATAAATTTAAGTGTAATTATTGAGTGAAGCCTGCTCCATCCTCCATTCATTCATTGAATTGAATACTTGCATTTGTAATGGGAACAATTCTTGAAGTTGTTGAAAATTGAAGTCGTTGATGGTTCCGGCAGTGTCAAGTGGAAGTTGGTTGAGCGTTCTCTTTCTCCAGGAACGCATGATTGGTTTGGTCAAGGCCTGGGACTCTGTTGAGGCCACGCCGAGTACCCAGGAGAAGTGAGGAAGTCGGAAGGATGGGTGATTGGAGTCGTTGTTGGTTGGAGTCTTTGTTCCAAAACTTCTGAGATTGTCTTTGGTTCTTTGTGAGAGAGTCCCCTCTCTTTTCCATGAGGCCGGATCTGGTTGGGATCCAGGCCTGCTGGAATGCCTCTTGGCCCCCATGGAGGGGGGGGGGGGGGGGGGGGGGGTTTCCCCGTATCACCCGAGACCGTGTTTGCGGCAGGATGGAAAACCAAGAGAGGGCGGTCACTGTTGCCTGCTTCTGATATAGTCTGAAAAAGAACCACCCCTAAGGTTTGAATGGACCTATGAGTAAGGTGACATGTCCAAGAGGGGAAGCGGCTCTTAGTTGATTTATGGTCTTTGTCCCCAGCGTGCTTAGACTGTTCATTCAAGCTCAAATAGACATAACAAATTCAAATTGCATTCTAAGAGAAGGTGATGTACATCAAAGTATGTGTCATTAAATGAGGATTAATTAGGTAGGAAGAATGATACAGGTGAAGTTATATTGACCGTTGGGTGGTTGTGCAACCACATAAGTATGATCTCATTTGAAAGCTGACACCTGATAGTTTATTGTAAATGTAGAATTAATTATTGTCATAATGACATTTTTTTTAAATAGCTTCAAAGTTTTGTAAAGTTATTAGAAATTTATTTTTATGAAACATCTTCATGAAAATAAAATTGAAGTAAGCCCTGGAGCAATCTAGAAATGCACTGCAGCTAAAGCCATATGTGTGACCATTTTATATTTAAAATCTGAAAATGATAAGTCTAAAACTCTGTATTTAGTTAAATGTTTTTCAAGATCATGTCAATTTACTTTATTTTGATTAGACTCTAAAATGCAAACTGATGTTTAGTCATCTTCTGAGTAATCTATTCAGTCTATTGTCTCTATTGTTTTGTGGTGCAAACGAGCCGAGCCCCATTCAGTGTCAGTCTCCCCCTGCACACATTCACACCTCTCCAGACTGGTTATGGCTCTAAATATGCATTTCTTTTGTCTGCATTATAGCTACTAACGACTGGCTATTCACAGGCTATTCATAGGGTTTCAAACCCTAATTTCTTTTATCAAAGTTCCCACTAAATATTTGAAACTGGTATCAAATGCACTGAAACATTTCAGTAAGCATTCCTATTTAGAAAAAAATCATAAAACAATAACTGCTGGTGGCAGGTGCACCTGGGCTAGCTAGCATGTTAGCTTAGCACACCGTCAATACACGACCATTTATGAGATTAAAACCATGTTTGTGCTCCAAACTTACTTTATAACGCAAGTCGAGTGTTTTAAATAATCTTCTGTGATCTAATTTGGCTTCAGATAAAAAAAAAAAATCCGACAGAAAATTTATTATTTATAGTGTTCTGCACAATGATGAAATCTATATCGATTAGCATTACATTATAAATATAATCTATTATTATGAAATACCTGGCATGGCTTGAAGAACACAGGTAACTCAAATATCATTGCAATCATGTTTATTGTCTTCAAAACATCTTTATCTGCATGTTACAGCGATCTCTGTCAGCTACTTTCTGTATCGAGGTGACGTCCTGGAATGTCACATGACTATGGGTCTTCTTCATGATCCATATATGGACTATTATTGTGCATATAGCGCCCTCAGGCTATTGGTATGAATTGAAAACACAGCACATCTCAGTAAGAAGCGATCATAATGATTACATCGACGCATTTGGGTATAAATTCAATAAATATTATTCCTGTCTATAGAAATATGATGTGAATCTATGAGAAATATGATGTGAATCTATGTGAAATATATCAATATTTCTCCAAGTCTGCACATTTTTTAGCTAAAGCCCTGAGGGACGTTGTTTTGTGAATCGCTGTCATGACGACAGCACGGAGTGTTTTTTATGAATGGACCAGCTGACGCTCATAATTCATATTAAAGGTATCGACTCATTTTTTCATTTCATAACTCCTGACACAAATTAAGACATAACTGTCACTATAAGTTTCTCAGAATACAATAGTGGTCAAATACCAGAGGTGGGACCAAGTCATTGTTTTGCAAGTCACAAGTAAGTCTCGAGTCTTTGCATTCAAGTCCCAAGTCAAGTCCCAAGTCAAGACAGACAAGTCCCAAGTCAAGTCCCGAGTCAAGACAGGCAAGTCTTAAACAAGTCATTAGTGCTTTTTGCCCAAATTAGTGTCTCAGTGTTAATTACTATAGAAAAATTAAATGTATATAATTTATATCAAGAAGGCTTTTAAAATATGTTCATGACTTGTTTAATTTCATATTTATTGCGATAAAATTTTCACCAAGGGCACCCATCTATCTCAGTTCAGTTTAGGGATTTTTCTTGTGTGTGACAAAAAAAGGAAAAGGCAGTGAAAAAAAATATTTTATTGGTAACCCAGTAACAAAGGCAAAATCATTTAATAGAAATAACTGCTACACATTTTGTATGTGTGTGAGAGAGAATGTGGCAATGCAGATTTAAAAATAAAAGTAACTGTTCATTGGGAAAATTAATTGTGATTTGCTACACATTAAGTTTAAAATATTGAGTCCCTGGTTAAATTAGTTTGTTAACGCGACAGTAGAACATTCCTATTTCCACGGCGACGTATCAAGCGTCACGTGACACTTTTTGGGGCTACGTGCCTGTCATTTAGCCTACAAAACATAAATCCATCCATTTCTCCCGAAAGACATGAAAGTGAGTGGCTGGTGAACAAGGAGAAGACTTTATAGTTACCTATAGGCTAAAATGTGCGTTTGTTGTGAAAAAAAAAAACATGTCTCAAAATTATATTTGAAAGGTTTAGTAGCCTATTTATTTCCGCTAACTTAGACATCAGTTTGTTTGCTTTTTCTCAAATTATAAATGATTCGCTTGTACTTGTGTATTTAAATGCCTGAAAAAGAAAAGAAAAAAACATTATTTGGTTGAAAACGGTCTGAACGTGTGATAAATGACAACTGACAAGCGCTGCTGAACGCACTCTATCACGCGCTCTCTGGCTCAGTGCCAAACGTGCGAAAGCAGCGCTAATCAGCACTGTGATCATGCGTCAATGATACAGTGCTATACTACAGTGATTATTACAACTCTGATCTGTGGTTTTAGAAGGTAGGTCAAGTCTTTCCAAGTCACAGGGCTCAAGTCCGAGTCAAGTCGCGAGTCATTGTTGTCTAAGTCTAAGTCGAGTCGCAAGTCATCTTTGATTATGTCAAGTCGAGTCGCAAGTCATCAAATTTGGGACTCGAGTCCAAGTCAAGTCCAAGTCATGCGACTCGAGTACACAACCCTGTCAAATACTGAATCTTGAGTCTTATATCTTTTTAATGATGCATAGTTTGTCAAGGTATAACATTAAATCTGATAGTAAATTTGAACTAAATAAAAAAAAAAACGCTTCAGTGCGCCGACGCACTGGCGAAGGTTAAGAGGTTAACCTCTCAGGAATGAAGGAAAAAGAGAAAACCTTCCTTCTGGACGCCCCGCTTTCCCCTGCTGGCCTATTCGGTGACTCAGTAAATTTTGTCAGCAATAGGTTTCAGGAAGAAAAAAAGCAGGCGGCGTTTCAGAAATTCCTGCTACTCCTTGTTCATGTCCCAGGGACTGCTGAGCGGGAGCAGTCCCGGCCGTCGACGAGCTCCTTACACCAGGCGCGCAGCAGGAACAGAGTGTCGCTTACTGCGCTACCGCACAAAAAGAATGGGACGTGGTGCTCGCAGGCAAAGTCTTTGAGGGGTAAGGCTGATCTGAGGACAGTCCTTATCGCCAAAAAGGCTTCGTCCAAGAAGAAGTCCTGATGCCACCAGCATCAGGATGCTGAGGGTAGTCCCCACCGTGAGAGAAAGGAGTTCACCGCATTACACGGTGCCCATTCTCTCTCAGTGCCCACAGGGGCCCGTTCTGCCAACCCTGCATTTATGCCGGGGCGTAGACGGTCCCAGCGAGCGTTTTCCCGAGGGGCGCTCGCTCCCTCTGAGGAGCGATCCAGAGCAGTCAAACCATTTGTCCCCTGCCGGTGCGCCGTTACAGGGCACTGTGTTTGCTGCTCAAAATATTCCAGAGGCCAGTCTCGAGAGGCTGGTACCCTTAGTAGATTTTATGGCAGAGTGGAAAAGCCTTCCAAAAATATCTCGTTGGGTCCTGCAAACGATCGAAAACGGTTACGCTATCCAGTTCAGGTCTCCTCCAACTCGATTCAGAGGGGTCCTGCCCACAGTGGTGGGCCCTGAGCAGGCTCTGGTAATGGAACAAGAGGTGAAAACGCTCCTGCAAAAGGAGGCTATAGAAAGGGTTCCTCCTCCCAGCCGTGAGTCAGGTTATTACAGCCAATATTTAATTGTTCCAAAGAAGGATGGGGGGGTTGCGTCCAATTCTAGATCTGCACCTGTTAAATCGCTCAGTAGGGAAGCTCAAGTTCAAAATGCTCACTCTCAAGCAGATTGTGTCACAAATCAGATCCGAGGACTGGTTTGTCACAATAGATCTGAGGGACGCATACTTCCATATTTCCATCCTCCCACAACACAGGAAGTTCCTGAGGTTCGCTTTCGGGGGCAAAGCGTACCAATATTGTGTTCTTCCTTTCGGTCTAGCTTTATCACCCCGCACATTCACAAAGTGCATGGATGCAGCATTAGTTCCACTGCGCCTCCAGGGCATTCGTATTCTAAACTATATCGACGATTGGTTGATTCTAGCTCAATCGGAGGATCAGGCGGTTCAGCATTGAGATGTCGTCCTCGCCCACATCAAAAAATTGGGGTTGAGGCTAAATGCCAAGAAAAGTGTGCCATCTCCATCACAGAGGACCTCTTTTCTAGGCGTTATATGGGATTTGACGATGATGCAGGCGTGCTTGTCCCCTGCACGTATCGCTTTGATTCTCCCAGTCGTGAAACAAGTGAAACTAGGCCAGCTGCTCACTGTAAAACAGTTTCAGAGACTGTTAGGTCTGATGGCAGCAGCGTCAAACGTTATACCTTGCGGCCTGCTATAAATGAGACAGTTACAGTGGTGGCTCAGGACCAAGGGGTTCTCCCCGAGGGGAAACCCACTCCGCATGATCAAAGTCACGTGGTGTGCCTTCGTGCTCTGGTCATGTGGAAATAACCTTAGTTCCTGTCCCAGGGACCCGTGTTGGGAGCTCTTTGTCGTCGTGTAACGCTAACGACAGATGCGTCCCTCACGCAAGGTCTGTGGCAGGACCATCATCTCTCGTGGCACATAAATTGTCACGAAATGTTGGCGGTTTTTCAGGCTCTGAAACACTTCCTCCCAGACCTGAGGGGCCATCATGTGCTTGTCCGGTCAGACAATACAGCGGTGGTCTCTTATATAAACCATCAAGGGGGTCTGCATTCGTCCCCGTTATACAAGCTGACTCACCAGATCCTCCTGTGGACCCAGGGGAAGCTTCTTTCGTTGAGGGCAATTTATATCCTGGGGTATCTAAATCAGGGGGCAGACTTCCTGTCGAGGCAGGGGCCGAGGCCCGGGGAATGGAGACTCCCCCTCGAGGTGGTGGAGCTCCTGTGGAAGAGTTTCGGTCGCGCAGAGGTGGACCTATTTGCTTCCAAGGAGACATCACACTGTCGTCTGTGGTTCTCCCCCAGTCATCCAGCCCCACTGGGGCTGGACGCTATGGTGCAGCCGTGGCCGAGGTCACGTCTGTATGCATTTCCTCCGATTGCTCTGCTCCCAGGAGTTCTAGAAAGGGTTCGCCGGGACGGGGCCTACTTTTGGTAGCCCCGTACTGGCCGGCCCGAGTATGGTTTGCGGACCTAGTGTCTCTCCTCGACGGCTCTCCTCTGGAGATTTCGATCAGGAGGGACCTACTTTCTCAGGCGAGTGGGATTATCCTTCACCCCCGCCCAGAACTGTGGAAATTGTGGGCTTGGCCTCTGAGGGGGCCCAGCTCATAAATTCAGGTCTCTCAACCGAGGTTGTTGAGACCATCCTCCCTTCAGAGCTCCATCCACGAGGAAGTTATATGCCTTGAAGTGGAAATTATTCACTTCCTGGTTTGGAGAACACCAGCTAGACCCAGTTAACTGCCCGGTGGGTGCAGTGCTGGAGTTCCTACACTAAAGGTGTACATGGCGGCACTAGCTGCTTACCACGTCCCTTTAAGTGGAGTCTCTTTGGGGAGACACCCATTTATAACACGCTTTCTTTGTGGCGCCTTGAGGCTGAGGCCAGCAGTTCGCACAAGGGTGCCGACCTGGGATTTGGCCGTTGTATTAGAAGGTCACTCCCTAGCTCCTTTCGAACCCATTGAAGAAGTCTCTGAGAAATTCATCACTCTAAAAACTATCTTTCTTCTTGCCATCTCGTCTCTCAAAAGAAATGGAGACATTCAAGCACTCTCGGTTTCTCCCTCGTGCCTAGAATTTTTGCCTGTTATGGTAGAGGCTTTTCTACACCCTAGACCGGGTTACGTTCCTAAGGTTCCTACTAATATTGTTAGACCTATAGTTCTGCAGGCCTTCTGTCCTCCTCCCTTCCTGACGTCGGACCAGGAGAAACTTAATCTGCTCTGCCCAGTTAGGGCCTTAGATGCTTATGTCCACAGAGCTGCCCTGTGGAGGAAATCTGAACAACTGTTCGTCTGTTTCGGGCCACCCAGGAAAGGGTGTCCCGCATCTAAGCAGAGGATAAGCAAGTGGGTGGTCGAGGCTATCTCACTTGCTTACGAGTCGTCTGGTCAGCCTTCACTCCCTAGCTCCTTTCGAGCCCATTGAAGAAGTCTCTGAGAAATTCATCACTCTAAAAACTATCTTTCTTCTTGCCATCTCGTCTCTCAAAAGAAATGGAGACATTCAAGCACTCTCGGTTTCTCCCTCGTGCCTAGAATTTTTGCCTGTTATGGTAGAGGCTTTTCTACACCCTAGACCGGGTTACGTTCCTAAGGTTCCTACTAATATTGTTAGACCTATAGTTCTGCAGGCCTTCTGTCCTCCTCCCTTCCTGACGTCGGACCAGGAGAAACTTAATCTGCTCTGCCCAGTTAGGGCCTTAGATGCTTATGTCCACAGAGCTGCCCTGTGGAGGAAATCTGAACAACTGTTCGTCTGTTTCGGGCCACCCAGGAAAGGGTGTCCCGCATCTAAGCAGAGGATAAGCAAGTGGGTGGTCGAGGCTATCTCACTTGCTTACGAGTCGTCTGGTCAGCCTTCACCCTTGGCTGTACGAGCTCACTCGACTAGGAGTATGGCTGCTTCTAAAGCTCTATTATCGGGAGTTTCCCTTCATGATGTCTGTGATACGGCAGGTTGGTCCTCACCGCACACATTCATTAGGTTTTATGACCCTGACTTCAGCTCCACTCCAGGGGCGCAGGTGCTTTCGTCTGAATGTGCGCTCTGACTTCACACTACGGACACTTGCTCTTATGACAACGTGGGTATTAGCATTCCCACAGCATTTGACGCAGCTCAAGTTCCCTTGAAACGGAACGTCATGGCTACGTATGTAACCCTAGTTCCCTGATAGGTAACGAGATGCTGTGTCTCCCTGCCATACTCCCGGCATGCCCGTGATCGACTTGCTTCAGGCTATCAGAAGCTGACACGGTTGTGATTCTGCGGTGCTTTATAGTTTCCTGGTCGATGACATCACCCACCTATGACGTTCCGTCTCTCCATTGGATTGATTCCATACGTGCTTCAGGACGCACTCATGCAGGGGCATTCCCACAGCGTTTGACGCAGCGTCTCGTTCCCTATCAGGAAACTAGGGTTATATACGTAACCGAGACATTTTCACTTAACCTCATTTCTGAAACGGAGCTCCAGTTTTTTTTTTTTTTTTTGGTTTATTGTTATAGATTACTGCTGCTTGAAGATGCTGTAGAATTTATATTTATTTTACATCAAATTTACTAAGTTTAAAAAATATATATTTGAAAAAGAATCAATATTTAAACTCTAAAAAAGTATAATAATTTGTTTGTGTAAATCATATTTTTTACCACTTCAAGCTCTGTGCAAAACCATGTAGGGAGGCAGATCTGACTGCACTGTAAAATCTAATTAGTTGGAGTTACTTAAAAAAAGCATGCAAACCGATTGCCTTAAAAAAAAAAAAAAGTAAAGTGAAATAGGAATAGTATGTGGTACCGACAAATGCTTAGTTAGTATAGTTCACTTACACAAGAGTTCTAGTAACTAAAACATAAAAGTAAAGTTAACTAAAAAGTGTTAGTTAGAATCACTGTTGGATTTTACAGTGACAAATATCCATTGAGTGGTTACTGTTTTGGTTACTGGAATATGATTTTGCAGAATATCCACTTCAAATGTCATTTCATTAAGCACACATGCAGCTCTTCTTATGATTTTCAATACAGAATCTAGGATTTGAGGCTCAGAAGATGATTAAAAAAGCCAGCTACATAAGCAGAGGTCACAGGAGACTGATGGCGCAGTAATCTGAGAGATAAGGTGAGAAAGACACAAGGATTCAGATGGCAGTGTGTTCAGAACCGAGTGCCTTGGTATTGACAGCAGATCAATGCCTGTGGTCGTGTATGCGGATATAAACAATACAGCCAAATGCTGTGGTGAAGGTGATTGTTTGAAGATGACCCTGATCCTGCTGGAAAACAACCCTCTCTTGTGCCCTTTGTGCTCAGCGGGCATGAGATATCACATTCAAACACAGAGACGAGGCGTCAGCCTTCAATCCTGCGACAAAATCAAGAGGAGGAGAGAAAAATAAATCAATGCAAGACAACCTGGAAGAAAACAGGATGCTACTCACCATCTCCCCCTGATGCAACCAATACCTAAAGTGATAGCCGGTGCTTGGGCTGCAGTCTTAGGCTCAGACAGACTGATCGATGTCTGGTGTCCTGCATTAACTCCAGGACGCACGTTTCTTCTGCCAGACTGAACACGATACTCTGTGGTCAAAGGGTTTAATCTTACAATTCATCCCGCAACAATGAAAATGTTTGATTGTGAGAATCCATCTCCAGTCTAGACATGATGAGTTCCCTCAGAAACTTTCTACAGAGAGGTTTCTTGATGGTTCCTTTCAGTCTGTTTTCTACAAGAGTAATGGTTCAGATGTTTCTTGGTTACGTAGTCATGGTTGAGGCACATTTTGGTAAATGCCTGGTATGCCACTATTTGGGGTGTGCCGGTTAGAAAATGTGTACCGATAACCAATATTTATTTAGTTACAATAAAACAGAAGAAGCAACAGATTTCACTCCATAGATCTGAGTGTAATGGATAAGTGCTAAAAAATGTAGGGTGTTTATTGGTTGTTTAATGGATGGAGGCAGGTCTGAATGTAAATTTGCAGGCAATTGGAAGAAAATGGCAGTTTTAAGCGGACTAAATGATTCTCAAACGTCACCAGAGAGAAGTCAGTGGTTTCACCAGAAGGACAATTTTTATATTTTGAATAATGAGGTTAAAAAAAAATAAGAAAAAAAAAAGAAACCACATGAATCACTCACGATTAGACCAATAACATTAATTTACAAAATACACTTTAATTGTACTGATGAAAACTTTATTAAAAATTATTTTGTGTTCCACAGACTGTTTGTATTGATGCAAAATACAACAGTCTTGACTGCTGCTACTCATATGTTCTTTGTCTTCGTTTTCAATACATTAGCTGTAATTACTTTGGAAAATGGACACTTTACAATTCATATACATTTAATATTAATGTTTTCACTTTTCAGAAGTGTCGTTAGACCTGAGATGAACTGCTTACCGTACAAGTTTGTTCAATGTTTAAAAGGAAAGTATCACAGAAAGCATGATTTTCCTTACTCTTTTCAAATAAAACAATTCAACATACTGTGTGGACATACAGTATTATTAAGCATGCAAAGATTTCCACTCGCAAAATTAAACTATGTGGAATCACTTTGATGTCAGAAAAATAAGCAAGTTAACATTCACATGATCACTTTCACATGCAATAAGGTTAGCCAGTCCTAATAGAGGGCATTTACATTTATCTTAAAAATCAAATTCTATCATAAATTACTTACCCTTATGTCATTTCAAACCCATAAGACTTTCGTTATATGTGAACTGATCAATGTTTATATGTGAATAAAAGTCCAAATTAAACCTGTGCATCATAAAGCGATCATGTATCTTCTGAAAACGTAGATTAAACCGCTGGATTCATATAGATCTATTTTATGATCTCTTTATGAACATTTTGAAGTGGCATAGTTTTGGTCGAATATACTTTAAAATTGAGGGACAGAAATCTCTCAGATTTCATTAAAATATCTTTGTTTGTGTTTCAAAGATTAACAAAAGTCTTATGGGTTGGAACTACATGAGGGTGAGTAAATGACAGAATTGCCATTTTTGGGTGACCATTTGAAGCCACAGTACCAAAAATACTGTACATGTTCAATCAGAGGAGAAAATGGTTTTGTAGAACTGCAGTATGTTTGATACCTTGATTATTATTATAAGTTCACTTCACAGAACAGGGAAACAAAAAGAAAGAAAATAATATATTCCCTTGAAAAGAAGATGTTGTGGGCCATTTTGTAAACACAACCACATACATGCTATTTTTTCTTATAGATACTCTGCTTCAACATTTCTCAAGAACTAAATAATTCTCCTTACATTAGCCATGGATATCGCATAAAAGTACTGTCAAAGACTCCATAAATATTTGAAAGAGAAACATTGGGTTCAAATTGAACATCCAATTCAGCTGTGTTAAAGGCATGCCCAGGCCACACAATCATTCGCATGTAAAGTAGCTGCAGAGTTGTGGGGTGGCAGCGACCCATCCCAGGTAATGGAAGAAGAAACAGCCAGCCAGTGCGCACAAGACAGATGGTTCCCCTCACAGAATACATCTCATTTAATGATCTCATTCTAGTGGGTGTCATGATCTCCAGCTTTGCTGTTGCTGGCAATTCTCAGCCTGAGTGGAATCATCTATGTATCATATAATTATAACGACCTGCGTCCGGCCCCGCGTTGTCATGCTGGATCTCATGAAAGTAAATGGAGCTTTATGATGATAATGCTAGAGTAAACATATTCCTTATCTCCCTCGTCGCCAAGCAATAAAATGTTTTGCCAGTGGTTAACCATCATAAAAACAGAAGAATAAGGCAAGGGATGAGGAAAAAATAATAGCTTGATACACTTATGTAGCTCCCATCTTAAACAAAGTAATTACATACACCAGTCGCCATCCTGTTGAAATGAAACCGAGTGTATACCTCTCCATAATACATATTTGCATAGTAAAAATATCATCATTGGCCATCAACAAAGGTGGACTAAGCAGGCTTTTAAGTCTTGTTTGCTCGAGAAATGCTATTTGCAGTTTGAATTCTCCATCTTTTCCGACCGCCAAGATGCCTCCCCACCCCAGCCCCACCATCCACTCCTGCAAAATGCATCAGCCTTCCTATTTGTCTTGGTAATAGGTCTAGGTAAAGCTTTTACTCTCCACACAAATTACCACTATAATATGCTCTGTTAATCTATCTAGTCAGGTCTCAAATTTAAAAAGGGACATTTCGCTGAATGGAGGAATTTTCAATTGCAGGGAGATATTAGATTATTCTCATCTTGATGGCCTGATGTGCTCTTTTTCCATTCGGATTTTGGCTCGGTAATGGGCTTGTGTGGATATTTCATTCACCACACTCTATGCAGCTGACTGCTGAATAGGCAGGAAATGGATGTGATTTTATGGCAATTGACTGAATCAATAATCTCCATTTGTGGCAGCGCATTGTTGTGGGACGTCTTACTGCAAATGAAACCTTTATGAGAAGACAACTGAATAATAGCTGCTTTCTCAAAAGCAGTATAGTAAAACCTTCTTTTGACATGCTACAAGTTTCACCAGCACATTTTATATAATGAAAATAGATATAACAAGAGGTTTCTACAAAACTGCATTCATTTACATATGTATGCGTACTGGAGAGGGAAATGAGCACATTTGCATTGCGTGTATAGCATTCTGTTTCATCCCTAATTCTTCAAATCCCTTCATAAACAGGATAATTGTAACTCCTAATCCACAACATACAGGAATCCCAGCAAAGAGCACTAATCTTAAATGCAACAAAGGCCGACTACAAAGCCCTTTTATACTGCAAGCACTACATTAGTCTTCCAGTACATGAGGTGGACAAAAAGCAATTTAATGTGCATCACCGTTCAAAAGTTTGAGGTCGGTAGAATTGTTTTATGCTTTTGAAAGAAGCCTCTTATGTTCACCAAGGTTGCACTTACAAACAGTAATACTGTGAAATACTATTACAATTTTGAATACATCTTTTCTATTTGAATATATTTTAAATTCAATTCATTTCTGTAATAGGCAAAACTGAATTTCCAGCATCATTACTCCAGTCATCAGTGTCACATGATCATTCAGAAATCATTCTAATATGCCGATTTGCTGCTCAAGAAACATTTCTTATTTCAATGTTGAAAACAGTTGCTGCTAAATGTTTTTGTGGAAACCGTGACACTTTTCACAGGGTTCTTTGATGAATAGAAAGTTCACAAGAACAGCATTCATTTTGAAAATCGTTTGCAACATTATAAATGTCTTTACTGTCACTTTTGATCTAAAGTGTGTCCTTGCTGAATAAAAGTATTAATTTCATTTAAAAAAAATCTCACAGACCCTAAACATTTGAACTGTAGTGTGCATATCCCCAGCTTTACTGGTAAAATAATGAACTTGAGGCATAGCACCATAGTGCCCAGAGAGCACAATTAAGTTTTAACACCACCAATTTCAAAGTTATATCATTGTGTTTGTGTCATTTGAAGCACCAGAAGCCCCAGGAGAAAATCCATTGACATTTAAAAGGGAAACTTAAAAAAAAAATCTATATAATCACATGTGGTTACATACTGTGTATAACCCATATACTGCAAAGTCAGATATCCTGCCTCAGTAATATATGCAGGGGTTACACAGAGGCAGCTATAGAGCTAAATAGGAAATGATGGTGGTACAGTGAAACATCAATCAGCGTTCCTCCGCCAAGAGTGCAGATGCTGCATCTTCGGTGTGGCCGAATACAGTGATGAGAACAACTTTTGTGCTGCAAGCTGACAGGTAAGACTGAGCGCATGCAGAAGTGTCAGGAGAGAGAGGGAAAGAGAACGAGTGACAGAAACAAAGAATGAGGGGCTATGAAATACTGTCTCTGTACATCATCCGTGAGCTTCATTTTCAACGCTTTGATGGCAAGACGCGTGGAAATGTCAGGGATCTTTACAAATAAGAGTGCGTTCCCAAATCAAGATTGCACTGCTTGGGCTTCTGGGCCCTCAGGACTAAGGGAGGGGGAAAAGAAAGATAGTCAGAGCAAAGAACAACCGAGAACAGACAGGCTACGCGGCAGCAGGGTGAATTGGAAGCGAGGTAGCTCCTGGACATACTTTCAGGCTTCTAAGAGCCGGTTTTATTCAGTATTGATTTTAAAATGCTTTACTTGCCGTCTTGTTATCTGAGTTCCAAACAATAGGCTGTTTTACCCAGAGAACACCAAGGTTAGATCAGTTCGCTCTTTGGTGTGAAATGCACTGGGCCTTATAGATCTCACCGATCAATGCTTCACAACATGGATGATCTCCAACACCAATCTATTCACTCTTACTAAGTGAAGTGTTTTACAGTTTTTGAGGTACAGATAAAACACGTAAAAGTGTAAATATTTTTAGAGCACTGCATGAGGGATCCAATAGATATACAGCCATCAAGCCTTTCCTCAAGTACAAAAAGATCGAGTTATAATTTGAAATCTGTATGAATTATTTTACTCCATTAACCTCCTATCTTGACTCGGAAGGAGTGATGTTCGCCGGAACACCATTTTCACTTGACAACAGAGAACACGCTCTTCTCCAAGCTTGCTCCCAGGGGGTAAAGAGCCAGATACCCTACTGTTTGATCATAGTTAAGATGTCATCCAGACTGTAAAGCAGTCTGATCCATTACACTTCCTTCAGATATAAAACAGCCTGATGAAATACTTAATGTATGTGCCTCGCATTGTCTCCTTCTTCTTTTTCATTAAAATGATCTATTTTTACTTTCTTCGCCATTCAATAACCCAGCATCAATGCACTGTCTCCCCAATGACATTTCACTCAGTACAATCTGAAAAACTGTTGTGAAAGTCACTGTACAATGAATGCTCATTGCTCTTTTATTGATCTCATTTTGCCCAGGCTCATGCAGATTCAAGCTCCTGCAGCAACCAAAAGCATCATACTTTCTGGCACTGCCGATTTTGTCCCCACCGCTTTATGAAACAGCTTGTGGTAGAGATGTGTATAATACAGAGGAAACATCTACAATTGTAGAGCAGCTTTTTTTTTTTTTTTTTCATTTTGGTTTGATAATGGTCATATTATAACAACTGTTATATGGTGCTGGAATCAGTTATTCAACAACTCGCTCTCAGTTCTAGTAATGAAACCATAAAACAAAATGCGTCCCTGCTACAAAAACAGTTTTGGTAACATTAGGATCAATTAGAACTCAAATCTCCTCATTCTCAAGACAAAAAACATTGCCACCAGACCAAATAGTCATATTTAATATCTGCTGCATTATATACAGTATATAAATAGAAATATAATATTATTGCGTATAGTCCAGTTTCAAACCAAAAATGAGCAAATTCTCTACTAGACCTTATCTCTGGATAATTATGATTAAATTGTGCATAATCTAATTAATATTCAAGAGCTAAACATCTGTCCCACCTCACAACTGTCCTCACCACCAAGTGACACCCATGTTACGAACAATGACAGAACTTGCCAAAACAGCAGCTGTTCCCTTGTCCAATGCTGTATAAATAAACAGAAGGTCACCAGCAGTTGGATAAATTTTGTATCGGCTGTAATACAGAGGAAAGCTCTTTGTCCTAATCTAGGAGACAGAGCAATCACAACAGTGCAGTAGACAATCCTCTCCAAATAAATGCTGCATGAGAATGTGTCTGAGCGGTGGGGAACTGTTCTGGTTCTGAACACCCATCCCCAAGAACACATATTATTTGCAGCCTCTCACACACCACCACATGGCAGGCGCAGTGCTGCGCTACAATTCTGAAGGCAGTTCATGAAAATTGACTGCAATGTGCTCCTTTTCACTTCAGTTCAACTCAGTAGAAGGTGAAGCACTTTAAATTCATGTGAAGGGCAGTCACTCTCCTGGTGTGTGGTATAAAATTACATAACCATAATTTATCAGGTAGCATCTCCTGGAGACAGAAATGAGGGCCGGTCATGTGATATTTCAGCAGCTGGTGGATCCACCCCCACACTCTTGCCACTGCACGCGAAGCCATCAGTGCCACATAAATCACATCTGAGACACCAGGCCGTTTTTCATTTCTAGCAAAGTGGCCATTTTGTAGTAAACTCCAAGCATGAGCAATTTGCACACCAGAATATGAGTTTGTGCCGTCTGCGAACGGAGTGATTAAGTGAGCGTAAGAGCGCCCGCCTTTCACTGAGCAGTGTACCTTTTGAGAATTCTAGGTGAGGTTAAATGCATTTTAATGGGTCTCATTCATGCTGAACTTCAAAACAACGTAATTTCAGGTGCGGAACCAGTGGTCAGTGCTGAAAGCGAGGTGCTCAGTTTCCTTTAAGTAGCCAAACGATTCAATCTAATTATGCTTGTTGCAGTAGAGCACTTGAGAAAACTCAGTGGGGCTTCTACACACATTTCAACACCAGAGACACCTTGAGATTTAGGTGCGAGAAAGACTGTACCAGTCTTCTCACCAGGGAGTCCAACTACCCTAATCAACATGTTGTTAGCATGAAATACGCTATCTGCATTCAACAAATACATTTTAACTCCTCATTTTTTAGGTCAGTACACTACTTTTCCTATTCTTCTGCAATATGGGCATGTCAATTATACTGTGCCTGACTGTAACCAATTCAAAAGTCATAACCATAAATGTTATAGTGCTATTAGCCAAGGTGCTAATGTCTATGAGATGAAGCACAGCACGATAGCATCTGAAGAGATATGCCAGCTAAAAGTTCAATCCCTACCTATAAAGCTACCTCAAATGCTTTACTTCAAAACGTGGCATTAAAAAGATTAATTTAAAAGACTTAATATCCTTCCAAACAAGGCTGAAGACATTTTAAAAACCAAATGCAGGCACACTATGTTTTCACCAACACAGTTAAATAAAAAAGTCTTTAGGAAGATAAAGAGTAAAACAATTGTCTACTAGCTCTTGTACAATAAATTATCCAAGCTCCCAAATGATAATTGAAATGTAACTGTTTTTAATAAATAAATAAATAATCCAGTTCTTTTGAGTTGATGTTGGTTCACATCAGAGGCAATACAAAAATCTCTCAGGTTTCATTAAAAGGGCTATGGGTAGCTTTTTACTTAAAAAAATCTTTAAGATAGAGTTTTCATTTTTACATTTATGAGCCAACCATAATGTAATAGAAAGAATGACACCTTAATGTCCACCATGGTTGCCTCTATCAGCCTGTAGGCTCAATTGTGTGGGGAGGATTTGGGTTCGAATTGGTGCGAAAATTCACAAAATGTGACGTCATGCGCATTTTCGTCTACTTGGGCAGCCATTACATCCGTACGGCAGCCATTAGTAAGCAGCGGCAATCGCTAGCAGTAATGTTAGTGTTTCAAATGGAGACTGCGGACAGAAAGAAGCGACCAGCCTCCAGCACAATCCAGATACCCACGGAAACTCCTCGTAAGTTTAAAAAAAAAAAAGCCTTATCTAGTGCGGCCAAAATAGAGAGTGACCGGCGTCGGGCAAAGACAAGAGTCAACGTCGGAGTGGCATTTGATTCTTGGAGGGAGCACCGGTCAGCACTGGGTATAAAAATGGACCCCGAGCTGGCTTTCTTTTTACTGCAAAGGTAAGACATAGTTATAACTCTCTGGTTGCTGTGGTCGTGCTCATACGAGCGTGCGCACCGAGAACGAGCATGAGACTGGCTGCAGTTTCTCTAACGGCCACTGGTGTCAGTAACGGTTAGAAATTTTAGAACTTACGCAATGCTCCTTTAAAAAGATCTTCATTTGTGTTCCGAAGATGAATGAAAGTCTTACGGGTTTGGAATGGTATGAAGGTGAGTAATTCATGACAGAATTTTTACGTTTGGGTGAAATAAGCATTTTATGTATATGAACAACTTTAGAGACATATTTACGAATCCTTTTAGGTTCATACAATATTGTATTTATGGAAATAAAAGGTTCATTTTATTGTATTTTTAATTTTTTTGTTAAATAAAAAACAATTGTAATGTACTGTGTGTAATTCTCAGCAATATCTACAGTACATGACAATAAAATGTAACAATACAAATATACACTATTTATTAGAAAATTTAATTAATTAATGAAAAACAAGGTTAAATGTAATTTTAAAATGAAGGAATGTAGCGTATTGATTTTTTGCAGGTTTTTTACCTATTGCATTGTGTTGTGTTTTAGGCTTAAAGGAAATTTCCATAAACTAATAATGCCCTAACGGAAAATTACCTGTACCTTTTTTTGTTTTTCTTACACTACTTTCAGAATTTTTTTTTTATTACAGTGTATTTATAATATAAATATAAAGTATTCCTAAATATTATCTTTCTAAAGCTTTGCATATGTATATTTTTATGTTTTAGATGCTGCCAATACATTTATATTGTGCATTTAGTGTTTTTAAATCATCCCTTAAAACTTATTTGTTTAGGGTAGCTTTTACATAATTGTTCGGAATTGCCATATTATTATTATTATTATTAATCGAACATTTCATAATATGTTTTTATTTAGTATTTTATTTTTTTCTGTCATTAATGCATTGTTTATATAATTGTATGTTTTATCATGTTTATATTCTTGTGAAGCACTTTGAGATGCTACTTTTAAAGGCGCTATAGAAAATAAAGTTTATTATTATTATTATTATTATTATTATTTACTTCAGCACATACATAACATACAAAAGTACAAATACCTACGAATAATCCAGCTCGCATGCCAAGTAACTGTTAATTTAAGTAATAAAGTTCATTTGAAGTTCATTTAGACCATGAACCCATCCATGAGGTTCATGAAACAAAATACTTGGGCATAATCATGGACAAACATCTGAAGTTTCAAAGTCAAGTAAACCATGTTTGTAGGAAAGTCAAATCAAATCCAAACTGTTTTTGCTTTATTAGAGGAGAGTTGCCACATGATGCGGCTTTATTGTTTATGCATGCAATGGTTTTTTCACATTTGTCATACTGTATTACAGCATGGTCACAAACATCAGCGTCCACTCTGAAACCAGTCACTTCTCTATATAAACAGGCAATTAAGATATTTGATAAGAAACCTATGATATGGCATCATTGTGATATCATACAAAGGCACAAGCTTTTTACTTTTGAAAATTTTGTAAATTTTAGTATTTTGAAATTGACTTTTAAATGTTTGAACAACTGTGTGTCACCACTGTTCTCTGGCCTCATAGAGAGGCGTCAGGCCTCTTTTAGACCTTCCACCAGAGCCTCAGTTAGTGGGGATTGTGTGCTACCAAAGTTTAGAAAATCTTTTGGTCAGTCTAGCTTCTCCTTCAGAGGGGCTACTCTATGGAATTATCTCCCAATTGGATTCAAACTGCAGAACAATATTAACATCTTTGCCAGAGAGCACAAACAGTAGCTTAAATCGGGTCAAAGTTGTTCTCATGTGTAAAATGTGCCTTGTCTTGTTTAACAATGTGTTTTTATCTGTTGTAAAAGCCCCTATGGACAGGTGTTGAAAATTAGCACATGTGCTATTACACTTTAAACAGTGCATCTGGTTTGTCCAATGTTATTGCTATGTCCATATTAAATAAATAAAATAGTGGAATACTTTTCATTTTATCAATGACACTACGAAACATACTTAGCTCTATCTATTCCCAATTCAACGTCTATGAATCAGATTAGTTGAATGTCAGTATTCTCTCTCCATGCACTTAATGCACAATAACTCTGCAATGATATCAAATCCATTTGAGTTCAAAACTGAAGCAGTTAATTTTCCTGTGCATGTGCTAATTATCGGGAGGTGGGCACTTCGAGCAGCAGCAGACACATCATTAAGTTTTAACAGGACCAAAGGTTATCCAGCCTCCAGCGATTCAGACAGATTGGCAAGGTGTGGACACTTAAAACACATCCATTCCATTTGAGATTAAGTTTACACTGAGCGCCTCCCCCTGCTTCTCGATTGAGTGCTAATGAAGTCCCTGTTTAGTGAGATCATCTATTTCAGTGACACCTGAAAAAAGGAGCCTGCCGCTTTTGTGCCACAAAGCAACGGCTCAGAGAGGCAATTCCTGCTATGACCCACAGAGGGCCAGTTCATGTTTTGTTTTAATTAATAAAAGCCATTGATTGATGGTAATGATCAATGGTTAACACACATCTTTGATTTTATGGCTTCGGCAAATGAAGTGTCACTGATAAAACTTAATATGATGGATTTCTTAAGTGGGTGAGGCAGTGGAGCGAGTTTGACTCATCATTCTCAGAAAAAAACATTTTGATTGCATTCAAATGTGAACTTCTGGGTTCCCTCATTTCGTTATGTGCTATTAACTGCTGCCTGGTAAGAGCAACTGCTAAAATTCAACATTCAGCACAGAAGTGTCATGCCGTGCCCCCTCCAATTTATGAGCCAAGTGGAATCTCAATGTAAGTCCAAAAAATATTATATCTTTGATATTCCATGATTGTTAGAGGTAATTATAAAAAAAGGTGTTTGTGGCAAACCACATATTCATGTCTAAATTAAGTCACATTGTCTGCTTTTTACACTAATGCTTTAAGCCTGGGTTACTGTTATGCCCATCAAGGCTGCATTTATTTGGAGAAAAAATATATACAGTAAAACAGTAATATTGTGAAATATTTTTTGGCCCCAATCTGGCCCCAATGTATTGAACATTAGTTTATAAAAGTGGTCAAGATTTAAATATATATTGTCCATGACACCCCTGATTCAGAATGAACTCAAAGACATCTATAGAACTCAAGTCAGGGAAAAAGCTCTCGCATGGCATGCCATGATGAAACATCTCATTGACTACTAGCTGAGGGTGAAGGAAATTTTTTTTATTAATTCCTGGATTTATTTCTATTTTTTTAATCAATAAACTTCTAAAATAACATTCCCTCAACTTCTGCTTTCTGTTTTATCTCTACTCCCTCCTCTGACACAAAAGAGTAGAGAAGTGCAGTGTAGGCGGCAAAACAACATCAAACCTGGTGCGGTGCCAGGATCTGTCTTTATACTGGCACCCATGAAAGCAGACTCGGGCACAGAGGCTATCTATCTAACTTCAGTGTGATCAAAAAACTCTTAAGTACATACATAAAAGCATACATTGATTTTCAAACACTCTGCGCCAGTATGTGGAGTGTAACGTGGATCGTGACGTGTTCTGTGACGTTGAACATTAATGCTGACCCGGGCCACGCATGCGCGTGGGTGCGCTAGTTGTGTGTGTGTTGTATTATCCATGTCCGCCATTAAAGGCTTGACTAAACCACTCTCTCGTGTCAGCGACTCTTTGCATCATATAAACACTGGCGTGGTGGCAGCTTTACCGTGCTCACTCCCCAAGCAGCCTGGTGAGTTCATGTGAGATCATTTCACACTATTGACGCGCATAAACGAGTCGCGTTGTGGATTATCGTTGCTGGTGTAACACGAGACTTAAGCCATGGCGAATACACACAGAGCACCGAAACAATGGTGCCTCACAAAAGTTGAGACTGTAAATTCATTTGAGAACTGGCGTCAAAACCTTGTCTACACTTTATCTCTGGACACAGAGTTCGCTCCATTTCTAGTTGACGGCGCGCGCTGGGAAAAGAAGACGAGGGCTTCACCATTCAGAGGTTTCACCGATGATGACGCAGATGTTCCCGCGGCGCAACAGCCCACGTGCCAACAAAAGGTCAGCATGCTTGAGCTTATGCTGGGGCAGATCGCTAACTACTGCCCAGTTATTTCCCGAAATACTGTTGTTAAGAGCTCTACATGCATTGATAGCAAATGGCAGACAATCAGGCTACATTATGGATTCCAGTCGACCGGTGCACATTTTATTGATTTTTCTGCTATTAAACTAGAGTCTAATGAAGGACAGGAGGATTTGTACCAGAGATTAATGGCTTTCGTTGAGGATAATTTTCTACGCAGAGACTCTGGCATTACTCACGGAGGTGAACCCATTGCGGAGGATGAGGAGCTCTCCCCCACGATAGAAAACTTTGTTGTTCTCACTTGGCTTCGTCTTATACACAGCGAGTTGCCGAAGCTTGTAAAGCAGAGGTATGCCACAGAGTTACATTCACGCACTTTGGCGTCCATTAAACCAGAGATATCTCAAGCCCTGTGCTCATTACTAGACGAGCTGCAATCATCAGAGGATGCTAGAGCTATGCGCTTGGCTGTGTCTAACCCCCAAAGACAGAAGCTGGCTTCACTGGGTCGACTAAAGAAATCCTGCCCACTTTGTAAAGAGGCTCGCAGACCAGACAATCACTTTCTCAGTAAGTGCCCCTTTCTGCCCCCTCCTGACAGAGCTTTCATTGCTAAGGCGCGGCAAGTTGCTGGCTCACTGAGTCATTCCGACGGCGAGTCTGAGGACGACAACGAGGACAGTGCATCCAACCGTAAGGCGGTACAGCGCGTTCATATCATGCAGTCACCATGCATCGAAGCTTTCCATGGCCACTCCCCCATTAGGCTGCCCATTGACAGTGGTGCAACAGGAAACATGATAAGGGCAGCATGTGCCAGCAGACTGGGCCTTAAAGTCTCCAGTAGTACGCAGTCAGCTCGTCAGGCAGATGGTTCCTCACCATTGAAGGTAGTGGGGGAGATGCGCACATACTTTCAGAGAGATGGCCACAAGCTCTTTTTCGACAGACTTGTGGTAGAAAACCTGGATTCTGACATTCTCGCTGGCATCCCCTTTATGGAATGTAATGACATCTCCATCCGCCCTGCTCGACACCAGGTCTGTGTGGGGTCTGACACATACGAGTATGGTGCCAGTCAAACTTATGGAGACAGACATGCCATTCGGCGAGCACACGTACTTCGTGCCACCTCATCACATACTGTATGGCCGGGGGATTTTGTCGAACTTGAGCTTCCAGCAGAACTAGCTAACATTAGCGACAAGCTTGCCGTTGAGCCACATGAGGGCCGTGCACACTGGTTTGCTCCATCTTTGGTCGTAGGGGTATCCGGAAAAATCAGGATTCCCAATTTTACTGATGTACCGCAGGGAATTAAGAAACATGACCATGTATGCCGTGTTCGCATGACCTACGTACCGGGGTCCCTAACCGAACAAGCCCCAATGGAAACTCCTCAGGCCCCTGTTCGCAAGTCCAGTTCGCCAAATTTAACACTATTCTCTGACCTTATCTCATTAGACCCCAATGGTATTATGTCGGCAGACATCAGAGACAAATTTCATGACATTCATAGGGCATTTGATGAGGTCTTCAGTCCGCAGTTTGGGGGCTATAATAGCGCTGCTGGCACCTTCCAGGCGAGGGTAAACATGGGACCTGTCCAACCACCGCAACGGAAGGGAAGAGTTCCGCAGTACTCTAGGGGCCAGTTACAGGAACTGCAGGCTCAATTCGACGAGCTAGAATCACTAGGCGTTTTTCGAAAGCCTGAAGACATTGACGTCGATGTTGAATATGTCAACCCATCATTTCTAATCAAAAAACCTAATGGGTTCGTCTTGTTACAGCTTTCGCAGACGTGGGTCGTTACAGCAAACCCCAGCCGTCACTTATGCCAAATGTGGACGCCACGTTGCGTCAGATTGCTCAGTGGAGGTATATTATCGCCACTGACCTCACCAAGGCCTTCTACCAAATTCCACTGTCCAAAGCCTCTATGAAGTATTGCGGGGTCGTCACGCCATTTAAGGGAGTCCGTGTGTATGCCAGATGTGCCATGGGCATGCCTGGTTCAGAAACTGCGTTAGAAGAACTGACTTGTCGGGTACTTGGCGATCTCCTTCAACAGGGACAGGTGGCTAAGGTTGCTGATGACCTGTATTGTGGAGCTGACACTCTTGAAGGCCTTCTTGCAGTGTGGAAAAAGGTCTTAGTGGCTCTCCAGGCATACAATCTGTGCTTAGCTCCCAGTAAAACTGTCGTTGCCCCGGTCCAGACCGGGTGTGGAATCAGGGTACTATTCGCGCTAGTTCACACCGTATTGCAACATTGGCTTCTTGTGCCCCCCCTGTGACTGTTCGTGGCCTACGGTCCTTCGTCGGTGCGTATAAAGTCCTGGCACGTGTTCTTAATGGTTGTGCGGCGATCCTTGCTCCCTTCGACAATGTTGTCGCTGGTGGTGAGTCGACGGCTGCGATTGTGTGGTCAGATGAGCTCCTCCAGTGTTTTCATAAGGCTCAGCAGGCGTTATCCACCAGTTGCGCTGTGACGATACCGCAACCTGATGATCAGCTTTGGATTGTCACTGATGGTGCTCTCAGGGATCCAGGGTTAGGCGCGACAATGTATGTTACACGGGGGGAAAAGCTGCTGATCGCTGGATATTTTAGCGCTAAACTTCGTAAAAATCAGATTAATTGGCTTCCGTGCGAGATTGAGGCCCTGGCCATAGCTGCTTCCCTCAAACATTGCAGCCCATACATTATTCAGTCATCACAGAAGGCATGTGTGCTCACTGACAGTAAACCATGCGTGCAGGCCTTTGAAAAGCTGTGCAGGGGCGAATTCTCTGCAAGCCCGCGAGTTACCACTTTCTTGTCCACTGCAAGCCGCTTCCAGGTCTCTGTTCACCATGTTGCCGGGGCTGCCATTCTCCCATCAGATTATGCTAGTCGTAATGCTGCTCAATGTGATAGTCCTGCATGTCAGGTTTGTAGCTTCGTCCGTGAATCTATGGTCTCTGTGGTATGCCGTACTGACGTCACTGACATCTTGCGGGGAGCTCAAAAAGTACCCTTTGCCAATAGAGCCTCGTGGGTGTCCATTCAGGCAGAGTGTCCGGACCTTCGTAGGGTGCTCGCGCATCTTCGGCAGGGTACGCGCCCTTCCAAGAGGGTTACTAATGTTAAAGATGTGAAACGTTATTTGAATACTGTTACCCTGGCAAGAGATGGGCTTTTAGTCGTACGGCGTAACACACCACTGTCGACCACCATCGTCGTTCCTAGGTCAGTGTTGCATGGTTTGCTTACCTCATTACATATTAGGTTAGATCACCCCTCGGCACACCAGTTGAGGCTTGTCATCGGCCGGTACTTCTATGCCCTGGATTTGGAGTCGGCTGTCCAGCTTACCAGTAAGGGTTGTCATCAATGTGCTTCACTGGCACAGTCCCCAGTGTTCGCAGTGGAGCAGTCCAGCTGCGACCCACCTGAGACGGTCGGGTCTACCTTTGCAGCTGACGTGCTTAAACGTGAACGTCAGCTCATCCTAGTCGTTCGTGAGTGTGTGACATCCTTCACAGTCGCATTGTTGATTGATGACGAACGGAAGGAAACATTGCGGGAGGGTATCATTCGTACGTGTATTAGCCTTCGTCCTCTCGATGGCCCCTTTGCCGTAATTAGAACGGACCCAGCGCCAGGTTTCTCAGCACTGGCCAAGGATGCAGTGCTTGCTCAACACAGGTTGGCCATTGAGGTAGGCGATGCTAAAAATATCAACAAAAATCCAGTGGCGGAAAAGGCTATACAAGAGCTACAGGGCGAGATTTTGGGTCTAGAACCTCACTGCGGGGTCGTCACCCCCGTGCTGCTATCGGTGGCTGTCGCCCAGTTAAATAGCCGTGTCTGGTCACGTGGCATGTCCGCTCGCGAAATGTTGTTGCAGCGTGATCAGTTCTCTCTCGAGCAATTACCAGTGGTGACCGGGAACTGATTTCGATGCAGCATGCACAACGCCTCGCTAACCACCCCCACAGTGTTAAGGCAAAAACACCACGAAGTCGGGGCACACCCAGACCAGATATTAGCCCGGGCGACCTTGTTTACCTTTATAGTGACCGCAATAAGTCCCGAGCTCGAAGCCGATATCTCGTGCTTAGATCCGACGGTACTTGGTGCAACATCCGCAAGTTTACGGGTTCCCAGCTGCGGCGTGCTTCTTATAGGGTCCGCTTATCTGATTGTTTTAAAGTTGACTCTTTCCCAAGTGTCCTAGGTCATCGTGAAGACGGTGCAGCATCTGAGAGTGAGGAGGAGTGTGAAGAGGAGGGCAGAGTGCCAATTAGCGCTCCCTCAAGTGTTCCAGATATCCCCTTGGCGATAGCGGAGCCTGCTTCACCCCCAGGGTCTGATGGCAGCGGACACCAGGAGGATAGACATGTGTCCCCGTCTTGTTTGGTGTAGATTCCATGTCACGAGTTGGCCTCTCCATCAACTGTCCCGGTGCAGGTCCCACGGCGGTCTGCTCGTCTCCGTCGGCCCCCTGACAAGTTGAAAGATTATGAGCTTCAGTAGATGGGCTGCCTTCGCCTGTATCCTTATTTTGGTTTAAAAGTATTTTGTTTGAGACGTTGCAGTAGTGTTCTATGCAGCTCCGTGAGGTCTTCTGTGCTGTTGGCACCGCTCAAATGGTTGTTAAGTTATCTTGTGTTGTCATATACCTCCTTTTTGTTTCCCTGTTTGTGTGTTTCTCAAGCCAGAAAAGGGGACGTAGAATCCGGAGGAAAACGGGTGGTGCCAGTATGTGGAGTGTAACGTGGATCGTGACGTGTTCTGTGACGTTGAACATTAATGCTGACCCAGGCCGCGCATGTGCGTGGGTGCGCGTGTTGTGTGTGTGTTGTATTATCCACCTCCGCCATTAAAGGCTTGACTAAACCAGTCTCTCGTGTCAGCGACTCTTTGCATCATATAAACACTGGTGCTGATACAAGCATAAAGGAAACAGTTGTAAAAGGAAATATATGAAATATGCAGCACAGCACACATTAAACTCTTTCTTTGATATTTTAGTTGTAGACCTTCAACAGGAAGCCCCGAATGGCTGTGCTTCAATGTACCCATCTCTAATTAATACTCTGAGACTCTGAGAGAGATCTTAATTTTGGGATTACCCAGAGTAAACGTTGAGTTAAGAAGCAGGAAGATTTATGTTACCTAAAACTGTCTGTTGTCTTGAAAGGGTGAATCATCCAATTGTTGGTCATCACATGCTTGTGTTTATTTTCTGTTCTAATGATTTTGAAGTCTTTGAAGCTATTTTTGAACCTCACTTTGAAATCCTGCACTCCAATCAAGATCTACAAGTGCTTAATGCATAATGAGCTTCATTTAAAGAGGAATTTGATGACAGAGAAGTTTCCACTGAGCATGCTCAGTGGGGGTCTTCTCAATTACAGACCCACTTTACAAGTACAGTGTTAAACAAAACAGTCCAACTAATAGAATTACCAGCAATGGGTAGAACTGTAGAGGTATAAAGACCCAAAAATTGATTTACTCCCCTGTATGTTGTTACAAACCTATATGACTTGGTGAAACCACTGATCTATATAAATGACTGGATTGCTCATGACGTCATAAAAGGAGAAGTCGGCAAGCTGCCATGTTGGTAATCCCCAGTATTTCCTCACATTCTGAATTAATATGAAATCATCTGATTTTAAAGAGGAAACATTACCTAACGAGTCAGCGTTTTTACATCTGAAGTCTCCCTGTACATTCTTACAGCACAAATGTTCTGAACATTTAAATGGTTATTTAAGTCAGAAATTTCCAACACTTTCCAAAACTTACATTCATCTCATTACTGTAGCGAATATCAGATCATCTGACGGATGAGACACCTCAGCATTTGTATAATGTAACAGAGTGATTCTTCATATAATATTCTTCAAAATAATCATTAATGATGATTTTTGCCTTAATCGATCAGTCCTAAGAAAAAGTAGAATAACATGTGACGTATATCCGAGTAAATCGGATAATGGAAAAAGAAATAGATATAGTAGGATATAGTAGAAATAGTAGGGCGGGACATGGTTCAAGCCACCAGTTGTTGATTGTCTAGAAGCAGATCTGAAAGTAAGCTTGCAGTCAATTTAAGAAAGGGGTGGGGTTTGAACACGCTAAATGATTGAGGAAGTCTGGTCTATGCCACCAGAAAGTCTGTAGTTTCACAGGAATATTATGACATTTTGATTAAGAATTACTCACAAGTTAAAAACATTTCTGAAAAAAGCTAAATAAATGTTATCAATACAATTAAAATGCATTTAGAAAATAAATAAATAAATAAAAGTAATCCATTTAACTTATGAACAGACCAAAATGTTGTTATCATTCACTTATATAAACCAATTCATTCCCTTCGGGTGTGACAGCGGTGCCCGAGTCGGACCCGGAGATGATATCCATGCTTTCCCGGGCTGCCAACAGGATCGGGCTCGTGTGGAACCCTCCACCGTGTCCCGAGCCCTCGAGGCTGGATGATTGGTATCTCGGGGTGGAGTGCGCTGGTTCTCAGCAACCCACCCCGGTGCCTTTCTTTCCGGAGGTGCATGAGGAGCTTACTGGGGCGTGGACGGCACCTTTCACTGCCAGAAAAAACGTCCCGGTGGCTCCTCCTCACTCACCACCCTTGATGGCAGGGCGGCTAATGGTTACACACGCATCCCACAAGTGGAGCGGGCCGTTGCTATGCAACTGTGCCCTAACTCAACTTGGCGCGGAGAGCCATGTCATCCTTCCCGGGTCTGTAATTGCTCGTCGGACTTAACCGGCAAGGCTTACAAGGCCTGTGGGGAAGCCACCTCTGCCATACACGCAATGGCTAGTTGCAGGTCCATCAGGCCAAGGCACTGAAGGTCCTGCACGAGGGTGGTCATGATCCCCAAGTTCTCCAGGAACTTCGTGCTGTGACGGACCTCGCTCTTCGTGCAACGAAGGTGACTGCGCTGTCAGTGGGTCATGCAATGTCCACTATGGTAGTCCAGGAACACCATCTCTGGATGTGTCTGGCTAACATGAGTGAGACCGACAAAGTCAAGTTCCTTAACTCCCCCGTGTCCCAGACCGGCCTCTTCGGCGACACGGTCTAGAACTTCGCCCAGCAGTTCTCGGCTGTACAAAAGCGGACTGAGGCGATTAATCACATCCTGCTGCTGCGGTCAGCTGCTGCCTCCACCCCATCGCCTGCGGCCCCTCAGTCTGCTCGTCGCCGGGGGCGTCCTCCTGTGTCTGTCCTCGTCCCGCGCCGCAGCAGCAGCCTCCACCTAAGTGGCGTAGAGGCCCCTGGAAGGGCGACCAGGAGATGGATGGGACTGCTTTTCGGGAGATGGTGATCACACCACTCCCTCCCCGGAAGAGGGCCGGGTGGTAAATCCTGTGTTTCCTTTTGTTTGTGTTCCGTTGATGGCGTCAAAACCAGCAGTACCCAATATTTCAATAAAAGAGCAGTTTCTTTCATCTCACGGAGAGAACCCTCACCACTCTCATCCGCCTATTCTATCGGCTGCAGTTCTGCAACTGCTTTGGCACATCAACTGCCTCGAGTTGCTAGCAGTACGTTTTGCTTTGAGCCACTTAAAGAGGCCGGTACAGGGCAGGGACGTGCTTGTCCATTCGGACAACACTGCAACTGTTGCGTACATCAACCGAAAAGGTGGTCTACGCTCACGTTACATGTCGCAACTCGCCCACCATCTCCTCCTCTGGAGTCAGTAGCATCTGAGGTCACTTCGAGGCATGCATGTCCCCGGTGTGCTCAACGAGCTGTGCTCCCGGGAGAATGGTGACTCCACCCCCAGCTGGTTCAGCTGATCTGGAGAGAGTTAGGGGAGTCTCAGGTAGACCTGTTTGCCTCCTCAGAGACCTCCCACTGCCAGCTGTTTTACTCCCTGACCGACGAAACACTCGGCAAGGACGCACTAGCACACAGACGTGCGAACGCCTTGAAGTGGAACCTGTTCGTCGAGTGGTGTTCTTCTCACCAAGAGGACCCCCGAAGATGTTCGATAGGTTCCGTGCTTTTCTTCTTGCAGCAAGAGTTGGAGTGAAGGCTGTCTCCCTCCACCCTCAAAGTGCATGCCGCTATTTCAGCAAATCACGACCACATAGATGGCAAAACAGTAGGAAAGCACGACTTGGTCGTCAGGTTCCTTAGGGGGGCGAGATGATTGAATCCTCCTCGACCCCCCTCCATACCCTCTTGGGACCTTTCCCTGGTGCTTTGAGCACTCCAGGATGCTCCCTTTGAGCCTTTGCAATCAGCAGACTTCAAGCTTATTCTCTCCATGAAAACTTTGCTGCTGGTTGCACTGACCTCTATCAAGAGGGTGCCTAGAGTTCGGGCCGGGTGACAACCATGTTGTACTGAGACCCCGGCCTGGCTATGTGCCCAAGGTTCCTACCACTCCCTTCAGGGACCAAGTGGTGAACCTGCAAGCGCTACCCCTGGAGGAGGCAGACCCAGCCCTGGCTCTGCTCTGTCCTGTCCATGCTCTGCGTCTGTACGTGGACAGAACTCAAAGTCTCATGATCTCAGACCAGCCTTTTTCTGTTACGGAGGCCAGCAGAAGGGAAAGGCTGTCTCCAAGCAGAGGATGGCCCACTGGATAGTAGATGCCATCGCCTTGGCTTACCAAGCACAAGGCGTGCCCTGCCCACGCAGGTTATATCTCCACATATAGCTGCTTTCCTGTAGCTCACACAGTAGAGCGTTGACGCTTGCAACGCCAAGGTCATGGGTTTGATTCCCAGGGAAAGCAAGAACTGATAAGAATGTAAATGTGTACCTTGAAATGCAATGTAAGTCACTTTGGATAAAAGTGTCTGCCAAATGCATAAAAATGTAAATGTAAAAAAAAAAAAATGTAAACATAACTCCTTCGGGGAAGAATGTGGGTTCCGTAGCATTCTCCTTCCTAACAGAAGGGCACGCTTTCCCAGTGTTATCCAATAATCTTACTGTATGGGTTATCACGGAACAACAGCTATACTTTGTGTAAGCCCTCTCATATTGTCCTTCCAGGCAAGAAGGGGCAAAAAGGCTTGCACAGGGCGCTGGATGGGGTCAGCAGCTTTGGCCTTTTGGTAGGGATTCCTATTCGTCCCGTCGCCACATCTGCTGCGGCCCGCTGGGGCAGCCAGCTTATCGGCTCCTCAGCAAAAACTGAAGTGCAGTCGCACCTTCTGCTCATTATATACCCGCGCTGCGTGGCTGAACAGCTGATGTAAATGACTGCACGTCAATGTGCATTGCCTCGTTTAGTTTTACTCAAAGTAGATTGGCCTCTTTAGCGAGATTCCTATTCGGCGGTCTCGATGTGGCATCTCAGTTCCCTCCCTCAGGAAAAGAGGCTTACCAAATGTAACCAAGATATTTGTTTCATTACACAAAGCTATTCAATTACTCAAATTCTATTAATTGTAAATGAGTGGCCAATACATTCTACAAAATGTATCTCTTTGTGAAGAAAGAAGGTTTGGAAGAACATGAAGGTGAGTAAAACGTTTTAGTTGAACTGATTCTTTAATTAGCACTTCTGAACTTTTATCATTATGTGTTTTGCAGAAGTTCCTCAAACAGGCCTGTTGTAGTGAGTGCCGTACTGACGGGCAGTTCAGAGTGGTGTGAGATCTCCCCAAGTGGCCATCTTCCAGCTGGACGCTGCACACTCTTACAGCCAATCTGTCAGCATTTACATCCCAGGGCAGTTCATCTCACTCTTGCTCTTTCTTTCCCTCTCATCTCATCTCTGTCTGTTTCTCTTTCTTTACTTCTCTGCTCCCTCACCCGTTTCCCACCCTTTTACCCACAATCTCACTCGTCCCCTTCATCTTTCTTCGCTCAGTCTGTCTCTTACACACCACAGGTTCAAGAGCAGTTTTTTTTTTCAGAGGTATTTTACTGCTGGTCCTCCCTCTCCGTTTCTCTCATTTCACAGCCTTTTAGAGCAGACGTATGAAAAATCATGACAATTGAGCCAAAGGAGTTTCCACAAACAGCACAAAGCGAGTGATAACTGGTCTGGCTGTGTAGCTGCGGGGCTGAGTGAAGGCCTGGCTCTCTGAGTGAGTAATTGCTCAGGCTCTCTGGTCGAATTGAGGGCCTTGCACAAGCTGTCTGTTATGTGATGTAAGAGTCAAATGGTGTGCCTGCGTGTGCGAGTGTGCACAAGAAGGAAAAAAAAGAACGAGAGAGAAATGAGAAAGAGTATGTGCGAGAGAGAGAAACAGAGGAAAACAAAAAACTGTAAGGAGAACAAAGGGTGAAATGATACATTGCCATGTTGTAACTGCAGGGTTTCTATAGTCAGGCTCACTAAGGACCAGGCCTCCTCTCTCTCATTAAGATGTCAGTGTAATTTGGCAAATGTAGCATGACGACATGCGGCAAGTAATATCCTAATGATCGCACAATGGGCTTCACAGAGCCTGTAGAATGTCATCAATCTCAGCCCACAATCCTGATGACAGATCACTGGAGAAAGGCAAACAATTATATAAAAGAGCATGGTTACCAATCAAAAAATAATGCAACATAGTATTGCACATCCAGACAAGCCAATTCCCCAACAAGATACAAATTAATATTTTCTAGAATGCTGTTAATTAGATGTACATGAACGGCGTGAACGTTGATAGGGTGGCCGTTGGTTTGTCACAGAGCTAGTGAACTGAGTAACGCAAAAACGCATAAGCTAAATTATAAAACTATATAAAACTCTAAAAAGTTATATGCATTTCTTTGGATTTCAGGTAATTTTCCCTACATTAAAATTTGACTGATTTGCAAGTCTGTATCCCTGTTTGCTTATTTTTAATATTCTAATTCTGTAAGCTAGTTCTATTCTGAGCAGGAACACAACCCTAGCAGTAACTACTGTACAGAAGAAGTCTTTCCAATTATCAGCTGGATTTCTGATTGCATGGTATTGTGTTATAATAAAGGAGGCCGGAGGCTTTATGTCAGGATTGGGGGATATGTTTGCATTTAGTTTTGTAATTTCATTAAAACTGATTAGATTGGAACATGCTTTTACATCACTGATAGGGTTGGGAATTGAACATTGAATCGGATACTTAAGCTCAGGAATGTGGAATTTGTTAGAAAAAAATTGAATTCCTTATCAATTCCTGTATGCACATTTTAATGTGGTTTTAAAACATTCAAGTACAAGAAGACGCGAAAGAGAACTTAATTCGACACAAGCATGCAGTTTTTTGATCGTAAAATAGTTAAGAAAGAAAATGCATGTAACAATTTATTGGATCTAGGTCTTAAAGTGAAATTAGGCTAATAAACCTGCTACCGCCTGTGTCATTAATGTTAATCAAAGAACATAAGAAAATTTTAATTATTTTCTGATCTTGACTAAATCACTTTTGCAATTTTAATAAGGATTCATCTAATTTTTGTTTATAAAAAAAACTAAAACAGTATTTTACATTTGATTTAAATTTCCAAACTTGTTTCAGTTGTTTTTATTTGTGCTATTACTAATTTGCTTATTTGTTCTTTTTGTATAGTACTGACTGTATACTTGTCTTTAATAATGTTTGAAATGTATATTAGTTAGACTAGTTTATCAGTTACAGAATCGATAACCAGCCAAATACTGCTAGTGCTAATAATGAGTTATTTGGGGATGAAACTAGTGATTTTAATGTTTTGCTAAGTGCTCATTGTTGATATCATTAGTTATGGAAAGCATGCTCCAATCTATGGCCATTGACGTGCAGCTGCAATTTTGGTTATAAAGACATATACTGTATATAAGGTCACATTAGATCCTAAAACTTTTTGTACTCATGGTCAAAATGTCAAGTAAATTTGGCCAGTAGACTGAAAACAATTATATATGCAGATGTTAATGTAGTATAATTCTACTGAGCTACAAGTGTTTGACATGGAAATAAGCAAATACTCTAATTGTATACTATTACTATCATAGATATACTATCATCTCCAATCATAAAAATTAACAAAATTAAGGTATTAATACCTTAAAAACTCTCTCCCAGGTCTCTCCGTCTCTCCTTGATTTGTGTTGATCTTAGAACTCATGCTTTATAAATATTTACAGCAAAAGAGACACCGACCAATGAGCCGGCAAGCCTTGTCTTTGTGTCTGGATGACTATTGAACAAAGAGAAGAAAGAGAGTGAGAGAGCTAGTAGGGCATATATCTTTCCATGCCTCGCTACCCACTAACAAGTTTAAAGCTTCCACAAAAACAAAGGTGTTCAGTTACTGTCTAAACTACAGAGGAAAGTCAGAAAAATATATCCTAGGGGTGAAAGCAAAGTTAAAATACAACAGTACAGGTCCAAACAGTATACTGTTAAACAAAAGACTATTTTCACAATACTGTTTTGATTTGCTACCCTTGTTTTGGGAGCTGTTTTAGTGTGACAGGGTCCATATCTCCTTATATCACTTATTACTCAAGTCCAGAGTCAATGCCATTGCATGTAAAATAGTGAGTAGGATAATTTTCAGAATTTTTCCTTCAGTGTCCCAAAAGACATACAAATTTGAAATGACTCAATTGATGACAGAATTTTCTTTTAAGGATGAACTTTAACAGTATCTTTGGCATTAAGTGAAGAGGTGAACATGAAGTTAATAGTGTATCGTCACCACTGCCATAAAGATAACGTTCCTCAGGGGACCGGTGTCTCCCTTATGGAGGTCCAGGAAGGGCGTAATTTCTTTTTCGATCAGCAAATGACATAGTGTTTCCATTTGAGTCTAGCTGAATCCACTTGTCATACTTGATAATCATATCCACACCATTTCGTTTTAAATCTATCTTCAACGTTGGCTAGAAATTTAGCATTAGAGGATTAAAAGTCCATTCCAAAATGAATATTCTGTATTTTTAGTAGGAAAGTAAACCTTCCAGCTCTGTACTGTGCTTAAATTGGGATGTCAGGGGCAAGGAATCCATTTATTGCCCTGAACATTTCCATTTAAAAATGACTTGGGTGATGAATGTAAGACTCACAGAGTGTGCAGATGGCCCCAACATGACGGACTACTCAAATGCACACTGCATTTATCAGACTTTTCTTGGGGAATATTCTCTCTCTCTCTCTCTCTCTCAACCTTGCCCCTGAAGCTTTACGCCTTATGCCTTATGTTGTAACACTGTCTTTAACCTCATTCCCCAACTGCAGGCGACTGATAAGAGCAGATGAGACCCAGGCTCTGAGGAATTCCTGCCACACCACTGAACTCAAACTGCTGCCCAATGCAAAATGCAGCGTGAGCTTAGCACAGTCCCGCCATCTGCTCCCAGCCTGAGCCTTTCGTCAGGCCTCTGAAAAGCCCTTGATTGTATGCACTTCCCACACGAATATCACAACTAATATAAAAATCCACATACTCAGGGATGTTCTGGGAATCTTTACCTCACTATTAACTGAAAACTGTATTTCTTTTGCAGGGCCGCTACTTTCAGGGGTAATTTCACGATTATCGGCCACTGACATAGCCATTCACTATCTGCATTGTTTTAGAACCCAATCCACTAAAGGAACTATGCAAATCATGTAACTAATAAAACTTTCAGTGGCTGCAGACTATCACAATCCGGCGTACTTTGTATCAGCACTGTTCCACCACAGCGATCCAGACAACTGAACTGGCTCTTTAAAATGCAGAAAGTGCACTTCACTAAACCATGCATCTGCATATATGCCCTATTATGCCATGATTGGCAGAAGTGCTTTTACACACGTCATTCTAAACCCCTTTAAACTCCATGGAGAAAGGTTTCACACCTAATATAGAAGTGGGTTTCTGCATTTGTCCAATAAATGACACTGACACTACAAATATGCAAAAAAAAATGTTAGCACAGGGTTTAGAAATGTACAGTGTGAAACGTCCGCATGAATAACCCAATATTCTGTTTATCCTGGGTTTAGAATGACTCAGGGTTAAGTATTTCAAATAAACAATGAAAAGCCCTAGAAAATATACCCAATTTTTTTTTTTTAATTAAGTTAATTGTGCTAAATAATTTTTTGCAAATTTGCATGTGCAAAATATAATGAGTCTAATTTAAATAAAACAAGATGTATATTTACACCAAGTGTAAATACCCCGCCTTAGGTTTTTTAAACTAACCCAGCCCACCATTGTCTGATTGAGTCAGACACAATTACAGAGAGATTAAGACGGGTGGCGTTAGCTTGACCGACCCGAGTTTGAATCCGACTTTTTCCTAACTCATTCTTCTGCCTTTTCCCAAAGCATATTAGCTCGGAGAGGCATTTATTTTAAATAAAAATATTAAAGAATACATTTTGAAGAAATATTCAAAAAGTGGGAATAAAGTGCCAAACGAGAATTTAAAGGGGAAAAAGTGTTTAGCAGGTACAGTATGGTTAGGGGTAGGTGTCTGGGAAGGGCTTTAAGGCCAAGGACAATAATGTCCCAAATTAAGGTGGCATCCATTTATGATTTTAATATACATAATAATATACACCAAATATGTTGTTTTATAATATACGACAATACAATGACAGACATCCCACCTCTCCTGGAAGTCTCCTGCATATTGATACAGCTCCCTGACGCACGCATATTATACACAATATCCCAGAAATTAAGCAAGTGAGAGAGAAAGGCTGTTTCAACCTGATATTAAAATGCGTTTTCGGTGAACCGATCAGCCAAGACGCATAACTGTTTCACCTGGGATTATCACTTGTTCCAAATCTGTCTTCTGGATTTTGTGGAGACCCTTGCATCTTTTTTTGTCACACTCTACATCACTCTCCCTTTCAGCACACAAATACTATTGAATGAACGAACCCGTGTTAGGTGGCTTATGCGAATGAATAGTATAAATAAATGTTTAAATATTATGGTTGACGGGGGGGGGGGGGGGGGGGGGGGGGGGGAGTTATGGGTTGCCGATCTCCCGGAAATTAGTTTTTGCAGGGTGGGATGTCTGCAATGAGGTGCAAACAGTATTTGCCTCTATTTGCACAGAGAATACTGATATTTACTCTTAGTGTACACAGCATTTAATGCTGTTTGCACTTAGTGCAAAGAAATTACTTTTGTTGCTATTTACATTTAGTGTAGATAGCATCTTTCGTCATTTGCATTAGCGTTGCATTTAGTGTAGATAGCATCCATCGCTATTTGAACTTAGCTGCTGCCTAAATAAAAAGATGGCTTGTTTGCGCTTGAAACTTGCCATTAAAATGTAAATACTCTATTCAGTAAACAGGCTACCCTTTTAAGTACAATTCATCAAAAACAATACAATCAAGAGTCCAGTCTTATTACTGTATCTTGCTTCGCAAGTAAATTTTAAGTAAGTTTTAAGCATGTATAGATATTTTTTTTACTGGGAAACAAGTCATTTTGTTGTAAAAAGTAGTGCAGCTATTTTCACTCATCAGTGGTTTCTCCTCTATGTGTAGTGGATGTAGATCATTAAAATAGGGCACCAGTGGGCATTACAAGCTCATATGAGGTGACCATTGTACATGAGGTGTACTGATGGCAGAGGTGAGGCTATATCAGAGAAATGAGCACATGTGAGGGCTGTATGTGTATTGATTCTCTCCTCTAAAAGAGGTTGGCTACTTCTGTAATGAGAGGGGAGCAGGGGAGGAGCATGGAGAGAGACGGGAGGTAGAGAGCACTGCGATAATACAAATAAGACAAAATAATATAATTAGTAATAAAAAATAATTCTCAGCTCAATTAATTAAAGCTGAAAAGATTTACTTAATTAGTGTTGTTGCTTTCTTTGGTTTACTTAACTATTTAGAATTTCTATCAAATTTAGCTTTTCTAAATTAAACAAAAAATGAAACCAACAAGCATGGCAGGTTGGACTTTATATATATATATATTATTTTATTTATTTTTTTATAAAACTGCAACCACACTAACTATTCATTACCATAATTTATCATGTATTCATTACAATAATTAAGGGTAAAAATCAACTTCTCAGCACATACTAGAGCATAAATAATTAATGATTTTGCATTATTTGACATGTATGACCATTTTATTAGAACTACTGTTGATTTTGTCATCACGTTTAGTAAATTATTATCTTTTGTTTTTTTCATCAATGTTCAGGTTATTTGTGGCATTTTAAGCAAGATGAAGCACATAATACCATGTAAATGAAGGAAACATTTTGAAAATAACTGTTTTTCTTATTCAACTAAAGAAATCTAAATTGAATCTAAATGGCTACAAATTAAAGTAGACTTGTCATGTCAACTTGACAGTTAAGGTTTAGTCAAGATGTTTATTCAAGTGAAAAAAAAAAACACATGCAAGCTTTAGCCTTAATGTCTTTAAATTCCCTGAAAACCTATGAATAAAGTGAGGAAAGAGAATTAGGGACCAGAGAATCAAGAGTATAGGATCAGTGGCGACGAGGGCTCATGTATGCAAGCGTTATATTTACAGTGTCGCTCTGCCTGAAGGCACAGGCCTCCCTGCTGCCCCGCACAGCTTGTAGATCAATTAAACAGTGCTCTGCTTCCATTCATCACCACACTAGAGTGACAGTACCAAGCTCTTCTATGGGCCTCTCTCTTTCTCTCTGCAGGATTCTCAGGGCAGGGAGCAGCCCCATAGTTCTGCAAACACTGTTTAATCCTGCTTACACATCTGCATGATGCCAGGCCTCCTGCGTACAGCTAAATTCACCACAGGGCAAAACATTTGCATCAACTCAAACACACATATGCCCATGCAACTGTTTAGGACTCGAACGAATATAACCGGCGATGCTCATGTCATGTTTGCTTTTAATTGGTGACAATGTTAGACAAGGTTCTTCTTTTTCATCTAGGCCAAAATATTCCAAACAAATACAGCATGTGTAGGATAGCTGGATGTGTTAGACCAGTCCTTCCCAAATCTTTTATCTTATGTACTCCTACAGCCCTATAAGAAAGGCACAAGTATCACTTCAGCAACAACAACTTTAAATGACTTTTACTAACTAACACTTTTTTTTTTTTTTTTTTTTTTTTACAAGATATCATGTTGTCACATGTAGCCTGTTTTTTTTTTTTTTTTTTTTCTCTGTGTTTTGTTCCCATTTTGCCTGCCTGGTTTTAGTTAGTTTCCATGGTTCTTAATTAGTTTATACCTGTTCTGTTTCAATTAATCATCCCCAGTGTATATAAGCCCTCAGTTCCCTGTGTTCCGTTGTCCAGTCTCGTTTCAGTTTACGCGGTTGTGATATTATTACTCTTTGTGAGTCTCCTGCGTGTTAACCGTTGCAATTATTATTAAAGACGGCAAGTTTGTTGTACTCCATTCGTCTTGTGTTTATTATAGCCAGTATTATTAAAGTAACTTTTAAACTAAAACTAAACCAAAGTGTTACCAAATAATATACGCTACCGTTCAAAGGTTTGAGGTCAGTAAGACATTTTTTTTTTAGTAATTAATTATTTTATTCAGCAAGAATACATTAAATTGATCAAAAATGACAGTGAAAACTTTCATATTGTGTTACAAAAAAAGTTTCAAATAAATGCTGGTTTTTTCGTTCCTAATGAAAGAATTCTGAAAAAAGTGCATCACGGTTTCCCCCCAAAAAAACAAAACAAAAAAACAATAAATGTTTCTTGTGGGGCAAATCAGCATATTAGAATGATTTCTAAAGGATCATGTGGCACTGAAGACTGGAGTATAGGTGCGTTCACGCCATGTTGAAATTACCATAATTACGAGATTTCAAGTTGTAAAAAGCATTCATGTTCTCGTAGAGCTCGTTATTACAGTTAGTAAGAATGGACATTTTTTAGAGCTCTCACTTGTACCACCTGACCGCTGCAGATTTATTCAGGCCTTGATAGTGGTGCCATAGAAAGGCATAATTCCCTGTCTGAGGCTCAGCTTAGAATAGAATGTCGCGTTTTGTCATTTCGAGACTACGGTAATTACGACATGCCGTGAACGCAGCATAATGGCTGCTGAAAATTCAGCTTTGATATCACAGGAATAAATAACATTTTAAAAGATAATCGAATAGAAAACGGTTATTTCAAATTAAAATAATTGCAATAATATTACTGTTTTACTGTACATTTGATCAAATATCTTCAGCATTGGAGAGCATAAGATACTTCTTTCAACGACATCTTACTGACCCCGGACTTTTGAACGGTAGTGTATGTTGCAACCCAACATTCTACTGTAGGTTTCAACAAAGCAAATTATTTAGTTTTATTTCTTTAATAAAATTGTAGAAATCATTAGATTAACCGTCTACTGCACAACGCATCTGAATAACATGATTTTAAAATCTTCTTCTTGGAACACCATATGGAAGATGATTATCCATTTTTAAGTACCATTATTAAGTATCTAAACATTAAAGTAAAATAAAAAAAATATTTAATAAAAGAGTTTAAAATAGCTAGATACACATACCCCAGGCTAGGAACGATCATGTTAGACTAATGTTTACTGATTATATTCACATGAGGATGCTTCATTCTGACTTGAGTGATTCACACAGTTTGAGGCATTTAGATTAAACTAAGACAGAAAGCCTGTTTTACAAGTCTGTGAATAGATTTAAGTGTTCAGAAACAGCTGACCTGACAGGAAAAGATGAAATATTGCGCTCTCAGCTTTGTTTGAGCCAGATACTCCTGGGAAGAGAGAGCTCCATCCAACTTGCTTCCAATTACATCTTCATGCTTGTGGCACTGAAAGAACAAAAGCTCTAAGTAAACAGAAAGAAAAAAAGGAAGATTAGACTCATTCTTACTTGATATCCCAGATATGTTTGAAATGGACACAAGGTAAGGGGCAAAAGGCAAGTGCTTGACATGCCGGGCAAATGTCACCGTGTTTTTAACCCGGAGTGGAAAGAGAGAGAAAGACCAGCTAGAGACCGTCGCCACAGATGGTATCCAGCAGCCTACAAAATGTCAATGGGTTTTAACCTCATTTGACAAAAGCAGAGCATATCCTCCCAGAGTATGATCCTTCAGTAAATGTCAGGGAGGCATTTCAGCATCTCTCACTTTCCCTAGAGACACAGCATACAATACACAGCAACAACACGGGCACGACCAGCGACCAGCGCCAACCACTGTAAACAGAGTTAGTTGTGTAGTCATAGCCATCGAATTTAAAGGGTAAGGAAGCCCGTCAAACGCATATAAGGTTTAGCTATGGGCTTAAAGTCAGAGACGGGGGCATTTTTGCGTTATCTTATTGCATGTGGCATAAATGAGTGTTTGATGGACTGTGATAATGGGGTCTATAAATAACTGCTCCCATCTGTTCATCTATCAGTCTGCCTCACGGCAACCCATATTGGTCCGGCAGGACTTATGTTGAATTACAGCTAAAGTTTTCCCTTGTGGTACCAGTGTGCTTAGATGGTAACTCCTCAGGAACTCTGCACTTGATACAATGTGTTAAACTCTCATAACTTACATGTATTATGCAAAACCCAAACCTCTGTACAACACTGTATTAACAGTGTACTTACATGGTAACTCCTCAGGAACTGTCCACTTAATATAAAGTGTAATTGTTAGGGTCATTGTTGTGTAACGTTACCACAGTAAATGCAAAACACAAGGTTACGTAGTGGATAGTAAACTCTGAAATATAAATGTGATAGTTATTATTTGATAGATTCTGGGATATTACGGCATAGCACTTTTAAAGATTTACTCTTTATTTTAGATTTTTTGATTTGACATTGTAGTTGTTATGTGGATAGCAGATGAACCCAATTGCAGACAGCAAATAACTTAAACAGGGGTTTATTAAAGACAAAAACAGAAAACAAAACCCACGATGGGGCAAAACAAGACAGGATCAACTTGACAAAGATAAGTACTCAGACGGTAAATAACAACTATGACAGGAACAAAACACTTCTTTAGACAAGACTCTCAACAAGATACTCACAGCTAGAATCACACAACGTATGATAATGAATCGCACAGGACAGCAAATACACAGGGATTAAATAGGGAACACTAATGACGAGGACAGGTGAAACTGACTAGACACTAATCACAAGACGAGGATAACAAGGGGGCGGGGTTACGAGACGAGACAACACAAGCACATGGCCCAAATAACAGACCATGCGCTTGTACATAAAACATGGGTCTGCCATGATCCTGCCACAAGACCAGAGAAAACAGAGACATGATGGCAGAATCATGACAGAACCCCCACCTTAAGGAGCGGCTTCCAGACGCTCCTCAAAGGGAAACTAAACACGGGACATGACAGACTGTGACAAAGACACGAACCAACAAAACATGGAAAACACTAATAAAGGCAAACATGAAAAAACAATAACAGGGTTAGGGTGAAACATCAAAAACAACAAACAGGGTAGAGGAGGTGGAGGAAACACAAAGTCTTTGGGAGACAGTCCAGGATGGATGGGCGAGACAGGGGTCTTGGGTCTTCGGGACGAGGACTGAGGACGGGGAATCCGGGGGGACTTGGAGGAAGACACACAAGGACGGGGCTTGGGCGAAACAGTCCGGGGTTTAGTGGTGACAGGGGGAACAGTCCGGGGACTAGTGGCGACAGGGGGAACAGTACGGGGACAAGTGGCGACAGGAACAAATGGTGAAACAGTCCGGGGACTAGTGGAGACCGGGAAAACAGATGGGGATACTGCATTAGAGGGAGCAGCAAAAGGCTCAGACATAGAGGACACAGAGGATGAGGTAACGGGACTCCTGACAGGGGACATGGCAGGCGACAGGGCAGGACTAGGTGTAGCGCTCACGGCGACAGGCTCGGGTGCCGCGCTCTCGGCGACAGACTCGGGTGCCGCGCTCTCGGCGACAGACTCAGGGGCTGGGGATAAGACAGGACAGACTGGGACTTCAAGGATTCTAGCTAGACTAGACAAATAATCAGACAGGGTCTTTGCAGCAAGGAAGATGGGCATCTCCTGACGAGCAGAAACCGATTTCAAGACCTCTTTTGCGGCCAGATCGGCCGCGAGTCTCCCCGTAGACTCCGGGACGGCGCCTGCTGGAGCGGCCTCTAGGGCGGCGCTTGCCGGAGCGGGCTCACGGACGGCGCTTGCCGGAGCGGGCTCACGGACGGCGCTTGCTGGAGCGGGCTCACGGACGGCGCTTGCTGGAGCGGGCTCACGGACGGCGCTTGCTGGAGCGGGCTCACGGACGGCGCTTGCTGGAGCGGGCTCACGGACGGCGCTTGCTGATACGGGCTCTGGAACAGCGCTTGCAGTAGCGGGCTCTGGAACAGCGCTTGCAGTAGCGGGCTCTGGAACAGCGCTTGCAGTAGCGGGCTCTGGAACAGCGCTTGCAGTAGCGGGCTCTGGAACAGCGCTTGCAGTAGCGGGCTCTGGAACAGCGCTTGACGAAGGATGGGAGGCTCCCCTCTTCCTCCTCTTTCTCCTAGGTCGGGAAGCAATGGCCAGAGCAGGACTCGTGATCGGCTGGACGGGCTCAGTGGAAGACAAAACAGGAACTGGGAAGACCACTTCTGGTAGAGTGAGCTCAGATGACGATGACTCCGAGGGGGAATCCCAAGAAACCCGTCTCCCTCGTTTACCACGGAGGTCAGTGGGTGTGGAAGATGCCTCTGGAGTCGTGGGGGAACCAGCCTGGTCCCCAAGCGTCGCAACGCCTATCATACGACCCTCCGGGATGACAGGAAGATAGGCAGAAGGTAAAGACCTCGAGGACGCCGCCCCAGACTCCTCCCGGGAGAAGTGGTCATACAACCGGGAGAAGTTTGACAAGATCCACTCACCCTCGGGTGAGTATGGAAGGGTGACACTCTTCTTGTTGAGGGGGGATGACAACCAGACTTCTTCAAGGGGGTCCAGACGATGCTTGGCAGAGAAGGACAAACGGTCTGCTGGGTTCTTCTTTGGGCGATTCATTCTGTTATGTGGATAGCAGATGAACCCAATTGCAGACAGCAAATAACTTAAACAGGGGTTTATTAAAGACAAAAACAGAAAACAAAACCCACGATGGGGCAAAACAAGACAGGATCAACTTGACAAAGATAAGTACTCAGACGGTAAATAACAACTATGACAGGAACAAAACACTTCTTTAGACAAGACTCTCAACAAGATACTCACAGCTAGAATCACACAACGTATGATAATGAATCGCACAGGACAGCAAATACACAGGGATTAAATAGGGAACACTAATGACGAGGACAGGTGAAACTGACTAGACACTAATCACAAGACGAGGATAACAAGGGGGCGGGGTTACGAGACGAGACAACACAAGCACATGGCCCAAATAACAGACCATGCGCTTGTACATAAAACATGGGTCTGCCATGATCCTGCCACAAGACCAGAGAAAACAGAGACATGATGGCAGAATCATGACAGTAGTGACCTATTTGCCTTTACAGTAAATTACAGTGTTCTGTAAACAATAAACAAGAATAGCCTACACTTTAAAACCTTAAAAATACCTTGTTTAATCGTTTAAACATTTTGTAGTATTTAGTTTATTTACCGTGAGACACAAAAAGCGTTTTCTCCAATAAAACACAACATAAATTCACAAAAAAACATAAATTGTATTAGCCTGATGTAATCCAAATCTTTAGAATCCATACGTTGTTTGCAAGAAACAGATCCAAATTCAGCCCTTTATGATCTTCATCTCCATTTTTCAGCAGCGACCGCCAACGTCAAATCCCGCGCTCAAGCGCTGGTGATGAATTCAAATTAAAAAAATGCGCCTTCAAGAAGCGTTACGACATGTTTTACGGCCGTGATATCAAACGCTCATTGGCTCTCGGCTGCTTCGTCACAGATTGCGACATGCCGTGTTTCAGTCGGTGTAGTACATTTGAAATGGAGAAGCGCGCGCGCCTTCACAGAGCTTTATTGCCAAGTGTGCTTGCACACACAAGTCATATAGTAAATACATGGTATACACATAGGAATCATCATGGTTTCAGTGTGTTCTTAACTGGTAACTACAGTATGGAAGACTGCGTGTGGAAGTGGAACAACTTGTGTGAATACATATTGTTGTTACAAAATGTAGCTACATAATGCCTGTTACACATGTGTACTTACTGTAGTGGAAAAAGTGTTGTTACCAATGTCCTGTTACACATTTGTACTTACACATACCTTTCCGTGGGTTGTTACATATGTGTAGTTACATAAATATTACAGTTGTAAATACTATGTACCAATGTGTATTTACACTGTAGTTACATACTAAGTACATATCTAGTAACCATGTAAGTTCACAGGTATTAGGGCCACTTAATATAAAGTGGGACCTTTTTTTTCTTTAGTTTACAAATGTCAGGGGCTCACGCCATCTCTGCCGGATTGCTAAAATACCAAAGAAAATACCAAAAGATGGGAGGAAATTGGTCAAAGGGTGTCATGACCTGTGGTAATGGATCAACATGTCAGACATATCAGACTACCTCTTGCTATCAGCAGATGTTAAATGCCTCGGCCGCTAATGTCTTTCTCCTTGTGTAAGGACATCAGTCTATCTGAGACTGCTGCAGTGGGGCTCTCATATACTTTTTGCGTCTTCCGAAAAGAAAGAAAAAAACGAGCTGAGGATCTTTTACATTCTCTGTCTAGCCCTTTGTTGGTTATGTTGAAGCCTTGTTGTTTGGGGTGTAATAGCTGAATCTAGGAGGGTATCAGTTAACACACACACACACACACAGGGCCAGGGATGTTGCGGCCACTGCTGAGATGGCATTGTATTTCAGAGAATGCTGTAAACAGCACTTTTCAGAACAGCCAAGAACAGCACTCATAAGGGCAACACTGACCTCAGACAATATGGCAAAGCTAGAAGTAAAAAAACTACTTTACTTATATTTGTATATATCTTATGCATATAAAATGCATTTTGCAGACATTTTTTTCCAAAGTAACTTTGCATTGCAGTGAAGCCATGCATTTACACAGTTCATGTAATCCCTGGAAATCAAACCCATGACCTTGGTGTTTCTAGCACCATGCTCTACTGTTTACTTACACTCTAGATAAGTAAGAATACTCAGCAAATATGCACAGAAGCAGTAACCTCAAAAACTTATTGTAGCTCAAACAGTCTTGCATGGCGCTAGCAATATCAAGGTCATAGGCCCAACTGATGCATTGTGTATACTTTGAATGCAATGTCAGATGTTTTGGATAAAAGTGTCTGCAAAATGCATAAATGTAAATGTAATGTAGCTAATAGTCTCAGTATTCAAAAGTACTTTATCTACAGTATCTATCTAACCTCTACCAGGCTTTAGTAATATTTGCTACAGAAAAAAAGGCTGAGAAAGTGTGCAATCCAAAGGAGATAAAAAATATATATTTTGTTCAATTATTACCTTACATTAATCAACAATATTCACCAATAAAATACATGGCTTGGCTTCAAAATATGGCTATTGTAAAATAAAATAAAAATAAAAAGCTGAAAGGTAAAGAGAGATTAATAAAATGTAAATGTAACCTGGATGAGTAAAGTGGAAGAGCGATGACTCATGGTGCAGTCAGCAGAAACTCACGCAAGAAGGCCTCCATTATTAAGATCTGCAAAATGTTTCGAGCAAAATGTCCCCAAACAGGTCACAAAATTTAGAAAATCTGCAGAAAACAGAGAAAAAGAACGGAAAAACAGGTTGATGTGCAATTTATATGTGACTAGTTTTTCCTAAATAGTTGTATTAGCATTGAGCTGTAGCAAACAGGAAAAATAATGAACAATAGGTTTTCTACATGGAGAACGCAACAATATGTGTAGGTATTTATTTACAACAAAATAACATATAATGGCACTATAACAATATGATTGTTACGCTGCGGTTGAAACAAGGGGGAAGCAGGATCCAAATGCAGCACACTTTATTCAATAAACTAGACAAAGACTCAGACTCCGGAACAGAACAACCAACCTCAACATTACAACATCAAGAACTCACAAAGACTGAACTAAAATACAGGGCTTAAATACAAGGGCAAACAAGCTAAACAAGATAACAAGGGGGCGTGGCTAATCTGAAACACCTGGGGAGACTAACAGACATAACAGGGAACCGCTAAACATGAAAAGACAGGGGAACACAGACTGACATCACAATAATAATATGAAACGATAAAGTTTACAGTAGCTTCATAAATTAATTAAAAAGCAAAACTCACCCGATGCACATTCTTTGTTCTTAATTTTCTGGAAATGTTAATTAAATTGTCGATTAAAACCTTGCAGTAATTTTGTGTAGTTAAAAGATGGTACACCGCCATCCTGCTCCAACAAAAGCACCAACTCAGCAGCAAGTTTATTCTGACCAAAATCACTTGCACATTACATCAATATGCACATCACGTTATAATTATGAGTTTCGTACTCATAGCTACTTCCTAGGAGACAGCACAAGCAAAGGTGCAGTCCAGAACTGCAGCGGACCCAAGAACAAACATAAGCTCAAACTAGTTCATCAAGGGAACACTTCTGAGACCATATTTACTGTGTGCTGAACTTTAAGCTACTTACTACTTTTGTTTGCACAGAGAAAAACATGAAAGGAGATAATGGAAATACCTCAAAGGCATGAAATGGCCATTGTCTTTGATTTGGGTTTTAGGGATGGAAAATGAATTGTTAGTCTTCACCAAAGCAATAAATAACTGAACTCAAAAAGATAAAAGCTGAAGGTTTGTGAGGTTATTAATGCAAATATTAAAACCTCAGTTCTGTGACCCTGATAAAAAAGAAAGTGCAGTGATACTCTTTCTGATGCAGAACGAATGCAGTTTTAGAAAAATAGTTGTAAAATGTACTGCAATTGTACATCCCCTAACTCAGGCACTCATTAAAAACACAATAAACAAATGCAAAAATACCCATTTCATCAAGGACAACAGTCACATTCACCAAGACAGAGAGAGAAAGAAATGCTTAAACATATTAATAAAGAACATAGCAGCATAATGTCAAGCACAAAAATTATCTGCATATCTTTTGAAAAGTCACACGCAACACAGTGTTGTTTTGAACAGTAATGAGAGCCAGCCAACTCTCAATCTGCTTTCAGGCTGATTTAGATGAACAAGTCATTAAAAAATGTCAATTAAATCTGTGATATTATTTGAAATAGGCTTGCTCTAAAACGTCAGTCAGTTTGGGACGCATAACACTGTTTCTTATTATCTCTTTTTTTTAGAGAAAAAAACAAAAAACTATTATTAAATGATTTAGACAAAGAAACGCAGCAAGTGAACAATTGCACTGAATGGTACATGAGTTGTAAATCAATCAAAAATGAGTTTTCAAATAAATTGAGCCATTGGTATGTAATCCAGTTAATGAAATTCTGTTGTGTATCTGTCTAAAAATTCCATCTCATGAAATCTTTCCAAAGGCTTATTTTGCAGATGACCCCGTAACCACGCGGGACTGATGAAAACATTTATTGCTTTCTGAATCTGAGCTCTGCCTCACAAGTCTCACAAAGCTTATCATATAGTACACAAATCCACAGAGAGATAATTAAAATATCTTCACAAGGAGGCGGCAGCCCTCACCTGACCCTGTCAAGAGCTGCATATCAATGCTTTTGACGTCTCCTCTCCCCCGTGCACAGCTGCCGTTCAACTTGGGTGTTCTGCACAGTAGTAATGAGGTAGTCGCAAAAAAAAGATCTTAAGAATCATTCACTTACATTTAAGGCAGACGGGTTAAGAGTCAACAGCGTGATTCATGCTTGCAACAAACTTTTAAAAATTCATAAAGATAAATGATATTACATGCTGTGAAAACATCAAGTGCAAAGGCTTCTAAACAAGGACTGATTTAAATTGCTATGGCACTAGATATGGAGACTTGATCAAGAGATATTCATTGGCATTAGGAGTCCTTCATTTTGTTTATGCCTTCACTAAGGTCCTGTAGCCCATGCACCGGGCTCAGGGGAAAGGGGACCCGTCAGAAAATAATTTGGTCCTGGGCCCTTAGAAGTTTATTAGTACTAAAGATGCACTGGTTGGCTATAAATCGGAACCGGAAGGTTTTTGCTCAAAACAAAGATCCGCAACCTGGCATGTTTTTTTTTTTTTTTTTTGTTTGATTGTTTTATTTTGATCGATCTCAAACTGCTTTGCAACAATTTTCCATAATGTCATTTGTGTGGAAATATTACTCTCTCGGATATTACAGTTTAGCCTATAATTATAAAAGCTTGTTTCCACCACACAATAAAACATTTTAAAAATAATTGCATCTTTTTATCTTACAATTGCGAGTTTACATCTCGCAATTCTGACTTTTTTTTTTTTTTTATTGTTTATTGCAAAACAAACTTGCAATTGTGAAAAATAAAGTCAGAATTGTGTGATATAAAGTCGCAATTGCATGTTATAATGTCAGAATTGGGATATAAACTCACAATTCTGACTTTTTTTCTTGCAATTACGAGATTATATCTCGCAATTTTTACTTTTTTCTTTCTTTTTTCAATTCTGAATTATTTTTTTCAGAATTTTGAGATATAAACTTGCAATTGCGTGTTACAAATTCACAATCGCAAAGGAGTTTAAATCTCGCAATTCTGACTTTATAACTCACAATTGTAAGTTTAAACTATTTTAGAATGAAATAAATCACTTGACAACCTTTTCTGTGTGAAATTATACCTTATTTTGTAACTTCTTTGCCAAGAAAACAGAACAGATTTACAACTCAAAAAACAGACGTTTTAACAGACAAGTCAATATTAGTGCTTTCATACAATTATAAGTTTCACATTTCTGCTTTTAAATCCTTCAAAAATTTGCCTCATTTACTTAACAATGATTTTTGCTTTTTTTTTGGTGGTGGGTGGGGGGTGGGGGGGTTGGTCTTTTTAAAGTAATCAACACAAATGTCGATTGATCTTAACTTGTAATGAACCCGGAATATTCCTTTAAGGCACCAAACATTGACAGAAAATCCAAAGAACACATATAGAAACATTTACAGGGGATTGTTTTTGTTTCTGAAGGCACTCAGCTTCCCATCAAGAAAATGTGCTTTTCTAACGTGACAAAACAGCCCAATGAAGAATCCATAATTATAGCCTGCTGCCATAATAATGTCCTATAAGCAGTTTCAGGTATGGCTTGCAAGCTGTGATGAGAAAGTCACTAAGCAAAAGCCTTCGAGCCCTGCTTGATTAGGCATCGTTCCACTCCGTAATGCCTTTTAATGGAGTTTTTACATGCCTGTTCTGCATGCATATATCAGAGGCGGCTATAAGACGGGAGTTACTTTAATGGCTCATCAGACCCTCTCTGAGCCCCACTTGACCCTGAGGAGCTACTGTGTATTAAAAGTAATTTGGTTTAATGATGCAAGAGGAGTTGTCTTATTGGATTTCTTTCATCTGTCAAACCTGTGGTTTTGATGATATTGCATCTCTTTAACCACTGTATGGCTCTTGAACTTCAAAAAGCCTTTCAAAGTCACCTGGCGTTAGGAAGTACTTTTGTGATGAACAGATACACACCAGTGTTACTGACAAAAATGTAATAATCTTCAAGGGCAGGGCTTGATTTCAATTAAAAACATAAAAAGAGAAACACAAGGATGGAAAGTGCTGTGATTGAAATAGACATTACCCATCATTAAAGCAGATCATCAGTATGATAACTGATATAAATCAGCAGGTTTTGCCTTTGTTAATTAAGACTTGCAGCAGGTATAAAAGAATATCTAATTCATTCATTGGAGCGTTTGATAGCAGTGTCAGTGGTGTACCACCTAATATTAAGGGCCCCCTGTGAACCAGGGTTAGGCAAAATTAAGAATGGAAGAATCAGCTTCCTTTCAATTCATGAGTGTGAATTTGAATTATATTTGTTGTACCTCACAGGAAATCTCAATCTATCTGTTCATCTCTATCCATATATCCATCAATATATATATATATATATATATATATATATATATATATATATATATATATATATAAAATGTATGTAGGCTATGTACTGTATGTATGTATATATCCATCCATCCCTCTATATATATATCCCTCTATATCCATATCCATCCAAACCCATCCATATATCCATCCATCCATCCATCCATCCATCCATCCCCATCTATAAACTGTATCAATCCATATCATCTATACTGTATCAATCCATCCATCTATATCCATCTATATACTGTATACACACATTTTTTTCTATTTTTATTTTTCTCTTGATTAGTTTAACCGTTAAAGTAATAAAGTAAAGTAGACATTAGGCATTTCAGTTAGGCTTTTCGGCTAGCCTTTCAGTACAGTAAAGTAAAAAAAAAAAAGAGAGAGAGATTTTAATGCAATGAAATAATCCCACAAACAGCTGTCAATATCAAACAAAAATATATTTAATTTTAACTGTTTAATCAATGTATATAAAATGCATTGGCACAATCATCAGAGATGAAACAGTCAAAAGTAATTTATAACAATCGCATCCCTTATTGCATGTATATTTGTTTGTTTTTGTTGTGGGTCACTTGAGGGGCTACAAAAACCCTTAAAGGGACATGGTGAGGACAAATTTTAATGGTTTTGCATTTCCCCAATACGTTGCATTCACTCTCAAAGATCTTTGCAAATGAACGCAAAGTTTCTTGATGGAGAACGCAAAACTTTTGCGAGAGAACTAAATATAATATATAAATTATATATAATTTTTTTTTCTCCCATTTCATATTTTTCCATCACCATGTCAGTTATGTTTAAAGAAAATTGAAAATGGAAATGTTTGATTGTTTATGTTGTTTTCTTTCTCTTCAAATAGAAACACTTAAAGTGTCCCACATTGTCTCTTCTACCTGTTGTTCTTTACTAGTAGCCTACACTGTCAAATGTAACCCCATTTGGCGCAATGGGAATCCAGATGAAATAATCTGGAAAAGTGTGTATCTGGATCAGAGTGATCCAATCCTATTTTGCTTTGAAAAAACAGCACAAAACTAAAATGGATTACCTGATCCTGGACTGCAAATCATGGGATTTCCACATTTTGATCATTCTGATCCAGATTAATCTTTTTGAACAACTGGGCCCAGATTTTAAAATTAAGTTCCTTTCTATAATGTTTCTTTTGCACCACAAGAAAGCCGTTTAGCTGACAAAAATCACTCCTACAGCATCTTTGCAATGTGTATAAAATCATTATTTTGGTATGCGATACATTGTTTGACATGATTGAGAATCTATGTAAATACATTTAATCCACCTCTGTGTGACAAAATAAAAATCTATGTAAACACACAGTATACTGGCTGCTAAGCAGCTTCTATGCACAGTACCATAGAAACCGCTCTAGACAGGCCAATTTTACCATAACATAATTGGCTCATAACGCCGTGAGGGGGTGCTCCATTTATTTGACAGCATTGAAACAACCACTAAAACAGGGCGAAGATCATCATGAGAGGGTGCACCCTTGCCCCAGTGTTGATAATGACAAATTGCAACAAACAAGCCATTAGTCTTTAGAAGTTCAGAACAGGCCCCGTTGTCAAGTTATTGTATGAAGAGATAAAGTCTTAACCACAGATTTTAAAGAGCCAAGTGTGTATATAAAAACAACATCAGGATCGAGCATAACCACGCTGTCTGAGTGAGATGGAAGATACCCTATCAGTTCATCAGAGCCATTAAATAGTGCAGAGAAATAAGCCAAATCTGATCTTTATCTTAAGCGGATCTTAAGCGTGACGATAATATGGAAATTTCCCTTGGTAAAGACAAAAGGAGAGATTAAGAATGACACCTTCATGGTAACATGTGCTCAAATATTTGCCTGTAGAAGAGAAGCACAGTCTTGCTCCTCTGATCCACAAGAAACTTAAGAGACATTAGGAGGAGAGGAGGTGTTCAGACCTCCCGACATTGTAGTCAGTGCTGATTTAGAAGATCTATTAGGACCTGACAGGCATGTAACTGCAAGTGCAGTCATTAATTTTCATTTAGACCCCTGAATATACCCTCTCTGTTCATTTAATGATGAGAAACGATCCAGTTTTTCAAGGATTCTGGTTAATTTGGTTGATTTAATATTGATATATTGTCACCATGGGCCACCCTCATACCTTTGTGGGCAAAGAGAGACTATTTCCATTCCACTAGTTCTTTACCAGATACACTCAAAAGACTACTTGAAAATAGAGACTGAATTAATTCAATTACACAATTTTAAACATACTGTAATTTGTTGAATGAAGACATATATGTCATAATCTCTCCCTCCGCCTTTATGTTCTGCCATTTTGGAGTATTTGCTCGTGGTAGTCCTTTAGAGAGACTTTTATCTAATTCCCTGTGTTTGCGTACCAAAACACAAATCCTTAACCATATTTTATTGATTTGCTTTGAAGGCCATACATTGTAGCAAAAAATAGCTAATGGGCACATCAACATAGACTAATACATTTTTGCTAATTCTAGTGAGAATAATTACAGCTTATGTCATCTCTTGCCAAAGGCACTGTTCAATGCAACCCATATTGTCTCCCCGTGGAGCCCAACCCCCACCCCCACACACATGCAATAGTTATTTTAGCATTATTAAATGAAATTAGAATTTTTTTATTATTATTAAAGAAACTACTTCATAAATGTTTAAAATGATATACATTTTACTGTACATGAGAAAGTGCATCACAAATAACAAATATTTTATTATACTGTTTTTTTTGTTATATATATATTATTTAGGCCCTCCACTTACTTCACCAGTACTCTGTAATCCAGCTGCTTGTCTCAACCAGGACAAGAGAGACATTTTAGAGGCTCTTTGCAGCACAGTGGTCACAGTAAAGAGCAGCAGTGGGTGACGAGCAGTGGTCAGAGATTAACTAGAAGTCAAGCAAGTCACTACAGTAAGAATCACAAAAATAAACACATCATTCTCCCAGCCGCACTATACATCACCCTATTCCCTATACATCTGAATTAAATCTCAACCCACAACCACTCAAAACATAAATCTACATCAGTAATTTAGAAATTCATCATTGTGGAGGCACTGTAAAATTAAGCAGCTCTCATTTCATAAACACAGCTGATTCACACAGAAGTAGGTCAAACCATAATACTGACTGTATAATAAATTGTGCTCTTAAATGTCAACTCCCTTTTGTTTATAGTCCATTAAGATAAATTTTTTTCTTCAGCACACCATCAAATTGCCCACAGAGGGACCCACATCCTCCTTTCCACATCTGAATGTAGCATGTATGCTAGCAGCTGTCCTCTAAACAGCAGGGGCTGGAATAGCACAACTCAGGCTAGAGTCATTAACTGAAGCACAGCGGTTAGCTAGGTCAGGGTGATGTGAAGGGCAAGGCCCTCATCCTAGAGAAGCCCAGCAATGTGATGACTTGCATTCAGTCAGTGGGTATAGGTACCCTATCAATAGCAGATGAGGCTAATACACCCACTGTAATATTTTAAAAGGCTTGATAAGTCCCACACTTAATGCAACGCTTGATTTCGCAGCCAAGAAGCAAAGGTTTATCCACACTGCAGATGTAGTTTCGCTGGCAGACTTAATAGCTTTAAGTGGCTTGGTATTATTCCCATTCAAAGTGCTGACTAAGCCACGGGCAGAATTCCTCAACTGTTCCAGGATCAACCCCTGCAGCAAAGCTTCTAATGTAATTGAAGGGTAAAAGCTTTTGAAAACAAATTCTACTCTCTCATGATTAGGAGTTGGCAAACCTGTTTACATTGAAATATTGTCTATCTTTAAGGCAGTGGAGAGACAAAACACTCCCATTAACTCATCCTTAAGCAAACGGTCTACGTTTTCCATTTGAGGAGCACTGGGAAAATGGAGATAACAATCTCTCCATGACATCACCTCACTCATACAACCTCTCCTCAGAGACGACTTAAGCTCGCGGATCAATTGAAATAATGAATATGTATTTGTAGCAGATCAGTCACTGCCACTTGTACAGCTTGAATGAGAAAATTAAAAGTTGGTGGTGGGGTGAGGGGAACAAATAGGCGAAAATGGCTTACTTGGACGTCGTTCAAATAATGTTACAGGGATACTAGAGGAAGAAGCAGCAGAGGCTGTTTTTTGGCAGCAGTGGCTGTAACAAAATCCTTTCTAAGTCTAATCACCTGAATAAATTAGATGGATATTGATTTGTTTATATTAGCATTTTGAGTCTCATAGGGTCATTGATTTGGCGGACAGAAAAAGGTTCTGAGGTCAGTTTCAATTAGCATATGGAAGTTGCTTGGTTATTCAGTGTTTATAACCCTCCAAAACAATACGCTGAGGACTTTATCAGGAATTCAAACATATGCTCCACTGGGCCTTTAGTTCAAGTGACATATGGAAAGGTTGGCTTGGATTTTGAGAAAACAAAAGTACCAGCCACTTACTGTACTAACTTCTGAGAGTGAAACTATTTCAGCATGAGTAGTGCAAGTGACTTTAAGGATTCTGACCAGGCAATTGGAACACAATATACTGCCATAAAACGTCCAATACAACATTTACATAAACAGTAAGGCACACATGATGTATATGCCTCATTTCAACCGAGCTGTATGGTACAGTACAGTACGCAATTTTTGCCGTTTCCATTGTTAGAAGTTGTGAATGGTACCCTAATTCCAAACCGTATCGTACCACTTTTTTTTCGTATCGGACCCTTCTGTTGGAGTACCAAGCACAGCTGTCTGGTACTAAAGGGTGGAGCTAGACTCACTGCAGAACATTGATTGGTTGACAGAGAATCGTCACTTGTGCGTGCTACAAGGGGAATGACAACACAAGAGGAGGCCATTTTTTAATACAGTATACAGTAACACCATACCGCTTCTTCTTGTGACAAACAGCCAAATGCCGAGAAGCAAGAACAAGATCTGCTGTATGCCCTCCATTGTTGTTTACTGTGTTTCTTTCTTCTTCGTGCGAGAATGACATTGATCGCTACTTTCAGGCATACACTACACCCATGAAGTAAGGGTACTGTTGGAGGTGGAAACACAATCCGGATCAGAGTTTACCGCCCCGAATCGCACTGAACTATACTGTACTGTCCTGTACCGCTCGGTGGAAACGAAGCATAAATGTGAGTCGTAAAAGCAACTTTAATACACTATGTTGCTGCATCTGTAAGAGGTTCACTAGGTTTTGGAATGTATGGAAAGTATCTGGAAAGTATATTGCCCTGTTTAACTACCATATAAATGAATGGTGGGTGGCAACCAATCAAGATGGTTCTCTCAATAAATGATAAGGAGGAAGAAACATAAACTGGGTTGAGAAAGTGGATTTTCTCTATTCTTTCCTGAGGGAAAACTCATTCCTGAAATCCTTCAGGGACATTTCAAGCATGAGATATGCAATATCAATGGCCCTCATCTCTTAACTGAGAAACCTCTTCCCATTATTGCTGTGTCAGCAAAAGAAAAATCCAAGGAGAGACTCATTATGAAGTATTTATATGTATGACATTATTATTATTTCATTCATGGCATTAATATCCTTTGTGATTTCCCCAGCAGCTGTCTTTTTCCAGATAACCACCCCAATAGCAGCAATAATATCCCTCAACTGGCTAAATCAAAAAGTTTGGGCACATACAATAGTTCCAAAAATGAAATTAAAACTTGCCAAGGGTTTGTAGATGAATTTCTTCCAACGCATTTCTCAAAAGAAGTAAAAGGTGACAAACTGAATCACAAATAAAACTGTGATTCAGGCTCACAGTAACATGTACACGCACATAAAATAACACAAAACACATCTGTGGACACACACACCTAACGCAGCTTATCCTGTTAATGAACCAAATCAGAGAGAGGAGGAGGCTACTAATTAAGCAGCAGAATGGTTCTCTAGAGACGCTTACAGTAATTAAACTTACATGACATCAAAATCGGCATTTGTCATATATCATTGAAAAGCATGAGTTAACACTTATGTATGAAAATATAATCATCCGCTTTTACATTGGTAATATTAGCTACAGTATGCATTAATTTAAAAGATTTACTTTTTGTTTAGTATGTTAAAGTGACAAAAGGTCAACTCAAAGCGACAAAAGCACTTAGATATTCTTTAGTAATCACACAATACAAAAGGTCAGCAAAAGGTCAATTCATCAAGATTGAGCCATCTTGATTTGAGAGCTCTCAAAAAGGAATGTCATTAACATTATCCCACACTGTAATGGGTTCAAAATCCAATTAGAGACATCACTAGTGCAAGCATTGGGAATCAAGATCCCAGAATTTTGTTTTGTTTTACTATAAAACGCATCTCATAATTTAGAATTTGTTTGTCATGCTGAGACCAAAGCATGTTTTTTTTTTTTTTTTTCTCATTGTGTTTTTCTTATGTGGCAAAAATGAGTTAGTAAGTACAGACCTGGGCAATGTACTGTTCTCCATCTGGCATCAAATACAAATGTTTACAAGCATGAATGTTAAATCTAAACACTTATTGGAACATAAATACAGGTACTGATGAATAGACAGACCTTTTAGGAGTTGAGTGACTCATTGCTTCCTCACACCTAATAAACTACACTTCTTACTGGACTACATGAGATTGTGTTGTCCTTGAGAACTGTGTTTTTTCCATTGATGATAAAATAAGGACATCAAAAGTTTTTTAAACATGCCAAGACTAAAACTAAGCCCCTACATGAAAATATATTCATACAGGTGTAGTGTTATATGTAATTAAAAATAATTTTATTTATGAGAGATGGCAAAATATAGTGGCTAGAGTACCTGAAGAGGATGTCAAAAATTCAAATTAGGTGACTGTCAACTGAATGCACAGTCCATCGCAATGTGCGCTCATAATGTAGACAGCGCTGTTGATTATAATGGCAATGGCGTGAGCTGCACGAATGTGAGCACGCAGGTTTGTTTGAGACACCTATAGGATTAAGTTAACACCTGTGTTTAAAAGAAATCGTTCACCCAAAAATTCAAATTCTGTCATCATTCACTCACCCTCATGTCGTATGATTTCCTTTTTCTGCAGAACACAAAATGAGACATTCGAAGCAAGATCATAATTAAAAAAATTTAAGGGAAACAAAGGTACATAAATCCATTTCATTCAAGTCTTCTAACGTCAAACCTCATTAGTTTATGCGTCAAGTGACAAAGTCATGGCGCCATGGCACGAGCACCAATGAGGTTTAATGTTATTGATGTCAGCAGATTTATTGAGCATCATTTCCAGCCAAGCTGACAATTTGTTAAATTATTTGAAAGTGTTATACTTTTTAATAGTGTGTATATAGGATATGTAAAATGCTAGTTATGAAATTAGTCTTAGTGTACTGTACACATTAAAAAAAAAACTTGTATGAAAAGAGTTTAATTTAAAAATTCTCAAGGCCAAAAGTGCCCATAGTTAAAGTAGGCATGAAATTTGCACTACTTTGCATGAAAGTTGCACTACTTTTTTTCCTTCCCTTTTGAGCCCTATATCCGAGTGAAACGGGTTCTTGAACAAGAAAAAAAATGTAGGGCGGGACTTGATTTTGTCCATTGGGAATTGATTGGATGGTTGTGGTTCGCTATTGCTGTGATGTCATGTGAGTGATAGGTTGTCCCACCCTCATGCCAGTAAACACATCAGAGAAGAGAAGATGAAGTTATTTTGATTAAAGATTATGAGGGCTCATGGATTTTAAAAATAGAATGATTTAAAGGAATATGATTGTCTAAATAAAAAATAATAAATGTTGATTACATGGTGAATTTAAAGTCACCATGATATCAAAATGGATAATTTTTATTTTTTTAATAGAATGTTATACAGTGGGTTTTTTTAAATAAATGATTTATCTGTGCACATCATTCTTTAAAAAATACGTGCTCTTTAATCAAAAACATTTTAGCCATGTTAGATTATATCATAATTACTTACTAACCAACAGAGGCATTTTAAGGTGATAAGAACTTAATCAAGACATTGCGAGCAGCACTTGTGAAGGATGCCCTTGCTACACAGCAGATGGTAAATACATGCATGACTTCACAGAAAATCTCCTGAACCTTAATGGATTTTAGCCTCAGATGATCTTAGTAAAAAATGTAATTCCACAACTGACCCAAAAGCAGCCAGATCATCTACATCTGTTTGCTGTCCAGTCATTTTCTCCCCCTTCATCTTCATCAACACACACCATCAGTGTCAATAAGTCTCTTGGCTACTTAAAAAAAAAAGAAGAAGCATTTATTCTCCAGATACACTGTTTGTAAATCTCCAATGTGTGATTATGAAGATGTGATTTTAGATGGTAACAGCCTTTAGTCACAATTATTTAGCAGTGAAGAATGCATCATCAGAACCATAATTATTGAGAAAAGGAGGCAAGGCAAGCCTCTGAAAAGCACTCAGAGAGCACATTTATATGGAGATAAAACATCACCCCTGACATTCCTGAAAAGGGACTTTCACATTACTGCTATATGAGTTCAACCCATCACCTTGAACTGTGATCAACTGTGAGCGGCAACAAAGTCTCTTTCAGGCAGCACTTGCAATCTGATGACAATATTGGAGTCTGCCTTATGAAGAAGCAGTTGAAATTCAGTCTAAAACACATATCCCGAATAAGTCTAGATGAGTTAATGTATGATAAAATTAATATCGTAGAATTAGTGCTGGGAAACGATTAATCCCAAATAATCGCATCCAAAATAAAAGTTTGTGTTTACATAATATATGTGTGTGTACTGTGTATAATTATTTTGAATAAATACACACATATGCGTATCACATATATTTAAGAAATAGTTGCATGTATATACTGTTTATATTTATACATAATTTATTTTATGTATAAATATTATATATAATTAACACATTTTTCTTAAATATATACATGCATGTGTGTGTATTCACACATATACATATACACACACATATATGTAAACACAAATTTTTATTTTGGATGCGATTAATCATGATTAATCATTGCACAGCACTACTTAGAATATAAAAATAAGTTATCATATAAGATTTTGGTCTTATATACCAAGGCATTTAACTGAAATAAACATCCAATTACATATAAAAAGACACAAGCTTGATATTAAAAATTACAGCAACCAACCGTTGCTATTTAATGAATGTTTCTAAAGCACCATTCCTTCTGTGGCCTGTGTAGACTTCCAGTCACCAGACCTCCATAACAAACGTTATTTTGACCTACTCCAAGAAAATCACAAAATAATGAAAAATCGTATCAGTGCGGGGTTAGCATTTAACAATCTGGTTCGTACCCTTTGTCTGGCCTTGGTCAAAGTGCATTTTGCAGCGCGCAATCTGGTTATTCGAAAATGAAGAAAAGAGTGCAAGGAAAAAAAGCTCTTGTCATCACCATTGCTCATCATCTTATTGTCAGGGTGTAGAGCCAATTCCCGTCTGTGACCTTTAGCAGTGCAGGTGGCTTATGGCAGTCCTCCATGGAAGTGCTCAGCATGTTATTTAAAAGTAAACACAGCATAATCAAATTGATTGTTTGTTTTTTGCATTAGGTGCTGTGGGGTACATTAAGTATTAATGCTGAACAGACTTGCTCCAGCCCCCTGACAATAATGTGTAACATCAGCTTATGCTAATGTTTGAAAACCATTACACATGGATGCCAAAAATAATATCGTCTTAAAAAAACTCCCATCAAAATACTAAAAATGCCGGCATCCCTCAGCTTTAGCTAGCGAATGTGGGTGTGTAGAAGCGCAAGCAGAACGGGCTGCAAATAACTTTTTAGTAAGCTGCTCTTGCCATGCCTGCATTGGTAGTGTCCATTGTTATGGCAGTATGTTTACAGTGATAGCTACCCTGAGGGCTGGAGGAGTGGGCAGCTGCTGAGACCTGTCCACCAACACCATGTCAAACCACCATCTGATACCTCCCCATGTCTGCTTGCTTCCCCACTGGGTAATTGAAATGCTCAGCCAACAGCACTCTTATTGGATTCTCCTCTGTCAAACATCTCACTCACTTTTCTGTAAGAAACCCAGTGCCAAGGCTTGTTTTTTTTATTTGTTTCCTTGCTGATCCTTTCCCCTTCACCTTGTTTTGGCTTCAGAGCCTTCAGCTTGGACATGATGAGCTCTGTGTGTGGTTCAGCAGCACTGGTATCCCAAAAGACCCTCTCATTCCCTCTCCATGTCTTGTTAGGACTGTGTTGTCTGAAGGGCCTGTATTGTCTGACAAAGTCTTGATTTATTGGATTGTCTGTTCCTTGGGTTTCATCAGTGTCTTTCAATTGACATTACCAAGCGGGCTTATTTCAGGTAAGTGCTCACTCTGATCTTTAAATTTGACTGTCTTTACAAATCTCTTTCTGGAGCTGCTTGAGATGTTTAAAAGCAGAAATCATGAAAAGAGAGTCAAACCATTTTCAGTTGTGCGGTACAGTAGTTTTACAGCAGTGGTTCTCAACCAGGGTGTAGGGGTGCAATAGGAGCCTCAGCAAACTTCCAAGGGGCCTCAAGATTATATCAAATGATTTTTAAAAAGCATCCAGATGAGCTAAAATGATTACAAATCAAGATATTTCTTCACCCCATCACCAATGTTTTCTTTTTCTTCAAAGAACGTCTCGGTTACGGATGTAACCCTCATTCCCTGAGTAGGGAACGGAGACGTTACGTTGTGACAACGAATGGGGTTTCGCTTAGAAAGCCTATCAACTTCGAGTATTACAAAACGAGCCAATGCAAAAGAAATGCCATGGGTCTCCGGAATTTGCATAGCGTATCTCCGCCCCACCTCGTGGGTATAAAAGGTGGACGCCGGCAACATGCAGATATGTTTCTTCGCTGAGGAGCCGAGACTGAACTCAGGCGATCCCGCGGTACAGCGGAAGTGGCAGGGAGACGTAACGTCTCCGTTCCCTACTCAGGGAACGAGGGTTACATACGTAACCGAGACGTTCCCTTTTGTAGTCACTACGAGTTACGTCGTGACAATGAATGGGGTTCCCAGTCTAATCCCGCCACCTTGGCTGTCTTCCAGTGCCCTGCGTAAGTCAGAGCTCCCTGTCGTGAGACTGGCACGGACGAAGGACTCCTACTTAACACAGGAATACCAAGGTACAATGGGAAGCATATCTCAGTGGAAATATGCAAATAATGCCTGCCGAAGGGCAGAATACACATATGTGTAAAGAATATGGTGGCAAGGTGGCTTGCCAAGGGAAAGACACATGCTCAGAGAGGCTTACAGTGGAAATACACATGTGGGGGTCGCCTAGAGGGGGAACCATGCACATGGCGTCACCTGGCCAACACGAAAGCTGCCGGAGGCATAACTCTGGCATTGACGTAAACAGTGCTGGAGGAATTCAGGGCTTGACGGGGAAGCTCACCTGAGGAAAATATCGCACGTATCCAGTCCATGGAGTGGAATGGCAAGCAAGCGAAGACACCTGAGCAGATCCTAGTGCCGGCTGGTTGAAGCAAGTACATGAGAGGACACTGGCTCCACTCGGAGATTGTAGAATCTGATGAATGTGTTGGGTGTCGCCCAGCCTGCAGCTCTACAGATGTGTGTTAGTGAGGCACCATGCGCTAGAGCCCAAGAGGAAGCCACACTCCGGGTGGAGTGGGCTTTCACACCAAGGGGGCACGTTCAACCTTGCTGCTGGTATGCCAAGCAGTAGCGTCCACTATCCAGTGAGACAACCTTTGCTTGGAGGGAGCCTTTCCCATCAGCTTCCCACCATAACAGACAAAGAGCTGGTCTGAGGTCCTGAAACAGTGCGTTCTGTCTACGTAGGCGCATACTGGACAGAGCAATGCCAAGGCTGGGTCTGCCTCCTCCACGGGCAGTGCTTGCAGGTTCACCACCTGATCTCGAAAGGGAGTGGTGGGAACCTTGGGTACATATCCAGGCCGGGGTCTCAGGATCACGTGAGAGTAGGCCGGCCCGAATTCCAGGCACTCTTCGTCAATGGAGAATGCGTGCAGGTCCCCTATCCTCTTGATGGAGGCCAATGCAACCAGGAGTGCTGTCTTCATTGACTGGAACTTAAGCTCCACTGATTGCAGAGGCTCAAAGGGAGCACACTGCAGGGCAGTTAGAACCACTGAGAGGTCCCAAGAGGGAATGAGAGGAGGGCGAGGAGGATTAAGTCTCCTCGCTCCTCTCAGGAACCTGATGATCAGGTCGTGCTTTCCCACAGACCTATCTTCGACTGCGTCGTGATGTGTGGCGATAGCGGCAACATACACTTTCAGGGTGGAGGGAGACAGCCTTCGCTCCAATCCATCATGCAGGAAGGAAAGCACAACACTGAAAGCACAACAATTTCCTGGGGTCTTCTCTGTGAGAAGAGCACCAGTTGACGAAGAGGTTCCACTTCAACGCGTAGACATGTCTAGTGGACGATGCTCTAGCGGAAGTGAAGGTAGCCACCACCGCTAGTGGTAGGGTACTCAAACCTGCCTCGTCCCGTCCAGGAGCCACACGTGGAGGTTCCAAAGTTCGGGACGAGGGTGCCATAGGGTGCCCTGTCCCTGAGAAAGAAGGTCCTTCCTCAGAGGAATTGGCCAGGGAGGTGCTGTCGCGAGGAGTACAAGTTCGGAGAACCAGGTCCAGGTGGGCCAGTGAGGCGCAACCAAAATGACCTGCTCCTCGTCCACCCTGATCTTGCACAGACCCTGTGCAAGAAGGCTCACTGGGGGAAACATATACTTGCGGAGGTCCCACAGCCAGTGCGTCTGTGCCGAGCGTGCCCTCGGTCAGGGAGTAATACAGGTCGCAATGGGACGAGTCGTGGGAGGCAAACAGGTCTACCTGAGCGTCCCCGAACTGATCCCTAATCAGCTGAACTGACTGGGGATGGAGTCGCCATTCTACAGGAAGGGGCTGAAAGCGTGAGAGCTCGTCGGCTGCACAGTTCAGGGTTCCCGGAATATAAATGGCTTGAAGCGACCTCAGATGCTTCTGACTCCATAAGAGGAGGTGGCGCGCGAGTTGCGACATACGGCGGGAGCGTAGACCATCTTGGCGGTTGATGTACGCTACTGTCGTGGTATTCTCTGAGCGGACAAGTACGTGTTGACCCCTGAGCAGCGCAAGAAAGCGGTGCAGAGCAAGGCGTACTGCCAGAAACTCGAGGCAATTGACATGTCAAAGGCGCTGGGGTCCTGTCCAGGAGCCCGAGGCAGCATGTCCATTGCACATCGCGCCCCAGCCCGTGGTGAGGCATCTGTTGAGACAACAACACGTCTGGAAACTCGTTCCAAGGGCATTCCGGCCCGTAGAAAGCTGAGTTTCGACCACGGGGTGAAGGTCTGACGGCAGGTCACGTTTGGCCGTGAGCATCTTGAACAGCAGCCTAAGAAGGGAGCGGTTCAAGATGCACAGGACCAGGATTGGACATAACCCACCGGAATTCTTCGGCACAATGAAGTAGGGGCTGTAAAACCCGGACCTGATTTCGGCTGGAGGGACAGTCTCGATCGCACCCTTCGCCAGTAGGGTAGCAACCTCCGCTCTCATGATAAGGGCATTGCCACCGACCATATTGAAGCGGACTCCCCTGAAGCGGGGACAAGACCGTGCGAACTGAATCGCGTAGCCGAGTCAGGTGGTTCGGGCGACCCAGCGGAACAGGTTGGAAGCTCTAGCCAGGCTCACAAGAACTGTGCCAGCGGGGTCAAACGAACCACAGACGTCCCCTCGGTGGTGCAGCAAAGCAGAATGACAGGCCCGGACGTGGGTGGCACAGCGGCCGGTGTGGGGGCACGGTCATTAGCCGCAACCTGACAGAGGAGGACAGGGAAGGACCAGCGTTCCACCTGGGCCTGCTCTGCCACGGGTCTCGCGAGACGGGGGACAAGAGTGGTGCAGCCCGTGGGCGGCACACACTGTCATCCGAGAACTTAGTGACAGAGGAGGATGAGAGTGGCGAGGCCTGTGGGCGGCGCGCACTGTCATCCGAGAACTCTGTGTGCTCAGAGATGGAAGTCAGCTTCTAGAAGAAGAGGTTCTCCCCCGGCCCTGAAGGAGTGGACCTGCTACCACTCCTGGAATAACTGAACAACATCTCTGAGCAACCTGCTCAGTGGCGCCGTTAGCCTGGCATTAGTGGGGCGCGGGGCCGGAGCGGGCTGGGACACCTTCCTGCGACAACCTTCCCGTTGAAGGCTGCTGCTGGGGCCGGGCGGGAGGGACAAGGTCGCAGGAGGGTGCCCACGGTGGCGAGCAGGCTGAGGATACTGAGCCGACGGCTGTGGAGGCAGCAGCAGGCCGTTGGGGCAGAATATGTTTTATAGCCTCAGTCTGCTTCTGGGCGGCCGAGAACTGTTGGGCAGAGTCCTCAACTGTGGCGCCGAAGAGGCCAGCCTGGGATATGGGGGAGTTAAGGAAGAGGGTTTGCTCAGCCTCGCGCACATCAACCAGGTTAAGCCAGAGATGTCTGAACACGCATGTGGACATCACCTGACCCAGGGAGCGTGCGGTCATCTTCGTCACTCATGGAGCGAGGTCGTGGCGGCATGCAGCTGTTGGATGAGCCCTGAATCAGCTCTACACTCGTGTATGTCATTGAGCACCCTGAAGGATGACAATAGCATGCAGTGAGGTGGCAGCCTGCCCCGCAGCTCTATAGGTCTTTGCCACCGGAGCAGACAAAAAACCTACAGGCATTGGAGGGGTGCTTAGGGTCGCCATGCCAGGTGGAGGCGCTGTGGAGCAGTGGCGGTTCTAGACCCTTTCAACTGGGGGGGCCAAGCTGGGGCCAGTTGTACTGTTAGAGGGGCCAGTTACATATAGACCTTATTGTTGTCATATCATTTTCTGAACTGCACTGCAGGCATTAACAGGCAAAATACCATGTTTATAATAATTCAACAATGTATTTGCATTTCCATTATATTTTTACATTTGCATTACATATTCAGTATTAGTCACAATAACTGTAATTGACATGATGTCCTTCTTTCTCTTCATTTTGGTGAGAACTATAGAGCAAAAGCAATGGGGACCAAGAAGCTTATTAATTCATTTACTGAAAATAACTGACTTGCTAGGTAACTATGTCTAACCGTTTACAGGGTTCCTGCACACTTTTTAAAGTCAAATTTAAGGCTTTTTAAGACCTGAAGAAATCAAAATTCATACCGTACATTAGGGGTGTGCAATATTGACAAAAATATATCTCAATATTTTCAATGTTTTGTTGATAATTAGATGATATTTTACTGATTGTGTTTTTGTGCTGGTGCCATGGCTGGTTTAGGCCTGTTGTTGACAGCAGACTCACAAAGATATTCATATTTTAAATATTCTATGCAGTGGTCAGTTAACAGCAGGGACCGAAATAATTTTTTTTATTAATTTTTAATTAATTTAATTTGCCACCTTAAATTGATTTCCAGGGGCATTTTCACCTATATATGGACATTCTTTCTAAACTTATTTAGAGTTATGAATCACCTTTTATGTCAAATACTAACATTCAAATTATTCAGTAATTACTTATTTATACAATATTACTTAATTATACAATAATTATACAGTACCACTGTTACAGTCAAATTAATTCATTCAATCAAAATCCATCTTTGCAGTACAGTCTAGAGGTGACACAGAAGCGGCATTAATATATTTACACTCGAGGGATTCATTCATTCAACCGGTTTGTTCAAACGGCTGATTCATTCGGGAAAGCAGCAAGTGATTCCTTCAAAACGCGGATTTCAGTCAAGAAATCATCGCTGTCTGTTGCATTGAGACTCTGCTACGGTTTCATTTTGAAATTCTAGTCGGCGAAATAAAGGGAAAACAAACAATATTGACAATATTGTGTGTAAAAAGTAACTCCCAATGTTAACTTATTGCTAATTTAACTGTTGTATAACATCAATATCACAGTTGCAATTGTGCACGGGAAAACGGCACTCTTGCTGATTTGATATTCTAATATAAGAACATAATAGGCCTATGATATAAATATAAGACATAAACTAATTTGGGGACATAGCCTACCTATGAACCGCACACAGCAGTGAAAGGACGATAGACAAATGCGATGTCAGCTCACAGTGCCTCGTATACAGTTAAAACATTGATTACAATATCATAATAGACAATACACATCGCACACCCGATACGCACATAAAGAATGAACTTGCAACTGAACTGACATTTACCAGCTTTCTCCTTCTCTTCTCTCTCGCGTGCAGGAGACGGACATTATTCTTCTGCGATTCCCGCGAATGTGATGCGAATTGTCACGTGAACAAGCAAATCCACAAAGATAGAATAAAAAAATAATATGCATACATACAACGATAGCAAAAAACAGTTTTGTAAAAATTATTTCACACTCCACATTTAGGGGGGCCACAAGGGGGGCCAAGCTTGTTGTCACAGGGGCACGGGCCCCCCTGGCCCCCCCTCTAGAACAGCCACTGCTGTGGAGACACAGATGTGTTGCCACAGAACACTCCACGTGGGGAACCCCAGTGTACCCTTGGCCGCGGCCTCTGCGAGGGCAGAGAAGTCGGAAGAGGCCGCTGAGCAGTCGCGAAAAGTCAAAGGAGACTCCCACGATCTCATGACCTCTTCATGCACGTCCGGGAATAAAGGAATTGAGGGAAGGTGCTGGTGTCAGCATGCGCCGCTTCCAAAATCTATCATGCCGGGAAAGCATGGCTGTCAACTCTGGATCAGACTCCGCAATGATGGCACACCCGAAGGCGGCAGCACAGCCGAATCCTCCAGAGAACTCCAGCCCGCCTTGTGATGCGGCGATAGACATGATTTCATCTGCCGGGGCGCCGAATGAGATGCTGGGCCAGCCGGCGTCCTCTGAACACGACTGGTCAGCAATCTCATCAGGACGGGTTGCAATGTGAGAGAGGTGTGTGTGGACTGAGGAGAAATCGTTGTTTTTTTCCACATCAACTGCCTCTGGTCACCCTGACCATCAGCCAAAGTATTTCCTCGTGTAGAGAAAATAGATTGGGGTGTGGATGAGGGGACTCTCGCTCTAATGAGGTCATTGAGTCTCGACCGCGACATTACGATGGTCATGTTCCCGCAATGAAAACATGACGCATCCATGAACGCTGCCTGAGCGTGATCTATTTTTAGCCCATGCGCGCCAAACAGCGTTCATACCCAACAGCAGAATCAACCAGACTACCACACCCAGAAGTGCACAGGCATTTTCAATGCATCTTTAAAAAGACGTGCTGCATGCAAGCACTTTTGTGAGAGGGAAAACTCTGCAGATCTTGAAGCGACCAGGGAGAAACACACGACTGGCAAACCACTGCACAGATCAGCAGGCAATGTGAAATTCGCTGGGAATCGCCGTCACACCAACACCTGGAGAGAAGCTTGACTCGAAGAGTGAAGAGAGATGATCTCAGAATGGCTTGTGGAGTGAAGAATGCTCTTGGCTCCGAAGCGAAAACATATCTGCATGTTGCCTGTGTCCTCCTTTTATACCCACGAGGTGGGGCGGAGATACGCTATGCAAATTCCACAGACCCATGGCATTTCTTTGCCATTGGCTCGTTTTGTAATACTCGAAGTTGATAGGCTTTCTAAGCGAAACCCCATTCATTGTCATGACGTAACTCGTAGTGACTACAAAAGGGAACCTGGGTTCCCACTGTCTTCTTGGACCTGAATATATGAGAAAGCCTGATTTTAAAAGTGTGTTTTTTAGAGCGGGAAAAATAATGTAAATCAATACAATCTTATAGTGTGTTGGCATTTTGGCATTGCCATTTTTATAATAAATATATATTTTTGTAGTTATGCCATGCTCTAAAATATTTTATCAAAAATATTTAAAAATTAAAAAATACTCAACTTGAAAAGTCATGTAAATTCTTTGGTTAAAAAGAGTAGAACCACTCAAGAATATTCAGCTCTTAATAGTTCTGGAATCCTGCAATTTAATTTACAATCAATTTACAAGGGTAGACAATTTCGGAGCGGCTAGCAATAGCAAGCTAGCTTTGACAGCATTACAGTGTAGATCCCACCCTCCCTTCAGAGCGCTCTCCAAAGCCACGCCTCGCCCAAAACACATAAACGTGCAGGTCGTGCACACCCAGAGCAGATTCAGCAAAGTGCCACTAGAGATGATGTTAAATTACCTTGTGTCTCAAAGCACATGACATTACAATAATAATGAATGTAAACAACTTACAGAGCTCTTACATGTACCACCTAATTGCTGCAGATCCATTTCGCCGTTGATATTGTTGACATAGAAACACATTTTATTTTAATACTTAGACCACTTCGATTGTTGATTGCAACCAGAATAACAAAAAGTGTTTATGAAAAAAAAAATGGCTAACCTTACCTTTAAAAGAACCTTCTTCTTTTTTAGTGTAAAGTACATTTTTATAATCTGATTAACGTTTTTCAACTATAAAGAACCTTTTGTCCAATGGAAAAGGCAGGGCTCTCAAGTCTCACGCATTGGGCATGAGACACACGCATTTCAACCCGTTCACACGCTCACACGCCACACCTTGTGTTTCTCACGCTGAGGAGTAAGGGAACTTGTCCCGCTATACAATTAATGGACGAGGCGCAGGAAAACGGAGGGAAGTTCTCTGCCGAGTTCATAGCATCTGTCTCGAGTTATACAGAGTTAAATGCTAGCTACCAGCCAATCAGAAATTAGAATTAGTTGTTTCCGGGTAAATTATGTGTTCCCGCTGCAAGCACGTTCGTTACTAGACAACACGCGCACACACGGAGTGGAAGTTGAAAGAGCACGATCTGATGAATGCGGTTTGCGGACATCTTCATTTATTTTTTTATTTTTTTTAGCATTTTGATTTTACGATTCCTGGACGATATCTCTTGCCTGTGATCAAAGACAGTGAGAGCTGATGTTGAGGAGTAGCCTATAGCCAATTTCGTGCTAAATTATTTTTGATGCAGTCAAAAACTCTCCCACTGCTTTTAAAGGGGTCATCGGATGCAAAATACACATGGACACAATCACCATGCAATGAAAAAAATCCATTCACTTTTTTTTAATCCTCAAAAAGCCAAAAAGTTGTTGCTCATGATCATTTAAAGAGACATGCACCGAAACGGGTCACTGTGAACAGAGCTGTTTTTGAAGATGTAAAAAGGGTGTTGTTTTACACAACCATTGAAAAATTTTAACCAAAGCATGTTACAAACTTTACATGAAGACCCAAAAGAATCATACCAACTTGTGGAAAATGGGCATCCGATGACCCCTGTAAAGGTGACCGGTTTGGGTCTTGACATGCATGCTCAGGGCAAGTTGTTATTACACAATGTTATGTACATTGAGCACTGATGTTCAGTTGGCTTGTTTGGGGTCAAATTTATTTTTATTTTTCAATAAATTTGTATTTTTTAAATAAAACTATTTATTTTATTTGGATGAATTTGTCTTTTTATCAGATTTAACAATTGTTATAATTTCCATTTGTGCTGGTCAATTATGAACAATAGGCAAAATTGAACTGCTAGCAAAAATTGAAGCGAATTTGGTTGGGTCGAGGGACCGCTGCTGCAAATATTTGGGTGGCTCCTCCCCTAAATCTCACTCTAAACTTTTGATAAAACTTGAGAGCCCTGAAAAGGATCCATGGATATTAAAGTTTCTATTGTGTTTGTAGGTTGAATTGTGTTGGGACTACTATTTTGGAAGTGTTGTAAGGAAGTGTTGTGTAATGACATAATGTATGGAGGACAGGAATGAAAGAGTGAAAAAGATGGATGAAGTTTGCTACTCTTGTCTTGTGTGTTTTATTGCTGCTTATAACTCCTGACAGAGACCACAGGTTCTTCATGGAACCATCAATGACAATAAGGAGCCTTTATTTTTAAGAGTGGTATCAGGCCTTCAAATATTGTCAAGGACAATGGGGGGCCTTGGAGTCAAAAAGGTTTAGAACCACTGTGATATAGTACATGGACACCTCAACAACCCCCAAATTTCAAAACAATCAGCATCGGGTTTTCAACTATAGATCTTACGACATGGATGCAGGGATTCTCTTCTATTCAGACACAAGAAAGAGCATCAGTGAGGTCGGGCGAGGACATTTATAAAGGAGTCTAGCTTTGTAAAGGTGTTCAGTGGGTTTCAGGTCTGGTCTTCCACACCACACTCAGTAAACCATATATATGGACTTCACCTAAATAATAAAAAAAACGCATTAATTAGACTGATTATCCAATAAGTACAAGGATAAAGAAATATTTTTAATGAACAAATCTAAATTTACAGTGCAGTTGTAGGTAAAGCCGATACATGACTAAACAAGATAAATAACATGCTTTTGTCTCACTCCTTTCTCAAACATCATACTGTCTAAAAGATGAAAGGAGGGGCCAAGATTGAACAATAAGAGTGCAGGTATAGACCTTATGTAGCCCCACCCCTTTTCAGCACTGCACTTGGTTGTCTTTTGTCTTCTGGTTTGTATTTCCACAGTGATTTTAAGAATTTATGAATGAACTGCCTGTTTTAAAATCTTCCGGTCTACTGGCATATGTTAAGACATCTGCTTTATTACAATGCTCGTGATAACTTTGTTAACCTAACTGCCACGATTAAGGAAAAATGTAAATAATTTTGGTATGCCCAATTCTACTAAAATTTTTTGTGTAAAGAAGTTGCATTACTGTATGCTTGATTTTATGCACCTGATAGTTATGGATGGAGGATAAACTGTTAATTTCCACAGATTTCTGACCATGTAGTGTCTATGAATCTATAAATATTTGGTGTTACATACCTCAAAAATGTTAAGCTGCAATGAAGTCGGTCAGTATATGGCCTGACCGAAGTGGTTAAAATTTTGATCGAGTGAAATAGACATGGTAAAACATCTTTAAGCTTTACTTAGATTCGAAAAATGCTGCATGTTTTGGAAAAATTTGCATTTCTGAAAATGTTAAATGCATTTTCAAAAGGAGCTGGTTTATCAGGTCTCTAGAGGCTTCAATATACGCTGAGCAGAGAAAGCGTTTGCGCTGAGGCGTTTTCTCACATTCACATATAGTGAGAAGTAAAGGGATTTTACACTACAACGCCCTCCCCAATATGAATCCAGACGAGCGGCATCCCAAAACGTCCTCGTTGCACTGGGATTCATTTTATCACTGTAGAAGATTATCATCTTTTCATTTCCTCTGTGAATGCAATTCTCGAACGCTGACAACTCATGATTGCCACAACACAAAGTGAAAGGTCAACACTGAACTGGTTAAGAGAGATAGATGAGAATATTTCAGTGGAGGAATAATTCCATGTAATATAAATTCACATTTACCTGTTCGTGTTTCTTTGTGTGACACAGAGCTGGGTGGAAATGTTGAGTGCAACATGAGAAATCCAGTTAGAGCAACAAAGTCAATAAATCACTATTATTGATCTCAAAAGAAGCCCCTTGGTCTGTGGTTATCACAAGGAGGGCAGCTCATTGATTTGTGTTGACTCTAAAATAAAATGTGTGCTACAAATATGTGACATGTCGGCCATCATTTACAATTATGCTATAAGAAATGAGACTATGCTAAAATCCAAGATAAAATACCTTCCAGACACATGCATCAGCAACATAGCCAGGTACTGCTAAATTCCCACAACTCTCCTTCAGTCAATAAACCCATAGCTAGACTTTTCTTATTGAATCTTAAAGGAATGTTCTGTGTTCGATAATTTAAGCTCTATCGGCAACATGTGTTGTATAATGTTGATTTCCACATTCTCAGTCAATTAATTAAAAAATAAAATAAAATGTGTTTACAGTAATGCACTAAAATAATTCTTTCCATCTAAGTTGAAAAAAGAATTTGTGTTTCAAAATCATCACTTTGAGAATTAAGGTGCGTTCACGGCATGTCGGAATTACCGTAATTATGAGATTCCGACTTGCAAAGTGTTCACGTCCTTGTAACTCATAATTACAACTTGTAAACTCTGAATTTTTGAAGAGCTCCGACTTGACTTGTACCAAGTGACTGCTGTATCACCTAACCAAAGTGGATTAATTTTGCTCTTGATAGTGTTGCCATAGAAAGACATAATTAAAAAAGAACAGCTCAGAATAGAAGGTTATTACGGTAATAACAAAATTGTGTGAACGCAGTAGCAAATTATCTATACTAGTGTTATGTTAGTATTATTTACATACTATTATATGATGTATTAACATTTTGAATTAGCTTTTATTTTGATGATATCATTTAGTTGAATATTTAGTAACTTTAGTAATTACTATAGCTTTTATTTTTATAAAGTTTTAGTTTTAATCATTTTAATAATTTCAGCTTTCCGTTTCTAGCAACATTTCTAATGTGTTTGTTTTTAAAGTTTTATTACTTTTTCATATATATATATATATATATATATATATGTTTATATTTTATTTTAGCTTTATTTTAATTACAAAAAATCAATAAAAAAACAAATTTTAATAGCTTTAGTTTTAGATGACGCTGATTTGGTGATTTAGTATTTGTTATTTGTTAATCATTTAACAAAGGATTTACACATTACTTTTTTGATGAGCATCAAGAAATTTATTCAGTCATATTTTTGTAGAATAAATCCTTAATTCATCAAATCATTAAAAAAAAGCATAAAATGTTTTTTTTTTATATAATTTTTTAAATTATATTCACATCTTGGTGTTTCCATTAATCATTTTTTTATGAGATATCCAAAATTTCGCAATAATTCGTGTAGTAAACAGTGCTTTATAGATAATTGCAAAACATTCCTTTCTGGTACTGGCTAGCGTTGCCATGACAACAAAGTAGAAAGAGTGCATCTAACTTTACACAGACAGGGTCATTAAGCAATTTTATCACACAAGTCTCATGTTAATGCATATACTGTATTAGTCTTGTGTTTAAATGGTACATATACTTTCAAATTAACTTCCATTGTAAGTGCCTTATTGTAACCACGATTCTTTTTAAAAAGGCACAAGTAAAAATTATATTCTGTTCCAATCAGCAATAATGTATGTTGCAAATTCGGCTGACGGAGCTCAACTTGTTGTGAACCTTTAAGGTCAAACAGACAGGCTCCTGTAATTGTTAAATGATGTCTCATAAAACTTACACAAGCCCATAAAATGGAGGGGTTTGGGACAGGAGTGACATGGAGGAGCTACATAATGAGATTAGCATCCTCTTTGTGTTTGATGCAACTCAATCAAGCAGATCCTCAAGGTTTATGACTCTATTACAGCATGTGACGTGGACAGAGGAGGGCCGGGGTCCTGTCCCTGTGTCTCTGACATCAGACGCTCAGCCTGTGATGAACTAGCCACTTTGGAGGACATCAGATAACAGAACAGGACTGAAAGAGAGAATCACAGTGTACAACCTAGTGTTTAATGCTTTTATGTGACAGTTAGAAAAGAGCCGGACGGATGAATGGGCCTAGGGAGGTCACTACTATGGGTGAATGCGTGTGGGTTCAACTTTTCCGTTTTTATTTTGAGGAGGAACAAGGGTGCTGTGAATTAAGTCCTGTTCACACCAAGAACAATAACTGTAACCAAGTTTAAAATATAAACTCTAAAGGTGTGGTTATATTAGCAAATTTGATAACACTTTACTTAAAGCCTTTATGTATAATGCATTGAAAAGGTATTCATAATGTATGTTACAATGCATTATATATTTCCACAAATGATTGTAACCAACGTTAAAATGCATAATAATTGCACCTTTCTAAAGGTGTAACATATTATTGGTGTGTATTATAACTATGATAACAATTATTCATGAGATCATACAGTGCATTAAAGGAATAATTCATGCATTAAAAATACTTTTATAATGTATTAGATATAAAGGCTTTAAGTAGGCTAAGTGTTAACCAAAATTTTGAAGCTTCATCGTCAATAGTTTAGATGAAGCACAGCTGAGCTCACACAAAAGTTACTTTCAACACAGCGAATTTGCATGAACAACATGAACCCTCAAAACCTGCATGGGGAAATCGTTCGTGTTTGTGTGAAATTCTTGATCACATGTATTTCTATCGTAGCATCTGGACGAAATCAAGATGACTTATTCATTCTAAGCTTCAGAAAGCTTTTAACCTATTGGACTCATTCATGTAAGTCTGCATCAAATTGCTCCATTGACACTTTAGTGACATGGTAGAAGTTAAACAGAAACACTTCCTCCGAGAGCTTCAAAAAGATCTTAATCAACTCAGCTCAACTTCCCTCCCACGGCCGGCAAAGGCCAGGTGGCATGGATGGACCTCTGAGAGACGCCCCAAAACACATACACAAACTTTCTTTTCATTTAACTCATAATATAAGTCATTCCCAAAATATATTCCTGTGTGTATGTATGTTTCCCACCTCATATTAAGCCGAGTTATGACTTTACATTTACATTTACATTTATTCATTTAGCTGACGCTTTTATCCAAAGCGACTTACAATTGCTATATCGAATAATCTGTTTGAATAATAATAATTTACTACTTTCTAGTTGTGTTAGTTGAACTCTAAGAGCTTATATTCAGGCGTAAGAATGTATCTCTACTTTTGTATCATCAAGACATATCTTTCTTGGCACCAAATTAAACCTCTCGGTTTGCCTTAGCTGAAATACATATAGTAGGTTACGATAAAATGTATTATACAATGTTTACTATCCTTAGGAGTAGAAATGACGAATTCTGACACCATCATAAACCATGCAAATTAGGCTGTCAGAAGGAGACAAAGCAGCTCTCTCCCGCTAAAAGTTTTCAGTTCACCCAAAATAGGTGTGGACTCAGTTTACCTTAAAGAACGATGACGGTGGCTCATCGTGGCCTTTTTGTCTTGGTGTCTTTGGACTTTTGTGTCTCTTATTTGTCTTATTATTTTTGTGTTTCTGATCAGTCTCTATTCTCCGGGTGAAACAGACTTTTCCTAATTTTTCCGGCAACTTTGCTTTCAAGTAAACTATTTAAACTTCCCGCGAACGACACGAGCTCCGTAAGAACCGAGAGAACGCTTCAAACTCAAGGACACACCGATGACCTACACTCACACACACGCATTCTTGAACAATGAACCATGCAAGTATTATTTCTATCGATATTTAGATGCGTTTAATATTGTTTGCCCCTGCTTTAAGGTGATTTGATTCTTTGCTTGCTCTCAAAGGTTTCTGTGATTCTATCTTATAGAACAGAAAAGTTATTCTTCATGACCGGAAGAATAACCTTTCTTGAGAGTTTATAAGAAGAATAATCCTTCTTGAGAGCTGATAAGAAAATCGTATGGTTGGTTCGGTGGACGAACAGATTATTCGATGTGAAATTAATTCTGTTAAAGGTTATTCTGAAAATTGATCTAGCCTATCTGTATATTCATAATTGATTATAATTTGTTGTAATTAATTATCTTTATATAGAGATACAAATACATGGGCTATGTATTCCCTTTTTGGGCGATTTAAAATATGTATGCAATACTTGATCATAACCATGATTAATTATTAATTATATATTCCCTTTTTTGAGCTAATTCGCTACACTATTGAAATGACTGGATTTCACCAGCAAAAATTTCCCGAACAATGGTAAGCCTGAAAGTCAGCATGAAACGGAAGTTGCAATAGTCTTTTATTCCCTATGACGTACAGTATATCCAAGTGAAATGGCTTCTGGAATGAGAAAAAGTAGAGCGGGATTTGATTTCAGCCTTCGGGAATTGATTGGATCGATGGATCAATGGAGGCTGATCAAAATGTCCATTTAGCACCACGAGACATATGAAGAAAACAGACATAGTTGCGAGGAGGAGTGGAGGTTAGCGTTTTTGGTTAAAGAATTGGCATATTAATAAATCATTTTTAATAATCAATGCAACATTCTTTAAAAAATAGGAATTGTCCATTTAGATTTTTATGGTGACAATAAGAGTGATATCTTTCTACATGATGAAGGATAAAAACATTGACAACCAATTACAATACATCTTTAAAGCACTTTTATAGGAAACATTATAGCCCTTCGCCAATAACGCTAAAAGGCGAGTGAGTCATATAGATGTAGATATAGTTATCATTCTTGGTATAGACAGGCCCTTACTGTGAACAGTCGTCACGGTTCATAAAGTTTGCTGGTGAAAAAATGTCACTTAGAGTAGTATGACAGAATATGACAGACCATTACAGATTGCTGAAGTAGAAATGTCCATAGTTTGCTCATCAGAAATCTGGTAACCTTGTATATTCCATACATAAAACGCAAAGTATTTTGAGGTTTTCCACAAGGAAGCAATACATTTGGCATGACATTTCAGAAATCAGCTCAGCTGTTTAACAATGTGAGAAAAAGCCATGTATAACTTTTCCATTCTGAAAATGCCCGTACATGTTAATGTTATGGTAAGTATATGGGCAAAAGAGCACCTAAACAAATGCACCTCCTTATGAATAATGACACAGAGCTTGTAAAGGTGTACTGTAATCTAACGGGAATAGCTAAGTGACTTTGTCCCCATGGTTCCAAACACGCAGAGCTGTTTCCTGGGTAGTTCATTCACAGCTACTGCAAAGATGATGAGCTCACAGTATGGGCTAAACAGCACTCTCACTTCAGCTGCCATCCTTTGAATTACATCATAAATCACTCATAAGTGGGGAACAAAAACGTTCCTGTGTTGCAAGCATAAAGCACTGCTGTTGGGTTGATGGGAGTTACACCGCTCAAATGGGACTTTTTCACCTTGCAGAAAAGTCATTTTATGGGCAAAATAAGAGATTCTGGGTACAGTCTATTTACCGGACACTGGGAAACAGATGAGCAGTGCTGCGTAAGGTGCTTAAGTGGAAAAAAACTAAGTCGTCAGTGGTCTGTTGAGCAAAGCTCATCATAAACTTGGTCAGTTTTCCAACCCTCTCAAGACCCAGAGTGCCAAAGAACTGCTAGAGAGTTTAAGAGGCTTACCTTCTCATCAAACACACACAAATCTAGATGCATGAGTGCATATACTTCAGACCAGCATACAAATGTGTGATTTACATCGCCGTTTGTCAGTTTGAATTTTAAGGACAAAGTGATTAGAACCACTAAAGCACAACGAATTATAAGGAAAACTAATTAGCAGATGTGTGCAGGTACACAGGATTGAGAATATATGACTCACTCTCCTTCTAGCAAATACAGAGTTTCGATGCAATTACTGATGGACAAGTCTCCTTTGAATGTCTTGGGTTGAAAGATTAATGAAGATTAACTTATTCGCCCCCATTTTTAACCCTCTTAGTCCCAACAAAGAACTCACAAACAAATCACTGAACTGCTGTAAGTTAATCAATGAGTGCTAACTGTAAAAGGCATTTGCATTTCACATTATTCAGAGCAGTTTGTGTGTGGAAGGTTTGTGGTTACATTATTTGGGATTTGATATACTATACACAGTGAGAGTTTGAAAAGTGTTTTTAAAAAGTTTACGGTGCCAAAAGTGCCTGGAGTTGGAGAAACACTCGTAAAGTATGTGGAAATGTCTTTGCATTAATGTATTTAGTTAATCTCTCAGTATGTGTGAAATTCTCTCTATCCCTTTCTGTGTTTGTGAAGGATGTCTCCAGTTAGGTAGGGAAATCCCTAAATGACAACTTTAAAAGACGTGAAATCGCCATTGGAATTAATCTAATGATGAGTGGTGGGGAATTATCTGCAGAGAGAGGAGAAAATGCAATGCTGAGAAGTATATTATGCAAAAAAAGTTATTTGATAGAGAGAGAGAGAGAGAGAGAGAGAGAGAGAGAGAGAGAGAGCCTCTATGCTAATCTGTCTTGACTTGCTGTGTGGATATCTGAGTTTCTTAACTACAAGGACATTTTTAACACTCAAACTTTCTACTATTTCCTTCTGTTGCTATAGAGACAAACACTTGGAAATGGCTTTATAGAGGAAGCCTCTGTATATACCTGACAATAAAACCACAGAAGGTGCATGATCTCTGGGCTATATACAAGCAATTGTACTCTGAGAGTGTGGTCATTGACCTTGAGATGAAAGCCCGCTTTTCCACGAGCCAGACTACAAAATGGCATGCTCGAAAAACAGCACTACTCAGACACTTCAGCTCGAAGCTATGACCTTACAGACACTAAATACCAAATATATCTTAATTAAAGGTGAGGAAATAAGGCCTTCTCAGAGTAATACATCCACTTAAAGTACAAACAAAATAACCTTTATGTTACTGGCTCACACTTCCACTATGCATAGGGACATGAAAATAAATTATGCGCCAATTCGCATAATTCGCATATCGTCATTGGCTGCATGTGGTTTTGATAAACCTCTCCAGTTTGTGTAGCTGGTTAAAGTAGAACAGCCATCGCTGGAGGATCTCAGCAAACAAATTATGCAAAGTTGAAATGCCACAGGAAGCCTTAACCTACGTTTACCCCAAGGCTTTGAGCTGCACACTGCATACTGAGTGCAAAAAAAAGGGAAAAAAAGAAGCAAACAACCAAAATAACAGACATTTCTAGGCACTTTTTGTGTATGCATGCTTGCACATACTCACACACATAATGTGAGAGAGTGACTGAGAGAGTGTGAGAAAAGGTGGTGGTGTTAACCCCCCGGACTAGAAATGAAAGTACTGCCTTGCCTCCTCCAATTCAACTGAAGATTAGATGGGTGGCAATACATATCAGCACAAAAGACTCATATGAGATGCTTTTGAGACATTAATTACTTTTGGTATGTCCTTCTTAAATACAAGTTATGACAGAAATTACTCTTTAAAAAAACGCATTTACCGTTCAAAGGTTTGGGGTCGGTAAGATTTTTTAAAAATATTTTTGAAAGAACTCTTTTATGCTCACCAAGGCTGCATTATTTGGTCAAAAATAGAGAAAAAAGTAAAAAAAAAGAGTAAAAAAAAACGAATATTCCCTTTCATGCAGTGTGTAATTTAGCTGTTTGTGAATGACATTGAAAAGTCGAAAGTACTCGATAAATAAAGTTATTGGCTCCCAAATTAATCAACTCTGAACCACCTATACAAGTCGTTTGTAATTCGAATCCCACTGTGTTGCGATTCTAATTCACTAGAAAAGACATTTGCATAATGGCCACCAATGTTGTACGTTGTCTGCCCACGAACAACTTGTCCAGTCCTCAAACGTCATTTTACTGACGACTGCTTCTAAAATATCAGAGTTCATCGTGGGATTCGCAAAACACTTGCTCTTGAAAGATGGGTCAATACCATAGACTGTAAAAAAACATGGACGTAGTGTCCATGACGTCACCCGTAGGTTTCTGAAGAGCGTTTTTGAAGCCTAAAGTGGGCGGAGTCGCTCGTCGCCATCTTGGAAGCGCGTCACAGTGCGTCACTCCCGGATAAACGAAAATGGGCAAAAAGGTGGGACGTGGGTGGAGTTGAGGAGCCTGGATGCTGAAACTACGCCCCACTAGCTCGACGTGATCGAGTTTGCTCAGGCTAACTGTGCGTTCACACCGGACGCGAATAGCGCGTCAAATTCGCGTCCACCACGTCTAGTTTGACGCTTTACCACTTTGTGTTAATTTGCGTGTCAAGAGTGAAACTGACGCGCGTAAAAACAAAAGTTTGAAGCGTCAGAATCGCGTCAGAATCGAAACCCGTTGGCGGCCATCTTTTTTATGTTGATCGAGCATTCATCGAGAGAGTCACCGCTCTGTATTTGCTCTGGAGAGCAGAACGGCGGCGTAGGGGTAATCGTCGCCGTATTTGTGTCCACCAGACCCTTCGAAGGCGAACCCAGTGTGGCGAGTTTCACCATTGGCTCGCTCCAGGAGCTGCGCCTAGATGACGGCGGCTTTCAGCGGTACTTCCGCCTGTCCCGCGCCCAGCTTGATGACCTGTTGTCTCGCATCGGAGCGAGGATCACCCTCGCCCTTATCCACCTAATCTGTCATTTATTTTTGTTTTGATGATAAATGGAGCCAGCCTCCAAAAGTGATTAATCTGTCCTGTGATTTTTCTCTCTCTCTCACACAACACTGTCCAGACACGAACTTATGCAGTATGTTGGTTGTCTTTACATTATAATAATATTTCATATAATCTAGATATGGAATAAATAGCATTCAATACAAAATGAATATGTCTCATATATTGAAATCAAGTTTTATGTGATAAAATATTTGCTTTGTTGTGCATTAGAACCACAGTCATATTACAAAATAATTTATTGAAGCATCCAGATACTTCACCACGTGAAGGCAGCAAGCAGCTAGGCTCCTGATTGGTTAATGCGGCGCGAATTGACGCAGAAGTTCAGATTTTTCAACTCGGGCGGCAGACGCGAATTCGCGTCAAACGCGTGAATGAACAAATAGCACTAACTAAATCATTCGCGCTTAACGCGCCATACGCTCAATTCACGCCATTGAGGCGTATTCGCATCTACTGCACCGCGCTCTAAGCCTCATTCGCGCCGCAGGAATTTTTTACGCGCGTAACGCGTCTTTGCATTGACTTAACATTGAAATCACTCGCGCCTGACGCGCTATTCGCATCCGGTGTGAACGCACCATAAGGAGCTAATGTGCTACTGGCCTCGCGCTAAAGTGACAGCTGACTTGAAGAAGTAGACCTAAAGCCAATAGTTAAAGTTCATGTTTTTGCCCTTTGAAATACTATAATAGTTAAAAGACATAACTAGCCGTGAGACTGTGTATTGTGATGCATTATTATTCTCATGCAGTAACTTACAATATTTGCTCTGAGCGTGTGCGTGAGTGTGACAGTGATTCATGCGCATACATGTCAGTCAGTGCGGCATCGCACGTCAAGTTCGTAGAGAGCTTTATTCAGTCCATTTTAAATTCTGATAGATATTACCTAAGAAGTTCAAGTAATGCACTATAAATCCGCGCTCATTTAAGGGACGAAGAGAAAGCACTGACACCTGCAGGATTTCATCTGACGGTACTTTTTATTGAACACTAAAAAGTTAAATAAGCATATTATAGTCTATCAGCTCCGTAAGATCAACGGTACAGCAGAACGAGTGTGGCCTCTAACGTTAGATCTTAGACGTTTTTTAAATCTGAACTCCAAAAAGCAACGATATTGTCAGACATCCATGAGTGCATGTTCACAGAGGAAAACAACTGAAGAACAGCGCTGGTTGTTCTCTCGACACTCGACAACGACGGAATCCAACGGCGTGGGCGAAGGTATAAGGGCGGTGTGTAATAAATAGGGGTGTTGAAATTAATTGTTTCTACGGTGCATCGCGATGCAGACGAGGACGATTCGGTATCGGTTCAGTAATAGACCATAACCGGTTATAATGTACTGACGCTTTTTTGACGTCGTTTATCGCATGTGTTGTGTCACGGTAGCATACACTGGCAGAGGAAGGTGAGACGCGAGTGCGAGTAATTAAAAATGCTTTATGAACAACCTGGTAAGCACGACCTAGAGAAGACACACGCTGTGTGCGCTCATGTCATGCACACATAGAATATGCAGGAGGTAATACCACTAACTTGATAAACCACATTAGCCGTTTTCACCCCGAGCTGTGAACGCCTGGAAGAGTCTGACTGCTGTAGAGTCCGCGGATGAGGTCCAACATCACCCGAATCCACAGCCAAAAATCATCCACCCGCCCCAATAATATTCCCTGATTTAAGTATCCGTTGTTAAGCATGATTATAAATTAATTGAATTGCAGTTTAATTCACTTCCGTGTTGGTTTCAAGAGAGAGACAGGGAGGTTGCCGTTTGGTCAATACCCAGTTTATTTGGACCAGCTTGCTCCTCAGAATCACAACCTGTAAGCATGAATAATTATTGATGTATATAATTTCTTCCGGGTGTTCAAAATTTAAGTTTAAGTTTCTGGTTAACTCACGTTATTACTGTCTTACTGAAATACTTCTGCCAAGCAGCTGTGGGCCACTATTACCTAAAACTGTGTCCATTAATGCAGATTGTCTTTCATTCTTACTACTTTGAGTAAAGATATAGGATGGAGTAAGATTTGTTTTGCCAACTTAAATGTTACATCAGTCATTCACGTTAGTGCTCGGCTAACGTATGCACCCTTATTGATACAGTTAATACTTGGGATGCACTCCCTCGTATTCATAAAAATGCTTCGATACAAAACAATGATATCACGCAGTGTGTATACAGACCGGACTTGGTACCGCGGGGATCGCCTGAGCTCAGTCTTGGCTCCTCAGCGAAGAAACATATGACTCTAAAGTCTGACTCTAAAGTCATCCTTAAGCCAAGACATGGCTATGTCCCTAAAGTGTTGGGCACCCCCTTCAGAGCGCAGGTCATTTCTCTTTCGGCTCTGCCAGCATCCGATAGTTAGGGTGATGTTAATCTCCTCTGCCCCGTCAGGGCGCTGAGGGCTTACATTACGCGCTCCGCCTCTTTCAGGCGTTCGGCTCTTTTAGTGAGAGAGAGTGAGTGTCGCAGCGGCGAACACTCACAGAAGGCAAGCACAAAAAGGATACTCAACGCCGGATGGCGTAGCAGGCACGGAAGGCTGAAGGTGGCGAAGACGGCCGGCTTCTTCAGGCGCTTTCCTAAGCTTGCTGGTCGCTAGATTCGACGGCGGAAAAGGCTTCTCTCAAAGTCCAGCGATGCGGAGAGCTTCGCTGAAGATCATGAAATCAGTGACGCAACCTCTGAGCCTGGCTTTTATACGCTAAGCCACCCCCATTCTGGCGGGCTATGACGCGTAGAGGGCGCAACGTCACGCTCGAGGCTCAGTGGTAGGCTGCAGCAGTTGCCGCACGGCAGCCAATGAGCACGCAATATGGCCTGCTCTAGGTCTGCTGGCTGCTGCACTGCGTTGACAATAAATGCAAAATTAAGGATAATTTGGATAAGGATAATAAAGGATAAGATGACTTTACCCGTAGCGTGAGCTAGCTTACGCAATACTCATTCCCTCTTCTAGAGAGAACGTCTCGGTTACGTATGTAACCCTCGTTCCCTGAGCAGGGAACGGAGACGTTACGTCGGATGACGACGAATGGGGTTTCGCTTAGAACACCTATCGACTTTGAGTATTAAAAAACGAGCCAATGGCAAAGAAATGCCATGGGTCTGCGGAATTTGCATGACGTAACTCCGCCCCACCTCGTGGGTATAAAAGGAGGACGCCGGCAACATGCAGATATGTTTCTTCGCTGAGGAGCCAAGACTGAGCTCAGGCGATCCCCGCGGTACCAAGTCCGGTTGGGCCAATAGGGCGCGACCGAAATGACCTGCTCCTCGTCCTCCCTGACCTTGTGCAAAAACTGCGCAAGAAGGCTCACTGGGGGAAACGCATATTTGCGGCCCGGCGGCCAGCTGTGCGCCAGTGCATCCGTGCCGAGCGTGCCCTCGGTCAGGGAAAAATACAGGGCGCAATGGGTCGAGTCGTGGGAGGCAAACAGATCTATCTGTGCGTCCCTGAACTGGTCCCAAATCAGCTGAACCGATTGGGGATGGAGTGCCATTCTCCAGGGAGGGGCTGAAACCGTGAGAGCTCGTCGGCTGCACAGTTCAGAGCTCCGGGAATGAAAATGGCTCGAAGCGACCTCAGATGCTTCTGACTCCATAGGAGGAGGTGGCGGGCGAGTTGTGACATACGGCGGGAGCGTAGACCACCTTGACGGTTGATGTACGCTATAGTAGCGGTATTGTCTGATCGGACTAGTACGTGTTGACCCCTGAGCAACGCCCGGAAGCGGTGCCGGGCAAGGCGTACTGCCAACAACTCGAGGCAATTGACATGCCATAGGCGCTGGGGTCCTGTCCAGGAGCCCGCGGCACAATGTCCATTGCACATGGCGCCCCAACCCGTGGTGGAGGCATCTGTTGAGACAACAACATGCCGGGAAGCTCGTTCCAGGGGGACACCCGCCCTGAGAAAACTGAGGTTCGACCACGGGGTGAAGAACTGACGGCAGGTCGGAGTATCTGGTACTCGGATCGTGCCTTGTTGCCATGCCCACCTCGGGACTCGGTCGCGAAGCCAAAGCTGAAGCGGTCTCATATGAAGCAATCCGAGCGGCGTAACCGCGGCTGCAGATGCCATATGCCCCAGGAGCCTCTGAAAAAGTTTCAGTGGAACCGCACTCTTGCCCTCGAATTGTCTCAGGCAAGTCAGCAGTGACTGCGCGCGCTCGCTCGTAAGCTGCGCGGACATGGCGACCGAGTCGATGTCCATACAAAGAAAAGGGATCCTCTGCACGGGGCAAAGTTTGCTCTTCTCCCAGTTGACCCGAAGGCCCAGACGAGCTAGGTGCCGGAGCACTAGGTCCCTGTGTTCACAAACCTGATCTCGAGAGTGAGCTAGGATCAGCCAGTCGTCGATATAACTCAGGATGCGAACCCCGTGTTCCCGAAGGGGAACAAGGGCAGCCTCGACAACCTTCGTGAAGATGCGAGGAGGCAGGGCTAGCCCGAAAGGGAGAACCGCGTACTGGTATGCCTGCCCCTCGAAAGCAAACCGTAGGAACGGTCTGTGTAGAGGAAGAATGGAGACATGGAAGTAGGCGTCCTTCAGGTCGATCGCTGCAAACCAATCCTGGGGCCGTACGCATTCGAAAACGCGTTTGGCAGTGAGCATCCTGAACGGCATCCTGTGAAGGGAGCGGTTCAGCACGCATAAGTCCAGGATCGGCCGTAACCCACCGGTTCTCTTGGGGACAATGAAGTAGGGGCTGTAGAAGCCGGACCTCATCTCGGCTCGATTGCACCCTTCGCCAGCAGGGTGGCAATCTCTGCTCTCATGACGGGGGCATTGCCACCGACCAAAGTGGAGCGGACTCCCCTGAAGCGGGACAGACGGGGAAGCTCTAACCAGGCTCCCAGGAACTGAACCAGTGGGGTCATGCGAACCACAGGCGTCCCCCCGGAGGGGCAGCGAAGCGGAGTAACTGGCCCAGACGTGGACGGCATAGCGGCCCGATGTGGGGGCACAGTTAGCAACCGCGCCCTGTCAGAGGGGGCCAGGGTCGTCCCGCAGGGGCCTGCTCTGCCAGGGGTCTGGCGATAGGGGGGGGACAAGGGCGAAGCGGTCCGTGGGCGGCCTGCCGTGTCAACCGCCTCTGGGACAGAGGGGGCGAGGAGAGCACGGCTTGTGGGCGGCGCTCTATGTCGCCCGAGAACTCTGTGGGCTCAGGGAAGAGAGGGTCGTTTCTGTTTTTAACCACTTTAGGGTGCTGCCCACCCGTGGGTGAGCAGCGGGAAGCGGAGAACAAAAGATTCTCCCCCGGCCCTCCACCGGGGGAAGGAGTGGTCCTGCTACCATCTCCTGAAAAACGACCATCAACCCTGAGCAGCCCGTCTCAGAAGCGCCACTTGGCCCGGCGTTTAGGGGGGGGCGGGGCAGGAGAGGGCTGTGGCGTCCCCCTGCGGCCTCCAGAGCCAGCCCGGGTGAACGGGCGGGGTGGAAGCCGCGGGAGGGCGCCTTCGGCGGTGGGCAGACTGAGGAATCTGAGCGGACGGCGGGGCCGTCGGGGCAGAATATGCCTCAGTCTGCTCATGGGCGGTTGAGAGCTGTTGTACAGCCCTGAACCGCACTGCCGAAGGGCTGACCTGGGATATGAGGATGTTGGGCAGACGGGACCGCCGGACATCCTGCACATCGGACAGGTCAAGCCACAGGCTTGACTGGTGTACATCACCTGACCCAGGGAGCGTGCGGCCACTTTCGTCGCTCGGGGAGCAAGGTCAGTGGCGGCGCGCGGCTCACTGAAGAGCATCGGGTCAGTCCCGCCCTCCTGCATGTCCATGAGCATCTGGGTCAGGTAGACCAGCATAACGGTCATAGGATGCAGTGAGGCGGCTGCCTGTCCTGTGGCACTATAGGATTTCGCCACAGATTAGTGTAGACGAAAAGAACTACAGGCTTCGGACGGGTGCTTAGGATTGCGCCGGGAAGCACTCTGAGGACACAGTAGCATCGCAACAGAGCGTTCAACCGGGGGGACCCCAGTGTACCCATAGGCAGCGGCCCCTGAGGGGAGGAAAGGCGGATGAGACCAACGAGCGGACCCGTGATCTCATCATGCACGTCCGGGAGGAAAGATATTGGGGTTTGCCGTGGACGCGGGTCGGCGGCCTCACCCAAAAACCAATCGTCCCGGGAAAGCATGGCCGTCATCTCCGGATCAGACTCAGGCACAGCCGTAGGCACACCAGAGGGTGGCAGCTGTGACGAGTCGTCATTTCCAGAAGAATCAAGCCCACCTAGTGATGCTGCTACAGACACAGCATCATCCTCTGTAGCTTCAAATGAAAACACAGGGGCCACCCGAGGGTAGACTCGTGGAATCATCAGTTCGCTAGCGGGCACCATCATTAAGGAGGGGGGCTGGGGTAGCGGACACTGAGTCGGCGCCCTGTTCCAGACCAACACCCTCAGGTCACCCTGGCCACCAGCCGAAGTACCACCTCTCGTGGAGGGTGTAGATCGGGGTGTGGATGAGGGGACTCTCACTCTTGCGAGTTCACCGAGTCTCGACCTATATGACGCGATGATCACGTTCCCAGAGAGAACATGAGTCATCCACGAGTGCTGTTCAAGCATGCCAAACACACTAAACAGCGCTCGTGCCCATCAGAGTCCGATACCAGTCCGCTGCAACCAGAAATGCACGGGCGAGCCCTCTTTAAAAAGACGTGCCGCGTGCCGCGTGCTTTTATGAGAGGAGAAAAAACTCCGCGATGTTGAAGCGGTCAGGGAGACACACACACTCTGGCAGATCACTGCACAGATCGGCAGGCACTGTGAACTCGCTGCAGATCGCCGTCACACCAACACCAGAGAGAGAGCTTGTCTTGTAGAGTGAAGTCAGAGATGACTGTGGAGTGAAGAAATACTCTTGGCTCCGAAGCGAAAACATATCTGCATGTTGCCGGCGTCCTCCTTTTATACCCACGAGGTGGGGCGGAGTTACGTCATGCAAATTCCGCAGACCCATGGCATTTCTTTGCCATTGGCTCGTTTTTTAACACTCGAAGTCGATAGGTGTTCTAAGCGAAACCCCATTCGTTGTCATCCGACGTAACTCGGAGTGACAACGAAAGGGAACCGAGGTTACGTATATAACCGAGTACGTTTGTGTCCAGACAAAGAAACACTGACAACAGAAAGTATAATGGGGATAAAAGAGAAGGTTGTTTATGAAGTATATATTAAACAAAATATAGTAACGCCTATAGCAGTGGTCCGTGAGCTGAGTGGAAGTGGAAAACGCGCAGTGGATTGAGAGTGCAGCGGCACAGAGGCGCGAGATTGTCGAGCGCATCCCTTTTTCACAGACATCAGAGGAAAGTTTGTAGTTCGGTCGGATATGTCAATGGCAAAGAAATTAAAACGAGGCATGTAGCGCTGCTACAAATTTTGGGCCCTATGAAAGAATATGAGGTTGGGCCCCCTTCCGCACCTATTCCATTAATAAAATCGATCTCTGGGGGCCCCAAAAGTGCGTGGGCCCTTAGAATCATCCTAACTCAGATGATTTTGAAATGGTGATGGTAAAGCTGAATGTTCAGCATCATTGCAGTCTTCAGTCACATGATCCTTCAGAAATCATTTAATATTTGGTGCTCAGGAAACCTTTATTATTATCATAGATTAAAACAGCAATTGCTTTAAAAAAATCATATATATATATATATATATATATATATATATATATATACACCAGAGTTCCCGCTAGAAAAAAATGGTGCCGGTCAAAGTGACCGGCAGAGGTTTCGTTTTACGGACATTTTGATGATATGCCGGTCAAATATCGCCTGTTAATTAGTCAAGTTGAGGAAAACTGGAGGCAGGCTATGTAACTTAAAAAATGACATAATCAGGTCGTATAGAATGCAACATGTTTGCAGTGGCGGCTGGTGATAATTATTTTTTGGGGGGCGGGGCGAAAATAAATACAAATAAATTTCAGATAGCTGTTTGAGGTCTCTTACCCCCGTTATTGTCCACAAAACTTCAGTGCCGACACGTTTCTTATGACAAGCGCAGGTGAAGCTCCGGGTGAAGCTCCGGGTGAAGCTCGTCCTCTGTCACTGGCTGCTGCCGGATTTGTAAATCGGGTTGGTCCGGTCCGAGATCCTTTATCCTTTTTTTTTTTCTTCCAGCGAACGCCTTGTGAAATTTTTTTTTGTAAATCAATGACGGGTTAAATGTGGTTTAACTGCTGCCATTATCTCTACGAAAGTGATCAGCCTAGCAAGGTTTTGTCGAAGTCGCCTGCGCACTCGCAGCCCAAGAGCGTAATGACAGGTGACGAGAACCAATCAGATTGGATAAAATAACATGTATCAAATTCTGATTCGCCAGGGACGGCAGCGCCCTCTATTGACGAGCCGCCACTAGCCTAACTTTCAAATAGACGGAAAAAAACATGAACGTCCGGTGGTGGTGGAGCTGTCTGGCTCTGGACACCCGAGGCTTCAGGCGTTCCTGATTCACCATCGTCCGTCGCGTCTGGCCCTTGAATAAAGCTTTTAAGGCTAGTCTGCCTGGGCCTGGCCATATTTGAAACGTCTCACTCAATCGTTCGTTGTTTAGGTCTATATTACAGCCGTTTTAGGCGTGCGCTTTATTTGAAATGCAGCATGCGATGTTGTTTAATAACTTTCAAATGGTAGAGCCTGTTCCTTTATAACATAGCAAAAGGTCGGTGTATTTTAGCTTTATACATTTTAAGCTTATTCTCAAATTCAGATTGTGTTAGGGGGGCGGGATTATTAGGCAATTTTAATCGGACAATTTGACCGGAGAGATTTAATTTCGTCGGACATTTAATTTTTTTCCCGGCCAATGTCCGGTAATTACCGGTCAACGGAAACCCTGATATACACTCACCTAAAGGATTATTAGGAACATCATACTAATACTGTGTTTGACCCCCTTTCGCCTTCAGAACTGCCTTAATTCTACGTGGCATTGATTCAACAAGGTGCTGAAAGCATTCTTTAGAAATGTTGGCCCATATTGATAGGATAGCATCTTGCAGTTGATGGAGATTTGTGGGATGCACATCCAGGGCATGAAGCTCCCGTTCCACCACATCCCAAAGATGCTCTATTGGGTTGAGATCTGGTGACTGTGGGGGCCATTTTTGTACAGTGAATTCATTGTCATGTTCAAGAAGCCAATTTGAAATGATTCGAGCTTTGTGATATGGTGCATTATCCTGCTGGAAGTAGCCATCAGAGGATGGGTACATGGTGGCCATAAAGGGATGGACATGGTCAGAAACAATGCTCAGGTAGGCCGTGGCATTTTTAAAGGATGCCCAATTGGCACTAAGGGGCCTAAAGTGTGCCAAGAAAACATCCCCCACACCATTACACCACCACCACCAGCCTGCACAGTGGTAACAAGGCATGATGGATCCATGTTCTCATTCTGTTTACGCCAAATTCTGACTCTACCATCTGAATGTCTCAACAGAAATCGAGACTCATCATTTTTCCAGTCTTCAACTGTACAATTTTGGTGAGCTCTTGCAAATTGTAGCCTCTTTTTCCTATTTGTAGTGGAGATGAGTGCTCTCCGGTGGGGTCTTCTGCTGTTGTAGCCCATCCGCCTCAAGGTTGTGCGTGTTGTGGCTTCACAAATGCTTTGCTGCATACCTCGGTTGTAACGAGTGGTTATTTCAGTCAAAGTTGCTCTTCTATCAGCTTGAATCAGTCGGCCCATTCTCCTCTGACCTCTAGCATCAACAAGGCATTTTCGCCCATAGGACTGCCGCATACTGGATGTTTTCCCTTTTCACACCATTCTTTGTAAACCCTAGAAATGGTTGTGCGTGAAAATCCCAGTAACTGAGCAGATTGTGAAAAACTCAGACCGGCCCGTCTGGCACCAACAACCATGCAGCGCTCAAAATTGCTCAAATCACCTTTCTTTCCGATTCTGACATTCAGTTTGGAGTTCAGGAGATTGTCTTGACCAGGACCACACCCCTAAATGCATTGAAGCATCTGCCATGTGATTGGTTGATTAGATAATTGGATTAATGAGAACAGGTGTTCCTAATAATCCTTTAGGTGAGTGTATATATATAATACGGATGTATTTTGAGACTTTATGTCTGATATTCTTTCTACACAGCTAATTGGAAATTTCAGAGGTCAGTAATGTGAAAGTTGTCAATCCTCATCTATTTTGATTATAGACCACAAACATTCAGCATAAGATGCTGTTTGAATTTAGAACTTAATTCTCCATGGCAACATCTACCTCATAGTCTCACGACTTACAGAGCTATAAAGAGAAACAAATAAACGTTTCATTGTTATTTCTCAGTGTTCACATTTTACTTCTTTAAAAGCTTTGCTGATGCCTCTCAGCAGATTTAGCACAAGGGCAGGATGTGCACAAAAAATTAATAACTAATATATTTAACAGAAAATTTGATAGAAAGTGTCCAGATGGGATTTTAGCTTGTACCTTGCAGCAGATACACCTAGAAAATAAGGTGAAATGTACGAAGGAGTAGAGGAGCGAGCGTATCACAATGATAAGCATTAAACATGAGTCATTATACCAGCTACACAACAAGGGCACTTCTACCATTCCCGAGAATTATCATGGCTCTGTGAGCTCAGGGAAGATGCTGTCTGTTTGCCATACATCATTTAGGTCTCCTGAATGATTGTATTTTGTTCTGTTTTGACCATTTTCTACCTTTGTACCCACACAGACTCAGCAGGGACAGATAAGAGCTAAATGCGCAGCTCCAATCAGAAGTATCTTGTCGTGCCTCACACGCTGTGACCTGGCCTGTGGAGATGTCTTCAACTTATCAGGAAGGAGAAAGTAGAAATCTCTTTCTCTCTCTCTCAATCTCTACCTGCCGAGGCCTGACAGAATACAGAGGTGTACTGGAAGTCGGTCTCTGCTGATAACAGCCCAACTTCACATGTCGGCAAATAGGTTTCCATTTCGTTTTTATAGTTCATTGGTGCTTATCCACACAAACACACCATTAGCTCATGTAGGTAAGAAATGTAAAGAAAAAGACAAGAGGTAAAAATTAGGGCTGAGGTCCCTCACGGTTCTTGTGAGACGCCTCATCTGGAGCAAGACAAATGATGGTTAACAATGCACTAAAATGCAGTTTTAGCCTCTCTTCAAATCTCTCACAAGTGACAGGCTTGAAACTGCACATTCTGATGGCACAATTACACTGACAGCTTCCAGGTCTGGCTTAGAGTGTGACTACACTCTCCCAGAAAGGAAGGCCAGGGAAGGGAATTGCATCTCAAATCCATGTTTGGCTCCATTTGGCGAGACCACCATGCAGGGGAAAATGTAAGGACAGACTTTAATGAGTTTTATAACTGGTTTGAAATCCATGCAAAGAACTTCTGCTTTCAAATATTTTCAGGAATCTTAAACATGTTGTGATGTCAAAGAAATTAATAGAAAATATTTGCTATACCTTTGACATGAGTCAGTAGTTTTCAATGAGGAAAACTCAGTTTTGAATATAAAAGATTGAAAGCTTTTTGAAATGAAGTGCATGGTTATACACTACAGTTCAAAATAATGGGTAACACTTTAGAATAATGGTCTGCATTAGGTAACTACCACTAGTTCTTGAAGATTGTGTTTTTTGCTCAGAACATGCATAAATGGCATCATAATTACTCAAGTGTTGCGTAGTGACTGCAGGAAGTACTAGTTATCTGGACAATTTTTTTTTTTTTTTTTTTAGACACGTTAATGTTGTGATAAGTAAATAATTTGTAAGTCTTTATAATTGTCCTGCATTAGTTCCTCATAGTTACCTATTAATGACAGCATTATTCTTAAGTGTTACCAAATATTGTTACAAAAAAAATTCTGTTTCAAATAAATGCTGTACTTTTGAACCTTCTATTCATTAAAGATTCTGAAGAAAATGTATCATGGTTTCACACAAAAGTAATCAGCACAACTGTTTTCAACATTGATAATAAGAATTTTTTTCCTGAGCAACAAATCATGGCCCGGTTCCCCAAAACGTTCTTATCGCTAAGTAGTTCTTAACCTATTCCTTAAACTCTCTCTTAACGTTATGGCACGATTCCCGACACGTTCGTACGCTAAGTATATCTTCTGTAAGCACACTTTGGTAAGGTTGGTCTGGACGATTCGTAAGCTCTCTCTTAGCGTTGTTTGAGCTCAAGACGCTAGTCGCCGCCACTGTGCAGCAGTCTTTAGAAATCAAGTCAAACTATGGTACTGTATGTTGACAATGTTGTGGCTCAACAATGATTTTATGTTATGGACATTTTAAGACTAATAATAAAATATGTTCGCAATGGATACAGGCCTATTTATAAAGTTGACTTTATTTGGTATCAGAACTAATATGGTGGTAATTAGCCTAGGCTATTTCGTAATGTCATTAAAGCGTTTAAATTGGCAATCACTTTTGATAATTAAAATCTGGCAAACAATTTGGCTCTAAATGGCTAAGATCTATAAATGGGTAAGCATGGTGGTGTCCAGTAAGCGACCAACTATGGCAGCGATCCAACGTGTCCTTGTATTGAATCAAAGACGGCGCCGGCTGCGGAGCCGTTTAGTCCATGTCAATTTTTTTTATTAGGCAAAACTTAAGCCCTTTTGACATTTTGCCTGACGTCCTGCCAGGACCTTGGTGTGCCTGATCCGGAGGCACCCATCTTCCTTGCTATGTCGCTCCATAGCTCTTTTTTGTTGCTGTTGCACAAGTTATTCCGAAAGCTGGAAAAAAGTGTCACCTTGTGCAAGCTCACCTCGTCCAGCAAAACTTCAAGTTCCTCTGACGAGAAGCTTGGTGCCCTTTTTTTATGTTGCTTCCCCACCATATTCTGTATCTAACTCTCGCTCTCTGTTCATTGTAGATAGGTTGCTTTTTATTGAAAACATTAACTAATGGCAATCAATACCGCATTAAACAGAAGTAACTGCAGCTGCTTGCCAATCAATTCTGATTGTAAAGTACCTTACCATTAATATAAAAGCGTATTACATAATTTTTTAGAAGTCGTTAAACCCATGTCAAGAAGCGGCACAAGTGGCACAATGGGATAAGGAGGGTGGATGATTAGCGAGGGATCATCCCGGTTCGTCTACCCGTCACAACATATCGTGTGAACATATTACTGACAATTTGATCATTTAATTAATAGTCTATATGTGGCAGGGTGGGTTTGACCCCGCCCTATTATTTGTGGTTGTCACGTGAGTGATGTATGTGACAGCCTATTGGCAGCCGTACCTGGCCTATTTAAGGTGGAGTTCAGGCCACCTGGGTATGCGTCATTGTCACGATTGCTTCTGTGTGGGTGCGCGCGCAGCTCTGCGGGAGGTATGTACCTAGCTATTTGGCTAATGTTGCTGCTCGTGCACATGTACTTTTAAAGTGGGGATGTATTTGTTTTAGCCAGGTTATGGCTGGGATCGGTGCGACCTTGCTTTTGGGTGCAGGCTGTCTTTTACTACAGCTGAGGTGTGTGATCCGATGGAACACCTGTGCATTTGTGGTTTGCCTATGGTGAACGAAGCTGAGAGTCACTGAATATATTGTGGGTCTAGCGATCCACTACTGGGTATGTATATCTAACCACTTGAACATTATTAGGTGGGTGATTTTAAATTCATTCATTAATTTTGTCTGTTTTTAGTGCGTCAATCCGCTCGTGAGCGGTTCGTCTCTGTGGACTGCGGGGCAAATGCGCCCTAGACAATGCTGTTAGACTGCACCGTTTGTTCTGCTGCCATTTTAACCTAAGGTGTGACCGTTTCCTGTTTGTTTTATATTTGTAGCTCTATGCTAATGCTGGTGGCTTAGGTGAAGAGCGGCTAGTCTCAGAGCAGTCACTTAAAGTTTGACGTGCCAGTAATTATGTACATTAGCCCCACCTTTTGTAATATTGCCACCAGCAGTCGGTTAATGTTTTTTATTTTTTTTTATGTTTGTTTCCTTTGATTTCATCTGTTTACTCTGTCCAAACAGTAGTTTTCCTTTTGTATTGTTTGATTTGCAAAATGTGTTTTGCTCTGTTTTTGTTTCTAGCAGTTGGCTGCTCCAAGGTGTGTCCAGGCTTGAATGGCAATGTGATGTAACGTTAAAATTTTTGGGTTACACAGCCTTGTTAACTTCTGTGGCCAGTAATTGGCCGTTTTTGACCTTCCTTGTATAGGTTGAATTGTTCTTCTATAACTTGATACATGTGTTTGTGGCTAATTGTGAAATATATTATTGTGTTTTTGTTTCTTTCAGGAGCTGAAGGCCCCCGGTGTAGGGAAGCTAGCTGTATTTGCCTTTTTGGTGGTGGTGTTTCCTTCACCGAGTGTTTTGCCGTTGGCACCTGCGTTCCTTCACTTAGCAAGTATGAGAGTGAGAGTGTTTGTGTGAGTGGAATTTGGTGAGTGGTGTGGTCTTAGGATACTCACTGCCCAGCTAGCTGCCCTACTGGTAAGCCTCAGCCTGAAAGTGTTTTTGTTATTTGTTTTTCTTTATTTTTGATGTGGTGCACACCGAAGTGGTGTAAACCCGTGCCCCCTGAGTCAACAGTTTTTAGATATTTAAGATAATTATTGTTGCGAAAATAAAGTATTTTCTATTTAGATCCACGTCTCTTGTCCTCTGTGGTATCGAACCTGTGTGTCTTAGGACATTTCCCCGTTCACGTAACGGGGTGGCGTAGTCTGCTCTCTAATTTTTCATTTCATACACGTCTTGTGTAACTAACTTTGGACCCCCTGTGCACCAGCCCCGCCACATATATATTACTGATAACTTAAACTATGTTAAAATAAATGTTACTGGAATAATTTGAGGAATGTTTCATTTGCATAGAACTAACCCCGTAATGCACCTTCGCGTGAAGTGGAAAATCGATTCCTGAGCAATCTATGCCAACTAATTCAGCACCTTCACTTGGGACAGTGCCTTTGTAACGTCGAACGTAAGAGGCAGCGTGTTAAGAAGCTTCCTAAGGGACACTTTGGGGAACACACTTAGGAACATAAACAACTTTGGTAAGATATATCTTTCGAGTCTTCTTAGCGCGCTAAGAGTGAGCGTTATCGGGGAACCGGGCCCAGCATATTAGAATTATTTGATCAATTGACATAGAATGACATAGAATGAAAGATCATAAAGACTGGTGAAAACTTTGGCTTTGCCACCACATTAATAACTTACATTTTAAAATATGTTGAAGTAGAAAACTTAAATTGTATTCATATTTCACAATATTACTGCTATTACTGTATTTTTGATAAAATAAATGCAGCCTTGGTGAGCAGAAAAAAAAAGCTCTTTTCAAACAACAAAAACTTGTACACTTAATTGAATCCACAAAAAAAAATTCTTAAAACCAGTTGCTTAAGTAATTACAACATGGCTTGATATTTTGTTATCTATCATAAAATGAAATTCATAGATGCTTGCATGTCCTTAAGCTTTTTGGGCCACTTTATGCAAGAAGTCAAATTTTCATTCACTTGCACAAACAATAAGAAGTTAGAAGAATGGTGGTTCTCTTAAAAATCACAACGTGCCACAGACATATCCCCAAATCAATTCAGTAGTTAAACATAAATGAAAAACAAAAGACATATCACCAGATGCATTAGATCTCTTCAATAATCTATTCATTTCTAACCTCTGTGGAATGAGCTTAAAAATCAAAGTGTGCGTCTTGGCATGCACTTATTTGACAAGGAGGCTTGGTTGCTGCAGCAACGACAATTATAATAGCCATCGTACGAGGGATGCTTATGTTTTTCTGTCTTCAACTTGAGCAGCTGTACACGTTCTGCATACATTCTCTGTAATTTCACACCGCGTTTCAATGTAGCATCATCTAGCTGAGTATATTTCTCAACCATTTTAAGATAATTAAGTGGTCAGCCTGCCAGTAAGCCATTAAGAAAATCACAAAAGCATCAATACTCTAATTCTCAGCCTTAAGGCAAGCAGGCATTGATTATGTCACTTCCAATGGGTTGGTGCTCTATACGGAGGCCACGAGCCTGACTTCTATTGAAACGGATCTTGCCTAAAGTTTTCTCTTCGTGGCAAGGTTTGCAAAAGGCAATTGTGTTTGTGATGTAGGAAATAAAAGCAATCTGCTTTGGATCATAGAGTTTGACCTGAATTTGATTCCCATAGCTTGCTGTAGACACTTCTGTTTGAGACTCGGCTCAACTTCAAACTGTCAAAATACCCCAGCACTTGAGGAGCTGGAGATTGTGCTGTATTATTTCTAAATCCGTATCCAGGAGAGAGCAGATGATCCACATTTTAGCAGGAAATGCCCAATGTGTTTAAAATGCAAGACATTAAGACACAAATAGAGCAGAACCGTAAACACTGTGAACATTGAAATGTCATCTTAATCTCTTTAAGCTTCAGTTCTCTAAACAAATACTCAATCCTTTAAAAGGAATTTACCCTGATTTTGCGTGTGATGTTCGAGTAGGAGGTTTATTTTTTATGATATGAAGCCGTGGGAGTGCAGACGGCCTCAATGAAATGGAAACGAGCCCAAACTGCATCTGGAGGTTTGGCGGATTCTTGTGTGAGGCTTCAATCTGGAATGAAAGTCTTAGACAAATGTTTAATGCATTTATTATGATTTGGGGTGACTGTCTCCATCACCTTTCCCTTGCTCTTCTCTCGATGACGGCTCTTCAATCATTCAGCCAATTGTGAAATACGACATGCCTTTAATATGCTTCAAATATGGAGTGCGCAGGCAAAATAAATTTCAGCCAAACTGTTGTCTCTCTCACTGATGGGGCAATGCTTCAGAGGACTCTTTCATCGTTTTTAAAATGTGTCTGACAGTTGAAAAACCTAATTGCTCAGGTCCCTTGTCATCTCATTAAGAAGCATAGGTGCATCTTAGAAAAAAGTTAAACGCATTATTAGACGGGCTGGCAGGAGTGTGAGCAGCCAACGAGCAGCATTACAGAGGGCTTGATACCCGCTTCACACTCGCATCAAATGAGTTTCTCTCTTCAATCAAGGAACAATAAATTTGAACAAGGCTGACTACCCAGACAGCCTGACAGACAACTGCCATCATCTAATTGGTGGCAGAGGTCTATTATTCAGAGTGACAGGGTATAAGTCACTCTCTCACAATAAAAGAAAATGCTCTGGAGAAATTTAAGGTGGGAAAGGAATCCTGAGTGGAATCAATTGGCCATTGAGAAATTACTGTTTGCTTCAGACGATTATTGTCATTGCCGTTTCAGCACATATGCCTGGCCATTCACTTCAACCTCTCAGCAGCTTTTGACGGGCGGAGGAAAAGAAAGAAAAATGGATGGACAACGATTGACAGGGAACTTAAGAAGGGTTACTTTTCGTCTCCCTTTCACCTGAAGAGCAGGTTAGTGTGTTCAAGTGCGAGTGGGGGAATTGAAGACCCCTGACATCAGCAAACACAGATATGGCTAAAGTGCAGCAATTGCTGACTCAGGACCAGTGAGTGACATCTTTTAAGTGCACAGAGGATGCTTTTAGAGACATCGCGGCTTGAGAGGACAGAACGCGCTATGACTGTTACTACACCATTGACTGTCGGGTTGTCTCATTGGGGGGGGGGGTGGGTTGACGCATCGCCAGGGAATATTTTGTTCTGTGACGCACCTACCATAATATATAGAAAAGCTATTGCCGAGGCGCTGAAGGGAAGAGCTATCCATCTTTCTAAGGGTCACATTTAGGGTTGCCAACTTCAGGAGAGGAAAAGAAGTGTCACTGCTAGTAATTTTTAGGAAAATAAGCTCTTTCTTAATATCACATATGGCATTAGAGATTTAAGTAAACCATTGGTGGCAGGAGACAATTGACCCTTCGCTAAGCCACGCCCAAAAAACGCCACTGGCCAATCGTGTCTTAGCAACTGTAACTAGGCGCGGGAGGTCTGGCAAGCTTTCAAGCAAGGGAAACATGCCGAAGCGTTGTGCGTATGGATTGTGCAAATCTGATACCCGGTATCCTAAATGTTTGGGCGGGGGGAGTGGAATTTTTTTCCTTCCAAAAATCTAAAAGTCAAGAGGAGAAATGATGGGCGTGGATCAAGCAGTGTGGGAGACCCCATTCACAACTACATGTCCACAGGATTAACAAAAACACCTATTGCTTGGAAGTTGGAAATAATGACGGTTCTTTGTTCATAATGCATATATTTTAACGTAAAATAAGACGATTAAAGACAAGACGGAGGCTCACTGACATACTTTAAAATATATTTCAGCATTTTGTTAATCGACGGCCTACTACCCCTGACTGAGTAGCGGCTCTCCTAGTGTTAGTGTTATTCCACAAGATGTATGGATAAGCTGTTTGATTTATAATTATTACATTATTTTCACATTTTACTTACCCTGCTGTGCACGAACATAGCTGTTCCTCAATTTGTGTGTTTCCCATTTGAATGGTCAGCGTATTTTTATGAAATTATTCTCTAATCGGTTGCATATTATGTCGTGGATATATCCCTCGAATGCATACTGCAGTCCCTTTTGTCTTGCTCTCTCAGATATTTCACATGTTCGCCAAAAATGACTAATTATCTCATTGGGAATGTCTGACACCGGTCCATACACACAGTAATAGACGTGCCAGGCGCGAAAGCTTGTTAGGCGTAGCAACAGTAACTAGGGAGGGCGGGGCTTGGCGAAGGGTCAATTGATGAATGAAATGAAAAAATAAATGCCTACAGTATGTCTATAAAAATGTGTTCGACTGAATTAGGTGCTAAAATGCATTTGAGATGCAATCACTTTGATTTTGCCTCACTGACAAATGTCAACCTGAACTGTCATGCATCATTGCATACACTAGATAATACCACTAGAGAATTTTGACTGTAAATTCTCTTTGACTGATTTCATTATTGTTTTCACATAACATTTTCAAATTTTTTGTTCAGATACATTGAAACATTCAGAAAATATGGACATAATGGCAGCATCTAAAATATATATTTTTAAAAAGTATTTGCATATGCTTTAGAAACATAAACATCTTTACCAGTCTTTTATATTTATACTATAATAAATGGTTACATTTAATATTTAGGTTTTTATTTTATTTTATCGGAAACTGTCAAATTATGCAAATGTGTTACATAAATGTGATGCCATTGAACATTTCATTAATCTGATTGATCAAATAAAATAAAATCCACTAATTAATTCCATGAATTCAATATGAACCTAAAAATATTTGTTAACATTTTTGTCTCTAAAGTTGTTGCTTATGAATTGTTTATTGTTTTATATGCTGTCAATACCTTAATTATGTATACATTTCAGTGTGTGCAAACATACAAAAATGTATGTGTTACATGTATGATTCGCTAAGATAAATTTTAAGTGTATCTTAACCCTAACAAATGTGACACTGATTAAAAATGGACTGAGTGACTTTATCTTTGCAGTTTTACCAACAAACAAGAAAAGAAAAAAGAAAAAAAAAGTCAACAACTACTAGCTACTCTCCCTTGGAATAAAAGTGTAACCCTTGATACTTCTGCCAGTGTCAAGTGTAACATTGGTGTAATTTAACAACAGCCCCTCACACAACTTACACACAATGTGTGTGTGTATCTGCTTCACATTCATTCATACATTCATACACAATTTGTTTTTCACACTAAACACTTATTTTTAACATTGACACGTTTTCTGATTCAACTGCAATTAAAACTTAAGGGTTTTCAGTTATTTAGGTTTAAGACGCACACACAAAAATTATAAACTAGGTTATCTATATTATAAGGACGGGTCAGCAACCCTATTGGCACATTGGAAATGGACTGCAAAATAGGATAAGTGGGTAGAATGCTAACTCAGACTCAGAGATATTGCTTACCTAAGGTTGTGAAGAAGTTAGTTATTAGACTGTGGATAAGAAGTGTTCTGCTGTGGTACAGTGAGCACTCAGTTGGTGTGCAATGAATCTAAAATATATGAAAGTTTAATTTTTATCATTACATTATGGAAAATAATGAACTTTATCACAATATGCTAATTTTTTTAGAAGGACCTGTATATATATATTTGCAAAGCAAAAATGTGTATTGTTCAACTGGTTGAGGGTGATGAGATTAAGAAAGGAATTAGTAATAAGTAATGCAATACTTTTTAGAGAGAGTAATTAGTACAGAAATTAAATTACACTGTTGAAGATTAGCTAGTAATTAAATTTTTTTAAGTAACTTACCCAACACTGCTTACAGTTATTACAGGGACAATCCTACTGGAGTAACCTGGGGTTAATGCCTCACTGAAGAATGCAATAGTGATAGTTCAAGGGTCAATCCTTCCAGATGTAACACGTGAGTGAAAAAAATATTGTACAGTATGTTCTAAATAGTTCAATAATTTATCAAAAATTCATACCATGCAATATGAAATATAAATCTATTTCATACTGTGAAAAATGAGCAATGGCAAAACAACCACAATACATTAACATGAATTGTTTTGTGATACTTTTTGCATTGCTGACAATGGGTAAACATGTTTCTTGCCTGAAATTATTCAAAGTATTGAGTGTGTTTGAATTTCTGTATCTGTATCCATGCAATGCTTTTGCATTCTGGATGCACAGCTGCACTCCCCTGTGTGACGTGCTCTGAGATTATGGGAATCTGCTGACTTTCCATTTGATCATCCAACGTCATCACTCTGATTGAGGTTATATACATAAAACACTGCGCACTACAAAGTGATTACTCGTATGATCAAATTCACTGTTACTATCTGATTTCATCAAAGATACCAGCTGTGGTATCTTAAATCTGTTACGTGATGGAATTAATATCCGTGACTACAGATTACCACTTCCAGGCAGAATGCAAATCTACAGAAAATCGAATCAATAATTAATAATGTATACAGTTCAACATTTACACATACATCTTCAACTTTTGGTCTCTTCAGACTTCTCCTGTTAATTATTCACATCATACAAAACTACAGAAAAATCTATAAAGATAATAAATTCTTATAACAATCTCCTTTCTTTTAAAATAAACTTACAACACATTAAAATCAATTTAAAAGTCCAATCAGAATGAAAATGCTCCATCTAAACACCTCAATCTAAATAAAAATGCACAAACGACAGTTATGTTTCCGCACATAACTCGAATAGGAGAAAGCATAATATAAATTTCACATTTCACCTTTTTAAGGAAGATGGGTGAAATGAGTTGTGAGGTGAATGGGAGAAGCTGTTGTTGCCAAAAGTTGTGTTACCTCTCAGTTATCTGTTGAGCATTTACCCCTGTTGCTCTATACACATGTATGACATATACAAAATGACAAATACACTATGTAACTATATCTTACATCTACAATTTCCTTTGGTCCACATGCCCACAGAGTCTATTCCCGATGTGATTGTTCTGACTTTCAAATAGTTCTGTCTGCCAGCTGGGATCAATAGGGCTAATCCCTCCTGTAGACGCATCCTGTACTCACTAAAGCAGGTATTACTATCACAGTGTGATCATTTTTTTTTCCCTGGTAGGGTCTCTGATGCCGTAGGCTCTCCTAGAACAAGGATAAACAAGGTTTTTACTTGTGTGCTGTATTTGTGGGCCACAGGTGTTCGAAACAGCGATTTCTTAGATAGTGGGAAACATGTAGCATCCCTGAAATAAAATCAGAGTTCTAAGGAGTAATTAATTTGTTTTTACTGGGATGTCATACAGGACAGATTTCTGTAAAAAAGTGTTCTGATAAAAAAAAAATGCCTTTTGAACTTTAGTGAAACCTTTTGAATTTTTTTTTTATCGAATTATAATTGAGATAGCAATGCATATAAATTGTACATTAATTTAAATTCAAAGAATTTCTGAAATTCAATTTTTTTGAAAAGCAAGATGTACAAGACAAACTGTAAATATTACCTTAACAAAAAGGTTTGTTTGATCATTTAAACGCCTGGATGGATGGATGGATGGACGGATGGATGGGAGACAGGCTGTGAACTTCCTGTGGCTGTGTGTTGACCAATTCATTGCAAATTGCAACTCATGAATTGAAAACAAGCTAATTCTTCAATCCTAAATTTTGTACAACCCAGCTATACCAATTACATAAAGGACATGAACAGGATTTCATACAGCAAATGGATTGTGTTTTACTGCTTTTGCTCATTTTCTCTATAGCAATTCCCAAGAGTGCTAATAAGATACAACGTTTGCTACGGAGAATGAATTTAAACATTGACTTGAGTGTATGTTTAAAGCATACAGCAAATTACTGAGGAAAAATAGGATGCCACATTGCTGGGGAACAAATACTGTATTAACAGGACCTGTGAGTAATAAAACTCCTTGAATATTTAAGGAGCCAGACAATATGGATTAATTCACAAGACACTACTGACATATTATAGTTATCCTGTTTCCGAAAGAAGAATAAATGCTACTGTCCCACGTCTCCTCGGGGCGGGGTGGAGACGGCCTTGCTCCGGACTCATGATAATGTGCTCCTTTCTCTCTCTCTCTTTTTTTTGTTTGTTGTTTCTGCAGCATTATTTTTTGCTGACTGCCATTATCTACCATTGGTGAAAATCTATTCTCAATCGCAGTGCCCCCTCCAAGAGAACCTTCAGGGTAAATCTTCCACTTACCAGCGCTCTCAGTGGGAAAGCAATCACTCAGCGTCAACCCACCTTCGCAGATGCCGTGAGTCTCGTAGGATGCACCTAACTAAGGTCATACAAAGCCACTCATCTCTACATCTGTTTGCATGGAAACAGCAAAAAGAAAAAGAGGCTAAAAATGCTAACAAGCTCCTTGGAGGGTTTCAGCAGTGTGTACTGTGTAGCATAAAAAATGACAGGAGGTCAACCAAAATGTATATCTATAACAATAATGAAAGAAGGGGAACTGCAAATATACATTGATTGGTCCTCTAGCTGCCACCTTCTAGGCCAGATCTGAAGCAACCAAGGCCCCAGGGGTGTTCATGCACCACAAAAGCCGCGTGACCTCCGTTATCTTGATGGCCAGCCTGTAAAAAGCGGTGATTACCGGTGACCTCTAAGCTGTGAGAGCAAAGACAGTAAGACCATTCCCTCCAAAAGCACATCCGCGGCAACATGGCTGCCGCGGGCTCTCGAGCCTGCAAACTTCCACTTCCATCTGTTCTTCTCAACATTATCGAAAGAGAAACAGGGCGAGACAAGGTGGTCGGGGGGAAATCTCTCCTCAAGCCAAGCGTGCATCCTTGTGATGACAGACTGCTGGAGGCTGAGCATCATAGCAAACAATCCTGTTAGATTTATAACAAGAGGCCCAGAGCACTGGCTGAAGGCCATCTCATGCTGAGAGCTGGGAGATGTACACAAGATGGATGACCGAGACCGACCGGTAAATACTGCGTGAACAATGGGCCATTGTGGACGAGTCACTGAGGACACCCTTGCTTTTAGTTCGGCTCTCATATTTATATTGCCTTTTTAATGCGTTCGTGGCATACAAAATTTTTTCTTTGATCTTATCAAAAGTGCATTCATTTGTGATCCTCATAGAAGACAGAGATGAAAAATGTGAGCCATACATCTAGCCAACGTACAACTAGGTCTATGAAATCACATACATGAATTATAACGCTGCAGGACAAAGACCATTTAATCTCAATGTAGAGAAACATTTTATTTCGGAGCGTAACGTCCTACCAATCGGCAAAAGCCGGCAGCGTTTGTGTTGAATTCTCCTCCTCTCATCCTTGTTGCTCCAAATCAATTGGATATATCGGTTTCATAATACCCTTTCCCACCTCTGTGAAGGAGTCTGGGCCCTTAGTGAGGACGACTATGGCTGAACGAACATATGACTGATTGGCTACAGATAGGGTTCTGGTAGGTGCGCACACTTTGGGGCGAAGTCTACGAGTCCACATTCCCCTGAGTCAGTGCCACTTGTCATTCAGGTGATCAGACAGGGGAAAAGATAATGTCGTATCTGAAGTCAGCCTATAAATCAGCTCACAAACTCTTTTAGACTTCCTCTCAGCTCATCTGATAAACATTAGCATCTGCTGTCTGTGCATGGTGGTTTCTTGTAGCACTGACCCGATCAATTATCAGACGAAAGAATTACAAAAATGTTTTCAGGGTTTGTAATGGAAAAACATCTCTAAAAACCATTGAGGCATCAAATGGTCTTTCTCTAAGGATGTAAATGCAGACTAAGGGAGGCTCGGAGTGCTTGTAGATGTGAAATGTAGAGGACTATGACCTTCTCCATGAGCAGCAGAGGGACTAGAGACAGCAGCTGGTTGGTAAGAGGGTACAGCTGCCTGCATCCACCACAGAATCAGGGACCCACATAGTGCAATTACCTATTTCAATGACGATGGTGAAAAACATGTATATTAAAGCCATATAATGAAATCAAAGTATCAAACCATTTGATGTAGCGTGTAGATAGGCTATAAAATCCCCTCTCCAATCCACCAAGATAATATATGGAAACTAACCCATAAATATATTATTAACATATGACTGACCTCATTAACATAATACAACTATTGAGTTATCACCACCTTGGCTATGAGGTAACAATCAGGATTCAGAATTGCAGTAGCTATATATTATAAACACACTTTTCTGTTTAAAAGTTTGGGTGTAAACAAGATTTAATTATTTATTGTGAAAGAAATTAATACTTTTATTCAGCAAGGACACATTAAATTGCTCAAAAGTGACAGTGTAATGCTACAAAAGATTTCCATGTCAAATAAATGCTGTTCTTTTGAACTTTTTATTCAAAGAATCCTTAATAAAAACAAATGTATCACGATTTCCCCAAGAAATATTAAGCAGCACAGTGTTTTCAACACTGATAATAATTTTAAAAAAATCCTTAAGCACCAAATGTGACACTGAAGACTAAAGTAACTTTCTGAAGACTTTCAGCAACAGAAATGAATTATATTTTATGTTTTAAGATATAAAACAGCCATTTGAAATTGTAATAAAAATCAACTTCAGTTGAAATTCATGAATATCTTTCCAAATATCCAAAAATTAGAAATGCGCAACTGAACTTTAGTTATACTAAATAAAATATAGTACAACTAAATGATAACAAGAACCCCCTGCACCCTGGAGCAAAAAACCTTGAATAACATTGTAAGTGAGCTTATAAAATGTTACAAAAATTCTGGAATATTTAGGAAACCCCTTTAGGATTTGAAAGCTGTGGACAAAAACGTGTCTGTTTTCTCTGAGGTCGTTAATGCACATAATCAGTTCAGTGTCCAACATTGAACGGAAATTACATAAACTTAGATAGAGATGAATGCTGGAGTGAATGTAATTGGAAAACCATCCTATTGCTTTCCTTTACAGATCCATTGATATTTTTGCTCTTTATTCAGGCAACCTGCGGTTATCACTTTTCTCTTCTTTTGTATACTTTCTCTCAGCATCTAGAATTTGAGCACAATGACAGTGTGAGGTCTCGCGACCAAGAAAATAGCGTCTCATTTCTTGCTTCTTCCTAAAAAGTGCAGGACTGAGTGGTGTCCCACTTATTGTTACAGGACTGAGGGACCCAGGAATCTCAAATTGACAAACACTGCTCATCTTTTTCTCGCCTTTTCTCTCTTTTTTTCGATAATCTCTTTTTTTTTCATTGTCATCCTCTGTATATCCTTTTAAGTCTAACTCTCTCTTTTCCACTTGTTTATTTCTGTCCTTGCTCACTTTTTCCTCTCATTCTTTTATCCTCGCCGACTTTTTCCACAGGATAAAGACGAACGGGACTCAGCAGTATCTTGCAGCCATTCCTGTGACAGGAACAGGAGGCTGCTGAGATGGAGATAAATGGGGAAACTCAGGAGGGGTGAGTGTTGACATTTGAAGCTTTTGACATTAAGAAGGGATCAGCTTTTCTGACTCAACTTGTTTGGTACTTTCACTCATTAATGTGGCTGAGAATATGGAGTTTTAATGTGTGGAGTGTAAATGACTCAGAACTTCGAGCTCCATCATCACCTTCATATTATCAGATGTTTGAATGCTACTTAAACTAATAATGCACTAGAGACAGAACATTGAACTAGAGCATAATTATAAAATAAATAGATTAACATAATTCAGTAGAATGAGACCGAAATAAAAGTATTTCAGTTAGTAGGGAAAATTGTACTGTCAGAGCTTTCATTTAATGTGCACTGTAATTCCTTTCCTATTTGAAAGGTTTTACACAAAGAAATCAATGGTACCAAGGTGGCCTGCAATACCTGGAGAGAGCCATCTGTTTGCATTCCCAATCATCTTAATGCCAGTTGCTCTGCAGGCGCAGGAACCCTTAAAAAAACGGGATGTGATTTCAAACCTGCCATCTTTGCTTTTTGCCGCTCAGTTATTCTGAATTTGTTTCCAAACGTGTTCCACAGAACAAAGAAAAAGTCCAAATAAAAGAATGAAGTCAGTAGTAATACATCTACTATAATATCAAAAAAAAAAAAATTTCTACATCTGATAATATACACATTAACAACACAATGTATTCAAAAATTATGATGAAATATTAGCCAAAAATATAATATTTATAATAGAAATACTATAAATGTTTCTGCCAAAAATAAAAACCAGAGCTAATTTTGAATGGCCATGAATGGAGAAAGATGTTTTATGCAACATTAAGTATTACTGTGATAACATTAACAAAATATTGAAGGGGTTGATTTTGAAAAAAATGAGCAGCTGACTATACATAATCCTGTTTATAATGTGGCTATTTACAAAATAAATAAATGAATGAAATATTGCTTATTATTGATGAAGTATTAGTTACTTGTAAAGCAATGTACAGTATAAAATAGTTCTGCGACTGAATCAAGCATTCAGGCCAGATCTGTCTAATAATGTAGGTTAACTATTTAAAGTGCATTCGACTTTCCTATTACTATGTCAACGAACAAGAACAAGTCAACAACCTGCATCCAAGTTTGGCACTATCTTCTCTCAAAATAACAATGCTCTCTGTATCCGCGGCTGTCAACATCAGAGCGTAATCCTGCTTGACAAGAGCATAGACTCTACGTGACGCTTCATTCACATTCCAGTCCCATCATATCATGGTCCCTGCAAACACCTGAGAGGAATCTCTGTGCACGGGCCCCGGTTCAGAAGCGCCAGTCAGCAGCCAATGCACGCACTGATGAAGTCCGCTGATGTTTACGCATGGCTTAACCTGCATGCGGTGGTCAGGCCATTTTTTTAAAGGCATCATGCTGTATCATTCAGTGGACTCTGAGCAGGGCTGACAGGGACACAGAGGTTCTGTGAGCTGTGATTCAAACTCTCTCACCTCCTGTGTGTGATGTCAGCCCAGAAACACCCACAACACATCTAAATGTATTTTTCTTATGCACTGAGAATACATTTAATACACTAAGAATACATTTAATAATAACAAAATTAAATTATTAATAAAAATAAAAATAAAAAAATAATATTGTAATATATTATAAAAAAGTCAATGTCAGAATAACTAACAATAATGATAACAATTATTCCTCACAAACAATAATAATATTATTATTATATTAATTGTTAACAATACTATATTATATAATTCATAATGTCAAAATAAGAATAATAATGATAATTATTATGCCTCAATAGTAATAATAATATTATATAATTATATTACAATTGTAATTATTATTATAATGTACCTTTATCGTCATCATAAAAATTATCATCAACATTGAGGATTAAAAGACAAGCCTCAGTATTAATACGTATTATTATTATAATTTATATATTCTATAACAATTCATCATATAATAATAAGAATTAGTTACTATAATTATTTAAATAACTTATATTATAATTGTAATTATTATTTTTTTTAAAACATTCTTTAAAAACAAGTTTTAATATCTTATCAATGTTTTGTTCTCAAGTATATTTATTTAGATTTTTTTGTTTTTTTACTGGAAAACAAGGAAAAAATCTTGCTTAATACACATATGTATTCTTATCCCTCATTCCCTCTCCACCCTGGGAACATGTGGAAGATGTATTTTAATATGAATGTCTATTAAGTCTCAATTATCCTTATTATTATAAAGGTTTTTTACTGTTTTCTTATAAAAGTTTGATTCTAAAGTAAATGTATCTTGTTCAGACATTTTTTACTAGAAAACACAGATTAAGACAAAGACTTTTCTCTATGTTCTTATCCCTCACTCCCTCCCTCTCCACATGGGAAGAGGAGGATGGAGTCCTCATTACCACCATCAACAATCACGGAGAACCTCTTGAAGAATTATTAGATCATGTCTGAATGTGATCTGGAATGAGAATGCTTCACATAAAAACCCCTCTTATTCTGATCTCCTTTAGAGCCAAATGAAAGCAAGGTTATTCTAATATGGCAGAAGTGCCTTTGCATGCATTCACTCATACACACACTAAACGCCCAGATCTTGCACGCATTAGGTAAAACCACAGCACCAGCATGGTATTGATCCTTCACACAGGCTGTTGCTCTTAAGGGAATTGATAAGAATCATTCTGAAAGAGAAATAAACCTTGATGATTGTAATCGGGAGATATCATCATTGATTTTTCCGGCCCTTATTCCATTGTGTGCCAAATAAAGAAGCATTTCATTGCAAGGTGGCTCTCCTCTTTCCCTATCAGAGTTAATTCACATCCTCTCATTAAATAGTCCATACTGCTGTGGCCTTTTCACTGGAGGCGTTATTGATATGCACCCTGCCCTGAGAACCTATACACCCAGATCATCCAATAACAGGTTACTTTTCTGCAGTGCTGCATTTCCAGAATTTAATTAAAACTATAAATGAATAAGTCTAATAGGACCTGCATAAATCCTGTTGCTCAGCCAAGGTCTCATTTAATTCCTTCCTGATCTCTTTAATACACGATTACACAGTGACTAAGAGGACCTGCATCCTGACGTGTTTTGAATTAGGCTGCATTTTACAGTGACAGAGTCATCTTTTACCTGCTACTGCATCTACAACTGATCACATTTAAAATAGCATTTTCGTACTGGATGCTCTATAATAATGCCCAAAAATAGCATGCATCATGCACTTTTCAAGATTTCATATTTGCATCTATCACATCTTTAGGCACAAACAATAAATTGTCCAATTAAATTCCAAAAGCCTGGACATGTCAATGATATCTTATTGCTTTTTTTAAACAATCTCATATAAAATGGAGAAAAAATAAAGTCTCCAAAAATTAGTCAATGATAATCAAATACTTATTAAAATTACATTGTTGCAATTGGTCAAATTAGCATGGGCTAATTTAAATGACAAATTTTGTAGCTCATCTAGCACATCTTAACAATAAATTGTAACTTTGCATCAAATGACTGGCTCGCAGTTATCACTGAACTTTTGTTTGCAAGTTGGATTTAAAAAACATCAGAAAGAAACATGCATGAACTTAAGGTTCAAACCCAAATAAAGGCACTACAACAAGAAGGCTTGTTGTACTTCTGCTTAAAAAAAGCAGTAAATGAACACGCTGCCATCTAGTGCTCAACTTCCCATGTCATCTTTCAACATTGGTTTGAACTGTAAAACGCATGAAGTGTGGCTGCTTTTGGTTGGATCCAAAACAAAAACAAGGTGGCGATTCTAAAAAAAAAAAAAAGTTGTTAAAAACGAAGTTTTGTTGTTGTTTTTTTTTGCTAAAATTAGAAAATTTGGGTAGGTAACATTCATTTTTAAAATAATTAACTTTAAAATGACTCTTACGTGTAAACAATTACTTTGAGTGTTTTACAAGAAAACAAATTTTCTCCCTTCAGAATTTCATGTTTAATTCAATGTGTGCGGTTTCTTGTGAAATCAACTTGCGATTTCTAAGGTAAAATTGTTCATACAGTAACATTTCAGTGTAAACGAGAGAAACTGTACAATTTGCAGTTCTTTTTTCCTCAGGAAGCATTGACACTGAGAAATTAAATCTAATTTTGCATCGTGATCGGCCCCTGATGTCTTGTGAGGTCAATAAAACCCTGAATGCTTCAGCAGTTTACCAACCACTAGACTTTACTTCATTTATGCATGAGCCACAAAAATAAGCCTGTTTCAAGGTTAGTTAAATCATGCCTCCGGTGTAAAAACAGCAGTAATCAGGATGGATTAATATCTCAAGCAGGCCCGGGGGTAGCGTGCATCTCTGAGCGCATCACCTGAGCTGTGCACTGACAGCAAGGGTCAGCCTCACCTCCAGAGACCCGCTCTGTGTCACCTTCAGCAAGCACTCAGCCATGTGTCTGACCTGGGCATCCAGCTGGCTACCCTGCCTGATCAGAGCGAGGTTATACACCTCAAACAAGTCTCAGGGTCATCTGAAAGGTCACTGAAAGAGTCCAGTGCAGAAAAAAAATGCTTCATCTACAAGTCTTAACCTTTGAGTCTCCAATCAAATCTCAAGAAATAATGGAAAATCTGGGTCAAGTTACAATCTTGCTATAGAAGCCACAAATTACATATTGGATTTCATTACACATGACAGATTTGAGGGAAAAAAATGAATCTTGTACAAATGAGGCAAGTACACACAAAATCAGTAATTCAATAAATATGCTGAGCTGTGAATGGGTTTAAGGAATGAAGGCAACGCATGTCAATTTGTTCTCATTAGCACATCCCACTCCATATGAAATTAATTTGATTTCATTTTTATGTTGAAGTAAATGCTGCAACTTCATTGGTTTTAGTCATCTGGAGAATGATATGACCATAGCAAGCATATCATTCTATAGTGCCAATCTTACCAGCCTTCTACATGTGCACAACTCACAAATGGCTACCATTATCCTTATAAAGGCATTCACACTGTCATCTTCAGGTCGCCGTCACATTGCAACAGGGTTTTTGTCCATAATTCTATTTAACAGCTACACATTTTTCAGCGGCATTCAGAGTTGAACAGAGAATGTTTATATATTTTTTTTTTTTATGTAATGTAAATATATGCAAAAGTTCAATAAGCTATCAACTGAATTACAAATCTCAAATTGTTTGAAATTACCTTGAAATAGTTATATAGATCTTACACACATTCTAACCAGCCACTTTATTAAACCTTTTTAACTGCTCTTTAACGCAAATAGCTAATCAGCCAATCACATGACAGCAACTCTTTTGGCATGTAGACATGGTGAAGATGATCTCCTGAAGTTTAAAAGATCTGCCAGAGGTCAGAGGAGAATGGCTAGACTGACTTGAATTGATAGAAAAACAACAGTAACTCAACCACTTATTAAAACCAAGATTTACAGCGCTGAATGCAGTTGAAACCTTGACGCACATGGGATACAAGGGTGTGTGTGTGTGTGTGTGTGTGTATATACACACACACACAAAGATCAAGATCATTTGAATTGTAATTCAGTTCATTGCTCTTCCTGTAAAACTGATCTATAGGGCAATTCAGATAGAATTCTCAATTTTCTACATTTTGTAAACAAGATAACTGCAAAAAAATAATAATAATAAACTTCTCTTCACACTTTAAATGCTTCATTCCAAACCCACTGCACGTCTTCTAATATGCCTACTTGTTAAGTCTTAGGTAGGCCTACTCAAAATCGTGGCACGTTTGCATTTTAAAATGCATTTTGCTTTGGTTGTGCTTCGGCTCTGCGTGACTGTGCGGAAGAATATTACCCTTTACAATAGAAAATGCTTTACGATTAGAGAGCTCAGTTAGAGAGCTACAAATGGCAAATTATCTGTTCAATAAAATACATTACTCACATGTTAAGTAAAATAACACCATCTCCCCTCGCTTTTACAACTTTTCATATATCTGTTCTCCGAAAAGCCAAGCCAGTGTTAATTTTAAAACGGTGATTCCTCCAAGTTCCTCGAGGTTTATCGTGCTCCATCACGTCAACCTTTCTCGCTCGCACTTCCACACCATACACGCATCAATGAGAACGGAGCAACTTTTCTCTGACGAGACGCACGGACCATAGTGAAAAAAACCCACGCTTTGGACAAAGGAATTATGATGCATTTAATCATCTAAAATTTTGTTTATTGTTAATTTTGAACAAGAAAAAAAAAGTTACCTAGTGTAGGTTTAAAAAAATAACAGAAAACAAACTGAAGTTTCTAGTCAGACAATGTTTATTAAAGGGAAAAGGCATTTTCAAAATCAGACATTTCTTAAAAAAAAAAAAAATTCTGTCCCATTAAAATGATTGATAACGTTAGTGAAAACCCACAATAACCTAAAAACAGATGTCCCAATGAAAATGTGGTTAAATCGTAGAATAAGGTCTTGATATCAAAATGCTGAATGTAATCAATGATATTCTTATGAGATCAATAAAGCAGACCATAACCACAAACTGTCAAGTAAAAATTTCAGATTTTGAACAATAGGGTCCCGTGAGAGAGTGTCATGATATGCTCCTTAAATTACCAGCCAGAACCCTCTTTTGGCATGTTTAAGACCTGAAACGCTTAATGCACACAATCAAGTTGTTAAATCTGTATGATTTTGAGGACAGACTTCAGGGACCAACTCCAAACCCAGCAGCTGAAAGCAGTCCAAGTGAAACACTCAAGAGTCCATCTTCAGCAAAAGGGCACGCAATGTCAAACAGTCCGCAAACATAGAGATAAAGTGCTTTTGTATTCACTCAATGATTGTGCCCAGAAAAACCCAATGTCAGTTTTTTAGAGCAATGTCAACACATCAGAGGCTGTTGATGGTCTCAGAGCTTTTTCATCAGGACCCTGTGAGTGAAAGATTACCATCCAAACATATACTCCATTGCTTTCGATACAAAACTGTCATCCTTTTTTGGTGTCTGTTGATCTGACACAACCTATAAATCAGAACAAAACAAAAAGGAGGTACTTCACAAATTATGCTTTTAAAATGTTGTTCCTTACAGCACATTTAAGTTTCATCCAGTAACTAGCTATTTAAATAACATTTTTAAATGTAAATTATAATACGCCGAATAGTATTATGATCATCTTACCCACTCCTGTCATTCAAAATCATAAGAAAAATATTGCTATTGCTAAGATATCAAACTGCAAGAACAAAGGCATAAAATAAAAAACATTAAATTCACAAATATATTAGCTCATTCACCCGGGTGTGTGAAAACTACAAAAAAGAAAGATGAACATTATTCCCAAATTACACCAGGTACTGCTGCCGACAGGATGTTATTCAGACTTTAATGTAATTTTTATTGGCTACACTTTACAATAAGGTTCAATTTGTTAGCATTAGACTAGTTACATTAGTTAACATGAACTAACAATAACACTTGAAGCATTTACTAATCTTAGGCTGTTCACACTGTCAATACAAATTCGATTATTTGTGTATCCAAAAGGGATCTGATATAAAATATTGACTGTGCACACTAGGGCTTTTCACACTTGAAGTAGTTGATCCTGGGTCATTCTAAACCTCAGGTAAACGGAATCCTGGGTTATCTTGCTTCACGTTTCACACTGCTAACTTACTCATGATTAACAAATCCCGGGTATTCATAAGCAGACGTTTCACATTGTACATTCCTAAACCCTGGGTTAATGTTCTTATGTGCATATTTGTGGAGTCACAGTGTCATTGATTGGATGAACGCAGCACGCAACCTGTTAACATAAAAGCTCTAGCATTGTGCATGCAACGGTACTATCGAGTTTAAGGATATTTCGGACTATAAAGGTAAGAATGAAACTGTCTCTTCTTCACTCAAGTTGTTGCATTTTCTGTCAGCATTTGACATTTTTCCTCTCAAATGCTGAATTTACAGTTTATATAATGTGAACTGATTCCATGACTGTAGGCCTCCAAAGCATGATGATGTGTTGGTAAGGATATGCCCAAAACAACTTCAACATGTTTGCAATACAACTGTTGTCTTATTTACAACATCACAATGTGTAGCCGCCGCACTGGGCACCTACTGATCCAGCGGCAGAAATTCAACATCCCAATTATATTGTCATTTTCTACTCGACCGGCACTTTGCATCATCACAGTCTTGTTTCTGCAGTGACTTTCAGCATGTTTCCTATAACAACGGCTGACATGTTTACGTTTTATATGGTGTGAGAAAATGACAAATCATGTGAAATCCGATCAGAGCAGTCAGACTGAATAATTTCCAGAAATGCGATTTGAACAGGATTTCAAAATCACATGAATGTAGCTCAAAACAGATTTGTAAAAAAAATGTACAAATCGTGGTCGTTACATGCTTGTTTTAATTTAATTTTTATGCATCAAGAGTAAATCAAATTGCACAGAAAACTTTAACTACAGCAGTAGATTGCACCAACTGCTGTAAATCATCCTGCGCCAATCACAACTTTCAGGCATCAATTCAACTGAAATATCAGCATTTAATTCTTCCTCTAATTTAAAAAAAACATGTTACGGTAAATATAGGATTTAGGCTTACTAGATGATCTGTGTGTATATGTATATATATATATACACACACACACACATGTATACACACACAGGGCATAACATTTGGCACAAGGTTGCAGGTGTTTACAATATTTATAACTCCTGCAAGTGGCACGTTCATAATGTGGGGAATTCCCACTCCCATTTATTTACTTGAACATATATAGAGATGCGCAATCTGCACTGCCACACCTCTCCCTCGCGCGTGTCCTGCAGCAGTGGGCAGCTCATTATATCTTGAGTTTAGTATGTCAAAAAGTTTGTTGGGGACATTCTAAAATGCTTAATGTGGAAAAAAGCTTACCATGGATAAATGAACTGAAACTGGAGGATCAAATTCAGTATGCACCTATTGAATGACGTTATACTGCATCTCTGTCAGCATGATTAAATAAAACAACAGATTTTTTAATCCATTTCATACAATCAGCAATTATTTTTTAATTCTTTGTACTGTTCTGAACATTGATATTTTATGTGCAACAATACCTCACTCAGTTTTAAGGCCTTACTAATGATTTTAAATCCATTTTTTTATTCATGATTTAAAATGGTGATGAGTGTGCTGAAAGTTACTTTCATCTTTTCATTTGTAATAGCATTTTCCTGCTGTTTTGGAAGTACATTTGGAATACATTTCATCAGTGATAAGTGATTTATTTTTTAAAAGACAATATTAAAACTGTTGATGGATCTAGATATTCTTCATTATTTCTGAAAAACAGCAAAAGAGAATGTGAATTACAGTATTTTCTACATTTAAAAATAGCAGTGTAAAGTGTTTATTATAAGGGGGTAGAATCCACAGCTCAGTACGCACTACTCATGAGTACTTTTACTCTACTCACTCTACATTTTTTGGAAAGTAATGGTACTTCTACTTTTTCAATACTCTTCCCACCCCTGCTGTTAATATTATTTAATGGACCTGAGCTAACAAACTAACAATGAACAGTTAACTAACTTAAGACGAATAAATACTGTTACAAATAGGGATGTGCCCATGCCGAATACCAGTGGTGGGGGAAAAAATCGATTCTGTTCGGTATCGCGATATTTTGCGCACGCAATTATATCGATACAGTAGCGTAAAGTATTGCGATATTTAATTATAAAATTATCTGTTTTACTTTCCGGTTTTCTCAGAGTTTAATCTGATCATTTACATTTGCGTATTACATCCACAAGGTGACGCTTGTTGCGGTGCTTTGTTGTCTACATTCAACAGCAAATTCAAATGAAAATGGCTTCACTATTGGTTGTACACGACGCTCCGTCTTCTTTCAAATCGAAAGTGTGGGTAAATTTCGGTTTTATGATTATTCTCAGGTTTATGTTACTCTATGTCTGCTTTATGTTACTCTATTGTATTTAAATAATTTTAAGTTATGTGCTGGGAGCTCAGTGAGCTTTGTTTGTTTCATAATTCATATTAAATATTACCTGCTCGGTCCTGTCTGTCAGCGCGTTGTCAGTGTCCTCTATTTTTCACTGCTTGAGTACATGGGTTGAAATCCCCCCCTAAACCCTCATTCACTAAGTTAGGCCTATTCCCTAAGTTAGTCCACTAATACTGTTCACTTGAAGGAGTGAATGAAAACAAGTGAGCGAATTCGGACAGGCGTTGAGCGTAACGTTACATAAGCTGTAGCCTACATTCGTTAATGCAGTGCAATGTGGGCCAGAGACGAGATCTGACACGCGTCCCATTTTCTCACAAATCTCTATGTTCATTTAAGACTTTATTTAAATAATTTAAGATTGCTCTTATGAGGACACTCGACAAAACGGACATTTTGGCATAATTTGTGTGTGTTATGGTTTGTTCAAGCCCGAAAGAGAACGCGATACTGACGCGCGTCTTTTCTGTGGGTCGTGTGTGTGTGTGTGTAATACAGGCAGGATTTAACGGATCCTGCGTAATTGCGTTAAACATGTTTAACGCTGTAAACTTTTTTTTGTTTTTGTTGCGGTGCCGCGGTGGGCAAGTGATGAAACCAGTGTTGCGACTGAACACCGTGTAACACCGGTAACACCGACTATTGTAGCAAGCCTAGAGCTCACCATTCATGTGAGAGGTCTCCTATTCAGAGAATAATTATGTCCTGTCCTGTAATAAGGTCCCGTGTCCTGAATGTTCAAGAACAAGTTTTCAAGTTTTTGCACTAGCACTTTTGCACTGTGTAGAAGATAATGTTTACAGAATTAAATGTGACATTTAAAGTGAGTTGATCGGTCTTATTTTCCTAATTTTTTGTAATGCCTTTGAATTATATGGGGGACATGAATCGCAATATCGCAGAATTGAATCGCAATACTTGCTGTAACGCAATATATTGAGAATCGCAATAATATTGAATCGTGGCCCAAATATCGCAATACTATCGAATCGTCACATTTTTGACAATTCCCACCCCTACCGAATACCATATTTGGAAAGGTGCGGATAACGGCTTGAAAACGACTAACAAATTCTACCGAATAATAGAAAAAATATTCGGCAGACACAGTAACTCCTCATGTTTGCTGGATAACAGGTGAACCAAGGCATAGCACAATTTTATAGGCTACATAAACCTCTAAAATCACTACGCAATGAGTGTGTGAAGTGAATGTGTGTAAACTCTATGAATGAAACTAGTGTAAATTAAATAGCCAAGATACCATCTCTGTGCATCTTTCAGAAATCAGAACTTGGCAAGAGAGTAATATCAACTAAAATCTTACATCATACACGTTCTACTATTTTACATGCCTATTTCAATTATTTAAACCTTGTATGATATGATACACGAATGAATGAAATGAGCAAATAGCAAATCAAATAGATTTGTTGCAGTCTCTGCGCATCTTTTAGAAACCAGCTCTCTTTCAAGGGTAATATCAACTAAGACACTGAATCATAGACATATTCTACTACTTGATGTCTTTTGAAATGTTTTAAACCTTTTACAATATGATAGGTTACGTGATATTACTCTGTCTCACCCTCTCTCTGAGACACCAAGCATTGATTTGTTACGATTTGCATTTGTATGCGCAGTAATTTTAGCCACTGAATATTTTCTTTCAACTTCCATATTCTCTAATCAGCTATTTTACATGGAGTCTGACTCTTATTTAAGGTTGTGGATGATTGTCTTGAAATAACTCAAATTCCTCTGGAAAATAAAATTATTTTTTTTCCCTTTTTTTTAATAAAGTTATTTATTTTATCATTACGTATTAATTAGAATATATTTAAATATTTATCAGGATTAGAAAAGAAACTCGGGTCGCCCGAAGCACAACCTAACTACATCTCGAAGCACTGAGATTATTACAGATACAAATATTGTCTCCGCTGCACACCCCTAGTAATAAATGTACTGCTCATTTGTAGTTGATGTTAGTTAATGCATTAACTAATGAGACTTTACTGTAAAGTACATTTACATTTAAGAATTTGACAGACGCTTTTATCCAAAGCGACTTGCATTGCATTTCAAGGTACACATTTACATTCTTATCAGTTCTTGCTTTCCCTTGGAATCGAACCCATGATGATGATTTTTTATTAATGTGTATGCCCTAATTAATTTACAAACCTTAATTTTAGTAAAAACGTTTGAGTTACTCTGAGTAGTTTTATAATATGCTCCTTTGCTCCCAAATGCGATAAACTGTTCCTCTTTCCACAAAACATTTCCCCTAACATCATTAAATGCTATTATTTTCTTAAAAGCTGCTTTTTGATAGATTTGTATTAATGAATTTGTTCAACCATACCTGGTAGTCACTGCTGGATGCTTTGTAAGCTGCACTGAGGGGTCTCATGACAGATCGGGGAGTTGATACAGGGTGACTGGGGGTCCCATGAGCCTTCACTGGGGGAGTGAACACAGAACTGGAAGTACTGCCCTTGTCTGAGGTTTCCATTACACTCTGCCAAAAAAAAAAATAAATAAATAAATACAACGTAACGTTACTGTTAGAATTATTACATGCAGGGACACTTCCATCCACTGCTAATTTTCACATGGAAAATATTTCTTGTGTGCTTCTACCTTATCAATACATGGTTTGACACCAATCATAATGGCTTCTCCAAATATCTTTCCATCTTTACTGAGAGCTTTCCGTGCCTGCAGTTTAGACTGATATTGAACATGCATCCAGTTTCCAGTATTAGACATCTGTAAATTAAAAGAAACATACATTTTTAAAGATTACAATCATATTTAAACCAAACTGCAATGATGAAACCTGGCCTGTACTTACTACATGTTTTAATATGTTCCCATACTGTGCAAACTGTAAAAGGATGTATGAAGCAGATGCTGGAGGGAACCTGTGTACAAACAAATAAGAATTGTATGTCATATGTACACAACAATGATGCCATAAGCCCTGACATCATATTTGTGCTAGGATGAAATACTTAATAGTACTATGGGGGTACAATAAAAAAATAATATTTTTAAACCCACACACCCAAAAACTGTGACCCAGGTGTCATCTAGCTGGTCGTCAGAGGACAGAGCATCTCCTTGTGTGAAGAAAGGATCTACTTGAGCTGGGGAAAGTGTTGTTTTCATCTGCTGCCCCGCAGGGCTAAACAAACTAGAGACTATAGAACAAGACACTAAGAATCTATTTTTTTGCAGGGAACTTCATTTAGTAAGAAATCAAATTTCATATGATATTTACCTGTTCCCGGTGTCCCTGGTAGACCAGGTAATGGTGTGTACACTCCAGCAAATGGCTGTGAAAAGCAAAATAATAAGCGAAGGAAAAACTCTGCTTAATAAAATAATAAAATGTGCGAAATTATGGAATTCTATACCAGAACACTTGAAATGTATTCCAACATTACCCACCTTCAAAAACAAATTATTTAATTCAGGAACAATATTGCTCTCTTATTTCGTTTTTGAATTGTGCTCTCTCTGTACACTGTTTTTTTTTTTTTTTTGCTCTTTTCATTTCATTTCATTTTATCTCTATCTCATTTATAATAATGTTAGTCTGTATTTTTATTTTTAACTAAAAGCCCTACTAGGGACAAGTGTTGTGAATTAGCTTTAGCTAAAAACACTATAATACATAAATGTACATCAGATGACTGTTTAAGTTTATCTATGTTTTTTGTATCTGTCCCTATCTAAATAAACTTAAATAATAATAAAAACATTGGGTCTTATTCACTAACCATGCATATTTGTGTGTGAAATCAGTGTACAAACTTTATGTTCTTTTAAGTTTATGGGGGAAAAAAACAAACTACACACATGAAAATGACATACTCTGTAGAAAAGGTCATCTTAACACTAATACGGTTATAAGGCCATCCAAAGATATTTAATCTTAAAGACCCCCTGTGGTGAAAACCAAGTTTTTAATGTTGATTAAATGTCTATATGGTGTTTTTAATAGCCTATGCTTTAAGACATGAATTTGCACATGGATTAAGTCAACAGCATTGTTGAGTATGTATTTTCTCCTTAAAACTGCAGTGAACCAAACACACGGTTTGAAATCGCCAGTTTCTTATGTCACTTGTAACCAATCACAAGCGGGCAGGATTTAGCCTATCATTACTATGTGGGGAGTCTCAAGAGAAGCCAGTTTATCCCAGTAGGCTATATTTTTCTGTTGATATGTAAAATCAGGTACATTTAACAATATAGCGGGTGAATTATGTATGTATATTACAATGTTATGATGAACTATATGTCTTTCTCCACTGACGTTCTAAGTTATTCAAAGTGTTCCTGTGAATGGGTGAAGGCGGGGCTAATTTGCAAATTAATTAACATTAGAACGATGTTAAGAACAAGTTCATGTGCAATGCATATGCACGTGTTGTGAATTAGGAGTGAAATTATCATGAGAAGTTCCCCTGTTCGTATAAATATGAATAATCCATGCAATTATTAGTGAATCCAACCCAGTATCTTTTTTAACTACCAAACATTTTCAAATTGTCATGATATATCTGATTAGGGCTGATAATTTATTTTCAATATTGTTCATTCAATAATTAAATTCCTATAGCTAATACAATATCAGTATTTACTACTGACTTTGAAAGTATTTTTTTTTTGTGTGTGTGTATATTTACTCAATTAAAGGGGTGGTATAATGCCCTTTTCACAAGATGTAAAATAAATCTCTGATGTCCCCAGACTGTTTATGTGAAGTTTTAACTTAAAATACCACACAGATATTTTTAAATAGCATGTTAAAGTTGTCACTTTTTGAGGGTGAGGGTCACCGTTTTTGTGTCTGTCCTTTAAATCCAAATGAGCTGCTGCTCCTGGCAGAAAGCAATTTCTTTAAAAGAAAATATTGAACGTAGTAACTTCGCAGATGTTGTTTATGCTCAAACAGCAACATTACACGCAGATTTTGTTTATGCTCAAACAGCAACATTACACACTAACTAAAGTTAGAAAAGTGAAATCATAATCAACCACCCCTTTAAAAATATATATGTAGTTATACATTTGAATGTCTCTCCATGTTCTTCTGTAAGGACATGTGCTGCAGACTTAAATTAAAATCTAAGTTTGTATGCACTTCTCACCTGTTTGCGAGCAGCAAGAGGTGACATTGCCACACCAGAGCCGTTGAGGTCATCGTAGATGCTTCTGACTGGAGGGGCTCCACTCTTGTCTTTAGGTGTCGGGACCACTGGCTGTGGAGGAGACCCACCTGATTGAAGAGAGGATCAAATCTCTTACCAAGTAACTTCTATGCCCCATATAAAAGGGGAGTAGGAATTCCTTATGGTATTAGCAAAACACGACGAAGAATAATAGGTGTTTACCAGCCAGAAGAGGAGACCTTGTTTCTGCCCCACCTCCTGTCAACCCAAAAGACCTGGGTTGAGGTGTGACAGGAGCAGGCAGGTCTCCCATCAGAAACCCGGGTAAAAACTGAGCACCAGGCTTGGGGGAGGTTGGGGAGCCAAGTGTCATTGGTTCAATACCTGTTATGAGACATCAGAAAGTGTGTTTTAAAAACTTCCTGCAAACTACCAAGTTATCTAGAACCCATATTTGCATGTAATTGCAAAATGCGAAAAATCGGGCACATAAACAAATAAACGCAAATCATTCAAGAGGCACTTTCAAAGGTTTGTAACTTAACAATAAATATGAAATACCCGCATATACAGATATTACATTAACTTAGTTGTTATAATGCTGATAAAGCACATGACTTTAGCTACTGGTCATGTTAGCACAGCCACAATTATGCACGTTTCTACAAACGTATCAAATACATCAACATACAAACACAGGACTCGAGTAAAGCTCGAAAACCTACTCTGGATGTCCATACCGGGTCACTAAAACGGCCGCCTCGGACAAAAGATTACCCCTGCTTTACCAGATAAAAAAAGAGTCCAAATATTTTTGAACCACACGGAACGGAAGTTGCGCGTTTTCAAATCAAACGACACCAACTTCCGCTTTCACGAGACTAGCGCGCGCCCCTGCAGGCAAAGACGTGAAACAGATTTTTTTAGTTTCGCAATTTTAAAAATAAAATGAAGACCTGTTTTAAATGTAACTCTCTTTAGTTACTGTATTAATTTTTATTAATATTTTCTCTTAATTGTATGCGTGCATATGTTATGTTGTAAACACAGATAAAAAGATGAACCTGTGAAATATTGTATTACTGAATTTAAAAATGTTCAGGTAAAATGTTCTTACTCTAACTCATCTGTAGATGACACTGTTGTTCCACAGAGGGTAGTTATGCATGCATTTCATTGAATACAATATAGTTGATGTTGATATAGCCTAATTTCTTGGGTGACAGGTAATAAACTGAATAAATGGTAATGAATTAATTCCTGACATAGGCTAAGACCCTTTAAGGATGATACAGAGTTGTTTTGTATGATGGTTTGGTAAAAAAAAAAAAAAGATACTTTTTTCAGTCTCTCTGATCTCTCTGATCAGTTACCGTATTCAGTTACTAGTTGTATTGCAAAATCAGTTATTAATATGGTTTATATGATTTTAAAAAATGTTTTACTCAAGCTTCAATGATCTGGAGAACTGCTACAGTATATTCCGATCAGTGCACGTCATTGGACTATATCCTTTCCAAAGAAGTGTGTACAGTAAACAATAAAATGGATTTGAAACCAGTGCTAAGTATTCATTAGTGCTCAGTGATTTATATCAACAGTAACAATGTCTCTCCAGAACAAAGAGACAGAGAGAGTAGGAGTTTCCTGTAAAATGACTGAGCTCATATCCTGGAGCAACACTGAATATATGATGCTGCCAGTCATTTGCATCCAAATAAAGAGAGAAACGCCAGCTCTGTCTAAACCCATTAAGCAAATTGCCATACTTGATAAATGCATTTGTCTGTTTATTTTGATTTATTTAAACAAATCGACACCCAGAGCGCTCCTTTCCTTTATAAATCCCAAGATGTTGAGTGATGTTTCAGAACAGCATTATATTTGTAGAGTTAAACACATGCAGATTCTAAAACTCAACTCATGTATTAAAGCATTTGTTGCTCACAGTGCTGTAGAACTTATTCAGTTATTTCACATCTGTTCAGGGCACATTATGATTTTCATTCATTTTGACAAGGTAATCATCTTCAATAGTTTTGAACTACGTGCCAGACTGAATTCTTCCCCGGGAAAGAATCTATTATCAAGGAGAAAGATAAAGTTGAGGTGTTGATGAAACTGTCTGATAATAAGAATGCAAACAGCTTGCTCTGTGACTTGCAGTCAGTGGCAGCCTTGCCTTTATTACTCTTCTATATTTCATGGACTGTCACACCATAATGAGCACTTTTTGACTTTTTGACCTCAGTAAATTGTGAATCTGGTTGCTTATTGTCTACCTTCTCAAAGTTTAAAAAGAGCAAAGAGGTTCATTGCAATAGGCTAGTTAAAATGTCTCTAATAAAATAAAGGTCATACTTGTGAAATATGATGCGCACAAGCAACAAGGCGTTGCTCATTTAGTCATTCGCATGCATTTAGTGAGTTGAGGTAGGGGGGAGCTGTTCCAGTGGTAGTCCAGAAAGCCAGCGTTTAAACTTTAAATTTGATTCTGGCTACAACTGGGAGCCAGTGGAGTGAGATAAGCTGGTGTGTGACATGGGTTCTCTTAGCCTGATTGAAGACTATACGAGAATCCACATTCTGGATCATCTGCAAAGGCTTAGTCTTACTGGTGGGAAGGGAATCGCAATAGTCCAGTTTTGAAACTTACAAGCGCTTGCCTTGGACGAGTATCATGTGACACATATTCTGACAGGAAAGGTCTGATTGAGTATTTAGATAACCAAAAATATCAACAAATCTTGTGTAGATGATATTCCTCTGTATTGTTAAAAACAAGACGAACAGCATTCTCAGTATAAAGTTTTTACTTACTTTTTACATCTCATTAAATTATATAAGTGGTCACTTCCAGTGCTTTGTTCATCTGAGAGTTTTGCAATAAAGCTTATTGACAACAACATCTTACTCAGTACTTGCTGAGTCATGAGTCCAGTGATTGCATGAAATGCCCAATTTTACTTCTGACAATGAAACTGACAACAAAACAGATGTCTAGGTCAGCTTGCTGATCCTCATAAAGTCAGCAGAGTGAACAGCACCCAAATGTGCTGCAAAGGAATCTTTGCTGATGGGGAGATATTTGAGACTCCTGCAAGAGGAAACCTGCAATGATTTTCCACAACGGTTTCCATGTGCAAACAACTGAAAAAGTCAATGTGCTTTGAGGGATGAATTAATAGCTAATGCTATGTGCACTTTATAAGAACCCTGTACTCTTCCATGCATATCCTCTTTTGTTTTGAATGCATATGACAGTGAAAACGTGTTTTCATGAACTATCTCTTTAAAGTGTCAAAGGCCCTATAGGTCTTACAATGAACACAGTAAGCAACATCAAATTCTTCTCCTTTTGCTTTCTTGGTAGAGATATACAGAGATAATGCCAAACCAAAGTATATTTTCCTCAAGAAAGACAATTGCTCACAGTTTAGCGCTGCACAACATTTTATTATGCTGGACCCAGCTGCTGTGATAGGCACTTTGTAATTATGTGGTTGTAGGAGGCTCGTGATGAAGGGACACCAGGGTCGTCCTTCTGCGTGAAGCATTTAAACATGTATTATTCAGCAGCCTGGCACAGAACATTTCCAGGATCCTGACAGAGCTGAGCTACACAGCTTTACCTTTCACAAACCCCTCATTTACTGCAGGAAAACTGCATTTAACATTGAGTGGGGACAAATATTGAATGCTGCTCAAGACATAGGTTAAATATACAGACGTTGTTCTACATTCTGCATGGTCAATAATAGCTTGCATTTGGTGCAGTAATATGACTGTTTGCATTTCATATGTGGAGTCTGAGACTGTGCATTGGACTGTGGTGGAGATATAAAAAGTAACTTCGGTTATTTCCACTTTAAGCTTTTTCAATTCATTGAAATTAAGTATTTAAGAGGGAGCTTCAAGAGGGAGCTGGGATTTTAGCTGCAAGGTTATTGGAGAAAGTAAAAACTTTCTGAGTGTTTGGCATGGTAATGGCACCCGCGGCGCTACCATTGGGACCGGGTGGGCCTGGGCCCATCCATTTTAGATCCGGGCCCGCCCATTTTGACCCAGGCCTATAGTGAGTAGTAAGTGATTTTCATTCTAGCAGTTCATAAGCAGCCCTAGGAAAGCTTTGAGTGAAAGCTTCTCGACCAATCAGCGGCTTCTACCCCACGTGTGACTTAAGGGGGTCGCACACCGGACAAGAAGCGCAGCGCCGCGTCTTTAAAATTCGAACACTTTATTCTCTATGAGTGTACACACACCGGCAGCGCCATTCGTCGTCTGTCTGCGGCGCCCAGCACGGCTCAGGACCTTGTTCAAAATCCTGCCGCGCCACAGAGCGCCATTTGTTTTATATTAAATTGAAATGTATTTGTCTCAAATCGTCGTTAATGTATATACTGACTTCACCCTGTGCTGCAATATACATTTAGTTTTATATTCATTTACAGAAATCAGCTACTTGAATGAAAATTGCTGATGTTATCGGATTTTCAGCTGATATTCTCAATTCATTCAGTTAACGGACGCTCTGAGGTAAAGTGTTCAGACTGCAAAGTCAGCAACGATTGTATTTAATTGTACAGTACAGTCATAACATAGTAAAGACATTATCTTAATTCCATAATGTCCTTAAACATAACAGTATTGCTGGCCGTAAACTGAGAAAGTTCGCGTCCACTGTGCGATACCTCGAGTTGTCCTAGACGCGACGCGGCACAGCGCTGCGCTTCTTGTCCAGTGTGCAACCCCCCAGTTAGGCTAATGTTACTGCACTGAGCTGAGGACAGCGACACAAGAGCCAGACAGGTAGGCTACTGAGTCGCTGTCCTCAGTGCCGCAGAAAAGCGCTGAAATGGAGATGAAGGGGAACCCGTTTTTTTTTTTTTTTTTGCTTATTTTAACTGGCCCATCAAGTTTTCTGGAGGCCCACCTACAATCAAATTCCTGGCGCCGCTAGTGGGTAATGGGTATGAAAATATTGATATTTTTGGTCTTGGCGGAATAGATCTGCTACTCTGCTGCTGCTGTAAGTTATTGCTGCTGCTGCTGGTTATTAATGCTGGTGCTGCAGAGCAAGTATGGGACTTGCTACAGCAAATGAATACAAAACACTCTGCTGTGAGCAAGTAAGACATGCTGCTGCTGTATAATGTACACTACATGAATTAGCAGATCTTTACAGGTGGAGCTGGGGAAGGTGGAGGGTTTCTGAAAGCTCGCTGCACTGCTAAGGCTAACTAAGTATTTCCTAAAAAAAATTTTATTCAAGTGTGCTATCAGTACTTCTTTTAAGCAAAGATAAGAGTGAATACTTTCAATCTACTTTTTTTCAGATATATGCTTAACAAAAGTATACTTAAAGCTGCAGTCTGTAACTTTTTTTGGGTTAAAGATTATCCAAAGTAATTTTTTGAGCAAGTACATAACCAGCCAGTGTTCAAAACTATCTGCTTGCCTTAGCTCGATTCAAAACGGTAAGCTTGTAATAATGTTTTTAATTCCAGTGGTACTGGTGGATTTCCGCGGGAAATTCAAGCATGTCTTTGCGTCATTACGTCACATCTGTACACATAAATAATGTGTCTCGGCTAGTAGGCTATATTACGTGTGAGGATGTTGGAGGTGGAAATTTATAGCCTTTTCTCACAGCACTTGATATAATTAAACTTATCAATTTGATGGCAGATCCAGAAAGGTTCAAACGACAATCACCAGTGACAATTGGAGATTCATCCATTGTAAAATGCAAAAGACTTCGGAGTGGCTCATGAAAAAAAGAGACTGCAACCGGGGCCATGCGAAAACGAGGATAAATATTGGAAGGACATTTAATGTAGTCATGCAATGCTGATGTTGTTAACATAAAAAATTTGAGAACAAAGTATAATTTGCATGGTTTGACGTGATATGATAAGCGATTGATAGACTTAATCAGCGCGATTTACTGCAATGCTTTTTCTCCTTAGTTGATCAGAACAAAAGTGAATGGTACTTACTTGTTCAGATTACATTTTCCGGTGAAAATTCTTATGTTGGTCAAACTTCTAAAAAGTAGAATCTGTGATTCCGAATGACAGTATCCACACTGGCGTGGTGACTGACAGCCGCATACTCTCCTCAAAACATTGGATTCATCCGCACTGTGCCGTGCCGAGGCACAACCCACATAAAGTAGTTCCGCGAATAACTGCAATTGCAGATTTCGAACAGAGATGCGGCAAAAAGGAAAAACTATGGACTGCAGCTTTAAGTATACTTATGCTGCGTCCCAATTCGCATACTATCCGTCCTAAATAGTATTCGAAAATAGAATTAGTACGTCCCAAATGGTAGTATGTTGAAATGAGTGTTCCAAAGAGACCCGGATGGTCTACTATATCCAGTCAGAATCCGAAGTGCAGATCGATGCACACTCTAACGGCTGATATTGCCCACAACCCATCGCGCGTTGGATGAGGATTCGGTTAGAACTACAAACACGTGTGAAAAGTGTTAAAAAAAACTACAGACATGGAGGACGCGCGAGTCCGGCGGTTATGTAGAGGTTTAGTAAAGGGGGTTGAGTGATTAATTATCAGTATCTAACCTGACGAAAATGTATTTAATCAATGTTGTCTACATTTTATTGCATCTGCAGCAGCATTGTGAACTTTTGTAAAGATACGTTTAGCCATTAACTTTTAAATGCATCATTACATTCAAATTGCAAACACATGAGGAGAGTCTCCGCATGAAAGACCTGCGACTGGCAGGTGAATGTGCAACAACATTTCTCTCTGAAACGGTAAGAAATTATATTAGATTGAATGGAGGATTTTAACTGTGACGAGATGATTGACAGGGCAGTTTACGGTGACGATAGAGCTGTCCGTTAAAGATGACGACGTAGTATGTCCCAAAGTTTGCTTACTATTTTGCTACACACTCAAAAGTATGTACTTTTTCTTCACAAAAAGAGTACATACTTTTAGGGCGTAGTATAAGTAGGCGAATTGGGACGCAGCATTAGTATTTTTAGTATGTATACTATAGTATTTTTTTCAGTGTAATTAAAGTACTAAAATAATATATAAATATTAAATATATGTGATGCTACTTGTATATAGTTGCAATACCAAATAAACTCTTAGATGTGTACTTAAAATGTACTACTGTTACAAAAGGTACATTAAAAGTATACTTTTATAAACTAAAAAAAATGGACCAACTTTCTCCCAAGAAGTATTGAAATAGTACAAGTACATTGATATTAGTTTACTAACAACACAAAGTATACTTGGAAAATATGATTTACTTAAGTTTACTTAATAAAATTAACTTAAAATCCTCTTGAAATCAAAATTGACACTTTGTTAGCACACATTACTGGTCTTAAGGTGAACAATTCATTAGTGCAAGTTAATAATGTAAAAAATTGTTTGTCATGGTAATCTTTAATCAAAATCAGAAAAATTATTCCGGTCTGGAATGGCGTTCCTTTTCCGATTCTTCAGTTTGAGGGCTTGGGTTGAAAACTCTTAACCACTCCCCTCCAACAGTTTGCTATGAGCGAGAGATGGAGAGGAAGTGTGCTAAAATAAAACCGTGCCCTTCAATATTCCGTTTAGTATTAATTATTAGGTTTCCATTTAGGAGCGGACCCAATAACCAAAACTCCCTATAGAAACCACATAGAAACACACTAAAAACAAATATGAGGGAACTCTCTAAAAAATTTGTTTGTTTCAACCAATGGTTGGGTTAAATGTATTTTTAAACCAACAATTGGGTTTGTCCATATTTGGCCCAACCATGGGTTGAAACAACCCAGCATTTTTTAGAGTGCAGTTTCAGAATCAGATCAGTTGTCTTTAATTGTCTTTGGGTCTAGTGTTTGTGTAAGAGTCAGAAGAACATTTTGTTGCCCTAGTGGTGGTCTTTCCAGCTTTCCTGGTTACATTTCACTCCCATCTTTCTGGACCCCAGACATAATGGCCCATCTGGTTTAAGTGCAGTCAACAGCTTTCATTAATCAGCCACTGTTTCTCAAAAAAGAAAACCTGAATAGTCAAATATTACATGGTAATTGGGGAATTTAATTCTGCACTTTAGTGCACTGATGAGCTTGAGGAGTCAAGAGGCTCCACTCAAGAGAAACCGAATCAGTGAAGCTTCTTTCTCAAATGTTCCAGGTTATGAAGAAGGGCAGACAGGCCCTAGAGATGAGTGTACTTCACCAAAGAAGGTCAATGCTATGCAATGACATTTCATTCTCCAAAAGGGGGGTTTTGCAATGATACCATAGAAGAACCATTTTTTTATTCCCAGAGATCCTTCCCAGTGTGAAGAACATTTTAATAATCTAGAATAATCTATGTCCGATGGATGTTTAATGTTCTTCATGGAACCATCAATGCCAATAAAGAACCTTTATTTTTTAGGAGTGGAGGATTGTTTTGCTTTTGTTGTTGTTGTTGTTTGTTTTTCACAAACTCTAATTTGGGAAAACCATATGAGAAGTGAGAAGTGTCCAACTTGGCTGCTCTCCTCTCCTGACTGCAGCCACCTACTGTCAACTAATTTCAAAGCAAAGCATTTGTCATTTCAAAGTAGCCTACTGGTTAATTTAGGGCTGAAACACTTCTACTGTGTTGCTCTGAAGTTGATTCTAATTTGAATTCTTTTGAAACTATACAAAAATTAAAAACCTGTCTAGAGAGATTTGACTACCATGCCTCAGTGAGTGGAAAATATTTGATGGACCCTGAGTGTTAATATAATTAAACCTTGGCTGTTACAGCTGAGCTCAGATATGCTCCAATTTGACAAGTCTAGTGAATATTAATGTTTTATTAGAGACTAAATCTAATATAATGATATTAGATTATTGTTTTTCCTCTAACCTAATGACATATGATTCCAATGTTACTGTCTTATCCTTCAAATACTATATTCCAGAACAAACAACATTCAGTATGCAGCTCTGCACATATCCTGAATTATGTTAGATAATTTCATACATCATAAACATTGTCTGCACACACTGTCTCAGTTATAAATTTAATATGAAAAGCTCAGACGGGTCACTGTCCCTGGATTTGTTGATTTGTTTTGATAGATTATGTTGCAGAGTCTTACTCGCATACAATGGTTTTTGTTAGCAATACGTATTGTGCATCCCATTGGAATAACCTGATGGCTTTCTCTGAAATGAAATACAGCATTATCTATAATGCATTTCCCTTCTCACAAATTCCATTCTTTTAAAGGCAATGCTGGAAACACAGAAGCCAGAACTACAGTAGGTGTTCCATAATTGATTGTTACTTTTAAAATGTGATCTTGCATAAATTAAAATGAAATATTAAAATCTAACCTCTCGGCACTCAAAGTGATTTACATAGAAGGGCGAATCTCCTCAACCACCACCAATGTGCAGCATCCACCTGAATGAGGTGACGGCAGCCATATTGAGCCAGAACGCCCACATCACACCAGCTTATTGGTGGAGAGGAGACAGAGTGATGAAGCCAATTAGTGTATATATATATGGGGATGATTAGGAGGCCATGATGGACAGAGGCCACTGGGCAAATTGGGCCAATATGCCGGGGTTACTCCCGTACTCTTTCAAAAGACATCCTGGGATTTTTTGTGACCACAGAGAGTCAGGGCCTCAGTTTAACGTCTTATCCGAAGGACGTTGCTCTTTGACAGTATAGTGTCCCCATCACTTTACTGGGGCGTTAGGACCCACACAGACCACAGGGTGAACACCCCCTGCTGGCCTCACTAACACCTCTTCCAGCAGCAACCTGGATTTCCCAGGAGGTCTCCCATCCAGGTACTAACCAGGCTCAACCCTGCTTAGCTTCAGTGGACAACCAGTCCTGGGCTACAGGGTGATATGGCTGCTGGCATATTGGTTCATTGTTTCATTCAGGTGTCCCTTGTCTTTAGTCTTATGTATTTAAGCCCTCATGTTTGCCTTATATCTTTGTCTAGTATTGATTGTTTCATGAAACTACTGTTGGTAGCCCTGTCGATGTTCTTGTTTTGAGTTTTAAATTCCATGCCTCGTCATGCTTTTGTTTTATGTTTGATCACGTTTTGTTAATTAAAGTTGCACTTAGGTTCTCACTTCAACTTGCCTCCAGAGGATTCATTACACAAATGGAGTTATTCTCTATATCAGTGTGCACTGTTTCTGAACTCCCTGCAAGGCATGAATGCTGGCATTCAAGAGAAAGTTCACCCAAAGATGAAAATTCTATCTTTTACTCATGCTCATTGGATGAACAAAAAAAGCACTGAGAAATTTCTCAAAATATATATTTTTATGTTCAGTTCATACAGTTTTGGGACAACGTGAAGGTGAGAAAATGCTGACCGAATTGTAATTTTCAGGTAAACTAACCCTGCAACAGATGAGAATGTCCGCTTTTGAATGCACATCACCTTTTTACATATCCAAATAATGCTAAAACATTTGTTCAAAAAACATATATTTTACATTGTTGCAAAACCTCTTTCTCAGTCTCTGTTAAGTTCCTGTAATTTCCTATAATTCTACAGGGCAAACATGAGGGCTTAAATACACAAGACTAACGACTAGACAGGGGACACCTGTGAACAATGAAACAATGAACCAATGACACACCAGACAAGGGAACACATGGCAGGATCACATGACTTGAACAAGGGATCACATGACATACATGAAACAGGAACAAGGAACAAAACCCAAAACGTGATCATTTGGAGTGGACTTTGTGCTTTGTAACTTTGCAGACCCTTTTCTTGCACAACCAGCAACATTACACACTAAAGAAAGTTGAAATTGTAAAAAAGCAAAATAGGACCGTTTTAATGATGAGGTTTCACTGCCCTCAACGAGACAGAATTCTTAGATATAAATAAAAAGGAAACTGCAGTTTTTGTTTATTACTGACACACCATTTCATCTTGAAATATTATTATATTCGTGCACTGGATTTAGGCTGACTAAAAAAGGATAACTCAGGGTGTTTGACTTCACAAAGTTTCCTGATATACTGACTCGTCACAACACAGCAAAAGAGAAGTTACCGCACTATAACATTCTCTCTTAAAGGGTAAACACATTTCTAATCTTGGATTTACCATCTATTCATTATTTAATAGAGGTCAGTGATTTTTATAGGGAATGTTTTTCTCTGCCATTTCTCTAGAGACCCCATACAGATGTCTTTACACTGATTAAGTTATGAGTAATGTGTAGATGCTGGAAATACCACTGGGGTTTCCTTCGGCTGCTAGGCCAGATTTCAAAAATCAGCTCAGCTGCACAGTCAGAGGTGCGGTAATGAGACCTCCTCCTGTAATATGTTTGTTAACGAGGGTACAATTGGCATGCTGGGTGAGTGGGCTAATTTTCGGGCTTGCTCCCGTGGTGACCACTAGTGATGGGAATATAGCTTATAAGTAGTGGTCTGATGTTAGTCATAATGGCTCTATTTATGTAATACGATAGTGTTTGAATCTCTTATTGGGTAATGGCCTGTTGGCATACAAGGATTTTGTGAATTTAGCAAGCTTGTAATATCTTTGACCATTCGTTTACCCTCATGTTGTTCAAACCTGTATGAATTCTTCTACAGAGCACAAAAGCAGATGTTTGGCAGTGTGTTCATGCATCCCTTTTCCATTCAATGAAAGTGAATGGTGACAAGTGAAATACAAGGTTTATGTGAGGAAAATTAATTATGCTGTTGTTCTTAAATCTCATTAGTGCGATCATACCTGACATGAAATGTTACATTTGAATATTAAAGTCAACATGAAACGGAAGTTGCGGTAGTCTTTTCTTCCTTATAGTGACGTAGGCTGTATCCGATTGAAACGGCTTCTCGAACAAGAGCAAATGTAGAGCGGGACATGATTTTGTACGTTTGGAATTGATTGAATTGTTTGATTGTGGTTTTCTATAGGATATAGTCAGTGCAGAGCCATATTTATTTTTTTACAGGAATGAAAACAAGGCTGTGAGAGATAGAATTCAGTGCATTCAATGGATAGTACTGTTATTTAAAAAAAATCTGATTGTTTAGTTGACGAAACGTCTTTCTGAAAGAAAAGATAAGTAGACAAAACTTACATAAAACTGTTTTAACAGTTGTTAGTTGTGAAAATTACGTGATCTAGGACTTTTATACAGTGCGTGCCATTGTAAAGACTGTCCCAGCCAACATGACCATGTGGATCCCAAATGGCTTTTATCTGGGGTATATGGGTATCATCTGGGCATGGGGTCAGAGTGGGCACTTTAATGGGCTGAATGTGGGACCCAGCTTGGTTAAAGTTGTGGGCCCCAGTTAAGTTGCCAATTATTGTTTATTTGAGGGACCTATATGGTTCACATTTGGGCTATATTAGGCGATATATATAATTACTCTAATCTACTCCGACAAATCACCAACTTCCTGCCTTCATTCTCCATGTAAGACAGAATTGACACCCATTAAGCCGTGAAGGGCCAGTATCTCCTGCACAAGAATAGAATATAAAATGGAGATTTCAACTCTAAAACCTGACTGAATGAACCATGCTGTACAATAGCCGATATATACACTTCACTTGTTATATGCCAATATTTCCACTGAGAAAACTGTCACAATCAGAAGAGGACAGACAAGGTTAAGTGAATATAACAAGTTTATTTAGTTGTGCAGAGGGAAGAGCAATGCAGGTAAGGAATGCAGATGCGATGAATAACGATCGTTGAACTGGTGAAGACTTAGCTGACAGTGATGATGTATATCTTTGTAGGCAGAAGACAGGAAGAACCAGGGTGATGAAGATCGGCGATGACGGGAAGAACAGGACTACAGGTAAGTAGATCAGAATGAGGGAATCTCGGGTAGTCTGTGGCGTTAGTCATAGACTAGACCAGACACTGAGGAGAAGGGATTGGTGGAAGATAAAGGGTGTGTGAAAGGGTGTGTGAAAGGGTGTGTGATGATGAGGTGCAGGTGCAGATGATCAAAATTCAGGTGATAGTGATCGAGTGGGAGAGTGCAGTGATCTGCCTGGAGAGGTATGAACTGAGTCCAGAAGGGTTAGACGACAAGATGATAGGACGTAGATACGCCCTTCTGGACCTCCCGGCGGAGCAGGTTCTGTCCTGGTAGCTTGGTGGATTTCGTCATTGAGGGACCAGAGAATGGGACTGATGATCATGGCTGGAGGGAGGATAGGCTCTGGAGCAGTGGAGTTCGGATTGGGATGGTGAAGATGAGATAGAGCGTAGGCCTTGCAGTTCTTGTGTCTGGATCGGTAGGTGACAAGGAAGTCAAATCTTGTGAAGAGGTCCCATCTGGCTTGACGAGGGTTGCCATCCACTTGCTGAACACATCCTGGCATTCAGGAGGAATCTCCACCTTGTTGTTGGTCTCAGGGCTCTCAATGGTTGTGGAGTTTAGGGAGATGAAGGTAGATGAAACATCAGAGTTGATATGAGAAGGAGAACAAGGAATCTTGGTGACGGGAGCCAGGCACCCGTGGTGGCAGGATTCGCCCCACTGGAGGATCTCACCGGTGTTCCAATTGATCCAGAGTTCGTGTTGGAGCATCCACGGGCGTCCCAGGATGATGTCAGCGGTGGATCCTTCCAATACCAAGAACGAGATCTTCTCTGAATGTAGGCAGGTGATGCGGAGCATCAAGATGGGGGAGAAGTGACTGATGCGACCACGGCCCAGCGGCCTCTTGACACTGAGCCTCTGAAGGAGGTGGTGAGAGATAAAGTTGCTCGCTGAGCCAGAGTTGATGAGAGCTTGTGCTGGAACAGTGGTACAGAAGTTATGATGTGAACATTGGTACAGGTTAGAGAAGCAATCTTAGGTGGAAGTTGGATTATACTCACCGCTGGGCGTGGGGGTCGGATGGGACAGTTGGACATGATATGTCCTTCTCCCCCACAGTACAGACAAAGATGGTTCGATAATCTTCTTTGACGCTCTGCATGAGTGAGATGGTATGAGTCAACCTGCATAGGTTCTGGTGTTGGAAGGGTGACAGATGGTACCGAAGGCAGAGGATGCAGAGCGGGTTGAGGCAGTGAGCACGCTGAGAGGCGTTGGGAGACTTGAATGGTCTTTTGGATGAAATTCTCTAATCCCACACAATCATCGTGGATTACCATAAATTGACGAACATCGGTATTTAGACCTTGACGAAAGGTGGTGAGAAGGCCAGTTTCATTCCATCCACTTGCGGCTACGAGAGTACGAAATTGCAATGAATAGCAACTGACCGATTGATTACCTTGACGAAGTTGAAAGAGTTGATCATGTACAGAGAGGACGGATGTGGTTTGGTCAAAGATTTCTTTGAAGTGAAGCAGGAAGGCAGACAATGAATTTGTGACTGGAGCGTTAGCTTTCCATAACGTTTGAGCCCACTGAAGAGGGTGTTCGGAGAGAAGGGAGACGCGCGCTCGATCAGTGGAAAAGAGATGGGGTTGCCCTCGAAATAGAGATTACACTGCAATATAAACCTGCTGCAATCCTGAGCCTTGCTGCTGTATGTCACTGGTGGGGCCATGGGACCAGCAGGTGAAGAATTGGATGTTGACGGAGGAAGTGACTGTCGTACTGCGTGAACCAGATCAGCGAAGGGGTCTGCGGCCGGTGTGTTCCTTGCTGGTAACTGTGCTCGTGCTCTGCATGTTGATGGTCTGGACTTCTGTCATAATCAGAAGAGGACAGACAAGGTTTAGTGAATATAACAAGTTTATTTTGTTTTGCAGAGGGAAGAGCGATGCAGGTGTAGCAGGGTAAAGTGTACCCATGTTGGTCATTGGCCAGTGTCATGTAAAAACATTGAACCTATCAGCAGTCTGGTGTTATGGTATAAAATGGGGAGGTTTTTGTCACGTGGGATGAGTTGTCACCCGTACCGCCCCTTTACGGAAGTTGCCATTTTTTTGAATGGGATAGTATCTGGAGTGCCGTCTCTGCGTTGTGCTGCTGTGCATAGGCTGCCCCTGGCTTTAAGGTTGGTACGGTTGCTTTGAAGATGTATTTTTTTGTCGATGGAATGTTTGCTTACTATCTTGAGTCTTTGTGTAGCTCGTCAATGAACAAACAACTGCATGTTATGGTCAGCGACCGTGCATAGTACCGCGTTGTGAACATCTCCCGGTATGTATGAGAGCCATTCGCGTGGTTGGTCTCTTTTAGGGTGACCAGATGAGATTGGCTGAAATTCGGGACCGGGGGGGTGAGTCTAATATGTAGTCATAGAGACAGACCGCAACGCATCATAATCTGAAGACCACGCCCACCGGGGGGGGGGGAAACAATCCAACCGTCTCCATTGACTTTGCATTGCGAGAGGCTGCCTCCTTGTCATTTACATTTATGACATAACAAAAGACAGAAAAATGCCTAAAAGCTGCTGTGTGACAAGATGTAGCCTACAGCAAACAAGCTAAAAAACCCAGAAATACATTTTTTATAAGCTTCCAAACCGTAAAAGCCAGCCTTTAAGGAGACAAAAATACAGGCAATAAGACGTGAAGCATCAGCAGGAAGAATAGGTAAATTGTGGGATCCTGACACTCAGTATGGCTACGTGTGCACAATATATCTCCTCTCAGGTTCACATAGGGTGGTGAAATAAGCAATCGACATTGTTACAACCGCTAGGGGTCAGCCGCAACAGAAAAAGGACGAGAGTCACACTACCAGAGAGATAAAGAGTAATATGAATTTTATTGACCATAAGGGGTTATCGTCAGGGGTAGACAAGGCCAAAATAACAAACAAAACAATTTACTTTTTTAGAATCTAAATAACCTTTAACAAAAGAAAGAAGAAATGAAAATACAGTTTAACTTACCTAACTCCCTTACACATAAACAAAGTGAAAAATAGATATAAATAAATTGGCGTCAAACCCCCTACATCCCTTGATATGGCAATAATTACAAGAATGTTTACACACATTTAAAATAGTATCAGGTTGACAAGTTAGAATCAGAATCCAAAGAGGTAGTCAATCAGGCAATAATCAGATAGAAGAAAACCCGAAATAGTATTACATTCAACAAACACTTACTCAATTTCACTAAACACTAATAATCTCTCTGGCACGACACTCTTACTCAATCAAACAATGGTGACACAAACAAAGCTAATGAGAAGTACCTAAACGGTACAACCACAAAACACAGAAGCACAAAGTCAGCGAGGCTCAAAGGCCTTGATAGAGTGTCAGAGGCGGTCCTTATATCCAGGTCAGGTGCATAGCTGGTCCAATCACAGTCTTCCACAGATTAACGGAGGTAACGTCCATCTGAAACAAGCTTATTAACATACAGAGAGAAAAAGAGAGCAAGACAAACCCACACACAAGGACAGTTGATACCAACACACAAAATCTCTCAAAATCCTAACAACATGGTTAAAATTATGTTTTTTTTTTTTGTTTTTGTTTTTTTACAATATCAGGTCGCGAGTAGTTCTAGAACTAGTTGCGCTCTGTTTCAATTGATCCACTTTAATGTCCTGAAACAACCCGTTTTTTGGGGACGACAGCTTATAAAAACTTATTTCTGGGTTATTTAGCTTGTTAGCTGTACACCTTGTCACACAGCAGCTTTTAAATACGCTCTGTCTCTATTGATTGCCGAAGTATTTTTTTTGCCGCGACAAATCAATCACTCCTTTACGACTAGCTGCCTGCACATTCATTCATTGAGCTCGCGGCTGCTGCAACTTGCGCTCTCTTCAGGACTCAACCTCCACGGATAGTTTTTAATGTTTTAGCAGACAATAACTAGGCTACTTAAGATTTTGCTTTAGTATAATTTTCGGGACAATCAGGGCAGGTTTCGGGATTCTGGACAACAGCTTAGATTTCGGGACTGTCCAGAATTTTTCGGGACTTCTGGTCACCCTTTTGTTTCATTAGTAATTCTTCTGTTTTATGTTTGACGGGTTGAGTGACACGATCAAGGGTTTCATCTCTATTACGGGACGAGATGCGCGTCTTTTGATGTAACTCACTGTTGCCTTGCCTGGGCTTATTCCGGTCATTTCTCGTTGTGGAGTGAACTTTGCGCGTTTTTGTAACAGCGGAACCGGACGATTGCTCGCCGCATAGTGAGAACAAAAGTAGTCGTGGCTATTTTCTGGATCGTGGCCTTATTTTGTTTCATTATTTTATTTTCGTTTCTTGTTTTGCTGTGAATTGTAATTGATAATTTCCCTTTTAGTTTTATGCTAATTTTTGCTTGTGTGTGTAATTTATTTTTGTAGGTTTAAACTTATTTTGAGTTACAAGGTGAGCTTGATTTGAATATTGTCTTTGTATATTTTTCTACCATGTTTGTGAACTGTTGACTTTTTTTCTTTATTTGGGGCTGGTTAGTACCAGCTAATCAGTGTTTAGTGTTTGTCCTTTTCTCCTATGTAATTGGGGTGGTGGGGAAAGTGTATAGAGGAGGGGTTTAGCTGCTGGTTAACAGTGTTCACCTTGAGTGCCGTGCTCCTTTGAATTGACCTCACCAGAGTGTGTGTGTGGGGGGGGGGGGGGGTATTAAGCCTGGTGTGTAAATTTAGGGTCACAGCAGGCCATCTCCCTCCCTTAAGCTTTCTTTTGTATTTTTGTATTTTTTTATTATTATTTATGTAGCCTATATTGAAGTTTTCTAAAGTGTTTCTCTTGTTTTTCGTTTCTTTCTGACATGTGAATATGGCGCCCTCGAGATATTAATGTATTGATGGTTTTAAACTTTTGTATTTGAATAAAGCAGCCTCATCTTTGGTACTCCCTGGTCTATGTCTCTCTGCTCACCCATTTTTCGGTAACGAACCTGTGCGCCCCCTGTTCTGGGGCTGGTAGTTCCCGGTATATACCGGGTGGCATAGTCGAACGTTAATATAATTATTGGTGCTACTTACAGTTCCTTCCAGTACCTGACGCCCCTGGCCACACAGGTAAGGAATGCAGATGCGATGAATAACGATCGTTGAACTGATGAAGACTTAGCTGACAGTGATGATGTATATCTTTGTAGGCAGAAGAAGACGGGAAGAACCAGGGTGATGAAGATCGGCGATGACGGGAAGAACTGGACTACAGGTAAGTAGATCAGAATGAGGGTAATTTCAAAAACAGTAATTTCATCTGCTGGGTAAAACAAAAGGGTAAAACAACTTTTATATTTGTAAAATCAGTGTACCTACAGCATTCTTTGAGTGTTTAAGAAGGTAATAATCACACTGTGTGTAAATAACACTCTATTTTTGGATAAACCAAGGTAAATTTGTATGTGTATGGCCCATTAACAGCAGATGGCATTCACTCACATGACTGCCCAGTGATCAGTCCCTGTCTAACCACTTCAGGGCAAAGTCACCTCCCTGGCCACATAGCTAGTAAAGTTAAATTTACTGAATAAAGTACAGCTTTGGAAGCTGTCAGGCCCAATATTTCCAAGGAGATACATAATACCTGGAGAAAGCTATCATTTAGCATTACAAAACATTCCCTTTGTAGCAACTATCCTGGGGTGCGTTTCCCAAAACCAACTATGGTCGCAAGTTCCGTCGTTACCAATAGAGTTCAATGGAAATTGCGATCATAGTTGGCCAACGATGCTTTTGGGAAACGCACCCCTGAGCCGTGATGTGAAATGCAGCAGACAAGTACATTTTAGTCTATTTTTAATAATTCTGTAATTATTAATATAATTTTATTATTGTTGTTATTAAACAAATGTAAGACTGGGGAGGGGCATCGATGAATGAATAGAAATGATGGGTGAATTTATTACAAAATATGTTTTACTTTGTTGTATAGAGCTTTAGTGGACTGGGTGCTGATGAACAATGGGTCCATGTTCACCATGACCTGAGGAGGACATCACCAGGCCCAATCCAGACCCAAAAGCCAGCCAGCCACCAACTCTAACAGAAGAAACATTTTAGGGACTGTTCGTTTTTTATTTAAGGGGCTACCAGAGGAGTTTTGAGATCTATGGTCAAAATAGACTTGACCCTCCCTTCGCCAGCAATAATTTTTTCTATGACCCTCCAAAATGATTGTGAAAAAAGGCATGACCCTCCCCGATAATTTATTGATTACTTCTGTACTGGTTTGCGCTTGGCAAAGATGTTCAGATATCTCTTTGCAAAAATATTGTTGTTTGCGATGAATAAATGTAGCACACGTGATACAGTCTTGTAAACTCAAACTCAAACTTGTGTTTGTTTTCAGACATGATAACAGTCGTTTTATACTTGTGCTTATGCGATATCACGATTTTTGATCGTGGATGATTTAATGTCTCCACGATCTGCTTTTGAAGAAATATGGTAGTATCGTGCTACAGCGCACATTCTATCAACTGCAGGCGCCTCAGTCCCAATAGGCTAATTTAAAACTCGACATACATTTACATCACATGTTAATCGGATTGCGTACAGTGATAGTATTCGTCGTATTCCTATAGGTAGACGTGGATCAGCTGAGAGTCAGCTGATGCGAGCTTGACTAACGTGACCTGCCAGAACTAACGCAATGCTTGATATATCTGGAACGTTCTGTTTTTGATTTATGTGTTTTTAAACAATGTTATCTCCAATTTCACGACTTCACACTTTCAAATAATCAGATCAGAGTGAAGTAGTATGCGTATTTGGCGTGCTGTCCAAGGGGAGGGCTCCGAGCTCGGAATTTAGCCGAACCCAGTGAAATGATGTGATGATTGTAATGACGTGATGATTGGATAGATAATTTGAACGTGTTCCTCCCGAACTTTGTTAATAAAACATAATTTTGTTCTTGACAATGGTCTCAACATTGGATAGACATAATTATTTCCAAAAATTAAGTCCTTTGACCAGCACATTAAGCACCTCGCCAATAGACCAAACTGTAATTTGTACAGCTACTTTTTCACCTATGACCTTAGATCAAATTTGTTTATTTCTGGGATATTCACAAATTTTGGTGGATTTTGGATTGAGCAGATTTGTTGAAAATAAAATGTAAAATCAGTAGCTTGTGGGCTTCCTATCAGATTCCAGTGTGGTTACTCAACATGAGCATCTTCTAACACTCATCTGCTGCTGCTCTTTAGTTGCTGGAGAAATGTTTGAAGACATGACGTCCATTTTGCAGACAATGTTTTAACAATGTTTAACACATTTCTGCTGCGACATTCAGATGGTAGGCTCAGATTTTGTGAAACAACATGAAAGCACGGATTCATCCTGCCTTGTATCAATGGTTCAGGCTGGTGCTGGTGTATTGGTGTGGGGAATATTTCCTTAGCTCACTTTGGGTACCGGTGCAATTGAGCATCGTTTAAATGGCACAGTATTGTTACTGACCATGTACATTCCTTTATGACCACAGTGTACCCATCTTCTGATGGCTACTTCCAGCAGGACAACGCACCATGTCACAAAGCTCAAATCATCTCAAACTGGTTTCTTGGACATGCCAATGAATTCACTATACTTAAATGGCCTCCACAGTCACCAGATCTCAATCCAGTAGAGCACCTGTGGTGAAGCGGGAGATTCCATTTTTGGATGTGCAGCCTACAAATCTGCAGCAACTTGGTGATGCTATCATGTCAATATGGACCAATGACAAATGTTTCAAGCATCTTTTTGGATCTATGCCACAAAGAATTAAGGCAGTTCTGAAGACAAAATGAGGTCCAACAAGGAGTAGGCCTACATACCCAATAAAGTGGTCAGGGTGTGTATATTTCCTTTGAAAGTTAACTAAACTTTATTCTTTATTAAATTCTATATTAAAAATTGTTTTAATAAATTCTAATTTATTAATTGACAGATCTGCAGTATAGTATGTAACTTTAATAAACAATCAAAGAGCCTGTAGCATCAATTGTAATTAAACAATGAAGTACACTGATTTAACATTCACACCAAGAATGTTAACTATAATGATAACAAAACCAGTTTTAAAGTTTAAAAAGTAACCTTTTGTCAACCTCCTTTTTTTTTTCTTTAGCCTGGGTATGCTTAACCTCTAAGAGAAGAGATTGCTGTTTTGTTGTTGCTGCAAAGACGTCCAGCTTGCGACCATGTCATAAAATGATATCACTGGTTTGATGAGCCATATCGACACATCTTAATTTCTGGATTATGTGCATCCCTGCATGACCTTGTTTGATTTAATATCACAAAACAGAGGTCATCTGTCAGGAGGAGTAGTAAAAGGCATAATGCTAAGGCACACTAGCAGCTCAGCAATATGTTTACAACAATGTCCTCCAATAACCTCACAGTATAAACTTCCTGATCAACATGGACACCATGCAGCTGCTATTCAATTATTATTGAACGGTTTATTACATAAAGAAATATTTATTTAATGATTTAAATTTGCGAAATTGTGCCCTCCATACAAGTGAGGGCAGGGCGAAAGCTAAAAAAAAATAAGCAAAAAAGGCCAGTTCACTCAAAATCACTTAAAAGCTATATCTAGCCTTTTAAGCTACCCTAGAGTCTCTCTAAAGCAAAGCACCATTAGGTATAAGGCTGATATTAAGGGCACATATTTAACATGGCATGACTAAAAGCTGTTCTCCTCTCATGATAGGGAAGGTTCTCTGTCCTCATCTTATGAATATACTTCTATATCATTGAAAGGAACAGACTCTGAAACTGTGCTCCAGGTGTGCTATGCCTATGGACTAAAAATCAAAATAAGATCTAATCGCCCTATTTGCTACAGTTTGCTGCTCTCCCATATCCTATTTCACAGTTCAGTGAAATCCGCCGTGGCTCCAATTTCAACCTAGAGGATTACAGAGGGATATGCTTAAAAGTGCACGTCTTTAGATCACACATTTATCTTAGCTGTGGGTCAAGAGCTGTATTAAATTGCAGAATATGATATAGAACTAATAAAACACAGTGTTACTGTTACCATAAGACTATCTCTTGTCATATCATCTGGTCTCGAACTGGTCTTAAAATGATTTCTCATCATTAGATTCTCTGGGTTAACTTGCATAATGGAGAAGAGTTGGAGGGAATTGAAGTGCTTCTGTGCCGGCGGACCCTCTTAAAGGAAGCAAAAAAATTACTGGACCACAAATCTGCCCCCTCAGGAGAGCCACTGCTCAGCTAAAACTAACAGACGTAAGCAACACACTCTGTTTTAAAATAAACACATACTTAGACACATGTTTTATCCAACAAGAGGCAAATAGTGTGTTACTTATATTGTAGACACAATGTTGTTACTTTGCCTATTTCTGCTCCACCAAAGGAAGCCACTGAAGAACTAGCCATTGCATCTCCAAACAATAAAGCATTGTTGATTCTTTACTGACCGAATCTGTGTTTTTTAATTAATTTGTTGAGTGAAGGATTCAATTACTCACTCATAAAGACAGTGGCTGCATCCGAAATTGTATACTTCCCTAGTAAGTGAAAAACAGTATGTGACAAAAGAAGGATGTCCAAATTCACAGTATACTCGTAAAAGAGTAGGCAAAAAGTATGGATGACTACTTCTTCCGTCGAGATTCTGAAGTGTGCATACAATGGACACTTTACTATCCCATGAGGCCACGGAAGAAGATTTATGAACGGCAGTGAAGCAACGTAACTGATGCTGGTAGGTCACATGATAATGACAACTAGGCGAATGTAGTATGTCTAGATTACATTCATACTATATAGAACATACTTTTTTAGCTGTCATGAAGTAATTACTTATTTAAAATAAGTACCTACTCAAGAGAGTATGCAATTTTGGACGCAGCCATTCACTTGAATTATTCAAGGTTTTTGAACAAATTGTTTGAGGCAATGATTCAACGATTCACTTATAAACAGTAACTTGTCGCCACCTACTGTTGTACTGATGTAACCTGTAGAAAGACTATTGTTAAGAAATTATAATAATAATAGTAGTAATAATACTAATTGTTGTTATTATTTTATTTTTAATTTTTGCACCCTATTTAAACCATCATTAAAGATGCTAACTATTCAATATTTTGTCAACCAAAAAGCAGATGCTTGTCTAGTCTGGTTAATTGTTCAGAAGTCAAAATTGATTAAATAAACATAGAGTTTAAGGTATAATTAGTGGTTCAATTTACCTAAACTCACACAGTAATATGTGAGGACTTATATTCTCAACCTATTGTTGTTTTGATCTTTTTTTCCCCCATTTCACCATCAGTCATTTACACTGTGAAAAAACCATCATTTTTCACTGACCTGATATTCTAAGGCACAAAAAAAATGTAAACATATAAAATCTAGTCCCAGGGCATGATGTGGCTAAAAGCTGCTCTTAATGCGGGGAATCTTAAAGAAGGATTAGAGCTGGTGTGGAGGTGCATTTGACAGATAAGAACATGTGCCCCCTCTCAGTGGGGAATACTGAAGTCATTTAGAATGAAAGGGCAAATAAGGACCAGTAAATTTTATAGTTATTTTTTACAACAAGACTAGTTGACCGAATAAAAAAGACAATTAATTACGCATGGTTTTTTGCATCCAATTTCTTGTAAAGATATTACTTTGAAGTGAGATAAGGTTGCAGTCTGATTGCATCGCCTCTCCTCTCTGTAAACACTTCTATTTTTCTGAATTCTGCAGATCAGTCATTATCTCACAGCCAATTCTTTGGGCACAAGCCTATTTAGTGATAATGGAGTTTGCTGAGAACTAAACTTTGTGACCCTTATTGGTGCTCTCTAACCCAGCGACTGCATCCCAAACAGTTGCTCTCATTACTCAGTGAGCTTCTGCTTTGCTCATTATCCTCTTCAAATCAAGAGTGGCTAAAAACTTCTTAGTCAAGTATTTCCACTCAACCCAACCCTCCAGTTCAGCATCAAAGCAACAAAGCTTTTGTCATTGTCAAAAAAAAAAAAAAAAAAAAAAAAAAACCCTGAAACCATGCAGCCAACAGAACATATAGGTTTAAAGACACCTAAAGTGTGACCCATTTTTCAAATAGTTAATGTGCTATTTTATGTATGTTGTGCATGCACAGTGAATTATTGATTTTGTTCATGTTGTTTATGGTAATATGAATACATTTCGTCCCCTTGGAATTATAACAATATTCATATTCATATTCTGTGACCACTTCTTTACATTATGTGATGTTGTTTTTTAAATTGTGTACATTTTGGAACTTTTTATTTAGAAAATAAAAAGGTTCTTTCTACACAGTCAAATGGAATGCAAAAACTTTAAAGCTCAATATCTCAAAACTGCTCAGAACACAGATAGAACCTTATAATTCGATTTCTATTAAATAACTTCATAAAAACATACATTTATTTTAATCTTTAATTTTACGTTTACTTTTGTTGGGTCACATAGGCAAGGTAAACCCTGGGTACTCAAAACCTCTTGAGAATAAATGAGTTGGAGGAAATCCTTGAATGTGATGATTTCTGAGCTAAATACTGTTTGAATCACCTCTATGTTTGCCAGAGAATCCCAACAGGCAGCTGTGACTGGGCTAATGACAGCAATCAATGATTATACACACACACACACTTATTTACACTCTCAGGCATTATCCATCACCAAGGAAACAAAGTATCATGGGAAAGTCCTTGATTGTTGTCTAAAAACAAAGTTAATCAAAACTAATGGATCTATTATTATTGTCATGGATAGACTGCAAGAGATGCTATTCCTTCTACTGCGACAAGAATATGAAATACAACATATTGCCAAGGTCTATCCTTTTGATAGAATCTCTGATTATTTTCCCCAATAAATTTGAACTCAAACTTTTTTTTTTTCACGAATTAAAGTCGGAAATCAGCACCACCTAAATGATGTAACCCACAGGTGAAACCTAACAGTTATGCTAATGTAATTTTCAACTGCTCTTGTGTACGGTGTTATGATGGAGGATAAAGATGACAGGAGATCGAGAATCCAAATGCAAAAACCTGTTTAATGAACAAACAATTCACATTTTCAATTCACATTTATTTGTATAGTGCTTTTCACAATACATATTGTTTCAAAGCAGCTTTAAAGAAAATGCATGTGTCTACATTACAATTTAGAGTGATCTGTTATCAGAGAACATACAAATCGAGAAGTTAGCTAACAATGTATTAATTTAAGGCAGAAACAATGAGGTCATTTAAGTCATCATTACAAGTTTACATTTATTCATTTAGCTGACGCTTTTATCCAAAGCGACTTACAATTGCTATATTTCAGGGGTCGCACGCCTCTGGAGCAACTAGGGGTTAAGTGTCTTGCTCAGGGACACATTGGTGTCTCACAGTGGATTCGAACCCGGGTCTCTCACACCAAAGGCATGTGTCTTATCCACTGCGCCATCACCACCCCCTAGTTGTGAACAATGACGACAATAAGAAATTTAGCATTGGTGTATGTTAAATCGGAGTTGGCACCATCTCTTCACAGGTGTTGGGGCATCTTTAGTCTTCGTAAGGGGCTAAATCCAAACTGGAGCTGACGTATACTCTCTAGTTACCTCAGGATGGGCATCTCAAAATAAAACAGAAAAGCAAATGGAAAATAGTTAGCATGGCTGCTTTTCATAACATTAAGCAAAGACAGGCTAATCATATGCATTTAATCTGATATAACTGGAGTACAAGGTAATGATATGCATTATTTTAAACAAAATGAAAAAGGACTGGGAGAAACAAAACACTGGCACCATGAGGGAGATCCAACACAACCAACCATATCAAAACAACGGCTGACAAAGAACAGGAGAAACAAGGGCTATATATAGCTACACACAAGAGGCTAACAAGGAAACACGAAACACCTGTAGAAATAATCAGGGAACAAATCAAGGTGAAAACCTATGGGACACGAGACAGAAAGTGAAACAAAAGTCCAAAAACAAACACAAAGATCACGCCATTTGCTGGAATGTTGAAATGCTTCCCACTGACGCTGTCTGTAAAACATGAGCATTGAGGACTTATGGACATGTTTTAAGATGGCGGTGGTCATTTGGGATTTTTAGCCATGATCTAAACCACTTTAAAAATGCCTGAAGGATGGGATGCTGACTCTCAATATGATGGTGCACATGGACATAACAACCACCACCACATTTACAGCACTGCGTGAGACTAACGGCACAGGGCTGAGCTGAAAAACAAGCCAAAAGTGCATAACGTCAGCATGATGCTCAGACCCTGTGTTTGTTAATTCACCGTCATTATTTCAGTTGAGCTTTGTTTGATGTGTGTGAGCGGAGGCCAATGCCACTTAAAATGTATTTTGTAAATACTCTTAATTACAGGGTTTCCAAACAAATGGAGAGAACAAGCAGAGATGTGTACAATCTTTATTTGACAATCAAAAAAATGGAAAAGTAGGTTTATACAAAAACAATCAAGAAAAAAAGAAATACACAATTCACAAATACAATAACATACACAATAAAGAAATTAATCCTGATGCCATACAGGGAATCACCTGTAAAGTCAGATCCTAAACCATTACTATCAATATCCCATGAGATAAATCAGCAGGTGGGGAGGGGAGAGAAAAAAGAAAAAGAAAATCCAAAACCAATTAAATGCAAACAACCTCAGTTCACACCCTCATACAATTTTATAACCACACCCACACAATAAACCAATCAAACGTATAAATAAAGTAAATCCTCCCAAACCCAGCAGCTAATGGCCCTTGTTGGTTAAAGAGAAATTTGACAGTAGGTAATAATAATGACAATACCAATGAATGATAATGACAGTACTTCCAGAACCCAATTAACAAACAACAAAAATACCCAATCAAAGAAAAAACAATGAAATCAGCTAATATGAAAAAAAAGAAAATATCCAGTACCAAATAATCTCAACACATTTACACACACACACACACACACAACGAACACGCGCTTACACCAACTCACTCAAACACGTGCTCGCATCAGCACACACTCACATAAAGACTCGTTCGCCTAAAATTGTGTTCACACAACCATGCGCACGCATCAACGCTCGCTCACATCAACACACACTCACATAAAGACTCGTTCGCATAAAACTGTGCTCACACAACCATGCGCTCGCATCAACGCTCGCTCCCATCAACACACACACTCACATAAAACCCTGCACACTTAACCGCGTGCTGCTAAATCACAGTAGTCAGCGGGACTTGAGCGCACAACTTCTTCAGTCTCCGCAGCACAGCACCACGGGTCGCTGTAACGGACCACCACTCAGCAGCAAAACAACAGCGGGCAGATTTCTATAAAATAATTACCCCATTTGGTCATTAATCACACATGCACTATCTAAGATTGCGTTTTTGGTTAGCGAACAACTTACAAAATACCATAAAAACTTACCTGCAGCACAGTTAACTGGCCCTCGGTAAGAACGTTGCACACATCACCAATACTGCCTTGATCACGCTATGAACGAGTCATCATTAAAAACGGCACTACTCAATTGAATACAACATCTCGCTACAGTAACATACCTTAAAATATGCACTTGAACATCCACAGGCCCACGCCAAGAGTTAAAGGGAATTTCCGCTTATGCAGGTCTACGGCACTTAATCCGCGCTCAATGCTTAATGCACCATAGGTAGCTCTTGCGACCCGAAAGAACGCAGCCTGCATACTATGCCGGAGGGAAAACGGAAGTGAAAGGAAATCTCCGCGGTTTTAAAGGGGCCGTGAGCTTAACTCTCGCCCAGCTCCATCCACCCACACAGAATGGAGTATTCGCAGGCCCTCTATCCAACTGTACAATTTGAACCATTGCTGTGGCCCTTGGTAGATGATAAGGATTAGAATGTTTACCGGCAGTAGCCCGAGTGGTTTGACGCCGACTTCCCTCCCCTGTTTGAATTGGGGGATTAACAATCAACATAGGACTGTCACTCCCAATTTCCACAGGACTTTCTACAAACCTCTCTGGCTCCAGTGGTATATCTACTTCAGCTGGACTCAAGGCAGCAGGAGTTCTATCTATAAGGGCTACATCCCACTCTTCCACTGCCATTGGGGAAGCTAAAAACTCATCCAAGTTGTCATCTGACAACCCCAACCCTGGATCAGCCATGTGGCCAGAGCATGCTACTGGTGGTACTGACTTTAAGAGAGACCTGTGCACTTGTTTCACCAAGAGAGGGTTATCTACCTGTGCTATAGTATATACACCACCATCACCCCTAGGAGCTCTAACTACTTTGTGAACAATGCTGGACCAATGATTTTGTATTTTATTACGACCACGGACACCATAGTCCCGCAGATAAACTTCTTGACCTTCCTGCAGCACAAAGTCCCTTCCTCCCTGATCATGGCGCCTTTTACGAAGCTCAGCCGCTCTGTCCAGCCGAGACCTCACTCTCGTATAAGTTGTTTCAAGTCTCTCCCTATGCTCCATCACCCAGTCCCTCACCAGTCCACTGGCAGGTTCATCCACTGCTGAAAGCAGAAAATCCACTGGAAGTCTGGGGGCCTGGCCGAACATCAAAAAATGTGGTGACTCACCGGTGGTCTGGTGAGGAGTTGTATTATACGCAAAACATACCTGTGCTATATGATAAGTCCATGACCTTTTCTGCTCTGAAGACAGTGTACGAAGTAAGTCATGAAGAGTTCGATTGAAGCGCTCACACTGCCATGTGCTTGAAACAGCTGCATTCCTGTTTCTTTGAGAAAAACGCTTCATCGCCTATGTCAAAGTTACCATCAGCAGTTTGGTCCTGGTGTGATGAAAAGTGGAGAGCAGATGGAAAACTTACAGATGCAGGTGTTAGGGTTTGGATTTCACAAATTCCTCAATGGTTGTAATTGCAAACATGCATTGAAATAAGAAGACTGTTATTTGTTTCATCATTGAGCTTCTCCTAAAAACTGAAAGATTAAAAAGTGTTAAAGCCATATGGATGAAATTCATATATTCACTAACACTATTCTCTATGCTGTGCTTTGACACGGTTTCTATGCAGAATTTTATTCAAAACCTGAAAGGTACTTTTTCAGTATTCTTAATAACCTCTGATCTCAACAATAGATCAAGTTAGCCAGTGCAAGGTTATTTCCTTGTCACTGCACTTTGGGTTGAATGATGAATGGCTCTAGAATTTCTACATCAATTGAGGTAATTCACCAATACAATCATACAGGCAACTGTTTAAAGAGAGGTAAAATGAGCAGTGGCTACTTGCATTGCATGGTAGTAGCTATTTAAAGGATTAGTTCACCTCAAAATGAAAATTTCCTAATAATTTACTCACCCCAATGCCATCCAAGATATCCATGTCTTTCTTTCCTCAGTGGAAGAGAAATTAAGTTTTTTGAGGAAAACATTTCTGGATTTTTCTTCGAATAATGGACTTCAATGACAACCAGCGTTTTGAAGTCCAAATCAATGCAATGTCGATGTTGCGGGCGCCGGCGGAAGTACCGCCCCACTCGACCATGCGAAGGAGGATAGTTCAAATTGTATGGGACCTTTCAACGTGATGACGTAGTTCCCGGCGCGTTGCAGATCAGCTCAATAAAGTATAGCCTATATATATATATATATATATTTTTTTTTTTTAATGACCTATCGTCTAAAAAGAGCTCAGCTGCGATCGTGCACATTGAAGCACTTCAGAGACCTTTGAAACTGCATTGATTTGGACTTCAAAACGCTGGTTGTCATTGAAGTCCATTATTCGAAGAAAAATCCAGAAATGTTTTCTTCAAAAAACTTAATTTCTCTTCCACTAAGGAAAGAAAGACATGGATATCTTGGATGGCATTGGGGTGAGTAAATTATTAAGAAATTTTCATTTTGAGGTGAACTAAATCCTTTAACTCATTTTCGTTCTTCAAAATGCAAATACATAAAAATATATTAACTCACATGTAATCATAAACAAATTTCACTTTGAATCTTTCTTTACACTCTCTCTTCACATTAAATATTGTTAAATGGCATATTTTTAAGTACTAATGAATGTCAGGATCATATATCAACACTGATGCCTCTATATATTTTTTCAACTTCAGGGAAGTTATTAGTTTTATAGTATAATGCATAAAGTCATTAAAAATATTCTAACTTTTACTTTAAGTAAACTTTAAGCGAAGAATATTCTCATAAACATCATTATAATTAATGTCACATTTAGCTGTGCCTTTTATATAGTGTGTTGAGTGCTGTCAATGGTCTGTCAATCAGCTCTCTCTGGCGGTTTATTTTTTTTCCACACGTAAAGTTTATTTTGTGCATTCTTTTCATGATAACGCAATAATAAAATTACTGGTAAAACATTTTATCTATATTTTTATGTGAGGTTTGATCCTCACAAAACGTCATTATCACGGATAATTTATTGAGTAAACCTACAATGTCCCTTCTTCTGATTTACATAAACAGCATTATACAGTGACTGTCATCTTTACCCTTTGCCTTTTTTTAAAACTGCTAGTTACAGACATCTCTAGTTAATCATATTCCCATCAGTCTATTGGGGCCATTCTTACCTGTCAGATTACATCCTGCCATGATTCAGAAATGACTGCAGATTGTACTCAAAGTGAAGGAAACCAAGCAGAGAGCTTACAAGTTCTGCATGCCTCAGCCAGAAACACAATCACTTATCATAACGGCTGCAAGTATATGCACAGCATGACCCCAGACTACCTTGATTGGAACTTCCACAGCCAAAGACCATGAGCATTCACACAGTAAATGTTATTCACAGAATGTACATTTGTACCAGCTGGATTCTGATCCGGACCGAAAAAGACCTGAGGCTAATCATCACTATGTGCCTGTATTGAGACACGTGCCCTTGGTTGCGATGGTTTCCTGCAGTGGTTCTCAACTGGTGATTTGCGACCCAAAAAGTGATTTCACTTCAATTTAATTTTCCCTTTATTGTTGGAATCTCTTCCAAAAATTGTCTCGCAATCCTACAGTATTTACTGTCTCACATCAGTTCACATCAATACACATCCACATCAAGTAATAAAACACAATATAATAAACACCACTTGATACAAAAATAACATATAATTATGTAAATACACAACCAACTGCAGTGCATCGATTTATTCCTTTCTATTTTTTTTTTCAGAACCCTGAGGCCTACTTAGACCCCCAATTCTGATTTAGGCTATTAATTTTACAGACTGATGATCAAAAGATTTCCATAATCTGTTTATTCTAGCATATGCTACTCTAAATCTTCTGTTTGATGGAAAAAGTTGATAGATATTCCTCATACAATATATGAGAAGGGTCAGACTGGGGATTGGTGGCGGGAAACTCAGACTGGGGAACACACGTGGCAAAACAAAACAAACTGAAAGTCAAACAGAAGCCTAATGGTGACACAGACATCATTTTACCTGGGGACAATTTTTATTTTTTTTCATATAGGCCTACAACTCATGAAAACTTGGCTCAACCAATTGGCCCACAATCTTAGAGCAAATAGCTATAGCAGAGGGACAGCCATATGGACATATCCCATACTGTCAAAACTCCCGTTTTCCACGGGATTCTACCGTATTTCACACCCATCTCCCGCCCCCTCCCGTTTTGTTATTTCTCCCGTGAAATGTCCGTAATTTGTATGGTCCAAACCTCGATATATTAATAATGACATATATTATTCCAAGGTTGTCCAGTTGCCAGATCTTATATGAAACGCATCCTACTCACTCACACAATCAACACATCATACAAATTCCAACCCATTTGTGAGCTCAACCTGGCAACCTACAACCCAGTTGGGCAGTCGATATCTGAGCAGGTAGACCGACGCAGGAAGTTGAATAAGCGTCACTGGTAGAAATGGGAAGAGAAGACTCAGTGGTAAATATTTAACGCAATTCACGCAGCATCTGTTTTTTCTGTCATCCCTTGGCTGTCGTTACATTATATGATGCGTTCTTATTCATGCAAATGCTTTTAAACCATTCAAGCCAAGACAAACTGAGCGCCAGAATCGAGTTCTCTTTTGGCTTGAAGTTGAACGAACACTAACACACGCAATTATGCCAAAATGTTCGTTTTTTGTTGAGTATCCTCATAAGAGGAGACTGAGCCGTCTTAAATGAGTTAAATAAAGTCTCAAATGAAGGTAAAGAGTTGTGAAAATGAGGCGCGTGTGAGATCCGAGTCTCTGTCACGGCTGCTCTTAAAGGGACACCAGACAATAATTCTGTCTGTCAGTAAAGTTAATCAAAAAACAAAGGGAACAGAGAAAATTACTCACTGCTCTTGACTAACGAACTTAATAAGGATTAATCTATATATAATTAAAAATGTATGCAGTGCAAACTGTTTGATAACTTTATTCAATTTTGGTATATTTCCTACCTGTTAGACAATTATTTAAAATATGCTGTCTTTATGTTGTTTCTACATTAATTTGGAGATAAACCTTGAAATTATTACATTATAAAATATATTAAAATGTTAGGTTTTTTAAATGACTAATCATAGGCAAAAATGTGTGATTAATCTATTTAATTTGTGCAATCAACAAAAATGAATAAAATAGATACATGAATAATGTTATTCATGTTTCTTTTTCTTGAACATTATGTATATATTTATGTTAGTGATGCACGATATATCGGCCGCCGATATAATATCGGCCGATATGGTCAATTTTTTACACATCGGTATCGTTCCGATGTCAAAATAGGGCCGATGTGAACAGGCCGATAATCATTCCTGTGTATTTGACGTGTGTGTAGCTAGATGTGAGTGTGGGGGGGCGGGGATGTTGTTTTTGCACGAGCGCATACATTACACACATAATGTGCTGAAGCAGGTGCTGGAGGCGTAAGTTACGGCACTCTGCCTTGTTCTGACCGACCATCAAAGTATTGTCGCGCTGGAGTTACGGGGTTATGATGTAGCAATTAAATCACCTCAGACACACATGTAAGTTACATGTTTCACAGTGATTGCTTTTGTTAGATTACTGAATAATGGCATACTCTCGGGGGAAAATGATGATGAAAATGATCAAGGTAAGAATGACACACGACACGGGTGCATAAAAAAGATAATCTTTAAAATCCAGTAATAGCTAGCGGTAGCCTTTAGCTAGCGATGCTACTTCACAAACTAGACACAAACACGTTTCGAGCCATAATCAACAACTTATCTAGTAACAAGCGCTGCATTAGAGCAGGCTTGTAGGATATCTTAATTCACAGCCCGTAAGGCTACATGTAGGCTACAACTGAAATAAAATGCTAGCTCTGGCCTGTCAATGACAGTCCACTGACTGAAAACTACGCGAGTTGGTCAGTTGGAGCCGCAACGACACACCCATTATACACCAGCAGCGGGAATGTAGTAATTTAAAGCCTACCTTTTGTTGAACCCTGGTTAAAATCCATGTCAAACAACAGACGAGAAAGCAAATCCATTACAGTGCGGAACTACTAACTGTTAGATAACGTTACAGTTCTTTAGGGACACCTAATCTGTATTATGAACTGTCTGCGACGTCAAGATTGCAATGCTGGAATATGTTGTGGTTGTGTGTGTGTGTGTGTGTGTGTGTGGCGCGCGTGTGAGAGAGAGAGGCGCGGGCGAGATCGAACAGTGGAAACAAAAACATACTCCGTCATTTTGTGAATACAGGACATTCCAACTATACTTCAACTTCTTGTTTATACATGTGAAGCCATTTTTATCATAGTGAGTCTAATAGGGTTAATATTGATTACATTTTATGTTAATATCTGTGCAATTAATGTGTATTTAGCCTGCCTCTGACATCCTGCATCTGACCATCCTTCCCATATATAATTTTGCTGCTGAAGTTGGCATATCCCTCTTATGTGTATAGTTTTGCAAAACTTTTTTTTTTTAATTTTCTACCCTATGCCTTGTTAATAATTTTTACATATTGTTTGTCTTATGTAGTTAATAGTAATATGAATATATTAACATTAATTAAATTTAGTTATTTAATTAATTTAATTTATTTGTTTTAGTATCACTGAGATACTAGTTTATTTAATATTTTAAATGTTTTCATTTTAATTTTAAAAATCATTTAAAAAAGTTATTATGTTGTGTTCTTGTAATCTTTTTGTTATGGTTTTGTAAAATAGGTCTATGTAGTTACTATTTTTATTTCAGTTTTAGTTTTAGACTTAATGAAAATAAAAATAGTTTTGCTTTGGTAAAAAGCTAAAATAAAATAAGTTTGAGGTTATTTTATTTCAGTTTGTTTATTTTATTTAAAAAAACAAAAATGTTTCTGATGGTTTTATAGATTTAGTTAACTATAATAACCCTGCTTGATGCTTGACTTCAATAGTACTTGATTAACATCCTGTTGTCTAAGCCTTTGCAATACAAACAAACATTAGGTGAAGGCTGCCTCATTCATTCATCAAGTGCTTTAAAAAGTTTTGAAAGATGCATCTGCATACCTGAGCAAAGACATATTTGTTAATACTTTTAATGAATCTTTTGTTATTAGAAAAGTCCCAAGGGAAATAGTGGTCTCTAGCTGTAGTGCTTCCCATAAAAAAAAAAACGTTGCCAGGGTGACGGCCAAGGCTAATCATATGCATCAGCACTAAAACTGCCTCTAAAAGCATCATTTAATTTTCTCCACATGGCCCTCATCTCCCAGGACATTTAACAGTATCTCGCTGATAAGCCCGAGCAAATCCGCAGTCAGTTTTGCATAAGTATATTTCTTTTATGTACCCAAACAGGGACGATGTTAAGCTCTTTGCATTGCTGTCAGCTCCAGAGACATTTGACTTTGAAGTCAACATCAGTTTGGCTAACAATGATAGCATGTCATCAGATTCATTCAAAATAGTTTGGGTTTTTTTACAGTTTCAATAACCTTAAGAATAAAATGGACCATATGGAATTTGATACTGTAGATGAGGCTTCTTTCTCATTACACACTAAAAGACTTTCCTTTCCTCAGAAATATCATCCCAAAATTTTCTGCTTTCCTTAACCATCTAGACAGAATATCCACACTGCTTTTTTTGCTTTCCTTGCTTTCCTTCTCAGCACTGTACCATAACCCTACAGAAATTGTTTTCAATTAAAATTCTCTTTTTCGAACCCCCTTTTATTGCCATTCATCCAAGCCCATGATAATTGTGCGTGTCTCTGATACAGAAAACAGCATCCAGCAGCAGCGTTGAAGATTAAATACTTAACTCTATTCATTTTTCCCCTTGCCCTTCGGCATTAAAAATGCATCCATTTTATTTTATTTTATTTTTTTATAAAAGCTTATTACGCAAGACTCTAAATATACAGTTCAGGGACTGCTTGTTCTCTGTCTTCAGCATTTCCGTTGTGGCAACTGCAGTTTTTTTGCCTTTCAACAGGGACTTGAGTAGCTTTTAGTAGCTGAAATGACCCATCTGCTCTCTGCAGCCATCAGCGTTGTTGGTCAAAAAGCATTTAGCTCTGCCTGGCCCTTCATGCAGAATAAAAGATCATCAAAATAATAATATCTGTGAATAAAGGGAAAATAGGCACATACTTCTGAAATCGTGCACATTTCAGTTTGTTGGAAAACAGTGAAAAATACATTGTAAGAAAAAAGCTTTTGGTGGAATTGAATCTTTGAAATATACTCAGTGTATCTCTGAATATCACAGAAGTAGGTAAATAGAACGCCATTAAATGTAAGCTCTGTATCATGAGTTATGCCTGTAAAATATTATTTTAAATATACTGTATCTATTGGATGCATTGACACTATTGGATGAGAACTAAACTTCAACGACGATGACACCACTGTTTTCTATAGAGCTGCTTTTAAAGCTGATTCAACTGTTTCATAATTGACGAATTTTGCAACATTGACAGTTATTGAACTTTGAATCAACATTGAACTGAATAAGGACACTATTGTCTTATGTAGAGTTGTTTAGCTGAATTCAACTCATTTCATAATTGATTAAACAGTTATTGAACTGAACTGAATCAACACTGAACTGACTTCAGCTGCAAAATGACACCATTGTCATCTGTAGAGCTTTACAGCAGAATTAGAATTTGTCTCATGTTTGATGAAGTTTGCATCGTTATTTTCCTGTTTATTACTGTGAAGCTGCAACAATCTGTAGGCTACTGTATAAAGCGCTATAGAAATAAAGGTGAATTGGCTTGACTTAGATGTTATGGGTCAATGACATATAAAATCAAATAAAAAAAAAATCTAGTTATGTGTGTGTCGAGATGTTAGAATTATACTCTTTGTATTCGTGTTGGTTTTATGTGGTTTTGGAAAAAAATGTACACCATTTTCAAGAATAGTTTTAATTTAATAACTAATGTCATGAGCCACAAAGTAAAAAAGGAATATTGTATTTCCCTTACATTTTGAGTGTACACTGCTTAATCATTATTTTAAAAATAAATAAATAAATAAATAAAAGTGGTTAAATATATTATATCGTAGTCTACAGATTGTTGCAGCTTTATATGCAGCTCTATCACATAGTAAAAAGTACAAATATTAGTAAATGTGTATAAAATGTGTACATTTATTTCATAAATATCATTACAACCTGAACCCTCTCACAAAGATCAAATTATCTGATATTTTATTTTCCTGAGATCCACACTGTCATGGGGGTCTTCAGACAATCTCCCTATATATAGGCTACCGTAATTTCCTGTATCATGTTTCTGCATGTTCTTTTTTTCTTCATTATGATGTCAGGACAATTGTATCACCCTGACCCCCAAAATGAATTTAAATTATGCAATAAAAACATGCAGATCATAGAAAAGGTAGGCCTATATTCTAATAATCATATGTTTGAATTGCATTAATAGATCCGTTAATGCCCCTTTATGCCATTTAGTTAAAGAGCTGGCCACATGAGACATGGGCTGCACACTGCAGAAATACAGATCTACAAAAGACCAACAAAGATACAACTCCCATATATGCATCCCACAGGTGGCAAATAAAGATGAAAGCACAGTTTTAACTGTTTTATAACACCCGTTTCAGGCCGTTAAGAACTTCGCTGTCAGTGTTGTGTATTCGCCATGGTTACTGCCAAAAAGTCATTATAGCGACACAACACAATGCCATGCTTGACTGATTGATATATGAGTAAAGCATTCATTCACAGCAGGGCAGGGTTTAAGAGGTCTCTCTGTGCTGTCGGTCTTTTTCTTTCCTTAGTCTTTTTCAGAGCAGACTTGCCTCTAGTCACATCGCTTGCTGCCCTTGCCGTCCTATTAGATGGAAAGCGGCAGTAATTGCCTGTCATCACATACACTGCCTTTGACCAAATGTGACCGAAAAATAAAAGCCCTCCTCTTGTTGAAGCAGGGATCCATTTTTTAGGAAGAAAAAAAGCAAATGAGAGCTTCTGTTTCATTATTGTTATTTTGTTGAAACAAAAACAAATATTTCCAGTTCTCTTACGAGAGTATCTCTCGTACTGCGTAATATCTTACGCTACGGGGAAAACCTCTTTTCCAGATATGCAGATATAGGCAGGACGGCTCGCGCACCTATTGGCTGCCCTGCGGCAAACAGCAGCAGCCTATCGAGAGAGGTGCTGCGTGACATAATCCTATGGGGGCATTTCGCGCCCATTTCGTCACGTCCCGCCAGAAAAGGGCGCAATTTCGCCCTATAAATATAGCTCGATAAGGCTGGTACACTGATTTTCATCTCTTCAGCGAAGCATCACGCATCGCTGGATCCGGAGTGAGAAGCCACGCCGTCTGAGAAAAAGCACACAGCGGGACGAGCTATTGAGTCTGAAGTCGCTGGCATCGCCGCCTTTAGCCGCCGTACCTGCTACGCTTTCCGGCGTTATATCCTTTTCAAACTGTGTGTGTGTGTGTGTGTGTGTGTTCGCCGCTGCGACACACATTTTTTCACTGTCTGTCTCTCTCTCCTAAAAGAGCTGCGTCTTTTTCAAGATGCAAAGATCCTGCGGCTCGTGCCGAGCCACACTCAGCGACGGGGACCTCAGCGCGCTCCCGAGCCTTCTTCTGCCCGCCAAAGCTCGCCGGTTCGCCCGCCAGCTTCGCCGGCATCGCTCGAGTCCCTCACCGACGGACAGCGGCCGCCGTCTGCCGCCGCTTCCTCTATTGAGGTCGACGAAATAGCCCCGAGCCTTCTCCAACCCGTGATAGCTCGCCGGTTCGCCCGCCAGCTTCACCAGCTTCACTCGAGTCGCTCGCTGACGGCCAACGGCCGCCGCGCGCCGCCGCTTCCGCCATTAATGACGACGAGAAAGCTGCATCTGTAGAGAAGGCCAGCTTCAAAACCGCGGCTAGCTTTCTTTATGTTATAAGAAAGCTACCCCGCCCCCCGTGGGCATGCGTCACCGGCGAAATGAGGAAAGAGTGTGTTTTTAGTCCCGCCGAGGCCGGGCCAATCTCCATTTCTCAAAAATTTCTCAGCTCCTCTTGGTTTGAGCGGCTGAAAATGTCAATATTGCAGCAATGAACCTGTTGTATTACACGCACGCCTGCAAACAAACGCCGACGCACACAAAACTGTGATGACGCTCTTTATCCGCTCGGGCTATTTTAAGCTTTTGTTGTTTCCCCCTGTGGCTCAGTGGCGAAACCCAAAGCCTTCGCACGGGAGACCCGTGTTCGAGCCCAGCTCTCGCAGCGGATAAAAATTTAGTCTCGCCGCAGCCAGACTTACACCCAAACTTTTCACTCGTTCAGTTCCGAGAAAATGCGACTGTTCCAGTGTATTTTGCAGTAAACAAGCCGGTACCATGGCCCGCTTGCCTGCACACAAATGCCGTTTCCACGGCGACCCAGAAAAATCATGTAAGCAGTGTATTTTCTGGTATTCCGGCCACAGCCGATGGTGTTATGAGTGTATTAAAAATGCCACAGCCCAGTGTTCATTTCTACACACAAACACAGCCCGCCAAAGTGCAGGGCTCGCACAAATGAGTTATTAATTATAGTGAATGTGCCCACAACCCAGTGCCCACAAACACTACACACTGCATGTGCCACGTTTTCTGTAAAAGAAACCAACACATACAGTCAGCTAAGGCCCACGGTGTTTAAGTCTCGCCGCGGCCAGACTCTACTGAAACTTCTCGCTCATTCATTTCCAAACAATGTGACTGTTCCAGTGTATTTTGCAGTAAACAAGCTGGTACCACAGCCTGCTTGCCTGCACACAAACGCCAGCTTTAAGGCGACCCAGATAAATCCCAAAAAGAGTGTATTTTCTGGAATTCCGGCCACGGCCGATGGTGTTATGAGTGTTGTAAGAATGCCCATGTCTCAGTTCCCATTCCCACACGCAGACACAGCCCGCCACAATACAGGGCTAGCAAAAAAAAAAAAAAAAAAAAATCGACTCATGTCGATCGTGCAATAAATGTAGTGTACGTGCCCACAACACAGTGCCCACAAACACTACATGAAGCATGTCCCACGGTTTCTGTAAAAACGAAACCAACACATTTTCAGTTGGCGCGAGCTGACAGTGTTCTCAGTGCAGCGAGTGTGCCCGCTATCCCGCGCCCACATTCCCTCACAGACATGCCGAACCCCACAGGGCTCGCCCCGCTCGCCTTCTCTCCACATCCCGTCAGAGAGAAGCCGAGCGCGGTCAGGCTGCCCGCTGTGATCAGCGCACCCCCCGCCTCGCACACTATAAACACCGTGTCTATTTCTCAGCACACCGGAGCTCTCCGGCCGCCACTATATCACGGCCAGAGCCCAGATTTCATTCTACCTCTAGCTTTTCATGCAGATGCGTGGGCAAAGCTTCCCGGGGTATCAGAATGGGTGCTGAACACTATAAAAAGAGGCTATTTGCTGCAGTTCGCTCGACGCCCCCGCCGTTGCGCGGCGCGAGTCGAAACGACGGTAAAAAATGAAGTATCTCACCTACTTCGAGCCGAGATAGCGAAACTACTGAGCAAAGGGGCTATAGAACCTTTATCTCAGGCTCAGAGCGAAGGGGGTCTATCCAGCAGGTATTTTCTGGTACCGAAAAAAGACGGGGGTCTCAGACCCATTCTAGATCTGCGACGGCTGAACAGAACGCTCACGAAGCGTCAGTTCAGAATGATTACAACCAGGAAAATCCTCGCGCAAGTGCGCCAAGGTGACACTACACCTTGTTGATGTAGACATCTATGTCGATAGATCTGAAGGACGCTTATTTTCAAATACAAATAGCGTTACGTCACAAGCAATTCCTGAGATTCGCCTTCGAGGGCCAGGCATACCAATACAAAGTCCTGCGCTTCGGCCTGTCCCTGGCACCCCGTACTTTTACGAAGTGCATGGACGCGGCTCTCGCACCCCTGAGACTTCAGGGCATGCGAATTTTGAACTACTTGGACGATTGGCTGATTCTAGCTCGATCACAATCAGAGCTCATAGAACACAGGGCCACATTACTCGAACATCTTGAGAATCTGTGTCTCACAGTCAATTGGGCGAAGAGCTCGCTGTCTCCCAGCCAGAAAATATCTTTTCTGGGAACAGTGCTGAACTCGCTATCTATGACAGCGCATCTGTCGCCAGAGCGCGAAAAGGACATTCAGCGCGCCGCAGAATCTTTTCGCCGTGGCTCAACTGTCCAGCTCAAAAGGTTTCAGCTTCAGTGCTCCAGTTGGGGCTGCTTCGCATGCGCCCACTGCAGCTATGGCTGAAAGCGCGGGTTCCACCCAGGGCATGGACCGCTGGTTGATTTCGCCTCCGGGTCGGTCTGAAATGCGTCTCAGCTTTGGAGCCTTGGAAGAAAACCGACTGGTACCAGTCAGGTGTGAGTCTGGGGACTCCCTCGAGCGTGAAGGTGGTGTCCACGGACGCCTCCACCTCGGGATGGGGAGCGCTGCTCGAGGGCAGACCGTTCTTTGGCCAGTGGTCAGAACGGGAAAAGCTCCTACATATAAACTGTCTGGAAATGATGGCAGTCGACAACGCGCTGCGGCGCTTCTGTCCCCAGATAAGGGGTCACCACGTCTTGGTCTGGTCGGACAACATGTCAGTGGTGGCGTACATAAATCGTCAGGGCGGCACCAAGTCCCGAAACCTTTACAGGCTGACGGAGTGCCTCCTGGTCTGGGCTCAGCACAACCTGCTTTCACTGAGAGCAGCGCACGTGCCTGGTCACCTGAATCTGGGACCAGACAGGCTGTCCAGAGACAATGTCCCAGCAGGGGAATGGTCGCTGCACCCGCAGACGATCCAACTGCTGTGGGAGACATTCGGCAGAGCGCAGGTGGACCTGTTCGCGTCCAACGAGAACGCTGACTGTCCGAAATATTTCTCAGAGAGCAAGGACACGCTGGCCTACGTTTGGCCCCTATGTCCCCTCTATGCTTTCCCCCCCATCTCGCTCCTGCCTCAAGTGCTGGAACGGATCAGGGAAAATCGATGCCCAGTGGTGCTTGTGGCTCCGCTCTGGACAAACCAGGCTTGGTTTCCAGTCCTGATGCAGCTGACCAGCACTGCCCCGTGGCCAATACCATTGAGGAGAGACCTCCTCTCCCAGGCCAAGGGCTCGATTTGGCATCCTCGCCCCCAGCTATGGTCCCTGCACGCATGGGCCATCAACGGGTACCCGCTATCCTCCCAGAGGGAGTGCTAAACACGATCACACAGGCCCCGTCTACAAGACGGCTCTACACCTCGAAATGGTCTGTGTTCTCTGCCTGGTGTCAAGCTCAGGGCTTTTCACCCGTAGACTGCGGGGTCACGGAAGTGCTTTCCTTCCTTCAAGAGCTGCTGGATAAGGGCAGAACCCCATCCACGCTCAAAGTGTACGTGGCGGCTATAGCAGCGTTTACAAAACCTGTGTCTGGCCAGTCACTGAGGAAGAACGACCTAGTCGTGCGATTCCTCAAGGGAGCTCCGAGGTTGAACCCTCCTAGACCTCCTTCAGTCCCGGTGTGGGACCTTTCTACGGTTTAGGAAGCCATGAAAGGTGCCCCGTTCGAGCCAATCCATTTGTCAGACATGAAGCATCTGTCTTTCAAAACGGTGTTTCTTTTGGCTCTCGCTTCAGTGAAGCGCATAGGGGACTTACAAGCGCTTTCAGTAAGCGCATCATGTATGGAGTTTGGGCCTAATGACTCAAAAGTCATACTCAAACCGAGGCATGGGCACGTGCCCAAATCCCTCAACACACCGTTCAGAGCCCAGGTGATTTCCCTGTGCGCTCTCTCGGTTCAAGATGAGGAGGAGGATGCGAGTCTCCTTTGCCCTGTCAGGGCACTGAGAGCTTATGTGTCCCGCTCGTCTGCCTTCAGGCAGACCGAGCAGCTCTTCGTTTTGTTTGCGGACGTTCCAAGGGACTGGCCGCATCAAAACAGAGCCTATCCAGATGGATAGTCGATGCCATTGCACTGGCTTACACTTCTAAGGGCCTGCAGTGTCCTTTGGGTGTCAGTGCGCACTCCACGAGAGGCGTGGCCTCGTCGTGGGCATGGTATAGTGGCGTTACCTTGCAAGACATCTGTACGGCTGCGGGCTGGGCCTCGCCATCTACATTTATAAGGTTTTATAACCTAGAGGTTCCCGCCTTACAAGCCAAGCTTCTGTCGGTATAGAATTCAGTGTTATCTGCCCCGCTGTGCCGGCCCAGATGCTGAGTTTTGCTTGTGCATCGCTCACTGAGCGATAACACGGCTCAATGGGTGTTGAATAACCCGTAATCTTAACCAGTTCAGGCTGAACACGTTCACCCTGTCTGTGTAAAACACTATTAACATAACTAGCCCCTATAGGATGCTATTTCATGGGGAATGATGCTTGCAGCCTCTCTTCTCCGACTCTCTGTGAGTCTATGGTGATTATGCACTACATGAGCCCCGGGCTACTGCCCTTGGGACTTTGGTGTCGGATCCCAGTACGCACGGCGTTTTGCATTGTGTTCCCCATAGCGTAAGATATTACGCAGTACGAGAGATACTCTCGTAAGAGAACGTACTCGGTTACTAACGTAACCTCGGTTCTCTCTAGAGAGGGAACGATTACTGTGTATCTTGCCGTGCATACACAGCTCTGGTTCGCTTCGGCGATGAAAACCAGTGTACCAGCCTTATCGAGCTATATTTATAGGGCGAAATTGCGCCCTTTTCTGGCGGGACGTGACGAAATGGGCGCGAAATGCCCCCATAGGATTATGTCACGCAGCACCTCTCTCGATAGGCTGCTGCTGTTTGCCGCAGGGCAGCCAATAGGCGCGCGAGCCGTCCTGCCTATATCTGCATGCTGCTGCACAGCGTTTTACATTAATTCAAAATTAAGGATAATTTTTTGCTTCAATATCTCGTGGAAAAGAGGCTTTCCCCGTAGCGTAAGATATTACGCAGTACTCGTTCCCTCTCTAGAGAGAACCGAGGTTACGTTAGTAACCGAGTACGTTTTCTTGATTTCATTACCAAGTAAGTTATTTCAGAAGCAGGCTTGACATGTAACTAAATTCACCATCAGTAGTTCAAATTTAAAGGTGATTAAGGAAATGATTTATCTTTTGTTATTAAATTATTCCAGTTCAAATGAACAGTTTGAACAGAACCCCCCAAAAAATAATTATATCATGATTTATTCACCCTCACATTTTTCCAAACTTGTATACCTTTCTTACTGCTGTGGATCTCAAAATTAGTTAGTGAATGTGAATGTAAGTGACACATTGATGTTATGGTGTAATATTAACATGTTTCACTACAGCATGGGTTTAGATTCAGGAAATGCACAAATTGTACACCCTCAATGCAAACTGTTTGGAAACAGTCATTAATTTTTAAAGTCCCTTTGGTACCATTTGTAGAGCAGAAGCAACACAGCTCACCTTTAAACTCACCAGTGGTTTTGTTATGTAGTGTGTGATAAATGGCAATGTCAGGTACTGTAGTCACGGGAGGTTTATGTGACAAAAGATAAAGTATGAAAATGCACTAACATCAGCCATGAATTGAAATATGTGTATGACCTTTGCATCATTAAGAGGCTTGAGTGTGTAGTCTCTTCATTAAGCAAATGAGTGATTGTATGCTAATTACCAAGCAAAATCCAATTTAATATGGGGATCCGTCTCAATTTAATTGAGCTTGGAAAGACCCGGAGAGCAGCTGCGCTGTCATGTGTAATTCTATGTTCTTGTCACAGAGAGAAATGCAAATGCACAAATATTATCTCGCTCTCGCTCTCTCTGTCTTTACTTCTTTCGAGGATATAGCCTACCGTTGTACTGTTTTCTGGAATCTAAAGTGTCCCGCCCTATACATTATAAATAGATGCTGAAGCTGCAGCTGAAATTGGTCACTTGTTCACACATTTACTATTGTCTACATGGTGAATGGCACATAGTGCACTATTTAGAGGATTGGGAACTATTCAAACAATTTAAATATGCTTTTCATTTGGGCGAATGTAGTCTAGTTTCACGTTAGAGTCAAGCGACGCGAACCGCCGCAGCGCGCTCACAGTCTGCTCCGGTCCAGAGACACGATAACACAGAGCGGATCTTGCAGGAGTTATGCAGGAGTCGGCGTAGACCACAAAACATATCAGATCTTTTGAATTCTGCACAGAATGCTATATAGAAACAGTTAGAGATTAGGAGGAAACTGCTGCTTTACCAAGCTCAACAGCTTTGGCCGAGCTGTGATATAAACTAAACGCTATTGGCTATTTTAAAAAAGGAGAGGAGCTGTTCGATGTGTCCCACCCTGTCTTCCTGTTTCAGTGGAAATTACGTAAACACATTGAATAATGCTGTGCGTTTCAAGTCACTTCAGTGGGCCTTTAACAAAAACAAATGTGCTAAAGAAATGCATTTGCTGAAGCTTGTACTCCACATAGCAAGTGCAATGCTGTACCAGGGGAGCTACCCAGCAAGTTTACTATGTCAGAAAAGCCGTATGGAGCTGGTTATGTGAAGCAAAAGTCAAAATGTACGATGGTAAATGTGTTTTGAGGTCACAACCAGTGTTGGAGGTAATGCATTACAAGTATCACAAGTTACATAATCAGATTACTTTTTGCAAGTAATATGTAAAGTAATGCATTACTTTTAAATTTACAAAAAATATCTGATATTATATATAAATAACTGATATCTCTCCTGTCCCCATGTTGAGTTAAACATCACATTTGTGTTTCTTTCTTTTTCTTTTTCCTTTTTTGCTGAAGTAAGACGGTTGAACTTTCTTCTCCTGCCTCATTTCACTTTTGGATGTAATGGGCCTTGACATTTGCAAAAACTACAACTTTTGATTTTTGTTATTAAAAACAAACAAGCAAGCCCAGCCCATGTGAGAAAAAGTAAAGCAAACGTATCATTATGCATACTTTCTATGAAAAGCAACGCAATTAGTAACTTTTTTAGGTAGTAATGTAATATTGTAATGCATTACTTTTAACTTTCCCCAAAACTGGTCACAAAACAGTAAGAATCACACATACATAATTCTTTAGTAAAGTTTGGTAACGCTTTAGATTACAGCCCGGAAAGTACTGTGTAATTAAGAGGAATTTACAGAGTAACTTTCGGTAATTATAGTGTACCTATAAAGTACTTACATGTAAGTATAAGGGAACAATATGTTAAGTTTGGGGAATAAAGGGGTAACAACCAGGAGAATTAAAAAAAATATTTATACTGTAAGTATTATAGAACTAAGGGGAACTTATTCTACTATTATGATACAAAAATCTTACATTTGGGAGCAATTTAGCGAGAACACTGCGTACCTTTTTGTAATACTTGTGTACCAATACATACTGTATAGGCTTTTTTTAAATTACAGGGTACATATCTATGCATTTATACTTTTATTTATTTATTTTTTGATAGCAAAAGTGCAGATGTTTAAGTTGGGCTAACATGTTTCAAGGCAAGAAAAGCTAAGACTATTGCAATTTTTTTAAATACTGGGAAATATATCTTGTTTGATGTGGTTACAGGGTAAGTGGTACTTGTATAATAAATAAAGGTTTCCGAGTCAGTCATATAAGATTGTGTGTATGCATTTTTATTGTTACCCTGTAACTACATGGAACAAGAGGGTAACAAGCACCACTTTAATTTACAGCCCGCGACGTCACACTTATCCTGTAACTACATGGAACAAGGGGGTAACAAGCACCACTTTAATTTACAGCCCGCGACGTCACACTTATCCTTTAACTACATGGAACAAGGGGGTAACAAAGCACCACTACATGAAACAAGAGTATCTTTCCACAATAATTAAGCAAAAGTTGCAATAGTTTTCGTTTTCAGTACACTTTTGTTAAAAAGATTACATTTTAAAAATTACAGGGTACATATCTATGCATTTATAAAGCCTATACAGTATGTACTGGTTCACCATTATTTAAAAAAGGTACGCAGTGTATGTTCTTGCTAAATTGATCCCAAATGTAAGATTGATATATCATAATAGTAGAATTAGTTCTATAATACTTACAGTATAAATATTTTTTTAATTCTCCTGGTTGTTACCCCTTTATTCCCCAAACTTAAAATATTGTTCCCTTATACTTATATTGTAAGTACATTATAGGCACACTATAATTACCGAAGGTTACGCTGTAAAATTGCTTTAATTACGCAGTACTTTCCGGGCTGTAATCTAAAGCGTTACCAAAAGTTTTTTTAAAAGTTTTTTTTTTTTTTATGGCCCGTGTTCATTTCAGCTGGAAACTGCAGTTAATTGTATGAATAGTTACATTTTGGGAGTTTTGCAAAAATGCAGGTAGAGGCACATTTTTCCATTTTTCCTCAAATGGAGGATTTGTCTACTTTATCTAACTTCTGGAGACGAAATTGTCCCCAAAGTATTACAGAGCAAACACACACACACACACACACACACACACACACACACACACACACGCACTACAAGAGACAGATAAATAGAGCAAAAAGCCATCTGCCTGACCATTTAGAAGGGATGCGACTTGGTTGAATCTCAACAAATCTCACAAGATGGAGAATATCATCAAAAGAACATGCAGAGATGAGAGCCCATCTGCTTCAGTCTCACAGCTCCAGAACTGGCCTCTCCTGCCAGCTCTCTCTCTCTCTCTCTCTCTCTCTCTCTCTCTCTGTCGGTCTCTCTGTAGCCTTTAGCTGTTCTTCATAGAGCTCATTATACAATGTATCATCAGAAAAGACGCTGATAGACAACTCACAAAGGTGTTGAACAGGTGAGGTGCTGAAACACTGAAACACTCTTATAGCAAAGAAACACATTGGAAATGTTCTTTCTAAGTGTGTGTTATCGAGTGTGAGGCTCTCATGGCAGTGTGCCTGGGGCAAAGGGGAGCAGGTGTAAAAAATTTTGTATCAACCGTCCTGAAAGAAGCTAAACCAGACTGGCTTTTCATATACAACATGAAAAGATTATATCAAGCTATAAAAACAAAATGTGTTTAATAATTATACAAAGGCCTTACAGACACTACAAATCGTTCGTATACCACATTGGACAAACGTTCCATTAGAAGCACTTTGGGGATATTTCTGAGCTTTTCCCATTGATTAGCTGAGAAGGGCTCACAAAAGACTAAAGATCATGAACCAAATGCTTCCATCCGTGGTTAAAAGAATGCTGCAGGGGTTGGCATGGAAGGTCATGCTCGTCATTCATTTCTGTCGTTTACCTGTATCCAGGTCAGTGTCAGCATTGATTTGTCAGGAAAACAAACAAGCAGAATGTGCCTCTTTATGCCACCAATTCTCACCCACTGTGAAACTGAGAGCTTTGGGTTCACTTCTTTGTTCACTTTTGTGAAAATGTCCTTTCTGCAGCACAACGGCCCCCTTACATGTCTTCATGCTGCTTCATTGGTCTGCTCTCCTCCCCATGGGTCTCATTTGGGGAAGCTGCCTGCAATTGGAAAGATGTGTGCAACAGAACCGTTTGATAGGGCTGAACTAGCAGGGATACAGTGGTCCTCTGGGCTTTCATCTGCCAAATAACATCCGGCCCACAATACTTTAACAACCAACGTGAGCCTCCATTTCCTCTCACACTTGCATGTAAAACTGCTGTTCTGAGCTTTGGTGACTTTTAACGACTTAAAGAATCTCAGTAGCACCCAAAACACCAGATGTCTGCTGTTTTTGAGATGTGACTGCAAAGTGAATATTGGGTCTCATTGAATTTAGCATGAACAAATTCTGTTTTTATTAGTTTAAAACTTTATTTCTGAATGTCCAACTATATATCAATTCAATGCACTTTTGTTAACCCAGGCACGTCCTGATTTTGTTGATGCTGGAACAACATTCCTGTCCGAAAATGTAATTATAACCAAATCTCTACCCCTAAACCTAACCCTATACCCATAAGTTATCCCTAAAACCAGAGGGAAATGATAGGTGAATAACACTGATATAGAAGCACTGGTTGTAAGCTTTAACTTGACGTAAACTGTAAACTTCAAATCTAATTCACTGTCGTTCAACTCCCCTAAAGAAATATGAAATATGTTCTCTCTGGACACACAGTTAGAGCAATCAAAACATGTTTTGTTCACCGAGTTATTGACTGAATTAAGGTGCATATGCTGAAACAGATGTCCATGCAGATGTCAAGCTAAAGTTTGAACAAAATATTTGAATTATGTGTGCCAATAAAAGGAAGTCTTATAGCATATCTTGAATGGGCATTTTGTTTTTCAATAAACAAATCAAAAATCCCAATTTCATTCATTTACAGCTCATACCTAGTGCGTACTGTGGATGTGCAAAAGCCATTTTTAGCTAAGCCGCATTTTGAATAGATTAAGAGAGGAGAGACATCTCTCTTTCTTTAAAAATGAAGTGTGTAATTTTGGAGATGTTAGAATTGTTTTTCCTATTTTAATATGCATAAGTAAGTCAGTTGTAGGTTGACATCCCCAAACATTAATGTGTTTGTTTGAGCATCAGTCCGAACTTTGTAACTTTGTATTAACCGAGTGCAACAATGCTCACCCACAGATGTGAAGTGTAATCCAGAAACAACATATTTTAAATTTTTGCAAAATATGCATGTGTATATACTGTATATATGCAAATATTTAAGTAGTTTGAGAGCGTATAGGAAAACTGATTCTATGTCATTTACAGTGCATCATTGGAATTGGTGACCGCTAAAGAGTTTTATTGACGTGATTTGCCTGTTTTGATTATTTGATAGGTGGAGATGTCTTTGCAGAATCATGTAATTTAGTTTTTCGCTATGAATTCTGCTATTAAAGATTATTTAAAAAATAAGTTGAAATAATGAATGGCTTCAACAAAAGTATATAACATCGATTTACAATATCATAGCTCACAGTAAGGCTGCCTTTAAAGGTTTATAAGAAAAATCAATTCCCCCTTGGCGAAAATGAATGGGATTTTTACTTCCGTAACCCGACTGTTGCACTCTAGTATGTGTTTGGAGGCGGATTATCTGTTTGATAGACCAATGGCAGACAGGAGGAGTCTTCAGGAAAGCAGTTTGGCACAGTTAATGGTGCAGAAATTGCACATTTCATATAAAAAGAGTTCAAATTAATATTTTAAAAATACTTCATGCTGGCATCTAAAAGATTTACAGTGTCCTTATATCTTCCTTATTACAACTTGGCATGCAGTTTTGTTCTAGTAAGTCCTTCATACTGATATATCAATAAAAGAAAGGCAAAAATTAGAGAGAATCAAATAAAAACTCTTGAAAATCTATTTCCTTTTGAGTATGAGCTAAAAATCAGCCTCACTACAGCTTGACACGCAGTATTGTTTGGTTAAAGTAATAACTCTCTCCTAAATCTCTCTGATCCTCCCGCGTCTAACCAGCACAGCTACATCCATCTGGAATCTGTGAAGCGCAAACAGTCTTTGGCCAGTTGACACAACATCAGAATATCTCAGCGAGATTACTGTGATTGTATTCAGAAATAGATCATACTTTCTGATTGGTGATAATCTCCTGCTTTTGACAGAGAATTTGATGATAAATGAGATTGTGTCACAGTGTGTGAATAGCCAGTGATGGGGAGTTAAATCAGTAAATGCAAAGTTGAAGTATAACCCTAATACTACTTGGACGCTTACATGGTCTCATCAAATCAATCATTTAACAGTTTTATATATTGCTGAAATTATGAAAAAAAAAAAAGATTAGGCAAGAATAGAAAATTATTAAAAATATTCAAATTAGGAATGCCAGAATCAGAATTTTTTGCATAAAAAAATGTCTGTCAAAACCAAACCATGTTGAATGATGTTCACTAAACTGGCAAAGTTTTTCAATTTAACTGGCGTTTATTCTCCTTAGCATGCAGTGTGAAGTATTTCACTCAGGTCCCTGATCATTCCGATTCAATTTCAGTGAGTAAAGAACACATTTATACTCACATGCATCACGTACATTAGCTTCTTTGACAGACAGCATGTTGAAGCCGCTCAGGCAGCCATTTTCTCCCTCTTCTCGGAAAGCTATAACACATTCAAAACATCCGGTAGTGGGTTTTCAAATATATTAGAGTTGTACTTCAAATGTCTCACACAGAAATGGATCATGTCGTTATATGCACCATTTGGGACGTTTTGGGAGAATTTGACAAGAAACACTGCTTGATGTAGTGGATACTTTGTCAACTGCATATTAAACAGTCTTATCACCCATTACATGAACATACACAGTAAGAAATACCATTTCAACAAGTTGATAATTTGATGAGGTAAATTTATCTTTGTCATGTGATACCTCAAGGTTCAGCGTTGTTAACTGACATTCCAACATGCAAATTTAATGTCACTTCATATAAACTAAATGTTAAAGTTTTAGGAGGAGGAGCGGATAACTTAACAGTGAGAATGTTTTTGAAATTTTCTAGATCCAAGACAGTGGAAAAATGCAAGCAAGCAGTTTGGTCTTAATTAGATGTACTTCTACAGTTCTGACACACAGCAAAATACCGTGCTTAGACAACAGAACATAATGGAGAATGAATGTTGTTAAATACTGTAGGGAAAGACGGCATTCTTTAAGCCTAGACAAACAACAAAGATAAGAGAAACCCAGACAAAAAGAGCTGACAGGACACAAAATAAAGTTATGAAAGCAAATTCTTTAGCCTTTATCATCCCCTACATTATTTAAGTTTTCCAAGCATCTTGTAACAAGAAATAAACATCTTTCACTCTGTTTAACATTTATTTGAATCTCCAAAGATTCTTCATTTTGAAAATTATTATAATTCATCTCTTTTCTTCTGTATTCAGCCCTCCACACTCACTCACACATACATGTCATATATTCTCCCGTTTACTTTCTAAATGATTAGTCAGGTTGGCCTGGGATTTGAGTGTGAAGGGAGCAGAGGGGAAATGTAGTGCCAAACACTGTGTCATGAGTTTTATCGCACATCCACCTCATTAAATTCACTCAACTGACCTGCAACTTCAGCTGTCTGTGCTGAAAACACACATCTTCTTTCCTCAAACAGGCTTTCTAAAGCCTAACCAGACCCAGCATCAAACCCACAATTGCTGACAAACAAGAAACCATATGAAAATTTCAGTAAGCGGTCAGGCTTATTTAGCATGCAAGCGATGTTCACCCAAGTGGTCCAACCTTCAAAGTGGCTACTGTTGATTATAAAAGAGAGAGATTTACATCAAATATGATTAAAATTTTTAAACAGAAAACAGTTATTCTAAATTGCAATAATATTTCACAATATTGCTCTTTTGATCAAATAAATGCAGCCTTGGTGAGAATATATGTAGCTTTGAACAGATAAGCACATTTAAAATGTACAACCTTTCTTTACTTTAAAAATAAAAGGTGCCTGGAGGAACATTTTGGGGTTCTTCACTTTGCCACACTGGCGGAACCATCTGTAGATCCTTTCAAAAGGGGCGGTTCTTTGAGGAACCACCCAGGTTTCCAGAGGAACTCTTATATGAAGCAATGTGTGGAACTGCTCGGGGTGCCTCCAGGAACCAAAATTATTATTGTTTTTTTTTTGTTTTTTTTTTTGAGGAGGAAGATTTTATTTTAATCAGTTCTCGCGCGTGCGTCGTGGCGCTCTCGTGAACTCACATCAGAGGCCCACACAGAAGAAAATTAATAGTTGAATAAAGTCGTTATTTTGGGGGGGTTTTACCACAAAAAGTATTCTCGTCGCCTGATAAACTTAAGGTTGAGCCACTTTAGTCACTTGGACTATTTTAACAATGTCTTTATAAACTTTTCTGGACCGGCAGATGAAATTACCTTGCAGGCTATGAAGGAGTGAGCCAGCTCTCAGATTTCATCAAAAATATCTTAATTTGTGTTCCAAAGATGTACGAAAGTCTTATGGGGTTGGAAAAACATGAGGGTGAGTAATTACTGACAGAATTTTAATTTTTGAGTGAACTAACCTTTTAAGTATAATAATAATGATAATAATAATAGGCTAATAATAAATGTTTAAGGCTGTACAACTTCCTCACAGAACTTTCGGGTTCCTCAAGATGCAGGCTTTTACGAAAGGGATCTTCCAAGAACCACTTTAAATATTTACAGATCTTACAATAACCCTTTTATAATTTGAGTTCCTCAAATTTCCCCCAAAGCACTTATGGTAATGAAATGGTGACTCCAGAACCTCAGAACTGAATACAAAGTGCTTAAAGGATCCCATAAGTTCCTGTAAGAACCGCAAAGACTGTCAATGGTTCCACCAGTAACCCTAGGGCACTTAAAATACATTTTGAGTATATTTGAGGCAACTTTAGTTTTTACAGTGAACAGTCAAATGGTTTTGCGCTTCAAAGTCTAATTAGTGAGACTTCATCTAAATATGATCTGAGCTAATTTTGTTAAAAACTGGGCGTAACTCAAATTTGTTTAAAAAACAATTGCAGAATAACAAATCCAGGTGCTCTTAGAGTATGATTAAATGACAAATGGTTAATGACAAAAACTTCTTTCATTAAGTAAAAGCATTATGAATAAACATGCCTTCCCGTCTGTATGGCATTCTTGGCATCAATTTCAGTGATGCATGCCATCATCCACTAAATGCAAATGTTGATGCTAGAGTGTTTGAGAGACCAAAACTGGCACCAGAAATATTGATACTGAGCATAATCAGTCTTTTTATTGCCCTAGAAGAATAAATAAAATAAAATAAAAACGTTTTTATTGCCCTAGAGAAATATAAAACTAACAAAGATTATAGGAGCCTAACACATCTAAGCATCAGAGGTAATGGCTCCTAAATACATTAAAATGTTCAGAGGGCTGGCAAGGGGTACTTGAGCTTCTGAACAAAGCATGAACTGTTGTCTGTTTAGAAAGTTATTATTCAGGGGAATAAGGAGACAGGCTGAGGAAGAAATGAGAGAGGAGAGATAGAGAGGTAAACAGTGATCATCCATCACTCACTTTTTCAGTGTTGATTAGGATTCTTCCTGAAACAGCGGGATTAACAGTGACGGTTCAAATAGGCTTGTGTCCGCTGTCTCTGGAGCTTTGCAGATGTTCGACAGGATTCAAGAGAGCAAACAGGATAGGCAATTTGTCTCTGTCCCATGAGAAGTTTTACTGATTAGAGTTGGATTTACCAACGCTTGGAGAGAATAAAACAAATTGAGTCTGAGGTAATGAGTCTGGAACCCTAAATTATGTTGCAATCTTTTTTTTTTTGTCATGCAATAGATATGCAAAATTTAAAATAAATGATATAATTATTTACACAATGATATTTCAATAAATAAATATTACTATTATTTTTCATAGGTTTATAATCATTTTAAAATTATTATAATTTCATTTACTAGATACAAATATATCAGTTTTTTTTTTTAGGTATTTAACAGAAATTATGCCATTGTAATACCAAATTGTAAACACTAATAAATCATGACAGATTATTTATTTATTTATTTTTGTCATTTGCAAGCAACATTTTTTAAAATAATTTTTTTCATACTTAAATATCTACTGTATTGTACTATTTTGTTACACAACAACAATAGCAATAAAAAAAACCCCACCAAATATGGTTCAAAACATTTCATTTCACACTTCATTTCTCGTTTTTTCTCGAGTGGAGAGAACTGCTGAGATGCTGCAAAATGGTTGGACTAAAATAACTGCTCATTACAAAAGCTCACAGAGCTTTACTGCTTTCTATTGATAAACCTTTCTCTGAAAAAAAAAAAAAAAAAACCTGGCCTGTACATTGATAAAATGCTTGGCATTTAAGAACAACAGCATAGATTGAGCCCACATCAGACAATCTATAAAATCACACAAACCAAATCACCAAAACAAGCACTTAGCACATCTGTCAAAAAACATAATCCAGCCACAATGGCCTTCCACTTATCAGCACAAAGCCCATCAGTATTCACCGCCAGCGAGCATGCTGCTCTTTCTCATGATAATAGACTGGGGGTGGAGAGGTGATGAGAGGGGAAAACCGCCAGCGTGCCGTATTCCAGGTCAACGTGGCACACGTCCCTGTGATGTGGAAAACCATCTGCTGAGCCCCCATCTGCACAGTCTACAGCCCCATTTACATGGCACTTCATCAGCAGAGTTGTGTTTGCCAGCCCAGCCCTTCCCTCGCGGTTTCCCCAATGCACTCGGCCATTCAAACACAAATGAGTCTGCCATATTCAACTCCCTCGAGAATTTGACGACGGCCGCCGGGTTTTGTTACCATTTCATTTCCATATATTGAATGGAGGAGAAAATTGCTCAGTTTTGGATATGAGAGGAAATGAGAGGGGGAGAGGGAGTCCAGATGTACCTGTGAAATGGGCTGCTCTACATTAGTATACTTTATGGCTGGCTCTACCTTTAACGGTTTGATGTGCAGCTTCGAGGAATATTTGCATCGTGTTTTTACAAAAACATGAACTATAAATATATGCACAGAATTGTGAAGACCTGGGATTGTAAGTAAAGTCAAAAACAGCTATATCTTAACAGTAAGGATTTGAGCCAAACACCAATTACACCTTGTTTAAAACCCTCTTAAATTTGTTTTAATTTTAAGAATTAAATCAAATAAAAAATAAAATGTTGGTTTAAGTGAACACAATGAAACCACACTGGTATGGCACACATTTCATTTTTTTTTTTTTACTTTTGTGTTTAAATGTAGCTGAAAAGTCAATAATAGGTTGTGTAATGGCAGGTTCTATTGTGACAAATCACTCCATATAGAGGGAACACAAAAAGTGTTCGTCTTCAGTTATCTTTGTTTCCTGGGCAGTAGCCTTGTAAACACATACTGCTCAAACTTTTGGAAAATATACAATCACGGCACCATATCCATGTATATGACTTTCTAAGTGTGACTATACCAAGTGAAGACTGCACAATGACTTTAAACACTGTTCTCCTAATGCAATATGTACTACGTGCAAGAGATGGTTTCTAAAAAACATACTGAAAACATTTTGCCCCATGTTTGAGCAGATAGACTGCGTATGTCTGCCTTGCCAAATATTTATCCTACTTTTATCACTCTTTTTTGGGTATCATTTTGTTTAAGCATTTAGAACAATGAAAATCTGAAAATCTGCTATTGTGCTATTCTCTCATAGATTGAGTGGCTCATTTGTCACAAGTGCTTCACTAAAATGGAGTAAAACACTTGTGCTATAATTTGAATATAGACTGAATACAGATTTTGTCAGGAAAAAACACTCATGAATATGAATTATTCATATTTAGTATAAGTTACAAGTTAGGATAATAGCCAAAATAATTTGCACCCTTTAAGAACCTTTGGGCATGAATGCAGATGCTTTAGCTGTTTATGAATAAATACAATTTTGTTTTGAAAGGAATTATGTGTAGCCTCATTTTTAAATGCAGTATGTAAGTAGATTCTAAATGTTCGGAGTGGATTATTAAAACCATCGGAGATAAAAGCATCAGTATTTACATTGATCTTTCCTTTCACAGCCGGTTATCTAATGCTTCAGGGTCAGAAGTCTTCAGACTTCAATGAACAGAGAGATACTTCAAAACTACTACCTTAATCAGATTCATAGTCTCATCTGACCGCTGAAATCATTTTCAAGAAAACACAGACTCACACTATTATGAATGTATTCTTACCCAGAAGGGCTAATAACACACTCAGAACAATAAACATATGTGCTACTGTCAATTCATAAGGTATAAATGAATTTGACCCTGTCTCGTCAGCATTGGTTTTCCTTGAAAAATCTCTGTTTGTGCACGGTTAGTGTAATGAATGTTTGAATAGACTGCGGACTGTGGAGTCATGGCCATTTTGAAGAGAAACAACATCCCCCAAAAAAACAATCTTTGAGGAGAAGAGAAAAGCAATGAATATTTTACAGGGGGAGTGCAACGGAGGGCTCGGCGGGTGACTCAGAGACATTTATGGAGCTTATCAAACCCAGATCTCCCACAGAGGTCTGCATACGGACCACAGAGTGTGGCAGCTGTTTATCAGGTGAACTATTGGTGAGTTCCCGATCCAGTAGTGGCTTGATTTACCTCAATCAGAGGGAAATTATTCCTGCAACGAAAGAGAGAAAAAAGATTGCCTTATAAGAATGAAAATAAGAATGTTCTTTGGCGGGACGGGGGTCTGCTCATGAGATCACACGTGATTCGGCGCATGCGTTTGCGTGTGTGTGATTTCATTGAGCTGACTCAGTGTGTGTGTGCGTATGTCTGTGTGTGCTCAGTCTGGTGTGGGCTTATGTATTAAAATATTCATATTTTCAGAGGAATATGTCATCTCTGAAAAGGATACATGCAAAGAGATGTTGGAAAACCAAAAGAATGAACCTGCCATTTGATGTTCTGATTTTTTTATTATTCTTTATGCAGCATGCATTTATAATGGGGGCAATAAATGTCAAATTATAATTAAGATTGCTTGTGTTTTCTCTGTGTAATTAAAGGCATAATTCACCCTCAATTGTAAATTTGGTCATTATTTACTCACCTTCATGTCGTTTTACACCTGAATGACTTTCTTTCTTACATGGAACACAAAAGGAAAAGTTTTCAAGAAGGTCCAATGTGCTTTTTCTTTCTTTTTTTTCTCTTTTTTTTTTTTTTTACCTTTTCTGGTGAGTATATGCTTTTGTTGTATGGAAAAGAGCAGCAGTTTTGTGTTTCTTTATTGGTTGTTTTTTATTTTTTGTTCTGTACAGCACTTTGGTCAGCATTGGTTGTTTTTAAATGTGCTTTATAAATAAATATTGTATTGTATTTTAAGACAATATTTTTGGGGAAAGATATTTTTTTCAAGCAGGCTACGCTGATTTTGTTACAGCTAGATGCACTAAAATATAATGACCTTTGCAAATTTCATCAGATTTGACATGTCCGTTGTTTGATCTGAGCTCAGGAAATACTGACCAATCAAACTGAGAGTGAACATAAACATAATCTCCTGTCTCTGTTTAAACTATATCTAGTTGAATGCAGTGTGCCATCTGGCTGGTATCTTAATCTGGGCACCTTTTTTATTTTATCATTATTATTATTATTTATCATAAAGGCTGTATCCTTAAACAGAGCATGCGAATCTAAAGGTTTTCTGTGGATTTAAAGGACATTTTACATATAAAGGATATGAGATCTTAAAATGACTAACGCAAAAGAAAAACATTTTAGATGTGTAATGAAAATTATAATCATAAGACCTAGTCAAGTCAAGTCAAGTCACCTTCATTTATATAGCGCTTTTAACAATGTGGACTGTTTCAAAGCAGCTTTACAGTGATAATAGGAAATTAAAGTAACAGAGATTGTTTTACAGCAGCTCTAGAATAAAGTTATTGTCCAGCTAAAGTTAGTTTTGATTGATTCACCTCCGTCGCAACGATCATTAGTTATTAACTTAGGGGCCGCTAACAAGACACCGTTCTAACAGAAAACCTTTAATGCGATCCGGCCGCTCATTTGCATAAAACAGTGCCTGGTGGCTCTGAGAATTTTTTATCGCTTCCGCATAGCCACGTGAATCAGAATTATCCCGACAATGTTTTATCAGTACAGAGGTAAAGGGAAGGAGGCCTTCACAAGGGAGAGACTAGTTGACACTTCAGGATTGCGTTGTTGTCGTGTCCAGACGCAGGTCCTCCATCGGATCCGGATACCTAAGAAAAAGCTTCTTCGTGAGTGAGCACCATGACATTAAAGTTAATGACTCTAGAAGAAAACTTTATATCAAAAGACACCTGCACCTTTTTGTTAGACCTGGCAAGAGAACTGACGGAAAGGATTTGGCGATCATGGCCATAATTTCTGGGAACATTTATGACTATTATCAATTATAATGGCAAGAATATAATTTGCATCCAATGTTCACAATGTGCCCTATTCATGTTCTGTGTATTGGAATAGGATTAACCATGATGAAAATGCATTATGTTGGCACTGCAGAGGGCTTTGATTGGTCTTGCATAAGTCATTCGAAAAGCCAGTCATATTCAGCACTATTAGGAATGGTGAACCTGATAAAGAAATGCCAATATGTCTTCATTGCACCTGCCACTGTAGTTCCTCTGCTAATATAGGGTGATGACAACACCATGGGTTTGATTTCAGGGAACACACATAATGGATAAATAAACTTTATACCTTGTCTGTTACTCTGGCCTTTTAAAAGAACATGAAAAATTAAATTCAAAGCACTGACCTCTTCGATGATGGTTGTGGAGATGCCAGCTTAATCACTTCAATACTCTAAACTCATGAAAACAGCACTCCTTCAGTTAGAATGAGATATCCACAGAGAAGGGTCCAAGGTGGCAGATATTTCACATTTAACTCCATATACTGGTCAACTGGTTACAATCTGTTATAATGTGGTGAAACAGTTTTAAGAGGAGAGGTGTCATTTATTTGTTGTTTTTCTTAAAGCTGCACTACAAAACATTGGTCTCTCTATCACCATCAGTGGTGGAAAGAAAGTTGTAAATTACTAAATGATGTTATTAGGTGTGTTCGACTTGAAGCAGTGCTTTGCAGACCGACCGATGTATCAAAGTGATGCGAGAGTGTTTCGAAAGCATACAGAACCGTCTGCTCTCTAATCCCTCTCACAGTACATTGAAGTTATACACTGGTCGGTCTGTGTAGCGCCACTTCAAGTACAACACACCTATCTTTTTATGTTGGTGGTGAGTCAACACTGCTCTTCTGCGCAATTAATCTGATGGTTTGAAGTTGCATGGTTGCATGTGATCACCATATCTTACTAGCTACACCACAATTTACTAATAGTAAAAAGAAAGTCCAACAAGATGAAAATATATGTCATTTGAGCAAGTAAAATGTCTGCCACAATAGTAGCTGACCATTTTTGCTTGGTTTACTGACATGACTTAAAAATGGAAGGACGAATGACGTAAACACAAAATATCCCACAAAAACCTGTCCACTCAAAAAATAATTCATTTTTGAATGAATTTGCTAAACTAATATGATACTCTAGATGGTGCAGGCTAATAGGTCCTTAGCTCAATCTGCTTGCAATCACACTATTCTCTATTGGGCACAGCTGACTGGTTCCTGCTGTATCAGTAGCCAATGAGCTCAAGTGCTCAACCTTCAAATACTTGGTTAACATTTGCCTTAACAGTGCAGAGCGCTTTAAGAAACCCTCCACCTTCCCCAGCTCCACCTGTATAAATATGCTACGGGTAATCCATGCGGTATATTGTACAGCAACAGCATGTCTTACTTGCCTACAGCAGCATGTCGTGTGTATGTATTGGCAGTAGCAAGTCCCGTTCTTGCTCTGCACCAGCAGAAATACCCAACAGCAGCAGCAGCAGCAGCAGCATAGCACATCTATTCTGCCAAGACCAAATATATCAACATTGTCATACCCATTACCATGCCAACACTCAGAGAGTTGTCATGAAAGAACTATAATTCAACATGGCTTAGTGAATTGGGGTAAGGCAAGAACCCAATTCCGAAAAGTGTTTTTTTTTGTTTTTTTATGTACTCACTCAGTAATGGTATTTGGTTAAAAAATGTTTTCCAAAAGTCTTCCATAGTGCAGATTTAATGTCAAGAACTGTGCTGATAAACCTAAAACCTAGGATCATATGACAATGAGAACAGAAATATAGATTAGAGACAAATGTAAAGTGTAGCAAAGTCTTTATGGGTGTAGTATTTTCCTCTACATACAATATTTATTTTAACACAATGAGTTAATCTTGTCAGACAAAGAGAGAGGGAGATCTGAAAAGAACAGAAAAAGAAAATAAGCAGTCTGGAAAATCACACAGTAGTTTCAATATTTTCAATAATCTCCACAATGGATTTGGATGGAGACAGTAGGGTGCATTCATCCTTGTCCCATAGACTTCCCGGACTAGAGTGTCCATCCATGCTAAGTTCGTCCTCTTCCTCAGACTCTTCTTCATAGGACTCCAGATAGTGACCTCCCAAAGCATTGATTCCCGAGTCCTCAGAGCTGGAGGGCGAAGAGCAATGGCCCATTTTTGGTCCTTTAACGCTCTCATCAATTGTCTGCTTGTCTTCAGTGTGCTGTTTCTGTGCTACCAGACAAGCAGGGTTTATCTGAGGTGGGCTAAGAGGAGCCTCCGTGTGAACTGGGGGCCGCTGAACGTAGCACATCTTCCCGTTGATGCGTTTGACAATGTAGTCGTCGATAAACAGTTCGGCAATGTTGCAGTATTTCGGGGACTCGGGACAAGGCGGTGGCAGGAAACAGGGGGAGATGCGGAGGAAGCGTTCAGTCAGAGAGATGGACAGATCAATGGTGTTGGTACAGTCAGATGGAGCGACTGGCACAGGTGTGCTGGGTAGCTGAGCCACATTGGTCATGGGCTGGTACACATATTTACCTGTACAGAGAGAGTAAAAGAAGATCATTACCTGAATATCTATCAGAAAGCACATACTAATTTGTGTACTAAAATTGTATTACCTCAACAAGGCTGAAGCAAGCAGTAAATTCAAACTAAGGCTTTAAGAATATTTAGCTAGCAAAAATTTAAGAGTAACTAAAACAAAAAAAGGAGATATGCATTGCATTAAAACTCACAGGATGCTTCATTATGTATAATCTCTTGCAGTGCGCTGCAGTATTAATGTCAGCAGCCTCTGGTCTGAAAGTCATCATCATTTACAACTAAATCTATTTTTGTTTTAATTAAAGCATATACATCAGCATTTCACATGGAGACAGTTGCATTTCACATGGAGACAGTTATCCAAAAACCTGTGTCGTCTATCTACATGCTAATGAAAACTATACTGCCACACACCAGTTTAGTTCATCTTTTGACTTGCTGTCAGAAAAGAGAGATCAAAATCTAAAATAGTCAAGTGTAATTCATTGAAACATATTTCATTACATAATAATAATAATAAAAACACCTGTGCACATATAATGATTGATTGAATTAATGCTTATTCTACACATTGCAGCATTTCTTTTTTTTTCTCTTTTTTTTTGCATAGTCTATGTTAAGGTCAATGTTTCTTGCCCCCAAAAGAGTTTTACATGATCATTTTCCACCCTTACTTTGTTACTGTAGCTTTAAACGTCTATGTATACTGTAAATGACCTCTGTTTTGATTGGTTATGAAATGAGTAACAGTGCACCTGCCAAGATGCTGAATGTTAAATAGGCTTTGATATGTACACCTGGTTGTTTCTTATTTACTTTTTAATTAAGGGCCATTCACGTCAAATACTTCAAATGATCAAATATGTGAAATAAATGATTAATCTGTTGGCTGTTAATTATAAAATCAAATCAACATGAAATACAAAAATAGCAGTAAATACAAATGTACATATATCATATCATATAATAGAGTAAACACTCTTTTGCATAATTGGACTGGCTCTTATAATATAATATTATATTATATTAATTAGCTTTTTATTGTTTGCCATCACAGTACATTTTAAATGGAATCTCTGTTCCAAACTTTGGATTTGGAAGTGTTTTCATCACATTTTAAGAGCTGATTTGAAAAAAATCACCAAAAACTTTATTAGCTACACATTTAACAACATTCACTGTAATACAGATCTAATCTGACAGCTATAGGTCACTGTGGTGTCTGCAGACAGTAAACCCATACTAATCCAGCTTGGCCTAGAATAGAATAATGAACTGAAACCACATGTGAGATATCAAATAAAAACATGTTTTAAAGGTTGTACTGATAACAAGATAGACATTTTATCTTTTATTTTATAATATGTTTAAATAAAATTCACTACATTTTTGACCCCACGTTTAAAAAATATGAAGCAGTATTCCTGTGTCCCACGTGAATCCATGTAAGTTCCCCGCGTGAATGTGCTCATGGTTTTGGTGTCAATAAGATTTTTGATCTAACTCTTCTTTGCAGCTTTGTTAAAATACTATCCCCTGGTTTCACAGACAAAGCTAAAACGTATTCCCAGAATAAAATGCATGATTGAGCTGTCATAACTGAAAGCAATTTACACTGAGATATCTTAAAATATGTCACTGCCATTGTTTTGTCTCAAGATGCACACCTGCAATGTTTTTCTTTTTTCTTTTCATAAAAGCTACTTAAATGTCCTAATTGAACTAAGGCCTAATCCTGGCTTAATCTAAGCCCTGTCTGTGAAACCGGGCCTATATTTCAACATAAAAAAAGAAAGATGCCCTTTAAATCATACTGTAAAAGTTTGATCAAGGAGGATTTTTTTTGTCCCATTTGTCTTTTTTTTTGTTACTCCCCTTTTGAAAACGTTCAAAATGAAAAGTCCAGAGAGGGTGGGAAAGACAGCACCATACAGTTCATTTCCGTTTCGTTCCACACATCTGCAGAATCCAGCCGTGGTGTGATCAGGACATCTATGACAACACTAATCCCCTGTTATCTCAGGCCCAGATCCACATCCACTCACTCACTCATGGCCTTTGACAGTAAGTCTCTTGTCTCATATCTCTGTCTTTCTCTTTCTCAAAAGCATCCCCTGAATTATACAGGAGTCAGCTCTACAGAGATAAAATATGACAGTAGCCCCATCCATCCCATTCACTTCCCCAGAACGGATTTATACAGTTCACTTAAGAATGCATTAGACAGCAACTGTCAAATATCTTGTGTTTGGTGCTGTAAACAATGACTATTCCAGGGTTTAACTAACTAAGAGTAGTGACACTACTAACTAAACTACATTTCAAAACAGCAGAGTTTTAGTTTAATGACTCTCTCATATCAAGCACTACAGGGAGTTCGATTAATTTTAGTGGATAGATATTCATTCAGAATCAAAACGTTCAAAAACAAAATTGTCAATTTACTTGTGCTGCATTTTACATCCTCTTTTTGTACTGATATACAAAATAATAATATATACTGCAATAATTTAATGAAATCATACAATAATTGGGGTAGTGTAATGAAACAGATACTACTACTAATAGTATATTATTAATAACTGGACATATACATGTTGAAACAATTCCTGCAGCCCTGAGATTTGATATGATTTCTGTATCAGATTGATGAGAGGAACTTAATAAACATATCTGGCCAAGAAAACCAAAGACAACAAAAGAAACACAAAAGCAAAGCAAACTCATTACATTCTAATGAGATTCCAAAAATGTCCTGTGAAGAGAGCAAGCGAAGCAAATTGCACTGGGGTGCCGACTATCTCAACTGAGCGGAACACAATTATTTCACCGCACTTTTCTCATGTGCAATCAAACAATAGAGGTTCCACTTGTACGGTTTGGCATTCATTTACAGACTTCTGTCGGTTCTTTGTTTTATAAATCTGTTGGACAAGGACCGGATCTCCAAGCCAGAACAGAGCTCAGAGAGGAAATCAATGTTTGACAGCTGGAGCTGCAGGCACAGAGCCAGAAACCGGAGGATTCCTTCTTGACGTTTCACACATGGCCACATAACATCACTAGGCATCAGACGCCACTCTCACAGCTTCTGCTCTCTCACCACAGCCCTGGATTTGCTCAGAAGATGACTGTAACAAACCCAAACACAGCACAGCAAAGCTGTCGGTATCATGTGTGGTGCGGTGCTGTGCAAGAGCAACGTTAATAAATCATCACAATGTACACCATAACACAGCGGTGTCCCGTTGGGGCACTCATTGCACCCTAAGAACAGTCAAGACAACAACACAATAAAGACTGTTTGTCTAGAATGGAAACAGAAATGCATTCGATTTTTTTATTATTATTTAGCAGTGCCCATTCAGTGGGGTCAGTCATTTTTAAAAAATGTTTTTACAAGAAATCTCTGATGCTCACCAAGGCTGAATGTATTTGATAAAAAATACAGTAAAAACAAAAATATTGTGAAGTATTATTACAATTCAAAATAAAGGTTATCTATTTGGAAATCCTGTTATGGTAAAGCTGGATTTTTTTAGTATCATTACTTCAGTCTTCTAATATGCTGATTTGCTGCTCAAGAAAACTTTATCATTACTATTATTAATGTTGAAAACAGTTGTGCTGCTTAATATTTTTGTGGAAACTTTTTTCATATTCTTTTGATAAATAGAAAATTCAAAAGAATATAATTGGTAACTTTATTTTAAGGTGACGTAGTTACACATTACTACATTTACGTACTATAGTAATGACAGTAAATTATGCATACTTATTACAACTAACCCTAAACTAAACCCTAACACTTACCGTATATCTATAGTAATTACTGTACATACTAAGCACAATGTAACTACGTCATAGTAAAGTGTAACCACAGTATTTACTTGAAATAGATTCAAAATAGTCTTCACTGTAACCTTTGATCAAATGAATGGATCCTTGCTGAATAAAAGTGTTCATTACTTTCTTTCTTAAAAAAAAAAAAAAACATCTGACCCTGAACTAAAAGGGATATTTAACCCAAAAATGAAAATTCTGACATCATTAACTCCCCCTCAAAAGAAGATATTTTGAAGAATATGGGTAATCAAACAGTTGATGGGCTCCATTGACTTCCATATTTAAAAAAGATAATAATAATACAATGAAAGTCAATGGGGCACATCAACTGTTTGTCCATCAACATTCTTCAAAATTACTTATTTTGTGTTCAGCAGAAGAAAGAAATGCATACAGGTTTGGAACAACTTGAGGGTTAGTAAATGACGACAGATGACAAAATGTTCATTTTTGGGTGAACTAGCCCTTTAAGTGTACATCTCCACTAAACCAAAAGATCTGTAGAATCTTACATAAAATGAAAAGTGCTTCCCCTGATAATAAGCCACGCATGGAATCGTGAATAGCAGTCGCTAAGTGTGCTAGGTGTCATTTCAAAAGTCTTAGTTTCTACAGTTACACAACAAAGCTCCAGGATTTCCAGCCATGAATTATTTAACAGATCCGGCATACTAAACAATACAAATCAGGGTGAGCTTGTTGTGTTTGTAATTTTATGGTACATTTAATGCTTTTCACAATGGCACACCAGTCAGTAGTTCTCACAGGGCAAGTGTGCTGGCTGATAAACCATGAGCACACATTAACATAATGCTCTGTCTCTATTGCAATAATGGCAGATTATAGCTGTCATCATGTGTACAAACTGATAAAGGACATACACAAATAAAAATAAAAAACACTGAGTGTCTAACCCCATCCTACAATCCAGATTCATTATTTTGCAACCTAATATCTCACACTGTGGGTGTATCCGATCATAAACAATAATAAAACTGCATGCAAACAATGATGCACTGCATAGCTGCATTTGTAGACCAGTATTACTTTAGAATTTATGTTGAATACAGACATGCTTTTATTGATCAAATAAATAAATAGAGTAACCCTATCTGTGTTGTAAAAGTAATCACAAACATAGGACTGGCCAGTAGCCTAATTCAATTTATATAGAGGAAAATATAGAGGAAATCAAAAAACTACTGTGATGGCTGCTGAGGATAATAATCTTTTATTATTTGATGGCTGAACTTAATAAAGTTCTGCTCCCTTGGCAGAAGTGTCATGAGAGTGTATTAAATACGGTTTGATCTGTTCACACAGTTCTAAAGGGCTCGTACTGACATTTACCTCCCTTAAAACTCAATGAAAGCTTTTCCAATCACTCGGGACCTGAACTCAGTCAGAGTGACGTGAACTAGAGGAAGTGAACATCCTGCTCAAGGAGCCGAGCAGACGCTTCCTGTGTTTATTCGCTTATGACTGGTGGATTCGGGGTCATGTCCAGCTAACGACTGGAGAATATAGAGGTGACGCCAAGGATCAGGGAGCTTTGATAAAGTCAGATATAGAGGTTTGAACTCTCACAGTGGATTTGCTCCTGAGATATGTCTGGGGAGATCTACACATCTTGTTTACTAAGAAATTGTCAAGCTTGTGCTCAGGCACAGCTGAAGACATATAATGCTGAAAAAGCATCCGTGTGACACCAGACAGCAGTTGCTGATGACAACACAAGCTCATAAATGTTCACAACACATGCGTGATCATACATGCAATGCATAGAGTTGTTCAAATAAATGTCATATTTGAAACTCTACACGGTTCAGTGGGGTTCTATATTGATCCCTAAGGTTCTTGACTCAATATTAAAGAACCCTTTGTGCCCAAAAGGAGAAATGTTTTAAAAGCTTGCGTAATAATTTAATGTTTACTGGGTTATTTAAAAAAAAAAAAATTATATAGTCATAATGTTTACGAGTTGTTTAATTCATAACATTTAATTACAATTAAAAAATGAATTAAAACAAAATGAATTAAAACTAAATCCATCATGGGATAATTTCGTGGACTTAGTTTTAATTCATTTTGTTTTTAATTTTAATTCAATTTTATGAATTAAACAACTCGTAAACATACTAAGGGAATACATGAAGCGCCTGACAGAACCCTTTAACTACATAACCTATTTTTTCTGCAAGATGATGGACAGTAGATTTCTTTCTGCTATAATGAATATTTGGGTAGTGATCTTCAATCATATCAGCTGCATTATTGTGTGACGTGAATGATATTTTGTACCACTTCTCATTTTAGAGCAGTGCACACTTACTAGTGTATCATAATGTATTTATAATAGAATAGAATAGAATGTATTTGCATGTCGGAAGTTGGCCACTTACAGTGACACCAGCCTAAATGGCAGCACCAGTGCAGTTTGAAACACTTTCCGTGGCTGTGTGTCGCGCAGATGGACAGTCCATCACAGGGAAGGAAGTCTGGTCTGCCTGCACAGCTTTTGGCCAGAGCTTGAGCTTCATCTAACTTATCGCTCTTCAAAGCCTTCTGCACTCCGGTGTAAGCCATGGTTACTGTAAGAGAAGAGACATGCAATCTGTCAAACAGTGGGTCACCTATACTGATTTAACATACATCACAAATAGGTGGTTTTAGGTTTTAGTCTAAAATAATAACTGCTTGACGAATTAAATGTATTTATTAATTATAGATTGTATTATATAATATTATCATGTAATACACGTACTATAATTTATGTAATGTAAAATATTACTGTATTAAAAACAAATGATGAACAGCAGAGTGTTAGTCTCAAATAACACGAACTATAAAAGTATTTGGAGTATGGATTTGCTTACCTCATTCACTTACAGCTGATGATATCCTACCATCACACAACATCTGCATTAATCTTCCCACAACATCAGCATTAAGATCCCTGTAGCCGTACTGAATATGAAGAATGACATTGCTCCATATTAAACTGAAATGGCTCTCGATGAGGATAATCCTTCATAGATTTCCAGAGAATTATCAACTGAGTTAAAAATAACGGTATCTGCCAGATCGGTACTGAGGAACAATCATGCATTTAAAAGGTCCTGGAGCGCTCGCTATTTAAGGAGAGAGAGAGAGAGAAAAGCTCAGCAAAACAGCGCAGATTGAAACTTATGTTTCACACGAGCTCCTCGTGTTGCAGTCGCAGTGGACGCTGCTGCGGGACTGACTGAGCGCTGATAGCACACTGACGGGAAATATACGGCACACACAGCTGCTGTGACAACACTTGACCAGAAGACGGCGCTGTGTCACTACAAGGGTTATCTCATTCACGTGATTTTATTGTAAAGTAACCTACATAAGGAAAGACGGTTGCACTTTATTTTAGGATGTCATTGTTACAGTGTAATTATATATTTAAGTACCAAGTAATATTAATTAACTACATGTACTAACTCTAGGCTTAGGGTATGATTAGGATTTGTTTGAGGTTTAGTTGCATGTAATTGTGCACAATTTACTGTTATTACTATGGTAAGTACATGTAACATATGTAACAAGGACACTTTAAAATAAAGTGTTACCGGTAAGACTTTAGAAAGATTTTCTAAAAATGTTTTATTATTGCTATTATTAATAATTGTATTAATTTGAATACCAATCTTTAATTATTGCAGTGGGACAAAGCAAAAGACGTTAGAAAAAAGTAATAATAATACTAATAAAAAAAATTGTTTTAAAAAGATTGAGGAATTTTTTTTTATATGCTTCAACAACACAAACAAGGTACATTGAATCTCTGAATATAACCGTAATCGTTCAGCCTTAGGTTGACCATAGCTACAAAGAACAGGAAACTCACAATAGAACAAACAACTAATTAAATAAAAGAAATACAAAAAGAAATAAAATGAAAATAAATCAAAAGGGGCTTTTTAAATTAATTTAAAGGCACACTGTGGAACTTTTCAACCTTTATAATATATTATCAAAACCCATTGAGATGGTACATCGACTTACAATAGGTTGAATGACACGTCTGCCGAAGCCTGAAGGTGTCTGTATCGCTTTTACTAGCACTATGTAACTTCGTGTTTCGGGTAGGAACCCGAGCACAAAAAGAACTACAAAATTCGACCGCTTTACGGCATACGTCACTTCCCCCACCACCCCAACTTCCTCAAATTCTAACGTGAGAGCTCAACTCGCGTTTGATTCCCGGCGTCTGTATGTTGTCGTCATGGCTGAATCAACAGCTACTCGGAAGAAAGCAAAGATTTTGTCAGAGGAGACCAAAAAAAGAAAAAGGAGAGTGATAAACTAAAAGCAAGGACGAGGATAAACATTGGTCAAGCGTTCCCTCGCTGGCGTGCGATAAAGGAGGATGAGGGATTCCCGACCGATGCTGACCTGGCCGTCATGCTTTTGGACTAGTAAGTTAAATATATTGCTTGCACAATATCTCTATTTTTGCAAATTTGTTCTCTGCCTGGCCATGTTACTGATTCTATATTGTCCTCCATTTAACTTAATGTAACAAGGAATGCTAGTAGAGTAAGTTAGCGAATTATCAATCTGGTAGCTAAATGTTAGTACAAATATACATTTTATAAATATTGGGAAAGGTTTGCATTCAGAAGACACTTTATTCTCCGATTTTGAAACGAAACAGGGCTGCAACTTAACAACTAGCTACAGGCTTTTGTTTAATTTGTATGCAATTCATCTGGTAGCATTAACGTTAGAAACGTTAGAAGAGTTAGTACACAAAGCTAACAGGCAAAGAAGTCAAGCCTTTATATTGAATAAAAGGTACACTTAATGTAAACTGAAATTTTAAAATAAATATCGGCATAAAAGTGTATATATAATGTAATATTTACTGCGAATTCGTGTAACAAAACTGATATAAGTCACAACATACTGCCGTATACAAATGTAAATGTGTTTTTTTTCCCTTTCAGCTCATATATGTTTGTATTTGTGTAAAAGGAAAAACAAACTGAAGACTACAAATAACGGGAATTATGTAGTGAGTTATATCAGTTTTGTTACACACGATTTCCCGACTACTCGATTTCATCTCCAACCCATTGCAAAGAGATCCTGAAGATGTTAATTGTTTGCTTCAGGTGTGTTTGATTAGGGTTGGAGATGAACTGTGCAGGACAGACGATCGGCAGGAGCAGGATTGGGCAACCCTTGTCAATGAGACTTACCTGATCAGACATTGTTTTCTGCGTATGCTACTTTTATTCAATTTGTTTTCTTTATAGGATTTATATTATTAATCTTATATTTATATTATTATTTTGGTCAGTAGTGAATCGATTAACTTTCTCCAACATACAAATCAAATGCCGTCTGCACACACACATAAAGACACGGGAGGTTGACCGGTTGACTGTTTATTGACTTTTGCGACAATGCTGCGGCGCTTGTGGCCTCTAGGGGCACTAGACGTGAAAATTACAGGTCGAGCGCACCCTAGTGGCCAAAAATTCCACAGTGTGCCTTTAAACATATCCAAAAGAGAAATCAAATTGAGGGCTTTCTTATTTTTAACAAATTTTAAGAGTTTAACCTCATTCCTCCTCTAATTGGGTTTAGATTTAAACCATCTGCATTTATGAATGAAAAACTTTCCAAAACATAACAAGAAATTAATAACAAAATCACACTCTTTGTTTTCCAGACAAACACCAAACCTAATTAACTTCACCGTGAGGGGTGGGAGTTCAACCCTCCCAGACCTTAACCACTTCTGCGCCGCGATCCAAAAGGATTGCACCATATCACAATAAAAGTCATGTTCTAAATTTACAAAAAACACAATTATTCACATCAAAATTAAATTTCAATGTTAAAAATTCATTAGTAGGATAAATCTCGTTTAAAATTTTGAAGTTCACCTCCTTAGCTATAGGAGGAAGGGGAAAATAATTTTTCCTATTGTTTTTTTTTTTTTCAACCATATCAAAATCTTTAAAGACGTATTCCCATCTAATTGGATTTGGGTAATAAGCCTGTAAAATAAAATTTGTAATGACTCTATTTGTACATTTTTATCACAAAAATCACAACCTTCTAAGGAGAGTTGTCTCAGTTTTAGGGAGACTTTGGAGTACAACATGTCTTCTTTAACCATTATCCTTAAAGGAATTGGTATGGCTCTGATCGTTCTATTAAACATATTAACATTACACTGTAATTGGAATTTCTCACAAAACTCTATACAGTAACAAATTTCCATTATCATCCAAGAAATGGGCAATAGCCCAAATCCCTTTAGATTTCTATTCCTCAAAATATACAGATTTTCTGCCAAACTTTATATATCTACTATTCCAAACTGGAGTGTTGTGAGGTGTGAAGTTATGTTTGAACAATAGTTTCCAATAGAGCAGCACTTGCTGATGGAAGGCTGAAAGTTTAACTGGTAAAGAGGTACACTCTAAGTCACAAATTAGCAAAAAGTTTATTCCCCCCAGTTTTTAAAGATAAAGAATATACCAAAAGGATTGGCTATGAAGGATTTCAACCATTTCAATTTCAAAACACCATTCATAAATGTCAAAATCGATCGCATTCACACCAACATCTTCATGTTTTTTAATCATATTAAAATATATTCTCCATAACATCTTTATCTTTAGAAATAATAATTGAACATCCCTTTTAATTTGTATATTAGATAATGACTGCAAAGGAAACTCATGCAATGTTAACATTACACATTTGTTTAGGTTTAAATGTAGCCCCGAAGCTTTAGAAAACTGGTTAATAGAATGTAAAGCTATTGGAATTTGATATTCATTTTTTAGAAACAAATTTGTGTCGTCAGCGAACTGACTTATAATTATTTGTCTATCCAACACTGTTAAGCCTTCAATACCATTATTTTTTAATCAATATAGATAATAACTCTGCAACCATTATACATAAAAATGGTGAGCTACCACATCCCTGAAGAATCCCCCTTTTAATTGGAAATCTTGAGCCGGTTCCATGCCCCAGAGCTATTGATTCCATTATATAACATTTCAATTAAGTTTATAAATCTCACTCCAAAACCAAAATGCTGCAAGGTTTTCAAAATAAAAGGATGCTCAACATTATCAAATGCTTTGTAAAAAAAAAGAAAAAAAAAAAAGATAACCACTCTCTTGAACCACTTCACTATAATCGAGTATTTCTAAAACCAATCTAATTGGATTGACCTTCCTCCCAAAAACCCTGATTGTGTCTCACTAATTATAGTAGAAATACCCTTTTTCAGCCTGGCAGCGAAAGCCCCAGAAAAAAATGGTAGCCTACGCTATATTCCTCATGGCGACAAAAATATGTCCCCACAAGGACAAGGGTTTTGGATATTGCCATCTTTGTGGCAATAATGACACTTTTTGTCCCCATAATGTAGGGTTTACCAGGCCGCATGCGCACGCACACACACACACACACACACACACACACACACACACAGCTGAGAAGCAATAGCAATTAACTTATCCCTTGCAGCAAAGCACAAATCACATCATACACACTACACCTAACATACCAACTATTCCACATAGGTCATCAAGAGCCAAATTAATTAAAAGTTTTCCTTAAACTGAATGCACAGCCATAAATAGGCCAAATAAAAAACATCCAAACAGGTCATTCATAATATATATATACTTTTTTAGCAAGGATGCATTGAATTGATCAAAAGTTACAGATCTTTTTTTTTATCAAATAATCCTAAAAAAATAAATAATCATGGTTTCACAAAAATATTAAGCCATTTCAGCATATTGTGATTTCTGAAGGATCATGTGACACTAAAGACTGGAGCAATGGCACCAATGGCCATGAGACCAGTGCTGTGCAAAAAATGAACCAAGTTAATCAGTTACTAACTGGAATTTACAACTACAGTGCTTTCTTCCAAAACTATATGTCTGCTTCTAAGAAACACAAAAATACACAGACACAGGACATTAAAACCTATTCAGGGAGAAATAATAAGCCGATACAACAGAGTTGAGAAAGTCGATTCTTTATTAATAACCGGCTTTATGTAGTTTTAAACTTAACATATAGCATGTTGTTCACGGTGCTCTTAGAGATGGCTGTGCATTGTTTTGATATGCTCTCTCCATTTTTGGATAGGAGGACTGCCACAAGCCACAAGTTTTTTCAGAAGAGGACTGGGCTCTAAATGAGACACATCGGGATGAGCTTGGTGGTAATGCTCCAACCTCTCCAGGACTCTTTCCAGGCCCACCATGCTGGCGTAGAACATGGGCCCACCTCGGTGCCTTGGAAAGCCATAACCGAACTGATAGATGACATCAATATCCTCCGGTCGTGCAGCTATGCCATCCTCCAGAATACGAAAGCCCTCGTTGGCCAGGGCAAAAAGGCATCGCTCGATTATTTCCTGATCTGTAATATTGCGCGGTTTAATGCCGTACCTGCTCCTGTACGTCTCAAGGAGGTTCTGGATCAGTGGGTCAGGCTTTGCGTTTGTGCCCCCAGGTTTGTCGTACACGTACCAGCCACAACCGGTCTTCTGGCCAAACCTGCCTTGCTCACAGACCATGTCTGGAATGGGACAGTACTTACGCCCTTGGCGCCTACGTGGGGGATTTTTCGGGTCAACATCAGGCCCGGTCAACCCGGATTCTTTCCGGACTCTCCAACCAACATCAAGACCTGCAAGGTCAGACATCCTAAAGACACCCATCGCGAAACCAAAGTCCTCCAGAACCTTGTCGATTTGTTCAGGTGTGGCCCCCTCCTCCAGCAGGAAGGTGGCTTGATCAGAGTAAGGCTTCAGCATACGGTTTCCGACAAAACCAGGGCAGTTTCCAACAGCAACACTCACCTTTCCCATCCTCTTCCCAAGGCTCATCGCTGTAGCGATGGATTCACTTGAGGAGCGAGGCCCACAGACAACTTCTAAGAGCTTCATGACATGTGCCGGCGAGAAGAAGTGCATCCCAATCACCAACTGCGATCTATCCGTCACACCGGCCAGCGCATCCACATCCAGACCAGAGGTGTTGGAGCAGAGTAGAGTGGTTGGTCTACACACCTTGGACAATTCTTGGAAAACACGCTTCTTAAGTGCCATGTCTTCAAAAACTGCTTCAATAACAAGGTCCACATCCTTCAGGTCCTGTAAGCTGAGGGTGAATTTGAGGAGATTGAGAGAGGCACTCACTCCCCGTCTTTTGGCGTCTCTCTCCAGCATGCCAATCACCATCTGCCTGCCAGTCTCCATGAGTTTCTTGTCTGACTCTACAGCAATGACAAAAATTCCCACACGTGCCAGAGACACAGCAATGCCCCTTCCCATAGTGCCCAGACCTAAAAGGGTGACAAAGTAATAGTCAATACGGAGTAAAACAAAACCACCAATTTAAAACAACATAGGCACAATTAGACTTGTTAATTGGCAGATGGTGAAACTGATCAGAGCACAAAACTGTGCCATATTTCTATGCATGAGGGTTTGTACACTGCCAGCATTCTTCCTCTATGATAACAGAACATTTCTGCTTGTCTCAAACGTAGAGCAAACAGATGTTTCAACACTTCTGAAAAACAACATTGGCACACTAACAACCTATAAGTGTGCATAAAGCTGTCCAAGATAAGAATACTGAACAGAAAAAAGGGGGTTTTAAATGTATTTTTACAATTTCAAATGTATGCTTTAAGTCGCTTGGGTTTAATAAATGTAAGTAGCCTACATAATTATAAAAAAATAATTAAATGTAAAAAATAAATTAATGTTTTTTTTTTCTTTGGAATATTAAAGGGATACAGAAAAAATTAAATTCTGTCATCATTTATTCATCAGTCATTCCAAATCTGTACTTTTTTATTTTGTGGAACATAAAAGAAGATATTTTGAAAAATACTTTTTTTGTGTCCATTCAATGAAAGTCAATGGGGTCCAATGTTGTTCTTCTCTATTTCAAAATATCTTCTTTTGTGTTGCACAGAAGAAGTAAAGTCATATATGTCTAGAACATCATGAGGTTGAGTAAAGTATATACCATTATAGTTTTTATTTAATTAGCTTTTATATTTTTATTATGATTTCAGAGTTATTTTAGTAGCATTTTGTGTTTAGTAAATTTCGCTTTATATGCTTTTGTCATTTTTACATGTTTTATTTTAAATGTTACTTGTCTTATTAAGATTTAGTTTTTATTTATTTCCATTTAGTAATTTTGAGTGCTTTAACTTATTTCATTTAGTTGACAAGGCAACATTTCTAATTTTTGTTTAGTTTCAAAAATTTAGAGCACGGCTCTGACAATGCCAAGGTCATAAGTTTGATTCCTATGGAAAGCAAAAACTGTAAAGTGCATCTTAAATCCAATGCAAACTGCTTTGGATAAAAGTGTCTGCCAAATGCCTAAATGTAATACTTATAATTATTTTTTATTTTTATTCAATTCACAAAAATGTTTAATAGTTTTAATTAACCAAATAACCCTGCTATCATCCCCAGGTCTTGTTCCTGCACATAAAGACATTCTCTTTTGGTACCTATAACGGCTGCACACCGGATCTCTTTGGGTTTGGTGTTATTCCATTGCGCTCCACTAGGTAGAGTCCATTTCCCAGCAGTCCTCTCTGCAAAGAAGCAGTACTGTAGAGCCCGGGCCTGGCCAGAGTTGAAGAGAGTGGCCATCAGTTCACTCTCACGCTTTATTCCCTGGCTGTAAGGCATTGTAGCAGCCGCCCGCACTGCCTGAACACAAGCCAAAGGTGCCATCACTCCCCGAGCCTTCTTCTGAATCTGCATAGTGACCGCTTCTAATAGGGCATCCAGATCTGGAGGGCAGGGTACGGTCAGCGCGCTCAGTCTACGGGAAGACAGCGGTTTGGCTGTGAAATATATAATGGATATGATGTCAAAATATAACCTAATGTGATAAACAAAGGCAATGCTAAGTGGATAGTATTGAACCTCGTGTAGTACTTATGGTCATTTTATAACAAACATTAACATAAGCAATTACTCCGAATCAAATGGAACGGTCAAGAAGAAATTCCAAAATACTTATGGTAATCAGTTTCTAAAATATGTTGGATTTCTGAAAGTGTAATCGTAGCATTCAAAATACACAAGCACAAACACTAGACCTGACTTGAGTCATGTGCCGATCTCTTGGCGCGCGCACACACACACACACACACACACACACACACACACACACTGTGTTTTATGTGGACTTTACACAGACATAATGATTTTTATAGGTACAAACTGTTTATTCTATCCTAGCCATCACAGAAAACTAACTGCATTTGTAGTTTTGTACATTTTCAAAAAACATCATTTAGTATGATTAATAAGCTGTTTTCCTTATGGGGACCAAAAAATGTCCCCACAAGGACAAGGATTTCGGATTTCCCAGGAATCATTATTAACCTAATTATAACTAAGTTTTGATCCTCAAACAGGCATTTAAAAGGGGTGTCAGAAAGTGATGACCGGCCAAAATGTCTTCACTTTACACTCTTTGTCCTCAATACGATGGTCTAAAACTCAAACCAGTCCGAAAGAAAGACACACACACACACACACACACACACACATTACACAACCGCCCATCAAAACTGCATTTTTAGTGTTTTGACTTCCTGGCTCACTAAAAGGATTACGCAGGGCGGTACCTGATTCAATATAGCTTTTAACTGCATTAGATTCATCTTTCTCTCTGGAATCTGGGTCACTCTGATGAGCCTTAAAGGGCCAGCAGGATCAGAAACCAACAGTTTTGTCTGTTTTCTGCTCTGTCCTGTTTTGAGCAATCAATAGAAGTATATTGACAGGAATTAGCATTTCAAAACAGTGTTGTTCCTTTCAAGTAACACATAGAAGCACGAGTGTCCAGTTTGATGTCTAGTGTGCTGTACTATAATAGTGCACAATACAGATGTTGCTGTGGTTAATCTGTGGTGCTGTGGGAAGGACTTGAATCACTAATGCTGTGTAAGTAGGGCTGGGTCAGATCCTGATAGGTGCATGTGGATGTTTCAGCGACTGGAAAACAAGACAAATCTCTGTAGCTATGAGTGCCGAGAGAAAGATTCTACAAAAAGTGGGAGTATGAGTGTGGCACTTTTTACATGGTTTTCTGTTAAATTATTATTATAAATTATTATATTCATATATGCAGCCATTAAAAAGTGTGGAGTCAGTAAGGCTGCATTTATTTAATCAATAACAGTAAAAACAGTAATATTGTGAAATATTATCATAAATTTAAAACAACTTGTTTCTGTTTTAATATATTTTAAAATGTAATTGACATGATCCTGCAGAAATCATTCTAATACGTTGACTTGCTGTTCAAGAAACACTAATTATTATTAATAATGCTGAAAAAATGCTTTGTAGAAACTGTGATAAGAACAGCATTTACTTGAAATTGAAATCTTTTGAAACAATGTAAAAGTCTCTGTAACTGTTGAATAATACATATGCGCTGAAATGCTTTATTGGAGTGGGAGGTCTCTGCTGAGCTCTATCAATGGAGAAAAATAATGGGATTTCTTACCTCTGGGAGACTGGGACTCTACTGTCTCACAATAGATATTAAGATCTATCACACACATGAGATTTATCATCCAGGCTAATTCTCAGCCATTCTCTTAAAACAAATTCTGTGAGGCCACAATTTGCAATGGAATCAACCCGTTTACATTCTGACAGATTTGGACCATTTGCAATTAACCATTAGTCCGTAAATCAGGCACATTTGGCTGTTGTCCACCATACCTGAGCCACGTTTGCTCCTGCTCCTCAGTTCCATTTAGTTGACTGTTGCAAAGATTTTGCCGGGTTGATCTTCGCTCAGCGTGTGATTACAGTGAGAGCATTAGCTTTTGTGGCCAATCTTTAATCTCCCTCCACAGCTTATCCTGACTCTAGATGAACCCTGATCTCTCCGTAAGACTGTCACTCACAACATTCACATTACAAGAGATCTGGCTCCCTCACTCCCCGTAGAGCATAATCAACAGCTGCACTTACTGTAGACCTAGAAAAGCCGAATAATTTGACAGAAATACTTCAGAGAGCCCGGCAATCGTTTCAATGATTTAATTGCTCTCATATGATTTTTCATTACTGGAGGAAATGGGGGTCAAGCAGAAGGTGAAGAATTGGCATTTTTCAGAAGCTGCAGAGAATCTCTTAATTATTTTTCAGAGAAAGCACAATTCAACACGCTCCAAGCGACAGTATAAACAACGATTTTTGACTTCACTTTCCCCGTATATAGTTAAGACGGCTGTACTGAAAGTCAGTACAAATATAATCATTGACATTTTGCATGTTTTTAAACCAGTTCGAGGGGATTTAAAGACCATCTTATCATCAAAAGTGAATAAAAGATCTGTAATAATGAGAGCTGTTTTTATAAATCAAAACAAAAAAACATGCCATTTGTTTAAATTTTTCTCCAATGCTCAGAAGGGTCACAATTAATATTCTAATAATGTCTGTTCCTTTTCACTTCTTGAAAAATAGATCAAAAGCACAGAACGACTCTGAAACTCGTTGACAAGGATATGAAACATTAATTCCATTTGCTGTGACAAAGGATTTATCTGTAACGTCCCCTGACTCTGAAAGCCTGCCAAAGACTCGGCTTCCCTTTACTGTTCAATCTTTTAATATCCACATTTCTGCTTTGCAAGCTTACGCTCATGCTGACATACCTACAGCTCTCAGGGCAAACTCCACAGCCACCTCACAAGCATTCTGCTCTGTGACCTGGTCAACGATGCCCAGCTTCAGAGCCTCCTGGGAAGAGACATGGCGGCCTGCAATATGAAACAATAATTCTGCTGTTGGTAAAGGAGAAACTGAGCGATGTGGGGGGTGCTTTACCTGATTATTTTTTTGCTTTATACATCATGACAATGGGTGAGGAAAATCCCATCATAACCATGAAACAACTGAAATCTCACTGATTAACTCACCCAAAAATGAAAATAAAATACTCAGCCTCACAGCGTTTCAATCCCATATGCTGTTATTTTACCCGTGGAAAACAAATAAGACTTTTAAAAGAATGTTCATACAGCTCTTAAAAAAAGAAGACATGTGGTCATCATGAAATGTACAGAGAAATTATTTTATTTCCTCTTTTTGCATTCAACCATAATAATAATAATAATAATAATAATAATAACAATTATAATACATACATTTGGAATGACATGAGGGTGTGTAAATAATGACACAATTTTCATTTTTGGATGAACTGTTGCTGTTAGCTGAACAATGACACTATTTTCTTTTTAGAGCTGCTTTACAGCAGAACTGAACACTGTATGCATAATTTAATCATTATTTTCCTGTTCATCCCTGTAAAGCTGCTTTGAAACAATCTGTATTGTATAAAGCGCTATATAAATCGGTATTGTATAAAGCGCTCTATAAATAAAGGTGACTGGATTTGACTTGTTGCTATATAAGCCCTAAAGCAAATCAATCAGAAACAATGCTGATTGCAATGCAATGCTGACACCTGGTGGGAAAAGTTTGATTTATTACTGAAAACAAAATGTAGTCCCCTACTGTTTTCAGTTTTATCATAAAGTACACTGGATGATCAGATTAAATGTAGCACTTCTTACGGTGAAGAATTAGTGAATTATTTATGAAATCTCTTTGAAAATATCAAAGACACAGCAGCGAGGGGCTCACGCAATTTTAGCCAATCAGGAAATTCAGAAACAATCTCTGCAGGACATATTTCAGTCACTTGACTTTGACTGTTATGTTTTTTTTGCGGAGCTGGGATTTACAGAGTAGGGCATGTGGCTGAAATTAGCAAAGAGGCTGAAATCTGTTGGGGTGAATTGTGGGTGTGCCAATAGGCTAAGTGTATGATTTACCCGTGGTGATTAGTTCTAGGGCAGCAGGAATGCCAATGAGCCTGGGAAGACGCTGAGTTCCCCCAGCAGCTGGCAGGAGGCCCAAAGTCACCTCTGGAAGTCCAAGACGTGCCTGGAACGCATAATACATTATAGTACATTACATAGTGCATAAACCACAAACCAACAACCTTTCCTTCTCTTAATAAACTTCAAATATTGATATCAAAGTTCAACCAATTAACTCACAACATAGCAGCACTAGACAGAATTGCACAATATTCAAGCAAGTAAGCATGCATGTTCATAAGAATACACAGCAGTATAAAATGGGTTACCTTAGAGTGTGCAATACGGTAGTGACACACGAGGGCTAATTCAAGGCCCCCACCTAGAGCCACCCCCTCTATGGCAGCAACCACAGGCTTCTCTCCGGCCTCTATGGAATCCAACAAGGGTAGCAGAGGAGGTCCTCTCAAAGGCCCAGCAAACTCACGGATGTCTGCACCTGGAGAAAAATGCATTATCATCAGATGGTCTTACATCAGATCTTACATAACTCTGCCAGAAAAAGCTAATCAGTGAAAGACTTACATGTGCCAGCATGTTTAACCAGAAAATGTCATTTTTATTTTTGGTGGATGTTTGTCTGTGATATTCTTACCTCCACAAAATCTTCCATTCTCTCCACAGATCACCACGGCCGTGACCTTCGGGTCACTCAGGGCTCGATCCATCATCTTTGCAATGCCATGACGCACAGCAGAACTATGGAAAAAGAGCAGATGGACATGATAAAATCACTATTGTTCATTGACTTAAATGGGTTTGTTTTAATGCACTTGAAAACACTTTCAAGGACACTTGAAATCTATGTCTTTATCTATGTGGAAGATTATGTGTAACAATCTTATTTATAAAATTCTTTTAACTACGCAAAAGTTAGAATTGTAACAATGTAGTACATAACAATAGGAAAATATATGCAAGATACAAATTGATTGTTTGGTCTTGCTTAAGAACAAATACAAATGGATTGGAAAATATGTAAATGCATTATTTTTTAGTAGGTTTTTACTCACCTTAAGGAATTGACTGGTGGGTTGGTAAGAGTGATCAGAGCAACTGATCGTTTAACAAGTTCATATCGGGCCATTGTGTTGAGCTGAACTGTGTTGTGTTGTGTTTGAGTTGAAAGAACTGCAGGACTTTGGAACTTGTGACCAGCAAACTCAGTGCGTCAATGCAAATCACACCCACTCTGATTTATTATTTGACACGTCACATCTCTTCCGTGACGATTAATTTTTAATACGATAGTATAAACACATTGTTTTTCAAAAAAAAAGTTAACGTTCAAATCACATCTGGTCACCGCAGGAGTCAGCTTCCATTCCCGGAAGTGAATTTACCAATCTACTATGGTCAAGGACTGACATATATTTGGACACACACACATTTTAAATATTATTTTAATACTTTAAATAATACTCTATTAATTTATTTTTTTTGTATAAAAGCTTTTAGAACATAAATTATTCAACTTTTCATTTGTTTTATCTTTTTATTTTCAAAAAGGCAATGTTGATATTGTCTGCTTGATAAACTGGCGAATCAACGATTCCACTAAAGCGAGGGACTTATGAATATTAAATAGATCGCGTACCATGTACGTCAAGAAGGTTAATCAGCGGTCACATAGACTAATTAATATTCATAACAGTATGGCCTTCGCCTACGTAGGATTCGTACTTTCGCTCCCGGAAGTTATCCGCAGTGAATGGACATGCAGTATCTGCGCTGTCTAGTAAATTCGTCATGCGCTCGCTTGCTGGACTGATCGCTGTAATAGTAACAGCTACATTTTACCTTTATTTACTCTCCTCTTATCTCCCCCCTGGACCCCAGCTGCCTAAACAGGACCACGAAGGAGACACGGCTAAATCTAATGGTGAAGACAACCAAAATGAAATGGAGACTGCAGCCTCCAGGTGTGCCTTTCTAATGCGTGTGTGATGATAACTACGGTTTGTCTTTCGCAATATAACGATAGCTCTCTCAGCTGGAATTGTGATTTACCAGTCTTATGAAAAACATTCTGAGGATGTAGCTTGCAGTGTAGAAAACGTAAGCATTATTAAAATGGATGCTCTCTATCTAGTCCTTGTCTCCAGCTGTCATTTGTCCTTTTGCAGTGAAACTAGATCGGTTCTGTTGCTGCCATGTTAATAATGCAGAAGTTTACTCGTGACCATCCACTACTATTATCTGCAATACTCTACCTACTCATATTAGTATATTAATTTATCTATTATCTTGACATATTTCAAGGATAGCTTTTATTTGCTTTTTCCACTCTTTAAGTTTTTATTTTATTTAATGTTTTTTTTTTCTATGCAAGCATAGAGAATCTTGATGGCTAAGAATACCATTTTCTCAGAATCTTTTGACTGAGCGGCAAGCAACAACTTTTGTGCAGGCGCGGTAGCCCGGCCAGCTATGCAATGTTATTCCTGTTATCTCAGGGAACCAAGGTTACACTAGTAACCGAGATGTTCCCTTTTGATATGATTCACTCACATTACGTTAGGTGCTAACGCGATGGGAACCAAATTCAATAGTGCCGTGCTACTAGCGCAGAACGAAGAAAACCATCCTGCGAGCCCAGCCTATAAGCACTCAAAAATTAGGGTCCTACTGTAGATAATATCCGGCCAGAACGGAACAAGGCTGGGAGGCGGGAACAAATTCTCTTGGGAGGTGGTCTGGCCTCGGCGGGACCTTGCCTTCCCCTTTTTATGGCAAACGCATCAGAGCTGCTTCATCTTTGGCTCAGTATCCAGCGCTATATTCGGGCAGGGACCCTGGTATTTAGGAAGGGGGTAGCATTTGCAGCTACGGGGGCACTGTCTGACCTCAGGCTCTGGTCGAGAGCAGATGTCGGGCTGGTTTGGTAGGCTGCCTGGTTGACAAAGGTTTTTTGCAACCTGGCACAGCCAAACTGGACCGCTTCAGCAGGAAGTGGCGGATGGCTTGCGATGATTTCTGGGCCGCAGTAAAGCGGAGTTTAGCCTGAAACCTCAGTAGTATTAGGATCCAGCTTCTGTCAAGATGATTTATGACCCTATGATTGACAGGTGGGCGGGGCTAACCTTTGACCTTCCGGGGGTCCTCCGGAGGTCCCTTTGATGTAGGGATTAACCTTTGACCTATCGATCGATCAAGTTGACAGTTGTCTTTGATCCTGGGAATGACAGTTGTCTTTGATCTGGGGGGGTATAATCATTTATTTTGACAGTTGTCTTTGCCCTATTGACCTTTGTATTATACGTCAAGTTGCCAGTTGTCTTTGATCTGGGTTTGACAGTTGTCTTTGATCCGGATTATGAAGGATGATTTTGCCATTTACCCATTGATTTTGGTCTATTGACCCCAGGAGGGAAATAACTTTTTGCTGTGGGAAATTCCCTCCATGCCAGCCGTGTCGGGGGTTAGTGAGAAAATAATTTTTCTAATGTCGCATATAGATTAGAATAATCTTTTCAAAACAAAAATAAAATCATCTTACCGTTTCAGAGAATTGGGTTTAAGTTGAAAAGAGTTGAGGATCTTTTGAAAAAGTTGAAAAGAGTTCCTCTTTTGGAAAGAGTGCCTTTTGTATCTGACAGTCTCCGCACTGTGTGTGTGTGTGTGTGTGTGTGTGTGTGTGTGTGTAACACCCGATATCCTCGCATTCCTGAGTATGCTATATAAATGGGGATAGTGAGAAAAAGGGATTTTTTCCAATAATGGCACATATCTTACATTAACGTTGAAAAGCACTGATCTTTAAAATTATATAAATGAAATGATTAATAAAATATCTTTTCAAAACAAAAAATAAATAAATACATTTTCACCTGGGTTGAAGAAGTAAATCTACCGGCATGTGTCTGGTCTCGTGGGTATAAGGGTTTGATTTAATGGAAGTTGTGAAGGTTTTATGTTTGAACTTTGACACGGGGCTTCACAGGATCTCCCTTCATATTCAGAGGAGAGGGGATTGCTGAGGACGGTGAAAGTGAGAAAAGAGTTTTTCTAATAATGCCACATATTTTACACTAAAGTTGAAACACATTCTGTTCTTTAAAAGTATATAAATGAAATATTTATAAAAATTACATTTAGTCATTTACAAATATAATATTTTCACCCTAAGTAGAGTTGAAAAACATTCTGTTCTTTAAAAGTATATATGAAACGGTTATAACATTTACATTTAGTCATTTACAAATATAAAATTTTCACCCTAAGTAGAGTTGAAATACATTCTGTTCTTCAAAAGTATATAAATGAAATGTTTATAAATTTACATTTAGTCATTTACAAATATAATATTTCAGAGTTTTTCTAATAATGACACATATTTTCACATTAACAGCAGCTGAAAAAGTTGAAAAACATTCTGTTCTTTAAAAGTATATAAATTATATGATTATATCGTTCATTTTAAAAATAAACATCTTTTCTAAATTTACTGAAACACAGTGCACCAATTAGTTTTGTTTTAGATGAACACAAAATAAAGAAAATCATCTTACATTTTCAGAGAATTGAAGAAGTAAATCCCAACACATCATTGTCCTTATAAGGTATGAATGTATTTACAAAGATGCAATAAGTTTTGATACAAAATATCCCGGAGTGTTTTTCTCCCACACCGGCGTTTTGACAGTCCGTGATTCAGAGTGGAGGAGGAATGTGTGTGTGTGTGTGTGTGTGTGTGTGTGTGTGTGTGTGTGTGTGTGTGTGAGTGACAGTGAGTAGTATGAGATGTTGGGAATGTTTTTTAGTGTTAATCTTAAAAGTTTAAATTATATCTTTTAAAAATAAAAGATGTTTTAAATTAAGTCTTAATAAAAACAAATATGCTACATTGATCATAGTTTTAGCTAAATTAATATATATATATATAAAATAAAAGTATATATAAATATAAAAATACCTTACATTTTCATAGTGCCGAAGATGTAGTTCTTCATGCAATGATAAAAACAGTCCAAAAAGCAAATAATTTAAGTTGTCATAAACAAAGCCCTCCCAGCTCCTTCAGTGATAAACTACAGGATGAAATGAATGCTTGACCCCCGAGATGCAGGACAGATGAGCCTCTGGGGTACACTGTCACATTAAAGTTAGTGTGCTTTCCAGAGTTTTATTCATACCAAATTCATTTAAAAGCATTATATTAAAAGTTTACATTAGATCTTTTAAAATTAAAAGACTGTTTAAATTAAATTAACGTTTTATTAAAATCGTATCTTCTATTTATCTTCTTAGAAGACTTATGTATGATATAAATTATTTTACATAAATTTAACCTAAGGTATTATTTTTACTAAACAGTTTAAAGCAGTTTTAAAATTTTAAAGCAAAAACTGTACTTTAGTATCTTAGATCTTATACAAAAATATTTCAAACAGTAATTTTGTCCATGCCACATGAAACATGTTGTCAAAGTTTGTCACAATGTTTTTGTTTTTGTAGTTGTTGTTTTTGTTTTTAAGAAATCCCAGGACTCTACATTGCTCTTATTTAGATTAAGTTGTATCATTTAGAAAACCACCGTACATTTTCAGAGAGGTGATGTGCCTCTGCGGTCCATCACGCAGTATATTTAATTTTACTCGTCTTAATTCAAAGCATGATCTTATATGATCTATTGCACGTATAAGGTGTATATCAATTTTTACTTTTCTTGTATCTCCCGAACTATCCTTAATCAGTGTGGAAACACACAGGGTGAAACCCTTTACTGAGAATATACTATCGGTTATCTACTTAAATATATATGTAGAACTTTAAAATGTTAGCATTTGTTGATGTGACAGTTTGTCTGTTGGAACAGCCTTTGGGAGAGCTGATGATACTATAGCAGGAAACATGCCCTTTGACCTCCTCCATTTTGGAGGCTTTTTTGTTAAAGACCCAACAATTTAGTCCTTAAAGGTACGCTGTGTATGAATTTACCCCATCTAGCGGTGAAATTGTATTTTGCATTCAAACGAATAGTGCTCACTCGCTTTTTCAAAAGCGTGTTGCAACTACGGTAGCCGTTATGTGCCAAGAAGCTACGACATGTCTTCCAATAGCACTTCCTCGAGTTTAACTATACATGTTCTACTGTTACGCTACCTATATAATGAATTACACAATCAAGCAATGAAAAAAAAGCGTGTAATTTAGACCAGAACATTGACTTACCTGTCGAGAAGAAAGCAGGACTCCAGCGTCCCTTTCAAAGTCTTTCTCCTTCATTAGCTCTATCCACCAGGGAAAAGCTAATATTTACCCTCGTTTTGAATTTGCCGGTCACGTTTCCTTTTAAATAAAATGTTTATGCTTTTCGGTCACGAGGATTGCATTATGCAATTTATGCAGTGCAGCCTTTTCAAAGTTGCCGGGGGAGTGACCAGCGTCTCTCACTGACCTCCTTGTGTCCGCTTCAGCTGGGATCAGTCAGGCGGCTCTGGACGAAAACGCGTTGAGGTTGGCTAGTGCTTTTTGTCCCTCTCTGCTATTATAGTTTTTCAAGATGGCGGAACGACATGGAGGTCTCCATGGACTTACCCGTCCCATGTAATTAAAGATAAGAAATTCTTCGCTTACGAGGATAAGTCAGATCATTGGCAGAGCTAATTTTACACCAATGAGATCATATTTATGAATAAAGACATTGATTTTAGCTAATAAAATACTTTTTAAAAAACTACTGTACCTTTAATTTCAGATGTGTAAATTACAAAACAGCATTTTTCCGTGTAGATTCAACCGAGTGAATCTACACGTGAGAGATCTTCAGAAGTCATAACTTCAGGGGTCAAGGGGTCTCCCGAGAATACTTAATTTCCCTTAAAAACCAAAGATTAAGTTTAACGACACTAGTTTGCAACGTTCCCCGAAAAATCAAATACTGTATTAACCTTTTCAAAGGATAATCTAACTTTAAAGTTAGAATAAAACGTTAAAAACAAAACATATCTGCATACCTGTAGTGTTCGGACATAAGGCCATTAACTGATCCAGGCATAGCTTTACTAAAAGAAAATAATATGCAAGTCATTATCAAACTTTAATTAAACCATATTTTATTCATTATTATTATGGTTTCATGCTGATTTTAAGTTTTTGTTTGGTTGTTATTAACCTTTATTTTTTACATCCGGCACAAATTAAAGAGGTGTATGAACTAATGGTGTTCTCTGATCCCAAATAATCAGATTGTGGAATGTTCACAAGCTACAATTAGATATTCTCCTGCTTAGTATGTGTGTACATAGTTGTGCTTAAATGTTTGGGTGTAGTTTTACACACCAACATATTTTGTCACACCGTAGCGATGCAAAGTACCACACTCTTGTGAAGACTATGCAAATTATGGTTTTTATTACTATTCAGATAGCAGACGACACGGTTTCACATTTTGAATGTTAGACTGTATGTGTTTTAGGTAAAGACTTTTCTTTGAGAGCCGTGGTGTTTATAGGAATAAATGACCATTAATAATTTAAGCGATAGTTTTTCTGTTTGAGAACTAAATTGTTACTTCGTTTAGTGCAACTTTCCCTCTATCTACAATGCGGAATCACGCAAAGTATTAACGCAAAGCTGTTTTACACTTAAACTATTACAGCAGAATCACAACTGACTATTGCACTGAGATAGGCCTATTCATTAAAGCTTGAGGCTGTTAAACAAAGTCCCGCACTACGGTAAAACCTGCTGATAAAATTGCACAAAAGTAAATTCTAGAGGCCAACTTGCTAAAAAGTAAATACAGAACGAGTCATTTAAAACAAATACAGGAAAGCCACTTGTGATCAGGTTTGAATGTTTGTAATTGACATTTTATTTACTGGTCGATTACGCCGTTTACATCATGTTTTTGTTCAGTTTGCAAAAACTAGTCTACGAGCGTGGTCAAACATTTAGGAATTTATGAAAAACATGGGTAAATATAGCATAAAGAGAATTAAATCCTTCTATGCGAGTGTTTAAGACTAAACCAATCAAATTTCTTTTAGAACATCTTTCTGTGTATTGCTGTTTTTATGGTACCTATAAAACTATTACGCTTCAAACTCGTCTAACTATTGCACATTTCATAGCACGGTCATAGATACACAGTTATTTTGGGTATGTAGCCAAACAACAGTTAAGCTAATGAATTGCCGGTAGCTATTTTTACGTGTAAGGTGGGATGATTCATTTTTATTCCGTCCACACCAATACTTTGACACCAGAGTTTTAGGTCTGATCCAGAAAACAGACGGTAAGCAGTAAAGCTATGAAAACATGTGGTAAGCAGTTTTTGGCCTCATCATCGAAATGTTTTAACATATCATAAATTTCAATTGTTTGATAAATTATCTAACGATTATACCACCTAACTATCAACAGTTATATGTGAAACAAGCTCAGTCGCATTAGATTTGGATTCTTGTTTATATTGTTATTTGAACCGCATGTTTAACAGCGCTAGTGTTCTTAAATTGTTTACCGCGGTTTCAGTTGAACAACACTATCGTAACACTTATCGTATCGCCGGGTGTGATTGTAATGTTTTGTATGGTGTTTTTCTTTACACTTTCCCCCTGGATATCTGGTTCCTACAGTTAGCGGTAATGTTAGTGAACTCTAGGTCTTCTCTTTGTTCATATTCGACAGTATTCACATGAATTGGCTTGATTTAATAAAATGACGGTTTAAACCATCATCTTCACTAGAGACATTTACATTATAGTATACCATCCTAGTTTTTAAATAGGTCTTAAATGTATATTTTAACCCTTTATGCGGCTATAGAATACCACACAAGGATCTCTGAAATATTTTTTTGCGTAAAACATCTATGTAGATCTATCTATGTTTTTAAAAATACAGCAAAACAAAGAATGAAGACATCTTACTATAAGCGACCCTCAACATCTGTGCATACAACAAAACACAGTGCATCCGTGTACGATGATTTATCATAAAAATTACTTTTGTCGCTTTTTCTGAATAATCTCACCAAGTGCGGGTGCTTGATAACTATTGAACAACCCTGAATTCGGTTACTCAATACATTTGAATGCGCTAAATGTATATAACTGAGCTCTAAAATCTTAATAGTTGGTAAAAGTTCACTGAAAGTCTGCGCAAAATAAAATACATCCTAGCTACTTTCTAAACGCTTGTTACGGAGCTTATTGCGGTCCATCCATACGTTTTGAACTTTTAATGTTTAATCAACATTTTGTTGGAAAACATATGGTGGATTTACTCAACTTTTTATGTCAGCAGGTTCTACATAGCTGGGTAATGTCGCATTTAATTAACATTGTTTATTTCAGTAAACTTAAGTTTATTACATAAGATTAATTCAATGCCATTTAGTTGAATCAGGTTAACATTCTTAATTTAGTCCAAAACTATTAAGTTCAATTATCCTAAAATTAATATCAAACAAAAATTAAAACAAATAATCCAATTGTTTCGTTTATTTAGGGATTGTGTTCAACAACCTTTACAAATATATCTAATAAGATAACCTTTTACAAAATCTTTACTCCGCAAAGACTCTTATTGGTTTTGTCGCATCCAATGCATCCCCAAAGTAGTTGTTTTTGTAATGATTAAAACCGCTTTAATTATTATTAGCATGGTCTACACTTTATGGTAAAACACTAACATATCAGAAACTCTTTTAAATATAAACATTAACAAGTCAACGATTTTTTATCTTGCTGTTAAAACACATAAATAACGTTTTATTTCAAATTGTACACCCCTATCCAGCATGATGGGAAGGGGAAATCCATAGGATCTCTGAAATATTTCATCTCTTAAATATTCTCATCTAGTATTTATTCATTAAATTATTAATGTGCAAGAATCAAGATACATTATTTAAATTTTTATTTTATTTTTAGTAGCTATCTTTAAAAGAAGATGTTCTCTTTTAAAAGAAGACACTTGGCAGATTATTGCTGAATTGGAATAAATTAATAGAATTAAATTATATAAAAGTTATTGAAGTTTATTGTCATGAAAATATATATTTTTTCTTTTATTAAAAATATATAAATTAATATAGGTTTCAGCCTAAAATGACAAAGTCAAAGCCATATATCTAACCAAGTTGTGTTCCAAATTTGAAGTTGATATCACAAAAATTGAAGTTCTCATGAGATTTTGTTTAGGCATAATACCAAAAAATAGCCACCTGGTGACACTGAATTCCATTGAATTTAATTGCGTCCATTCTACCATAACATGTCTAGCTCAGACACGGATACATAAGAATGATGAGTTAAGTGGTTCAACCTTTTATTTCAACAGTATTTCTCTTTACAAAATTATGACAGACAGACATTACATATACATAAAGTAGACAATAACTCCATTTATTTGTGATCCAACCAGAATAGAAAGTCTCTGCACGCTACCATGTTTTGGTGTAGGGTATAGTTGACGAGGCCTTCAACTATTTCGCCAAGATCTGTTTTTGGCATTTTTTGACACCAGTGACACACAGAGATCTGTTACAAACGTACACATAACGAGTAGTTCGTCGACTCCGAATTCCTCACTAGATGCACACATCACATCCAGAACTTTTCTGAGGATTACACTGGTCGGCTCTATGGTGTTAAAAAACATGGGCGTCACATCGGTCCATGTTCCCACCAACCCTCTTATGACATCCATTTCTTTTTTGAGATTTGTGACACGTTTGGTGTCCCGCTCACAATCGCTTTTCCTATCACACGCAGCATCGATGATCCTGCGCATCAAGTCAACCATCTGGTCTCTAAAATGGTCTTTAAACATAGAGTCTAGCGTATCTCTTAAACGACAGCCATTCCCCGTGGCGCACTCACACGCCGGATGATACTTGTGTCCCGCATCGCCGGAACTCGATGGGCAGTCGTTCTCCGTCAGCTTTTGCGTCGCCATTTCAGAGATTTCTAGATTTTCAAATAGGAAACTGTTTGATGGTGAAAGATTCGAATAGTTTCCGGAATCTCTTGAGCGAGTCCTTGCAGCACAATTGTCCAGGCCTTGTGCTTTAACGCTCGTAAGCTTGTGTTTTTGGGTCAGAAGCGTGAGTCGAAGAAGCGTAGTTTGCGTCAGGCTCAGTCAAACAGGAACTTCTGATCAATTCCTTCCACTTTTGATCAATGAGATGTTGTAGTACCCCCGCAGTCGCGTTTTTTACATTTCGAATCCGACGTCGTTGAAGCATCCGTCTGTAGCGTCGAAACGGGGTTTAGCAGCGTTACCGGCATACACAGCGGTTAGGAAATACGGCTTGTGTGCGATAACTGAGGCTGGCCTCTGTGTAGAGTTTATCAGCCCTGGGATTGTGGGCCCGCCCTCGCACCCCTGGTGTGTCGTCATCAGGACGCCATAAATAACCATGTCCTGCATGTCGTCCGAAAATTATTTTACGATACTGTTCAGTTTATTTAAAAAATACTTTTCATTTAACACCAACAATTTTATAATAAAATTGTATTATAAGTCTTGATTCTTGCACATTAATAATTTAATGAATAAATACTAGATGAGAATATTTAAGAGATGAAATATTTCAGAGATCCTATGGATTTCTCCTTCCCATCATGCTGGATAGGGGTGTACAATTTGAAATAAAACGTTATTTATGTGTTTTAACAGCAAGATAAAAAATCGTTGACTTGTTAATGTTTATATTTAAAAGAGTTTCTGATATGTTAGTGTTTTACCATAAAGTGTAGACCATGCTAATAATAATTAAAGCGGTTTTAATCATTACAAAAACAACTACTTTGGGGATGCATTGGATGCGACAAAACCAATAAGAGTCTTTACGGAGTAAAGATTTTGTAAAAGGTTATCTTATTAGATATATTTGTAAAGGTTGTTGAGCACAATCCCTAAATAAACGAAACAATTGGATTATTTGTTTTAATTTTTGTTTGATATTAATTTTAGGATAATTGAACTTAATAGTTTTGGACTAAATTAAGAATGTTAACCTGATTCAACTAAATGGCATTGAATTAATCTTATGTAATAAACTTAAGTTTACTGAAATAAACAATGTTAATTAAATGCGACATTACCCAGCTATGTAGAACCTGCTGACATAAAAAGTTGAGTAAATCCACCATATGTTTTCCAACAAAATGTTGATTAAACATTAAAAGTTCAAAACGTATGGATGGATCGCAATAAGCTCCCTAACAAGCGTTTAATAAGTAGCTAGGATGTATTTTATTTTGCGCAGACTTTCAGTGAACTTTTACCAACTATTAAGATTTTAGAGCTCAGTTATATACATTTAGCGCATTCAAATGTATTGAGTAACCGAATTCAGGGTTGTTCAATAGTTATCAAGCACCCGCACTTGGTGAGATTATTCAGAAAAAGCGACAAAAGTAATTTTCTGATAAATCATCGTACACGGATGCACTGTGTTTTGTTGTATGCACAGATGTTGAGGGTCGCTTATAGTAAGATGTCTTCATTCTTTGTTTTGCTGTATTTTTAAAAACATAGATAGATCTACATAGATGTTTTACACAAAAAAATATTTCAGAGATCCTTGTGCGGTATTCTATAGCCGCATAAAGGGTTAAAATATACATTTAAGACCTATTTAAAAACTAGGATGGTATACTATATTGTAAATGTCTCAAGTGAAGATGATGGTTTAAACCGTCATTTTATTAAATCAAGCCAATTCATGTGAATACTGTCGAATATGAACAAAGAGAAGACCTAGAGTTCACTAACATTACCGCTAACTGTAGGAACCAGATATCCAGGGGGAAAGTGTAAAGAAAAACACCATACAAAACATTACAATCACACCCGGCGATACGATAAGTGTTTACGATAGTGTTGTTCAACTGAAACCGCGGTAAACAATTTAAGAACACTAGCGCTGTTAAACATGCGGTTCAAATAACAATATAAACAAGAATCCAAATCTAATGCGACTGAGCTTGTTTCACATATAACTGTTGATAGTTAGGTGGTATAATCGTTAGATAATTTATCAAACAATTGAAATTTATGATATGTTAAAACATTTCGATGATGAGGCCAAAAACTGCTTACCACATGTTTTCATAGCTTTACTGCTTACCGTCTGTTTTCTGGATCAGACCTAAAACTCTGGTGTCAAAGTATTGGTGTGGACGGAATAAAAATGAATCATCCCACCTTACACGTAAAAATAGCTACCGGCAATTCATTAGCTTAACTGTTGTTTGGCTACATACCCAAAATAACTGTGTATCTATGACCGTGCTATGAAATGTGCAATAGTTAGACGAGTTTGAAGCGTAATAGTTTTATAGGTACCATAAAAACAGCAATACACAGAAAGATGTTCTAAAAGAAATTTGATTGGTTTAGTCTTAAACACTCGCATAGAAGGATTTAATTCTCTTTATGCTATATTTACCCATGTTTTTCATAAATTCCTAAATGTTTGACCACGCTCGTAGACTAGTTTTTGCAAACTGAACAAAAACATGATGTAAACGGCGTAATCGACCAGTAAATAAAATGTCAATTACAAACATTCAAACCTGATCACAAGTGGCTTTCCTGTATTTGTTTTAAATGACTCGTTCTGTATTTACTTTTTAGCAAGTTGGCCTCTAGAATTTACTTTTGTGCAATTTTATCAGCAGGTTTTACCGTAGTGCGGGACTTTGTTTAACAGCCTCAAGCTTTAATGAATAGGCCTATCTCAGTGCAATAGTCAGTTGTGATTCTGCTGTAATAGTTTAAGTGTAAAACAGCTTTGCGTTAATACTTTGCGTGATTCCGCATTGTAGATAGAGGGAAAGTTGCACTAAACGAAGTAACAATTTAGTTCTCAAACAGAAAAACTATCGCTTAAATTATTAATGGTCATTTATTCCTATAAACACCACGGCTCTCAAAGAAAAGTCTTTACCTAAAACACATACAGTCTAACATTCAAAATTTGAAACCGTGTCGTCTGCTATCTGAATAGTAATAGTAATAAACACCATAATTTGCATAGTCTTCACAAGAGTGTGGTACTTTGCATCGCTACGGTGTGACAAAATATGTTGGTGTGTAAAACTACACCCAAACATTTAAGCACAACTATGTACACACATACTAAGCAGGAGAATATCTAATTGTAGCTTGTGAACATTCCACAATCTGATTATTTGGGATCAGAGAACACCATTAGTTCATACACCTCTTTAATTTGTGCCGGATGTAAAAAATAAAGGTTAATAACAACCAAACAAAAACTTAAAATCAGCATGAAACCATAATAATAATGAATAAAATATGGTTTAATTAAAGTTTGATAATGACTTGCATATTATTTTCTTTTAGTAAAGCTATGCCTGGATCAGTTAATGGCCTTATGTCCGAACACTACAGGTATGAAGATATGTTTTGTTTTTAACGTTTTATTCTAACTTTAAAGTTAGATTATCCTTTGAAAAGGTTAATACAGTATTTGATTTTTCGGGGAACGTTGCAAACTAGTGTCGTTAAACTTAATCTTTGGTTTTTAAGGGAAATTAAGTATTCTCGGGAGACCCCTTGACCCCTGAAGTTATGACTTCTGAAGATCTCTCACGTGTAGATTCACTCGGTTGAATCTACACGGAAAAATGCTGTTTTGTAATTTACACATCTGAAATTAAAGGTACAGTAGTTTTTTAAAAAGTATTTTATTAGCTAAAATCAATGTCTTTATTCATAAATATGATCTCATTGGTGTAAAATTAGCTCTGCCAATGATCTGACTTATCCTCGTAAGCGAAGAATTTCTTATCTTTAATTACATGGGACGGGTAAGTCCATGGAGACCTCCATGTCGTTCCGCCATCTTGAAAAACTATAATAGCAGAGAGGGACAAAAAGCACTAGCCAACCTCAACGCGTTTTCGTCCAGAGCCGCCTGACTGATCCCAGCTGAAGCGGACACAAGGAGGTCAGTGAGAGACGCTGGTCACTCCCCCGGCAACTTTGAAAAGGCTGCACTGCATAAATTGCATAATGCAATCCTCGTGACCGAAAAGCATAAACATTTTATTGAAAAGGAAACGTGACCGGCAAATTCAAAACGAGGGTAAATATTAGCTTTTCCCCGGTGGATAGAGCTAATGAAGGAGAAAGACTTTGAAAGGGACGCTGGAGTCCTGCTTTCTTCTCGACAGGTAAGTCAATGTTCTGGTCTAAATTACACGCTTTTTTTTCATTGCTTGATTGTGTAATTCATTATATAGGTAGCGTAACAGTAGAACATGTATAGTTAAACTCGAGGAAGTGCTATTGGAAGACATGTCGTAGCTTCTTGGCACATAACGGCTACCGTAGTTGCAACACGCTTTTGAAAAAGCGAGTGAGCACTATTCGTTTGAATGCAAAATACAATTTCACCGCTAGATGGGGTAAATTCATACACAGCGTACCTTTAAGGACTAAATTGTTGGGTCTTTAACAAAAAAGCCTCCAAAATGGAGGAGGTCAAAGGGCATGTTTCCTGCTATAGTATCATCAGCTCTCCCAAAGGCTGTTCCAACAGACAAACTGTCGCATCAACAAATGCTAACATTTTAAAGTTCTACATATATATTTAAGTAGATAACCGATAGTATATTCTCAGTAAAGGGTTTCACCCTGTGTGTTTCCACACAGATTAAGGATAGTTCGGGAGATACAAGAAAAGTAAAAATTGATATACACCTTATACGTGCAATAGATCATATAAGATCATGCTTTGAATTAAGACGAGTAAAATTAAATATACTGCGTGATGGACCGCAGAGGCACATCACCTCTCTGAAAATGTACGGTGGTTTTCTAAATGATACAACTTCATCTAAATAAGAGCAATGTAGAGTCCTGGGATTTCTTAAAAACAAAAACAACAACTACAAAAACAAAAACATTGTGACAAACTTTGACAACATGTTTCATGTGGCATGGACAAAATTACTGTTTGAAATATTTTTGTATAAGATCTAAGATACTAAAGTACAGTTTTTGCTTTAAAATTTTAAAACTGCTTTAAACTGTTTAGTAAAAATAATACCTTAGGTTAAATTTATGTAAAATAATTTATATCATACATAAGTCTTCTAAGAAGATAAATAGAAAATACGATTTTAATAAAACGTTAATTTAATTTAAACAGTCTTTTAATTTTAAAAGATCTAATGTAAACTTTTAATATAATGCTTTTAAATGAATTTGGTATGAATAAAACTCTGGAAAGCACACTAACTTTACTGTGACAGTGTACCCCAGAGGCTCATCTGTCCTGCATCTCGGGGGTCAAGCATTCATTTCATCCTGTAGTTTATCACTGAAGGAGCTGGGAGGGCTTTGTTTATGACAACTTAAATTATTTGCTTTTTGGACTGTTTTTATCATTGCATGAAGAACTACATCTTCGGCACTATGAAAATGTAAGGTATTTTTATATTTATATATACTTTTATTTTATATATATATATATTAATTAATTTAGCTAAAACTATGATCAATGTAGCATATTTGTTTTTATTAAGACTTAATTTAAAACATCTTTTATTTTTAAAAGATATAATTTAAACTTTTAAGATTAACTTTTAAGATTAACACTAAAAAACATTCCCAACATCTCATACTGCTCACTGTCACACACACACACACACACACACACACACACACACACACACACACACACACACACATTCCTCCTCCACTCTGAATCACGGACTGTCAAAACGCCGGTGTGGGAGAAAAACACTCCGGGATATTTTGTATCAAAACTTATTGCATCTTTGTAAATACATTTATACCTTATATGGACAATGATGTGTTGGGATTTACTTCTTCAATTCTCTGAAAATGTAAGATGATTTTCTTTATTTTGTGTTCATCTAAAACAAAACTAATTGGTGCACTGTGTTTCAGTAAATTTAGAAAAGATGTTTATTTTTAAAATGAACGATATAATCATATAATTTATATACTTTTAAAGAACAGAATGTTTTTCAACTTTTTCAACTGCTGTTAGTGTGAAAATATGTGTCATTATTAGAAAAACTCTGAAATATTATATTTGTAAATGACTAAATGTAAATTTATAAACATTTCATTTATATACTTTTGAAGAACAGAATGTATTTCAACTCTACTTAGGGTGAAAATATTATATTTGTAAATGACTAAATGTAAATTTTATAAATATTTAATTTATATACTTTTAAAGAACAGAATGTGTTTCAACTTTAGTGTAAAATATGTGGCATTATTAGAAAAACTCTTTTCTCACTTTCACCGTCCTCAGCAATCCCCTCTCCTCTGGAACATGGAGGGAGATCCTGTGAAGCCCCGTGTCAAAGTTCAAACATAAAACCTTCACAACTTCCATTAAATCAAACCCTTATACCCACAAGACCAGACACATGCCGGTAGATTTACTTCTTCAACCCAGGTGAAAATGTATTTATTTATTTTTTGTTTTGAAAAGATATTTTATTAATCATTTCATTTATATAATTTTAAAGATCAGTGCTTTTCAACGTTAATGTAAGATATGTGCCATTATTGGAAAAAATCCCTTTTTCTCACTATCCCCATTTATATAGCATACTCAGGAATGCGAGGATATCGGGTGTTACACACACACACACACACACACACACACACACACACACACACACACCGTGCGGAGACTGTCAGATACAAAAGGCACTCTTTTCAACTTTTTTCAAAAGATCCTCAACTCTTTTCAACTTAAACCCAATTCTCTGAAACGGTAAGATGATTTTATTTTTGTTTTGAAAATATTATTCTAATCTATATGCGACATTAGAAAAATTATTTTCTCACTAACCCCCGACACGGCTGGCATGGAGGGAATTTCCCACAGCAAAAAGTTATTTCCCCCCTGGGGTCAATAGACCAAAATCAATGGGTAAATGGCAAAATCATCCATCATAATCCGGATCAAAGACAACTGTCAAACCCAGATCAAAGACAATTGGCAACTTGACGTATAATACAAAGGTCAATAGGGCAAAGACAACTGTCAAAATAAATGATTATACCCCCCCAGATCAAAGACAACTGTCATTCCCAGGATCAAAGACAACTGTCAACTTGATCGATCGATAGGTCAAAGGTTAATCCCTACATCAAAGGGACCTCCGGAGGACCCCCGGAAGGTCAAAGGTTAGCCCCGCCCACCTGTCAATCATAGGGTCATAAATCATCTTGACAGAAGCTGGATCCTAATACTACTAAGCTCATAGAACATTGTATGTAGAACAGATTCAGCTTGGCCAGCCGCAGAGTAGGCTCTGGCCGCTAGGGTGGACGTGGTCCTGCACGGCTTGGAAGGATGAACAGCCTTGGCTTTCCAAATCAGAGCTGTGTGTGGGCAGAGATGCACGGCAGCAGTTTCCTCGAAAATGTTCTTGATAGTGATTTTGTGCCTCTCTGTGATGGTACCACCAGCCTCCGCTCATTTACCGACCATAGGCCGTTCTGGTAGGGATGTAGACTCGTAAGAGTGAGTGGAATGGATGGCCGCAGGGGAGCTACAGAGCGCTGTCATCGGCGCTGGTTAATCCGCTTCTTTTCTTCGCAGTCTTCAGAGTCAGCGAGGAGATGATCTTCGCACTGAAGGAGAAAGATTCTGAGGAAAAAAGCATACCGAAATTGGCTTATATAGGCGAATGGCCTCGCCCATTTTGCCAGGCTGAAATGTAATTTGTTTGCGCAGGTGCACAAACGTGATTCAATCAGGCTTCAGTATTTCGGAGAAACTGAGTTTCCCCATAGCGTTATCAACTAACGCAATGCGAGTGAACAAAATCAAAAGGGAACCACATATGATTTATTTTCCTCATCTCTGATGAGGTGGTTTAAAGGGTTAGTTCATCTTTGAATCACAAATTAAGATGTTTTTTTATGAAATCCGAGAGGTTTCTGAACCAGCCATAGGCGTCATTGCAACTTTCAAGGCCCAGAAAGGTAGTAAAGACATCGTTAAAATAGTTGTAGTAAACACAGTGCAGTGCTTCCATGTTCTACGTCAGAATGCTGGCTCACCATCGTGGTGCTCATGTGAACAGCATCGGCCAATAATGAGCCAGCGTTCTGACATGAACCCGGAAGTGCTGCACTGTCTTCGCTACGCCAACAGCGTAGGAGACGGACACAGAAGAGAAGAAATTGTTGAATAAAGTTGTTATTTTTGTTTGTTTTATTGTATTCTTAGAATACACAAAAGTATTCTTGTCGCTTCATAACATTGAGGTTGAACCACTGTAGTCACATGGACTATTTTAACAATGTCTTTACTACCTTTCTGGGCCTTGGAAGTCACAATAACGTTGCTGCCTATGGCTGGTTCAGAAACCTTTCGGATTTCATCAAAAATATCTTAATTTGTGTTCAAAAGATGAACAAAGGTCTTACGAGTTCGGAAAGACATGAGGGTGAGTAATTAATGACAGAAATTTCATTTTTGGGTTAACCCACCCTTTAAGCCTGGTAACCAATGGGCTGTAAACATTGCAAAAGGGCGATACTTGAGGTATTACCATAATGTATTTGAACCAGATAGATAATGTCCAGATACTGTCCTTGCAAGTTTACCAATGTAACTCTGTACATTGGTAAATGTAACATTTATTTTGGTCCAGGTTGAACTCATGTAACTTTATTTTGGTCCAGGTTGAAGTTCCCATCAGACCTGGATGAGCTGAAAGAGATGGCAGAGCTGTTGCAGTTTTATAAAACGGAGTACACAGGATATGTGCTGTTACTCTTTTGTAGTGCCTACCTCTACAAGCAGGCTTTTGCCATACCCGGTTCCTCTTTTTTAGTAAGAGCACAACTTTTACACAGAAACATTATACTTTAATGTACACATTTATCCTTCCTATTGTGTTGCGGGTGAATTTAACCCGCATTCTGGTTAAACTGTTAATTTGTTCTGGAAATGTTTCTTATTTAGGGTTACACAGATATGTTTAGGAAAGGCTGTACAAATTTTGGTGACAACGATCAAAATGACCCTCACTGATTTCCATGTGATTTGTCAAAAATCAACACCAAGTCAGGCAAAAAACAGAAAATGTTGAATGTAGCTTGCCAAAGACTTAAAAATGAAACTTAAGACTGAATTGAGATGAGTTATAAGAATTTAAGAAGTTAAATCAAAGACTCATCTTCTGAATCATCTAAGAATTCTGTGTCTTCATCTACTTGAGTTTTCAGTCTCAATTGTAAGTTTTTTGGATCTTAAATACTAGCCTGTTGCAGCACTAACAGGAAGTTTGAGAAACAAATTTTACCCTGAAAAGGCTCTGAGAACCAGACATAACAAAAAGGCACAGGCTATTTTTTTACACCAAGTACAAATAGCTATAGATTTCATTTAGACTACACAAAGCACAAATAATGTTAGATGTTAGTTGTAATAATTTTCACCTTCTGCAAATAGTTACAACTAAAATAAAAAAGGGAAATGTTCTTTGTTTTTGTTTGTTGTCTCTGACAAGCTGCAGTTAGTGTTTTCATACTGGCTTGCATGGGGTTAATTCGACAACACAAACGGTGTTCCCATATTATGGACACAGCTGGAGGGTTACAACATGCACCTTCATATCCTTTGATCTTGACTTCTACATTAAATGACTTTATCCCCCCCAGAACATCTTGGCTGGGGCCTTGTTTGGGACGTGGTATGGTCTTCTTCTCGCCTGTGTCCTCACCACAGTAGGTGCCACTCTCTGTTTCCTCCTGTCCCAAGCGTTTGGCAAGGAGCACATTGTGAGACTGTTCCCTGACAAGGTGGCCATGCTGCAGAAGAAGGTACATCTAGTTATCTTGTCTTCTAAGAAGTCTGAAAGCACAAAGTATGCTAATCATCACTGGATTTAATTTATAACTTTCCTAATTTTTACTTTTTTCCAGGTCGAGGAAAACCGAAGTAGCTTGTTCTTTTTTCTACTTTTCCTGAGATTCTTTCCCATGAGTCCAAACTGGTTCTTAAACATGACCTCCCCAATACTTAATATTCCTGTCACTCTTTTCTTCATGGCTGTCTTCATTGGTAAACACTGTTAAAAGAAGGAACATTTCCCTTAATATTTGAAGCATTTATTTGAAACATGTTTGTTTGTCTTTCAGGCCTGATGCCATACAACTTTATCTGCGTCCAGACGGGATCAATGCTGTCTCATATCTCCTCTCTGGATGACTTGTTCTCCTGGAGTGTGTTGTTGAAACTGCTCCTTATTGCTTGTGTCGCCCTGCTGCCTGGAGCTCTGATCCGTAAATACAGCACTCGGCATCTCCACCTGGACGGCCTTGAAACAAATGGACTCAGGCAAGACAAGAAGAACAGATAAGGGATAGCGTATGGTCATTGATCTGATCCTACTTAGTCACTTTGTGGGTGGCTACCATTTGAATTCAAAGTGTGTTTTTGTTTTTTGTGGCCTAACATTTTTAAAAATGGAAGTGTAATTTTTATATATTCTTTACTTGGAAAGCTGCTGTCCCTTTTTCGGCACAGGTTGTAATGTATGTGAGAGAAAGGACCTTTTTGGTGCCATTTTTGGATGTTCTGTTGGGTCTATTTGTCTTGAATTCTGAATCCTGCTTTCATGTACAAATCACCGAGTTTAAAATGCATACTGTGCATTTATTCTGATTCAGCTGTCCATAACAGTCTTTTGTGGTTCAAAAGACATGGAATCTTGCAGCAAAGTATAAGTACAGGTCCTTCTAAAAAAATTAGCATATTGTGATAAAGTTAATTATTTTCCATAATGTAATGATAAAAATTAAACTTTCATATATTTTAGATTCATTGCACACCAACTGAAATATTTCAGGTCTTTTATTGTTTTAATACTGATGATTTTGGCATACAGCTCATGAAAACCCAAAATTCCTATCTCAAAAAATTAGCATATTTCATCCGACCAATTAAAAGAAGTGTTTTTAATACAAAGTCAACCTTCAAATAATTATGTTCAGTTATGCACTCAATACTTGGTCGGGAATCCTTTTGCAGAAATGACTGCTTCAATGCGGCGTGTCATGGAGGCAATCAGCCTGTGGCACTGCTGAGGTGTTATGGAGGCCCAGGATGCTTCGATAGCGGCCTTAAGCTCATCCAGAGTGTTGGGTCTTGCGTCTCTCAACTTTCTCTTCTCAATATCCCACAGATTCTCTATGGGGTTCAGGTCAGGAGAGTTGGCAGGCCAATTGAGCACAGTAATACCATGGTCAGTAAACCATTTACCAGTGGTTTTGGCACTGTGAGCAGGTGCCAGGTCGTGCTTAAAAATGAAATCAGATGGAAGCATGAAGTGCTCCAAAATCTCCTGATAGCTAGCTGCATTGACCCTGCCCTTGATAAAGCACAGTGGACCAACACCAGCAGCTGACATGGCACCCCAGACCATCACTGACTGTGGGTACTTGACACTGGACTTAAGGCATTTTGGCATTTCCTTCTCCCCAGTCTTCCTCCAGACTCTGGCACCTTGATTTCCGAATGACATGCAAAATTTGCTTTCATCCGAAAAAAGTACTTTGGACCACTGAGCAACAGTCCAGTGCTGCTTCTCTGTAGCCCAGGTCAGGCGCTTCTGCCGCTGTTTCTGGTTCAAAAGTGGCTTGACCTGGGGAATGCGGCACCTGTAGCCCATTTCTCGGTCCTTCTCCACAATCTTCCTCAGGGTCCGGTCACCTCTTCTCGTTGTGCAGCGTTTTTTGCCACACTTTTTCCTTCCCACAGACTTTCCACTGAGGTGCCTTGATACAGCAATCTGGGAACAGCCTATTTGTTCAGAAATTTCTTTCTGTGTCTTACCCTCTTGCTTGAGGGTGTCAATGATGGCCTTCTGGACAGCAGTCAGGTCGGCAGTCTTACCCATGATTGCGGTTTTGAGTAATGAAACAGGCTGGGAGTTTTTAAAAGCCTCAGGAATCTTTTGCAGGTGTTTAGAGTTAATTAGTTGATTCAGATGATTAGGTTAATAGCTCGTTTAGAGAACCTTTTCATGATATGCTAATTTTTTGAGATGGGAATTTTGGGTTTTCATGAGCTGTATGCCAAAATCATCAGTATTAAAACAATAAAAGACCTGAAATATTTCAGTTGGTGTGCAATGAATCTAAAATATATGAAAGTTTACTTTTTATCATTACATTATGGAAAAAAATGAACTTTATCACAATATGCTAATTTTTTGAGAAGGACCTGTATATGGAAAGGCAGACATTCAATATGTGAAGTAATACCCGGTCACTGAAAGCCCATCCAACTTGGTAGTGTTTAAATGGTATTTGCCAGTGCCATTAGCAACGCTGTGAGCAGAATGCAGTATTTTCATTCACCAAATACCTCATTCATGTGAGTAAAGCTGTTTATGATGTGATCAATCATCTGACAAAAAACTCAATCCATTAGCTCCTGTCAGAACATTTAATCACACCTGCATGGTGTTTATTCCAAGCAAGCATTCATATGCACAATTGAGGAATATTATGAATGCTGCTTTAAAATTAAAGGGAAAATTTCATCACATTATGATTAGTGCATTTGTTTGACCCAATCATTCATACCCAATAACAGGGGTGTCCAATCCTGCTCCAGAAGGGCCATTGTCCTGCAAAATTAAGCTCCGGCCTGCCCCAACACCCTTGCCTGGAATTTTCTAGGGCTGTGTCCAAAACAGTCACCCCTTATATAGTGCTAGGGCTACATGATTTTGGGAAAGAGTCTTGCAAGTTCAGTTGTGTCTAATTAAGACTGAAGCTAAACTGCAGGACAGTGGCCCTCCAAGAGAAGGACTGTACAACCCTGGCCAACAAAGATGTCAACAAGATGAGCTTCGGACACAATCATTTTATAAAGAATTTTATTGCTCAAATCCATGTTGATCCATGAACAGTACAGTTCGCCTACATTTCAAAACAACATGGTTGTTAGCAGAGAAAAAAAAAAAAAAAAGATCAGCTCTCAGTCCCCCTCCCCTACCCACAATCCAGCTAAGGGGAGACGGCAGGCAGTGCAGCAAGCCCAGTCTCTGTTTCACATCGCTCAAAATGAACTAACGTGAGAAGCTAGAGAGCTGCGTAGGAATGGATCTGCCGTGGAAAAGGCGCAAAGAAGTTTTCACAGCCTATGATTTGAATTGATTTCTCATGCATCGCTCTGATTTCCTGCTCTCATCCCAAGTTAAACGCAACTATTTAGGTGTCTTCATACTGTGAGCAACTATAGCTGTGTTTGTGGTCTATTCTAATATCATTCGAATATCAAAAAAACATAAAACAGCACCTACTTTAAAGGTGGGGTATGTGATTTGGAAAACGACCGGCAGATTTTGAAAATACACAATTCAAATGGTCCTACCTTCTTTCCTCCAACGCTGGCTCTGACTCCACCCATTCGAAGAACATGGACGCGCAATCATGCATGAGGGAAAACTCAGATGCGCGAGAGATTGTAATGACGATTTACTACTAATCATGGAACCGACTTTACTGACGAGATGCGCATGCGTCACAAGCTTTGAGTATGCGAAGGGGGTCACGCACGCTGGGGGGAGGGGGGTGTGGTACGACCGTTTGATTGACGAACTTACTGTCCAATGATTCTAGGTGGTCTTGGAAATGATTGGCTGGAGTTTTTCGAGTCCTGCCCGTTCCACAGATGATTAAATTGCTTAATTTTCATTTCAGTGTTTCTAACTCAGTGGCTGTAAGTGAGTTAGGAATAGGATTTCAAGTTATTTTGAAAAAATGGACAAAAAAGAGAATCACATACCCCACCTTTAAGTCTCCATTCACCCTAAAAGGGTGGTCCAAAAGCAAACAACAATGAAATTTCATGCCAATACTACAAACAACAGCTACCCCTAAACTGACCTGATTCGTTCGACTTATATTAGCTATGACTTACGGCCTAAAGATAATGTAAAGACCTCAATTATCCCTAGCGTTATGTTACAGGATATCGTAATGGATAGCGAGACAGCGTGATTACCAGATTACAGAGACAAAACAGTGTGATGTTAGTTAATGCATGTATCGACTAATGCTTCTGTAAAGTTAAATACTGATGCACACCTGACAAAGCTTCGAAATACAAACTCTTTAAGAAAAGTTAAGAATCACTGTAGAACGTTAGATAGGTGTCTATCAACAGTGTGGCGCGTTACAGTTACAATAACACTTAAAAGTGAACCAAGTTACCATACTGCTACACAACCTGAACTCCATCAATGAGCAAACACCTGAGATTAAGCAGAAAGTCAATAATTCAGGGGAAATAACACCCTCATTTGGCTACGAGCCTTCACAGAGACAAGAACCGTAAGAACCATGTTCAGCTTCTAGAGTGAAAACTTAGACTTCGAAGTCACTTGATCTACCAGAAGCCTCAAGCCTTTACAGAAACAGCATCGGCACCTGGGATCTGTGCTACTCTTTGTGGATAAGTGTGGACAAGTTGCTTCAGGGGGTAAAAAACAATTTACAGTCTATGTTTATGGTAACACACCCCTACCGAAAACAGTTACTAAAACTATGGAGCGGGACTTCTTGCAGTTCAGTCCACAGACAAATCGTGTGAATTACTGTATGAATGCAAACCAGCTTTGCAAGTACACATACATGGACCTGACCGTGTACTGTCTTCCATCTCGATTTGACATAGGCCTCTATGAGAGATAACACGCATGTACAGTAGACCAGCAACAGATCCACTGCAGTCAGAGCAGATCTGAGGCGACAAAAATACCTGCATTTGTGATTTCTCTGTGATTACAATAAACAAACACAGTGACTCTGTGATTATTATATCAAGTTAACAGTTGTTTTTTTCCTTTTTTTTTTCTATTTTTCTTCATATCAAACCAGGTTTGTTTTGTGAAAGGCCTTGATAGAAAAACCTCAATTAAAAAAAATGGTCTTACTGTAATTCCTGAATTTGGACTCATTTTTATAAAATGAAAGCCAGCTTACGCTTTAGACAACGTAACTACTCCTGGAGAATGCTTTGAATTAAGCCATTCTACTTGATATTCATAGTATTTTCAAACCATCTGTCATTGATCTAAACATCAGTACACAGTATCCACATTTAGAACCCCTTTCGGGCAGCTAAGTACACCTCAGTTACACAATCTATAAATCACGAGGTTGTGATCGGTAAAAGAACGCAGTAAATTCAGATACAGTTTTGAAAGCTTTAAGATCCATTCTTCTTTGTCGGATGGACCTGAAGACTTCAGACTAGTCTTTTTCATATAAAAGAAAACGTTCAAAACTTTCAGTTTACAAGGCATACAAAATGTTGGGAGAAAAAAAGGGAAATTAAGATTGGACTGAGGTACCCTGACGCCTGAGGTAGATCACAATACTGACATGCGCGCCAATCACAATCTGATCAAAGTGTTGCGTTGATTCATTACTGTTCTTACTGTTAGTATACTACCAATATTCATAGTCTACCTCCAAGAAAATAAACACTTCCCTTCAGAATAACATGGCAGTGTTCCACCAAAAAAAAGAGACCTTTTCTGTTTCCGTTTCTGATTAATAGCTCACATCATAAAATAGGAAAAAAATAGATTCATAAATATTTCTCTCTCTCTCTATATATATATATATCTATATACACACACGCATACACACAAATGGAAGCTGTGCGTATTGGCATAAACCATGCGTCTGGAAGATGAGGCTTGGCTCTCATTGAGCGAGGGAGCTGTCTGTGATGTCATAGACCGGTGACGTTAAGGCCACGAGCTTTCATGGTCAATAAAATAATTTCAAGAAAATAAAGCACAAAGTGATATCCATCCTGTCGATCGGTTCCCCAAAAACAGCCCGAGTATTGTAAAAAAAAAAGAAAGAAGATAAAATCAAAACAAAAACAATATCGCTGACCAACCAGCTCACTGAACATGACAGGGAGGTGCTCTCTCTTAAAGGCTGCTTATTGTACATTCACAGCTGTCATCCCGTTTAGAAAGCTCCCTGACAAAGAGATTTAAAGCCAAACGCGGTCGTGTGTGTGTACCACAGGTGCCTCCTCATCCCACAATCAACCTGACCCTCCATCACATTTTGAGTCACCCATCTTTTCGTTTGCTTTCAGCATAGATTAAGGCAGAGTTCTTCGTGCACATTCGATTTCGCTTCTGCCCAATACCAAGCCAGTAAAGGTGCGCTGTCTTTCAGGCGCCGGTGCTTGCTTCAGATTTTTTTCATACCCCCTAAAGCAAACAAGGGGTGGTGACTCCTAATCCACATCTACTACATACCTACTTTGTCTCGTAATGACTGCCGCCACAAGAGTGTGGCAGCGATGAAATAACAAAATGCAGAGGCTGCAAAAACACTGGCGTTAAAATAAAAATGGAGTGTAAGAGCTGGATAGAAATAAGAATAAACGAAAAGCTAAAAAATGAAAGATGCACAGTAAGAAATGTTTCAATGTTTGCATCCGTTGGCACGCACAGGCTTAAGTAACAAGGATCCGTTGCGTTGGATGATGTGTCCTGAAATGCAAACAGGCTAAGATATGAGTAAATGTTCTGTCCTTTACATTTCCCAACATTCTCATCCCATCATCAAAGAAATTGGAAAAACAATGTTATGGGTACGCAACCGCGTATGTGCACTAATCGCCCGCTTGCTTGGCTTGTGCAAAATAAGAAGAATCATACTTCTGCTTCGAAAAACAGTGTATTTGTTCTAGTGTACTTGTTAGGATCACTGAAATCGCAATCTGAGCATTAAAAAAATAAAAATAATAAAAATAAAAATCGGTCGCCAACTGCTAGTGCGCACCCACACTTGCCTACTCAAAAAAACAGCAACACAACTCAGTCAAAATGCATCAGTGTACACGTGTTAATGGTGCGTCTTATCTTTGTTAACCCTATGTTAAGCCTAAATTAAGAAGTTTCAAAAGAAATTGTTACTTGGGGCGACCGTGATGTGTCCCGTCCTGATAGCAGAGGCCCCATACCTATTCGTCTCTCAGTCAGGGTGTGTTTGAACAATAAAAGGAACACTTGTCTTCCTTGCACTTCCTTCCTCCCCCCCCCCCCCCCCCTCCCTCCCTCCCTCCCCAAGCTGGCAGTGCACTCAGAGCCCTTCTGCCTGTGGCTCCTTCGTCTCCCCTAGAAAGAAGTTCTTTGGTTTTGATCCCGCGGCTGCTGGTCTGCCCGGCCGGTCCCCTGCATCCGGTCTGGTCTGATTCCAGTTGGGAGGGCTACATTCATTGGCAGGTGCCCGCTGGGGCTGCCCTGATGGTCACTTGGAGCGGTGTGTCACGGGGGTGCCTTGCTGGTGCTTCTGTTCCTGTTGTTTCACCTGCTGGATGATCTCCCTGATTTTCCTCTGTGCAGTCTGTGGGACCAGAGTAGAGCATGTTTATTGAGCTAAATGTTCGGTTCCACTTCGGTTTCAATAGGAGAGAGGTGACTGCTTGAAGGTGGCACCATAAGACATCCTGATTTCATGTTTTTTGTCATTGACCAATAAGAGGTGATTTCATTTACACCCAATTCAACAGCATTTAGCTTTTACATGGTCAAGGAAACAAAAAAAGGCTACAATACACTAACATACAAAAGTTTGGGATCGGTAAAAAAAATTCTAAAGTCTCTTCTGATCACCAAGGCTGCATTTATTTGATCAAAAATACAGTAAAAACAGTAAAATTGTGAATTATTATAACTATTTATATAAACGGCTATCTATTTTAAAATATTTTAAATTGTAATTTATTCCTGTGATGGCAAGGCTGAATTTACAGCATCATTGCTCCAGTCTTCAGTTTCACATGATCCTTCAGAAATGATCATAATATGCTGATCTGCTGCTCAAGAAACATTTCTTATTATTATCAATGATGAAAGCAGTTGTGCAGATTAATACTTTTATGGAAACTGAGATAAAAAACATTTCAGGACTCTTTTATGAATATAAAGAAGCCTTTATTTTAAATAAAAATGTTTGTAATAATGTGTTTAAAAATGTGTTTACTCTGACTTTTAATAAATTTAATATGTCCTTGGTGAATAAAAGTAGTATTTTTTTTTAAATCTTTCTAACCCCAAACGTTTGAATGTTAGAGTATAACACTTGATGTTGCAGATTTCAATTCAATGTTGAAATGAAATGTTGTGCACTGTTAAGGTGAGCATTATTTTGGACCAATGAGTGTAGACAGGGCCACCCAGCTTGAAAAATTAAAGCCATTCACCCATGTTTCTTTAAACAGTCCTGCACTGCACGGATATATTTACATACAGATAAATATCTTTTGATTAACAAGTCATATCGTTCAGCCCTACTCTCCGCCTCCCTGACATGCTCTCACCCCCCACCCCCTCACCCCCCCACACTTTGAAAACCCTTGGAATAGAGCACAGCATGTTTTCAGATTTAAGATCTATTTCTAAAGCAGTACATACTAGAGCTGTAAATTTCAGTCCTTAAGAACAAAACAATACAAGGTTTCTGTGAAATATCATTTATAATTTACCTGGCTGGCAAAGAAATGCCCACTGATTTTGACAAAGACCTCATCGTTCTCGTCAGGCGTTTGGTCCCGTGGCACTATGACCTCTGCACTGGTTAGGTTCTGCAGCTCGTTAACCTGAAAGAGGTTCAGAGAAACAAGCTGATGACATCACTACCTAACAGTCATAACGCCAGTTGGGTCAAAGTGTGCCAATGTTATGTGTCAATCAGATTTATAAAAGAACAAGCAGCACATATCCAGTTGCTCATAGGTACATGACATACATCAAGACCAATCTGCTGTTATACCCTTGCCTTGGGTACCAAATACAACGTCTATCTACTCGACAAATGATGCCCCGGTGGCTCGAGCCCCCATGAATAGACAAATATTTACTAGAAGCAAAACGTACAGTTCCTGAAACACATAACCCTGACTAACAGGTCACAGTGATTTGGATCAGCCTGCTCTCTTCAAACCCTTAGACCAAAACGCAACAGTTATATAACATAATAACCAAACTTAATAACGTTTTTTTCCCTTTAAATAGCTTGAAAAAAGCTTTCATAGACTTTTTCAGTCCTTTTGCACAGCAAATTACATGGAAAAATCAGTCAGGTACATATAAAACAAATATCAAAAACAATAGCATATTCATAATTTTCTCTGGTGAACCATATGAGGTCTCTCAGGAACTATTCACACCACATTAACTTTGATTAATCAACAATGTTCCCATTCTTTAACAGTGAACATTTCATTGTTTTTGGGAAAGCCATTTTAAACGTAGAACAACAGGAAAACAGAACTAAAACACATTGAACAGAAAACAATCCTGATACATGAAGGAGTCCTACTATGTTATATATGGTGCATCACTGAAAGTTTCTGATCTTACTTAAATATTTCACTGTATTCTCACCGTTTTGCCGCCTTTCCCGATGACCCTCCCAGCTGCTGAAGAGGGCACTTTTATATGTGTCTCCAGCTTCACTTCCTCTTTTGCAGTAAAGAAATTCTCTTCTTTCAGCTTCCCAAATATCCTGCCCTGGGCCTGAAATGCAGAAGCAAAGACACTGTTCATTTTTCAGGGGCATGATAGGGCACAACCGTCATATACTTTTGGGACCAAACTCACATTTTCAATCATTCATTTATTCCATTGCACCTAGACTGAAAGTAACTAACTACTGAGCCTTTAAGTGTGTGTTATATTCCTTTACCTTAAACTGAGCTTCTGGTGGGCCAGTGATGATGACCATCCTCTCAGTGACGTCAGGACTCTCTGCAGGTGCGATCTGAACATGAACAACAACAGGAACAAGAACAACATACCTTCAACAGATGAGCTCAGAGGAGAGTTCCATTATGAGTGTATGTTGACATAAATTAATTTGCTTTAAAGAATATTCATTTTATTTCTAGAGCTACATTTGAAGTGTAAACCGTTCATTCAGCTCTTTCTCTTGAAGTCACATCAGACAACCACCAAAGGGATCTTTTCCAAATTAATAGAGGTATAACAGTTTCAATTTATCCATGTTCAGTTTGTATTATGATTCTGTGGTCAAGAATTCAGTTTAATAAAATATTTGATGTCATTAAACCATATGCTGCAATAAAACGCACCACACTGTAAAATTACAATGAACAATTCACACTTTGTGAAAAGTCAGCATTTATTGAAATATATAGGAAAAATCTATAAACAGTTCTGTTGCTACTGTCAAAGGTCACTGACAGTGTACAGTAGGGGTGTCACGATTCTCCAAATCCTCGATTCGATTAAATTTTCGATTCTAAGGTCACGGTTCGATTTGATTCTCGATTTTTACATTTACTTTTTTTAAAGCCGAAACCGGCCAATCAGGATGCTCTCTGTCTTACATGCGCTTCATGAGGCACACACGCAAGGTCTCTCGTTCTCTCGCTCTCTGCCATGCGCGCGCTATACGGTTTGGAGCACAGTTTTTTCTGTCTCGCTTGCACGCTCTTGCTCGCTCACTCTAGATTCTGGGAGATTTTAACTAATTTGCGTGCATCAGGGAGCCGCTGTCAATATGCGGGAGACTCCCGGAACTTCCGCGAGACTTGGGATGTCTGCAAACTGTGGCTTTTTTGAAGCGCGAACGTTGTCAACATAACTCACTGGAAATCCAAAAAACGTCCACACCTGCGACTTCAATGAAAGAGGAGGGGGTTCAAGTTCTGTCGATGGGTCTCCTGCATCTGCAGTTGCCATGCTATCTTTTGAGTGGCTGTAGCTAAGTTAGAGGAGGTTGACCATAGACTCGCAGCACTTCAACAGGCGTTTTTTTTTTTTCGCTTGGCACGCCGACTGGACGTGACATGGGGGCGTGGCAGCATCGACGATTCCATTTTTTTATTCGAAGTTCGAATTTGTGAATTAATTTCGATCGATTTCGATTTAAAATCGAAATCGTGACACCCTTAGTGTACACTGTTTCAATGATATTAAGAATTACTGTTAGTATTGTTGATCAAATTAATGCAGCCTTGGTGAGCATAAGAGATTTCTTTCAAAAACTTTTTTTTTTAATCTTACCAACCCCAAACTTTAGAACGGTAATGTAATAGTTTACATGCCATTAGACATGAAATGAACCGAGGCACAAACACATACTGAAATATGGGTTGCAGAACCCTACTGATTACACAGAAACCTACAGGACTGGTTGAATCAACAGTGAGAAGGTTACAGATGATTGGCTCACCCACACTAGGCACTAGGACAAATCTTGTTAGATTCAAATCAAGGATCTCAGCAATGGGACACAGAAAACTAGATGGATAATTGTACTTCACGTAACAAAAACATACAAGGAACCTACATTTACAGATGTGACATGACAGCGGATGCATTTTAGTAGGCAGGAACTCCTACCTTAATAGAGGCTCCTGCGAATCGTGCCAGTTGTTTAATATGTTGACCCTTCTTGCCAATAATAGCACCAACAGCCTGAGTTGGGATAAAGAGGTAGACCACCTCCTGTTCAGGAGCCTGCAGTGGAGAGGGCAGAAGAAACATGCAACATATTACACCTCTAATTCAATTTGATGCTGTAAATCAGGAATTCCTCTAAAATCCACCTGAGTATGTGATTCTTTTACAAAAGTGGTTCGTAAAAATGTCCATGTGTCTGTTTACTCCATAGTTACTGAACTGTACCTGATACTGCTCAGTTCAGCACAGGCTGGAGGTTGAGCCCTGAAGGTTCACACAGGTTTGAACGAAGGCAAAAACACTCCATTTATCACGAAAGTGAGAACACAAACCACTTATCTGTTTCTAAGGCACTTTTTACACCTGGTATTAAGATGTGTATTGGTCTTGCGGTTGTCAGTGCAGAAATGAAAGCTGCTCTCCGTTTGTTTTTTCGTCGTCTCTGGCCACGCTCAAATATAAATTGTGTGAGCTAATTTCGCCCGTTAGATCGAAATATCTGAAAAAAAACAACATATATTTACCCGCCCATAGACCCTCTCCTAGAAGAAATCAGGACAGAAGTAGTGAAAGTGGACAAAAGAGACGGATTAAAACACCAGGTGTAAACGGGAGAGTGTCTCTCGTCTACTTGTAATCCGATCAACCAAAACGCATCTTAATACCAGGTGTAAACAGGGCCTAAAGGACCTGACCTGCCTGGCACCCCAGTGTGAACCATAGGAAACCGATGACTCAATGTTCAGACTCTTGGCATGGGCGACAGTGATAAATTGAAGAGGTCTCAGAGATTTTTCATTCATAAATTAACAGCATTAGGTTGTGGTGCTCAGTACTGTCGGATGGAGAAAGAGGTTGTTATTTGGTGAATAACTACCAAGTTATGTATTCAAATGGCATGAGACATTGCAGTTGCACTGGATTACAGTAAAGCTGATAACTCTGTCCATTGTTCAATTGGTTCATTAACAGATTTAGTCACTCCATCTTGTGTTAGTTACAAAATCTAGTAACACACTGTCAATGGATAGGAAACATTTTCTGTGTGTAAGTATTTTGGAGAATTTTGAGTATATTGTGTAAAATAGGTGTTTATTTAAATAATCATTTCAATCATTTTTGGGGACATCATATTTGCAATCATTAAATTGTATTGCACATAAAATACAATATATATCTGCATTATATTGGCCACCCCACTCTCTAGATACAGTATCAATATATGCAATTATAAAAACAAAATTGGTAGGCAGTATTTTATTGTGGCTGGAACACTATCCAGCAATTATAATGTAGAAGCAGAACTTTCTATTTTACGGGACAGTTTCAGTTCCAGTACTCACTGTGTGCTGGTGAGGGATGGCACTAGCAGGCGGAACACCGTACAGCCCACCCAGCTGTGATGAGTGACCCTGGAACGGATGAAATGGGTCAATTTACAAATGGTTTATATCTCAAGAATATTTCACTGGCTCTCCTTTATTACACATGTGTAAGGCCGTCTAACTCGATCCAATGGCGGTATTCGAATTAGCGGTGAAGGTCTCTGTGTGTTACTGTCTTTTCTCGCAGCAAAGTATTTTTGGTTAAATGCAATACATTTTCTCATGTATTAACTCGTTATTTCATCTGACTCCATAAATGAAAAAGGTTTAAATGATATCCGTGTATCATTAAATGTGAGCAATGTTTTACTATTCTTTTAACTCTTGAATGAAAATAATGTCAAAGTCAATTAGAATAATCAAATATCACAATTTAATATGTCAGGTAAATGTATCATTACAATTTCATAATCAATTCAAAGATAATCAATGTAAAACATCAAATGCTTTAGAACAAAGAAGAAAAAGTTTACCCAACAAGAAATGCGTGAGGCTGAGAGTCTCGCAACTCCCAGCCTCACGGGCCGATCTCAAATACAGAAAGGCCCCGAGCCCTCGCTGCGTTTCATTATATACTCAGACCTCATTTCAAATCTAAACCTCATCCACAGTGGAAATTTACCTGCCAGTTACCATTTGCTAGCAGTGAAAAATTAGCATTCAGTCAAATGGTCAGAAGGTGTTAACTCAAAGACACACCCTCCAGTATTGGAAGGTGTGGAAGATATTTCTAAACTTCCTAAGAACTTTATTACCTTTCGGTTTACTTCTTTGGGAATAAGACCTTTGTACCAGTCGCACCGAGACATTTCAAATAATATCAAACATGTATAAAATTCAATGATAATCATTCACATTAAACCATTTAGATTCTTGTGTGAGTTTGGGAGATCTCTGCCAGCATGAAGAATGGGGGAGAGAAATGTAGATTAGGATGAGAGAGGTGAGACCTTCATCTCAAAAGTGCATCAGGGGGAGTTCGAATGTTAATTTCCTTTGTTTTCTCAGAGAGTGGCCCTCTCTTAAACTCCTTCCAGTTTTTCCAGTCTTACACATGTAAATACTGAGAAGTTCATAAGTCACTCTTCATAATTTTTTTTTTGCTCTCAACTTTACATGATTAGACCACCATGAATTGTCATGCAAACAAACTGATATAAAGGAATAAGGATATTTCATTCTACCGAGCTACCCACAAGTCCTGAATTAATACTCAAACAGGTCAGTTTATTAGACAAATGAAACTTGGGAGTTAACGCAGCACTGTTTCATTTGGTCTACACTATCACACTAAACTGTATTTGAGTGTGTTGAAAGTTATAATGTTATTCTATGTGTTAGATTGTCTGTGTGAGACTAGCAGTAAGCTAGATCAACATTAGAATAACATACTGATCATATTCTAAGATTTCATCATGTTGAGCTATATAACATTGATTAGTTTTATGTACATTTGCTCACCTGTCTAACAAAGTACATGCAAGAGTGGCGTCTCTGTCAAGTCGAAGTTAGTCGCGGACAAGGAGCTAACTAACTCAAAAAATTTGGAGCATCTCGAAAAATTTGGAGAATTGCATATGCTAGTTGAGTCTTGGGGTCAGAAAGTCTCCAAAACTATGATCAGACCTCACATATTTAACCACAACTTTTTTGGGGAGGTTAAAATAAAATAAAAAAAGCCTTTGGCGACATTAAACAGCAATATAATGCACCTACAATTTGCAAGGGCATTACTGGAACTTTCAAACTGGGTTTTATGGTCAGATAAAACCACAATAAAGCTTTTTGGGAAAACACCAGAGGTGGGTTTGACATAGACAGAAGCATAGCCATTTAGAAAAGTAACTCATCCCCACTGTGAAGTATAGTCGGGGATCTTTAATGCTAATTTCGTTCCAAAGACCCTGGACAACTTGTTAGGATACACAGTATCATAAACAGTGGCGCAAAAAGTGGGTATGCGCTATATGCGGCGCATAGGGGCGCAGCACCATGGTGGGCACCAAAGCGATGATAAAAAAAATAAATAATTAAAATTTAATTAAAAAAAATATATATTGTATTTTCTATATGTAGCTGCTGTTGTGCGTTTCTAAATCATTTCTGCATTTCTTCAATGTTATATAAAATTTTAGAGGACTAACAGGCTAGAGTAGGCGCCCTCATGGAGAAGGGGGGCAGGGTAATATAGCGAGCGGGCGGGGGCGCCGTGAGTGCTGAGCGAGCAGGTACAAGTAGCCTAGTGAGTTGTCGCAGAAAAAAGATGGATAAAACAAAATGCTGGGGGGCTAAAACTAGAAAAAGAAAGAGGGAAAAGGAGATGGCATGTCAATTGATGCGACAGCAGCTAAATAAGTGCATGCTGAAAGCCAACAGGTAGGATTTAAAGTGCGACATCCAGGCATGTAGGCTATCTCTCTGGCCATCGGGACTACCGGGAGATTCCCGGTGGGCCGACGTGCTTTTTCGGCCGATACATCTCATACTTTTTCTTTTTTGTCTTAACGGCCCATAAAACTCGTACATCGGCGGCCCATTCGTTTTTTTTTTTATTTAGTTTTTTTTTTGCTTATTTGGCGGCGCTGGGTTAGTGCCGTTGTAATGCATTGGTCAAAAAAAGTCAGCGTTAGTTTTTTTCTGACACACCGGCCCATGAAACATGTCATCATGTGCTTATATCTTTCAAGTATAGAAATTACAAAAATCAATTATGAAAGTTTTCTTTATTTTTCAGTGCATTTGTTTTACAATATATGGCTATTACTATCATGGGATTAATATTATAACTATTATTATGTAGTAGTGTAATGTAGACAGACACTAACTAAAAGAGGTTTGAAATTTTCTTTGTTTAATTTGCACCCTGAATATGGGTTGGAGCTTTTAATTTTGAACTCTCAAAGTGCGCCAACAGGTGAATTGCTGAATTTAACATTAAAGAACACAACATTTTCTGTTCCAATAGAGCTTATAGTTTTTTTAGGGGGGTTCATCATGGTGGAGTAGCTATAGTTTAATTGTTAATAAATAATAATTAATAAATGACAATTTTGCACTTATTTTATCTGTTAGCTCTCACTCGTTCCTACTCACGTATTACATTGGGGGGGGGGGGGGGGCGCAAAAATTGTTGCTGCATACCCCTCTGACACTGGGTAGTTGCGCCCCTGATCATAAACTCCATCAAGTACCAAAAGATATTAAATCAACACCTTATCGACCCTGTCAAGAAACTTAAACTTGGCTGTGGTTGGATCTTCCAGCATGACAATGATCCACAGAACAACTCAAATCCAAACCCCATAAAAAACCCGTGGGATGAGCTGAAGAATAGAGTCCACAAGCATGGACCTCTGATTCTGAAGGATCTGGAGAGATGCTGTATGGAGGAATGGTCTCAGATCTCTCACAATATGTTCATCAACCTTATGTACGCATTATATGAAAAGATCCAGAGCTGTTATCTTGGCAAAGGGAGGCTGCACAAAGTATTAAAAGTAACAAAAATGTGTTTTATGATAAGAATTGTTTTCTCACAACAATGTGACTTTTATTAAAAGATTTTATTTGTGAATATTTTGAATTAAAAGACTAAGAGGAGAAAAAAAATCATAAAAAAAAGAAAAAAATCATAGTCAGTTTTTCTCATATTTACCAAGGGTGCCAATATTTGTGGAGCCCACTGTATTTAATTTTTTTTTTTTTTTGTATCATTAAAATATTCTTATAGTTTTTATTAAAATCTAATTTGGAATTGGATGTTTTGTTAATATTTTATATTTCCATTTTAATTTCAGTAAGTAATAAAGGTTTAAGAGAAGCTGGCTGACCAGCTGGCTTACTAGCATAACCATTAACTAGCTGGCTGATGAGAATACTAGCATTCTACTAGCATTTGATTTTCAACAACAGTTTGCAAGCAAGATTTGTTACTTACTGACAGTAAATGCCAAAGTTTTTAATATTATGTAGAGAGCTTGCTTTACCTTAAGCAAAAATAATAACTTATAATGACTACTCAAGTTTTACAGTCTTACTGAGGATGATAAAAACCAGCTAACACTCATTCAATAATGAGTGCCTTCTCACACACCCACACACTCATTCACATTCTACCTTCATTAGTTCATCCGTGAGCCATAAGCTGTCCTGTCTGACTCATCACTAAATATGAAGGGGAATCCTGCAGCACACTAACCGAACGGAAGGATTACACAACTAAACAATGAGTAGATACGTTCTAAGGTGAGTATTCACTGAGAAAGAGACGATGTGTATAATGTGATCGGGAGGCTAAATGTCAGGATAGTTCACCATTTAGATTAGAATTCTGTTTAAAGTCCCATTTAATTCCTGAAATTGAACTGAGGTAGAAAACAGGATGTAGTCCTTAAAATTTAAGAATGTTAATGGACTGTTAATGGACTCATTGTTTCGTTTTTAAAAATGTAATTTTTCAGTATAAATTCCCCATTAAAAATGTTATCCTACACAACATATGGGTATTTCCAGAAATTCATAATATTTATAGCAACTGTTTTAAAGTGCAACCTACACAAATTTGTATTGATTTAAAATCTGTTTTGATGTTTGATCCATTTTGACAATTTAACTTAATGAGTGTCTTCATGTGTCTAATTACTGAAATAATTATAAATAATTAGTACAAATTAATTATATAATTATTTATATTTTGTTACAAAATGTGTGTTGGAATAATGAAATTCCTTGTGTGACTACATTGCATTTCTGTGAATTACAATTCAGTACATTTTTCCTGTTATTCCCATTCAAATTTAACTTTGAACATTCTGTGGTTCGGTCATTCAGTCCAATTGTTAAAATCTGAATTTTGCCAAGCTAAACGTAATGCATTCCTGAGGTTGAAACATCCAAATATGTTGTAGTTATAAAACTGTGGTTTGCACTCACAAGAAAAGGGTTGTAGCCAGATGGGGGTATGGGTGGGACGCCTCTGGGCCCAGCAGCTGGTGGCAATACTGACAGACCGGTTGAAAAGATGCCCAGTGCACTCAGGCTTAACCCGGGGATAAGGTTGGTTTGTTGCTGCAAGACAGAGAAATAACATCATGGATTATGAATGATTGATTACTTAGTTCGTGAACACAAGCTATCATGTTTTTCTTAATGAAAATTCTAACTTGAGATTAGATTTCTCAGTTTCCATGTATTTCTGAGCTGTATAAACAGTCTTAACAGTGTGAATATTTGTTATAACATCTTGTAATATCGTTACTGTCACGCTAGGTGGCTCCATCGACCTGGTGCATCATTTTATGTGGTAAGCGCTTTTAGATAAGTTTGTATGCTGTTTAGTCTTGACAGAGATATGCTTGATTTTTCTTTTTCTGTCTGATTCATCTGCTGTGCCTCTTTCATTCAAAACAGAATTAAGTTTACACGGTTCAACTAACAGACAGTTACACATGAAACTGTCACAAAAACACTTGATCCAAGCATGAATAATTTACCGTATGCCTAACTGAGGACTGACTAATGTGTGACTATAAATGAAACTGCATAAATTTGATCTGCGTAGTTGATAGAGGCCTCTACCGCAAAATAAATGACTCAATGAAGATGAAAGGAGTCCTCGGATCATGCGACGGTGTAAACTAGAACGATGATGCTATTGTTACAGTATTTGCTCTGTCTATGGCTTCACCTCCCTCAGGCACAAGCAGTGACGTCATGTGTGTAAACAGGGAGAATGGTGTACATGTGCGTGCATGTCTGTGTGAACGGCTGTTGACAGGATGCGTTCTCCTTATGCACGGCAGGGAATGAACTGACTCAAGGCTGTTTCCTATAAACACAGTCAATAACTGAACACAAGCAAACAGACAAGCCATCTAAAAGCCTTGTCGTCTACAGGACTCTGACTCAAGGCTGACCACGTTTGACACATTATAAACAGCATTTTTATTTAGAACATATCAGTGTTTCTTTAAGTTAAATCTGAAAAATGTCATCTTGATTATAACATCAAAGACAGTGGATTAAAATGAAGTGTGAAAATCCTGTCATCAAAACCGCAAACACTTACGTTAATAGCAGCAATGTCATTCTCATAGGCTTCCCTCAGCTTCCTCGTGATTTCCACTTCAGCCCTACAACAGGCCTCGATACTCCCTTTCACTATAATGGTTCTCTCTGGATTATAAATAGTTAAATCCTGTAAACTGAGGGAAGAATGGACCAAGAAAAAGAAAAAGCAGAGTAAAATTACTGGTACATATTTAAGAAACACACAAATTCCTCCTGTCAGATTGGAGCAGTGTTTGAATTGAGGGCATTTTTAATGATTAATTATTATATTGTGCATATGATGTGACCATATTGGAACTGACTAATATTAGAATATTTTTAAAAATATTACTTCAGTCTGAATCATGTGTCAATATATTTTCTATTATTATTATTATTATTATGGTAACACTTTACAATAAGGTTTCATTTGTAGCCATTAGTAAACTACATTATTTAACATGAACTAACAATGAAAAATACTTCAAGCATTTTTTTATCTTAATTTCTGCATTTACTAATGCATTTTTAGAATTAAATATCTTAACATTAGTTAATTAACTGACAAACAAACAATGAACACTTGTATTTTTAATAATTAACATTTACAAAGGTTAATAAATACTGAAAAAAATATATTGCTCATGTCACGGTTATGCTCAGTTAGTTTCTATTTTCATGGACTTTTGGTTTATTTTCAGTCACGTTTTCATCATCATTACCCTCATTTACTTTGTATTTAGTTGCAGTCTTTTCAGTTCCCTGGTGTCCGGTCAAGTCTATGTTAGAGGTTGTGTTATGGTCGCCTGCCTGTTTGGAATGCCCTTTAAGTGGATTATTAAAGACTTTTGAAACTTGACCATCATCATCTTCTTGTTATTCCTTCAACCTTGTGTAACAGATGACCAGACCACAACTAAATATGGACTATCCAGCTCAATTCACTGCTTTACCCTGCCGAAGCCTTCATTTTTTGGACTTTTCAGTTGACTTTTGTCGTCTCGCTATCACCTGCCCTTACGACGATGAAACCCTAAAGTCATTGTTCTGGATCGAGGCAAATTACCACCATCCAGTAGACCTCCCAGACACTACAGGACTTGACTGGAGGGAGGCCGTCATCAAGTGTCTGGAGAGTTTCTACTCTTGATCGAGAACACAGCTGGACCCAGAGCCCGATTCACCACCTTGGACCGCAGAGAAATTGCGTGAGCCCCCGCAGATGGATATCTACCACGGTGAGTGAGCAAGAGCCGGAGGAAAGGAGGACAGCGCTGACCATCACCCTGGAACAGGAGCTCCAGAGTGAGTCTGACCAGGGGTGTGAGCCCCAACACCAGCGGCTGAGGGAATGCCAGTAAAAGTGGACTCAGGACTGCCTGATTGATCAGGTATTGCTTCCAAACCTATCCCACCCGGTATTGTACTCTACATCATCGCTGCCTAAAGACATTGAGATCGTTATGGACTGTAATTTATCTGTTTTTTCTTTATCATTGCTGTTTAAAGACAGCATTGAGAATTGTATGGACTGTGTCTTACCTACATTGATCCCGTCAACTTTACCGTTATCACCATCACCGCAGAGCTCAGCCAATCCTCCAGCCCCGCTTCTGCTGGATACTTGCAGCCCTTCGACTTCTCTGGATACACCTTACTGTGACGTGAAGCCTCAGGTCGTGCAAAATATAGCCTCGCCTGAGCGAGAGAATCCACTGGCTCCGCCTCAGATCCCTACGCTCAACCTCGGCCCGTCAACCTTTTGGCTCCTCCCATCTTTGGCTCCACCAGAGATCCACAGCCTTGTGGCTACACCGGGTTTCCTCGTCCCACCGGCTCCCCCTTGGTCAGTCATCACTCTTCTTCCGTCACGGAATTCCCAGCCGTCCGCTGCGCTCTGTCTCTCCACCCCTACGGCTACAGTGGGTTTCTGTAGGGGGGAGGGTCTCTGGGGAGGGTCTCCGACCTCCATCGGTCGTCCCCTAGATGTTGTCCTCCCCCCCTCGACTCCACAGTGGGCTGTCATCACTGCCAGGCTCTGGGTCCGCACCCCTGGCCTATCACTATCATCGTCGCCAGGGGATTGTCGTCATCCACACATCACCATTCATCCGTCGCCATTTCCTGTCACCATCCCTTCACCGCCGCCTCATCCACCTCCCTCACCACCGTCCCTCCCTCTTCTCATCTTTTGTTATGGCACGAGGTCACGCCTTTCTCGGTGGGGGCTGTACAGCCACAGAGAATTCAGTTAGTTTCTGTTTTCATGGACTTTTGGTGTATTTTCAGTCATGTGTTTCTTTCTTCAGTTTCCCACCACTCTTTAGTTGTTATGGAGATTAATTTGATCTGCATAAATGTTAATCATCATTACCCTCATTTGCTTTGTATTTAGTTGCAGTCTTTTCAGTTCCCTGGTGTCCGGTCACATCTACATTAGAGGTTGTGTTATTGCCCTTTAAGTGGATTATTAAAGACTTTTGAAACTTGATCATCATCTTCTTGTTCTTCCTTCAAACTTGTGTAACAACTCATAGTTAGTTGATGTTTAACGACTCCGCCATTGTCCTCGGTCGCTCCGGCTCCACCGCGGTTTATGGGGTCCCCGCCTCCGCTCGCTCCCATGAGCCATCATCTCCACCTTGGCCTTCTAGACCTGCGGTCTCACCCTGACTCCGTGTCTCCATCTGGGTTTCCACCACGACCGGCTCTGTCGCAGAAGATTGCATCACTGGTCCCTCCTCCCAGGCCTCCACCATAGCTCCTCTCTCCTGATACTCCGCATTGGATCATTGTGCTGGCTGTTTCCTGGGTCCCTGCCTGGCTACTCCTGCTCCTGGCTCCTCCCACCCCTCCACTCCCCCATGAACTATATTTACTGTCTCTGTTTGTTTACACCCCTCTCCAGCTCCAAGTCCTCCACCAGAGCCCCCTCCCCTCCTCAGATGGACCTTTTTACTGCGCGAGGACGTGTTTTGGTTTTGTTCCTGTTTGCCTGTGTGTCCTGTCATTTGACCTAGTTTGCCAGTGTGTTTGATTAATGATTCAGTTCACCTGATCTGTTAATTATCTTATCAGTCCTTCCAGAAAAACGCAGAGTTTTTTTGTGATTGTTGCGGGCAAAAATCCTTGATTATGCGGCCCGTTTTCTTAAATGCGATGGAATATGCGGGATATTTATGCAATTTTATGCGATGAAATTGCGGGAACTTGCAAAAATTGCGGGAACTTGCAAAAATTGCGGGAACTTGCAAAAACTTGTTTTATTAACTTCTCTTGTTTGTTATTAACTTCTCTTGTTTTATTTCAGACTGTAACGAGTGTAAATAAGGTGTGGCCCCTTTAAGAGCTGCGCGCTCCCTGTTGAACTGTCTGCAGTGTTTTATTGTATGTGCGCCTCGAACACCCCATGTGTGCGGGTAATTTCTGTTTGATGCTACTTCTTTTATCTTATTTTGTTTATTAAGTAACAATGTGGCGGTAGAACGTATGACAGACAGTTATACGAGTTCGATTTGGGAATAGAGAGCGAGTTGTGAGATGCCAATTGCCTCCGTGAGTCTGTCTGGCCTCTGCAATAACTTCAGCTGTGAGCTATCCAGTCGCGTAATTGCGTCACTTCATAACGTTCCCATGGAAACAGGGGGAAATGGCTGCTCTTGTGTGAAGCAAAAGCAAAATTTTTCAACTTTCTGCTAAGATATATGTGACTTTTTTGCAACGAAAATGCGAGGATTATGAAATCATGCAAGCCCCGCATATTTTGCACGGAAATCGGCAATTTATGCGGCGAAAGTGCGGCGTATTTGAAAAAATGCGGCCCCCGCATGAATATGTGGACTTTGGCTGATTATGCACTAAATCATGCGATCGCATAATCGCGTTTTTATGGAGGGACTGTCTTCTTCTCTTATTATCTTAGCTCTCCGTGTTATCTAAGCCCTGTGTTTCCGAAGTTCATTGTTTGGTGCCCCACTACTTGATTTGAAAAAGGGGGAAATATTTAGGGGGATATTTATTATTATCATTATTATTATCAACACCATGTCAATAGCCACATAAAAAGAAAAAAAAAATACCCTGCTACTTTGCTTATTTAAAAATATATATTATTCATATTATTACATTTTTCATTTAATTTCAATTGATTGTGTATAATAATTTATTATACAGAGGTATAATCTGAATGCACAATGTAAGCACAACAACCACATCTTCAAAATATGGTAAGGACTCTAACCATAAAGCATGAGTTAACTGGAGCACAGAATAAGAGAGATCTGAGCCATGTCACAGAAAGACAAGATGTTTGCACTGTATCGTTGCTGTGTTGTTTTTGTGCTGAATATTCTATTGCATTCTTCTCTGATTTCACCTGGAAGGAAGTGGGACGGAAGGAAGTTATTTGAATCTGTATTGATGAGCATTGGTAAATAAGGCTGTTTTTTTAGAGGGACAGCTAAGCAATGACGTCAAGAGTGCTGGTTAGGGTTGGTTGACTCACTTCCTAAGCTATCTGTGTGACCAGCACACACTTTATTTCTGGGAAATACTTAAAACCACCTGTACACTGATGTTCTGCACCAGATCCTAGAACTCAGCAGCCCATTACAAGGTCACATCACATATTCAGGTCATGTTATGATTAATATCTTGACAACAAAACAACATTACCTATCAAAACAAGAGCTACACCTTTAATTTAAAAAGACAAAACATAATAGATTTTAAAATAACAGCCACAAAAACAAAATAATTATGAGCTTCCATTGTTTTCACCTGCTGAAAGCCATCAAACGTAACAGACACTCACGAGGAGATGGTTATCTTGGTCTCTGTCTCTTCTTCAATCTTCTTCAGATTTCTGCCCTCCTTCCCGATCAGTCTTCCAACCAGACTGTTGTGGGCCAGGATCTTCATAGGAATATCCTCAGTTCTACAGAAGCAAAAACACAAGTTGACAATTACATAGATTGAAATAAAAACAAAATAAAAACAGACTTTGGGGGATTCAGACTTACACTTTTGTGTCATCAGCCTCTTTCTGCATGATGTCCATGATCATACAGCACGCGGCAGAGCAGCCCTCAGGAGTCGAGTGGATGGTGATGGGCTTCTCTGCCGCTCCTGCGTTCTCCTTACGATGGATGTCCACCCTAACAGGCGGGGGAACATGACCATTGAGCAGCGATCAAACTAAGCTTTGTGAAAAGTTGTCACTGTAAATCAAGCAGGTATTTTTAGAATCAATGTGAATTGATGGTCACAGCCAGATTTGATTAATAAATGTGACATTTTCAGGATATTTCATGTCCAAAATATACTGATGATCTTATCAATGGATAGTACACATTTTCTGTGTACTAATATCATATATTATGTAAATTTGTATTCAAGCAATTCTAAGTACAGTTTGGAGTCAGCAAGTTTTTTGTACTATTGAAAGAAATGAAGGGCTAGATTTACTAACAGCTTGCGCCAGCGCAAACACTCTTTTGGCGTTAGAATAATACTGTCAGAATTTAATAAGGACACACAGTGAAAGAAAATAGTGCTAAAAAGGCGTAGACAGTCATTTTTGCATCTGAGCTTATTGTATACGCATTTGAAGGAGTTTCCCTTTCAGATACAAAAATGTATGAAAGTAGAGTATTTAAATGAATCACGCAAGGGGATTTACTAAGGTTTAAGCTAGTCAATTTACTGGTATTTGCACCATTATCTATCGCTCAAAAAAGCATGTCTTAACCCATTTTGCACCTGTGTTGTTAGTACTTCACCAGCTTTGCTTGTTTGCGACTGCTCTTGGTAAATTGCGTTAGTCATTAGGGAAATGATCCAGCTGCATCTGTGTTCTGTAATTTGTGTGTCATAAGTAGATCACATGCAGAACTTTCCACTCCCATCGGCGCTTTTATGTAATTGCGCTCTCCTGCTAATTTGCCCTGTTTAGTAAATCTGGCCCTAAAACTTTTATTAATCAAAGAAGCATTAAATTGATCAAATGTGAGAGTAACAGCATTTATTTGAAATAGAAATCTTTTGTAACATTATAAATGTTGTTCTTTTTAACTTAATATTCACCAAACAATCTTGAAATCCACAAAAATATTAAGCAGCAAAACTGTTTTCAACATGGATAATAAGAAATGCTTCTTTAGCAGCAAATCAGCATATTAGAACGATTTCTGAAGGATCATGTGACACTAAAGACTGGAGTAATGATGCTGAAAATTCATTTGCCATCAAAGGAATAAATTACACTTTAAAATATATTCAAATAAAAAAAACAGTTCATTTAAATTGTAACATTTTTCACTGTTTTATGTCAAATAAATGCAGCCTAGGTGGGAGACTCCTATCAAAAAGCTATTTAAAAAAAACAAAAACAATAGTACCGAACCCAAACTTCACATCTTCACAAAATATCACTTTTGTAATTAATAAATGTATTATATAATTATAAAAATAATAATTGTATTTATATTAATTGAGGTCCACAAAATGAACTCTTATTAACCACATCAGTACATGACACTCACTTTGACTGTGTCTGTTTGGTGATGTTTTTGATTGTGAGACCCTCCTTGCCAATGATGGCTCCCACAAACTGTGTGGGCACCAGCATGCGCAGGGGGAAGTCTGGCTGTTTCTGTCGGAGCGCCAGGGAGCCTCCAGAGGTCCCAGGCTGGGAGTCTTGTTCTCGTGATGTCCTTCCACCCCGGCGATTGCGGGTTGCAGGCAGGGGTGGAGCAGCATCCATATCCAAAATATAAGACACTTTAAAGGAGTAATCCTCAAACGTCTGTCCTGTTAACTTCTCTACAGCACTGAAGACCAGGACAAAGAAAAAAATCAGTGGAATACAATGACAGTGTAAAGGTGGGGAGTTTCGGCATTTTTTAAATAAAAAATCAGGGCTGGCAGAATGATGGAAAATACCCAGTGACAGGTTCTGCAGAAGATGAGGTTCAACGCAGAAAACTTCACTGCATCAATATCAGCTGATATGCATGTACATTTAGCTGCTATTTTACAATGGTGTCAAAAATGGCTCATCATTTATAATCTTTCACAGTTTTGAGTGTTTTAAACTCATGTTACATAATGTTTAGCAGTTCCTGCACTAATATCACAAAAAACAAAACAAAAACAGATGAAGTCTCTTTAATTTTAGTATAAATGTCAAATAATTAAAATACACAGACATTACTAATTGATTATGTAATATATAAAACATTTGGGGATAAAACATTTTAGGAAAAAAGTTTATTTATACACCATTAATGTGACAAAATATTTAATTGAGTAATTTTATATCACAATGATGGTGTATGTTATGAGGGTATAGCTACTTTTACTGAGTACTTTAAGTTTCTTAGATATGTCCATTAAATTAAGATGACATTAATATATGTTTAATGAAATTTATACAATTATAAATATTACAAAACTATTTTAAAATATTAGCAAATATTATAACAAAAGGTTTCTGACATACCATTACCATGATACATTTATTTATACTCTTACATATGATTTTGGTCATATCCCTATGAATAATAAATAAAAAACTAGAAAACTTAAATTCTTACATTTTAGCCTCCTCTTTTGTTGAGTACGTCACATTCACCACTGCTGTTTCTGTATCAGTGTTAACTGCAAAAAGAAATGAAATCAGGTGAGAGAGGGACTGAGAAGTCAATATTTAGAAACAAAGAGCTCGGTCATATTCATAAGCATATGAGACTGCAAGCTTTTGTATGAGATGCATACAGTCAAACAAATGGAGTTTTACACTAGTGCTGTAAAGAGCCACTTGTGTGTGTCTGCATGACGATTACTGTGCCATGGCCACATGTGTACTTCAAAAGAGAAGCACAAAGCAACCCTGACGTCCATGGATCAAAGCTCTGTGCATCATCTAAATACAGACACAATGAGGGCAAGACCCTACACTTCAAAAAGTTTATGCTGCTATACACATTCAACTGCCAACTAAGGTTGGTGCTGTACGATTAATCATATCGCAATCACGATGTCAAGCCTATGCGGTTATGACGCAGAATGCTACGATTTTACATGAAATAAACAAATTAGGGCTGTAAACGCAATTAACGCAGCATTTGTTATTTTTTGTCATCCTTTGGCTAGTGTTACGTTATCCTGCTCTTATTCGTGCAAATGCTTTTAAACCATTCATGTGTGACAAGTCAAAAGAGAGCGCGCTGCCTGTGAATGTCCCAACTATGGGAAATACGCGCACCGGTATCATGCGCATGCACAGACCGCGCGCCAAAGGGCCAGCTTAAAGGGCCAGCAGCCAATAAAGCTTTCTGTCAGTAAAGTTAATCAAAGAACAAAGGGAACAGAGAAAATGACTCACTGCTCTTGACTAAAGAACTTTTGTAGCTTTAATAAGGAATAGTCTATGTATAATTTATGCAGCGCAGACTGTTTGATAACTTTATTCAATTTCTGTATATGTCCTACCTGTTAGACAGGAAGGGCACAAGTAAATATGACATTTATTATGGTTTTATGTGAGGATTGTTTGAAGTTCACTTAAATTAAAAGCTGTTATAGTTTTTGAAGCCTAATAAATGTTTTAAAAAAATTGATAGCTTTCAATTGTACAATTGTAATGACGGATCGTAATCACAATATTGACCTCAACAATCGCAATATGACATTTTCTCCAAATCGTGCAGCCCTAATCCTGATGAATAGAATGAGCATTAGGGCTGGGACGGTTACCGCATTAGCGCAATACCGCGATCACGTGACTCCGACCGCGGGTCTGAACTCGTCACCGTCATCACCGCAAAAAAAAAAAAAAAAACTTGGCCTGCACATATGTGCACGTTGTGTCTAATGACATGGATTCATTGATTCTTATGACATTGATTATGTCTAATGTTATTGTGGCTTACATGGATTCAAGGTTTTCTAAACAAAACTTATCATCAAAAGATGGAGCAAATCCGACCTTTCGCGAGTTGAGGAGCGTAATGTTCCATGACGCATAATAACATTCCATTCGTATTAGAGATGCGCGGATGGGCTATTATTATTTCATCCGCAGCCGCATCATAAAACTCATCATCTGTCCGCCATCCACCCGCACCAACGTTTTTTGATCAATTTTCGAAACCGCATCCACGGCGGTGACTGTTTTAAGGTCTATGAGCAATGCTGTCGCGAGGCTAGAAAGCTCTTGGCTGTTCTAGAAAGAACACTGATCCAATGCAGCAAAGATATTTAAAGGCTAAAGTCCCTAGTATATTGGCTATGTTGTAGCCTATCCCCAGACTATCAGCAGTGAACTCCGTCTCCGATCGGCGCCCAGGGATAAATATGAATAAGTAAATAGCCTATAACGCACATCGGCAAACCTGACCCTACCTGACTAGGCTACTGTAGACTAAAATGTTATGATTTCGTTTTGAATTTTGTTTAAAAGTAGACATTTAGGCCCAGCCTACGCCGAGTTTCGGTTCATTTATGAGACGAGCTCCAGTTCACGTGCAAGAGATCGCACCCGCGCTTCCACGTCCTCCTGATTATACGTCTGCTTTTTGTTTCTTATTTCTAAATTCCAGCCAATTAGTTAATGAAACGGTGATTAAAATTAAGGTACAATTTATACAAAACGAAATTTAATTTAAAGAAAGGCTTTCTACAAAACGAAACTTAATAAAGTGGTCAAAATCATGTCTGACCCATCTTATGATCCTATCTTACTCATGCTGTTCACTTTTCATATAATCGACACAGATTAAATAAAAAATAACATTATATTATGTACACATAAATATGGAGTATAATATTTGTAATTAAGACATGTTGCAATAGGTGTTCTTTCATTTCCAATGTGAACATAATGTATTCTCCTGAAAATGATGAATTCAATGCGAATGTATCTGAGAATATTCTTAAATAAGGAAATCTATTCAGTGATTGGTTCATGCCAAATTACTACTTGATGAAAATTTGACTATTTCAAATTGTGCTTGTTTTTTTTCGGATGTAGGTCACAATATTTAACAAAGTCTGTCTAGCAAAAACGACTATTTAAAGCGGTTTACCGCCATACCGCGGGAAAATCTTGCTTTTCAACCACGGTTAGAAAAAATCCATACCGCCCCAGCCCTAATGAGCATCATACCTGCATGCAAATCCTTTTCAAGTTATGTAATTGACTGGTACTTTCTGGTAATATCATGACTTACTAATTGACAACGTAACTATAACATTGCATGCTCGTAATTTCTTTTGCTCTTTATATATAGTGAAGTGATATAATGTGCACACCGTGAGTCCCGATCCCGTCCCTCTCTCTCTCTCTCTCTCTCTCTCTCTCCCACCTCACTTCCTGTCCACTCTGTACTATCTTATCATAATAAAGGCAAAAATCGCCAAAATGAGATCTTTAAAAAAAAAAAAGTGTGTTAAAAGGTCAAGCTGTATTATACTTTCTGAAGACAGTGAAATGGGATTAAATGAAAGCTGTTCCACATTACAAGAATTCCTCTTAGATCATTGCAATAATTACAGACAGAAGCCACTGCAGAGACAATGTGTATGTGTATGTGTATGGTATTTTTTAAGAGGAAAGCCTGCCTCTTTATTGATTAGATGGAGATGTGTGTCTAGAGAACTAGACAGTCTGTCTGAAGGAAGTTGAGTGGGATGGCTGGGCAGAAATCCAGAGCTTCACACATGAAGAGAACCACAAAGCCTCACTATAATGCAGCTCAAGCGATCAATCTCAGAACTAATGAGTGTCACCAATAAAGACACATCAATAGGCCCTGAGAAAGAATGACAAGAACTAGCGCTGTCCTCATGTCATGCCAACATCATATTTATTTAATAAGATGAGCGCACGCAAAATGGGACTGTTTAAATGGGATTCCTTTCTAAACAAAGCTGGAGTTACAATTATTATTTAGATAATGACAAGATCATTATTTTGTAAATAATTAATAAAAAATTAATTTCTAAGTCAGAAATTAAAAATTCTTGTAACAGAAGAGGTATATTCAAGCTATTCTATTTTTCTAAGGGCATAGAGTATAAGATATCAGAAGGATAAACTCCTAATATTTACTGCTTATTAATATTTGATTATTATATAAAATATGACAAACTATCAGATAATTTAACTTTTTACAAAGCAAAATTAGTTCAGATGTAACATATCCCCAAAAACTTATTTTAACAATATTATTTTTGAATTAGTAATTAATAATTTTAGTAAAAATGTCATTCACATGTATTGAATGTTTTAGGATAAGATTTGTACTTGACTGTTACACACCATGACAGTTTTAGAGTCATTAAAACATGTTTAAATATAAACTTTAACTTGAAAACCATTCAAAACTATTGAAACCAACGTAAATACAAAGAGTGCATTTCTAAGAACTCTGCACATGCGTTTCAAACTAGATTTTAAAAATATTTCTCTTTTCTTTATTGTAGACTCTCATTCTGGATATCACTGATACATTTCCTAAGATGAGAGAGTTATTGTCTTGATTATGAACTACATAAAATGTGTAAACAGAGTCCAAAACATTGCTCAGTGAACATTTGAAGTGGACAGAAACTTCTGAGAGCCCTTTGCATTTGGACAGGTGTCTGCATCTGATATCAACATACAATGACAGATCATGTAAAGCACCACTGTACCAACATTAAAGTTAACACACTGATAAAGTAAGTGATGTGTGTCATGAATTACAAGTGGTCACAGGAGACGCATGTTAAAACCAGGTGTGAACTCAATCGGTCTCAGCTGAGAGAGAGAGAGAGAGAGAGAGAGAGAGAGAGAGAGAGACCACAGGCGCCTACCTTTACCTCCCTGTTACCATAATGCTCCTCCCTGAAAACACACATATTACTGCTGGAGCCTCGCCACACTCTCCCACTTCAATCCACACACTGCTGTGCTATCATACTGCTCATTTCAGCCATAGTGTTCATCTCTCTCTCATGCACTGTCTGTCTGAGACATCCTCTCAATCACACTCAGTCTCAAGAGCTACCCCCCCCCCCTCCACCTATATATATATATATATATATATATATATATATATATATATATATATAGGCTATATATATAGGCTATATATACAGGTCCTTCTCAAAAAATTAGCATATTGTGATAAAGTTCATTATTTTCCATAATGTAATGATAAAAATTAAACTTTCATATATTTTAGATTCATTGCACACCAACTGAAATATTTCAGGTCTTTTATTGTTTTAATACTGATGATTTTGGCATACAGCTCATGAAAAACCAAAATTCCTATCTCAAAAAATTAGCATATCATGAAAAGGTTCTCTAAACGAGCTATTAACCTAATCATCTGAATCAACTAATTAACTCTAAACACCTGCAAAAGATTCCTGAGGCTTTTAAAAACTCCCAGCCTGTTTCATTACTCAAAACCGCAATCATTGGTAAGACTGCCGACCTGACTGCTGTCCAGAAGGCCATCATTGACACCCTCAAGCAAGAGGGTAAGACACAGAAATACATTTCTGAACAAATAGGCTGTTCCCAGAGTGCTGAATCAAGGCACCTCAGTGGGAAGTCTGTGGGAAGGAAAAAGTTTGGCAAAAAACGTTGCACAACGAGAAGAGGTGACCGGACCCTGAGGAAGATTGTGGAGAAGGACCGATTCCAGACCTTGGGGGACCTGCGGAAGCAGTGGACTGAGTCTGGAGTAGAAACATCCAGAGCCACCGTGCACAGGCGTGTGCAGGAAATGGGCTACAGGTGCCGCATTCCCCACGTCAAGCCACTTTTGAACCAGAAACAGTGGCAGAAGCGCCTGACCTGGGCTACAGAGAAGCAGCACTGGACTGTTGCTCAGTGGTCCAAAGTACTTTTTTTGGATGAAAGCAAATTTTGCATGTCATTCGGAAATCAAGGTGCCAGAGTCTGGAGGAAGACTGGGGAGAAGGAAATGCCAAAATGCCTGAAGTCCAGTGTCAAGTACCCACAGTCAGTGATGGTCTGGGGTGCCATGTCAGCTGCTGGTGTTGGTCCACTGTGTTTTATCAAGGGCAGGGTCGATGCAGCTAGCTATCAGGAGATTTTGGAGCACTTCATGCTTCCATCTGATTTCATTTTTCAGCACGACCTGGCACCTGCTCACAGTGCCAAAACCACTGGTAAATGGTTTACTGACCATGGTATTACTGTGCTCAATTGGCCTGCCAACTCTCCTGACCTGAACCCCATAGAGAATCTGTGGGATATTGTGAAGAGAAAGTTGAGAGACGCAAGACCCAACACTCTGGATGAGCTTAAGGCCGCTATCGAAGCATCCTGGGTCTCCATAACACCTCAGCAGTGCCACAGGCTGATTGCCTCCATGCCACGCCGCATTGAAGAAGTCATTTCTGCAAAAGGATTCCCGACCAAGTATTGAGTGCATAACTGAACATAATTATTTGAAGGTTGACTTTTTTTTGTATTAAAAACACTTATTTTATTGGTCGGATGAAATATGCTAATTTTTTTAGATATATTTCATGAGCTGTATGCCAAAATCATCAGTATTAAAACAATAAAAGACCTGAAATATTTCAGTTGGTGTGCAATGAATCTAAAATATATGAAAGTTTAATTTTTATCATTACATTATGGAAAATAATGAACTTTATCACAATATGCTAATTTTTTGAGAAGGACCTGTATATACATATATATAAATATAAAGGCTAATGTTTTATGAGCAGGGAAGAGTGTATTAGCATTTGTCGTCTAGTCATAGCCAATACTGTCCTAAATAGCCTGTGAGTAGCACTTCATCATTTTGTCCAAATGACAGAAAAAATTGAGCGCTTACACAGCTACAATAAACTTTATAACTGTAAGTTGATGAAAGTGCAATGTGATGCACTTACTGGTTCAGATGCGGCGGTTCTAATTACAGACAAAACATGTATGTCCAAATTCTCTGAAATTTGCTGGTCAAAAATGTGACCTTGTAACCTCGCAATTTGAACTTGATTTTGGTCAAATGTGACCCTGGACCACAAAACCAGTCACATGGGTCAATTTTTTCCATTGATGTATGGTTTGTTAGGATAGGACAATATTTGTACGAGATACAACTATTTGAAAATCTGGAAACTGCGGGTGCAAAAAAATCGAAACATTGAAAAAATTGCCTTTAAAGTAGGGATGCACCGATCCGATACTCAGCATCGGTATCGGCTCCGATACTGCCAGTTTTGCCGGATCGGGTATCGATCAGACGAGGCCGATCCAAATCCAATATTGTGCGTAGGCTATATTCTGTGTTATTGTTAAGCCCCACAAAAGCACCAAAAACATTATAAAGCACCATAAAGTTTTCGTGCACTATATTACAAGTGTTCTGAAGCCATTATAGTATAATGTGAGATAGAAATTAACATTCAAGTCATTAAATTCAAGATCACGTAAACTTTTCCCTCCGCTGCAACTGTCAATCATTCTTCATTCAATATTCAGCGTTGCGTTCGGTTACGACAGTCAACATGATGAAACTCTCTCCAAGATGATTCAGTGTTACTATTATTATACTTGATCTGTAGATAAAGGTCTATGGTTTCGCATAAAACAACGTTATCTTGCTGGACTTTATTGCTGTAACTTAATCATGTTTCTGCCGGGTGTCTGTTAGATCACAACACTAGAGTACAGTCAGAGCACTATAATTGTTCTTCACGCGCACAGTAACTAAAATTTAAAACTGTTAAAAGAAAAGGCTCAATAAACTATTGCATGGATAGATATTGTATAATACACTACGCATCAATATGTCTTTCGTTTCTTTGAACTTTTCAATGCGGACTCGACGCGCTGCGCGCTGCGACTCCATGTTGCTTCAAGCGCATCATTCTGCGCTCGGGATGAGCATAAGCGCTTTGTGCCGCACTGTATTGCAGCCTTTCATATCATAACACAGTGAGGCAATGAAAGATTATTAATGGCTTTTCTTGTTCTGTCCTATCAATCATATTGCTGCCTCATTAAACAGCTGTGCTATACATTTAAAACATGTCTCAATTGTATAGTAGCCTATAGATATAAAATAATTTATCTTTTTGATTTTTGTTATCTTGTTTTTCATGAATGTATTTTACAATACAAAGAGCATTGTGTAACGTTTTACCAGATTTAGTGTTACACTTATTGTCTCTTATTTGTTTTTTTCACTAAATGTTCAGATTTTATAGCCTACAATTATTGTGGACTTATGATTTTTCTAGGCTAAATTTTACTGCTGAATTATCCACTAATCTAGTTTATAATATAATTTTTGTCATAGATTATGATCATATATTTTTTGGATTTGTTTTTCTTTATAATGAAGTTGTCTGTATTAAGTAGATTGTGTTGTTTAACACACAAAAGAGTGATTATCAGTTCAACACAGAGAGTTATATAAATTCTACTTAATTTAAAAAAAACTGTGTTGGTATCGGATCGGCATCGGCATCGGTCGATACTCAGAATTTTTGGTATCGGATCGATTCTGAAAAAAGTGGTATCGGTCCATCCCTACTTTAAAGTTGTTCATTTATGTTGCATTCACTCACAAAAATAAATATTTTATATATTTACAGTAGGAAATTTAAAAAATATCTTCCTGGAACATGATCTTTACTTAATAGCCTAATGATTTTTGGCATAAAAGAAAAATCGGTCCCACTTTATATTAAGTGGCTTTAAGTATTATGTACTTACATTGAAAAATATGTACAATGTACTTCTTGTGTTCATGTTGTATTGTAAAATAATTTTGCTGCTATTGAGGTGGGATACGGGTAAGGTTAGGGACAGGTATGGTGGTGTTTGAAGGTTTAAGGGTTGGTTATGGTGTAAGGGAAGGGTCAACAGTGTAATTACAAATGTAATTACATACATTAATTACAGCTGTAATAACATGCAGCTATTTTTAAAATATAAGTACAACGTAAAAACATGTATGTACACAATAAGTCCATTGTATCAAATTATTAGTTTCAATGTAAGTACATAGTACTTAAAGCCACTTAATATAAAGTGGGACCGAAAAATCTATAATTTTGACCCACACAATGTATTGTTGGCTATTGCCAGAAATATACCCGTGCTACTTCTGATCCAGGATCACAAATGTTAATAAAATAATGGAACATCCAAATGTCTGTCTGACCATATACAAAGCCACAATATCAACTTTGACAACACAGTGTTTAATTATTTAAAAAAAAACTTTTTCCTGAAAAGTAATGGGTTTGAACATATCAAGTTTTTGCTCAACAACGATGATATGAATGTATAAAAGAAAGTGCATTTTTATATGCTGCCTGTAACTAGTTAGTAGTGATGTCAAAAGTCAATACTTTATAAAATAATTTGTGTGCATGCTCTGCTTATGCTTCATGCTAATGCAGCTTTTCAAATTCACCTTTTTTCTAGTGAATGTAAATTAACAGACCTGCCATTTTCTATTATCGTAAATATGAATCAAACAAAATACTCAAATATTTAATATTAATGAAACAAATGAGAAAAAACTCTGCACGTAACTGTTTTAATTAAATATTTAAATTAATATTAAATAATTGAGGGAACGTGTTCAATTGCATAATATATCAAATTTGACAACCTTAATATTCACCATTTTCTTTCCTAAGTTCTTCACTATTTTTTAAAAACTATTATGTCTTCACTAGTTCATTTAAATGGTCCTGCAGTGTGATAGATCAAAAAAAAATTTAATTTGCAAATATGCAGTCTTTCAATTAATAGTAGATCATACATGCAGCAAGCATCGTAATTACAAAATAATTTAAAGATTTTTTTAGATGGAATATAGCATGTCATACCATGTGGCACTGCTTGAATTGTCAACTAAACAAATAGAAAATACCATGGCTTTACCTTGTTCCACATTTTCTACAGTACCATACTGTGCTAACAGGCTGTCCAAAACCTGCAACAAGAAGAGCACAATAAGTTAAACACAATCAGCAAAACATATAAACACATAAACTGTTTTTAGATAAAATACTAGAAAATAGGAGAGTAGGTAAATAAAAGGAATGCTTCACCCCAAAATTAAAATCATATTCACTATTATCTCAAATATCAAAATCTGTACGCTGTTATTTAAGAATACCTGTACAGAGACTGCTGTTCAAAAGTTTGGGGTAGGTAAGATTAATAATGTTTTTGAAAGAAGTCTCTTATGCTCACCAAGGCTGCATTTATTTGATCAACAACGTGAAATTAAATTAAAAATAACTTTTCTGTTTTAATATATTTGAAAAATGTATCCCTGTAAATGTAAATCTGAATTTGCAGAATCATTACTCATCTTAAACATGTCTTATTATTATCAATGTTGAAATCAGTTATAAATCTTTTTTTTTTCTTTTTCTGATGAATAGAAAGTTAAAAAAGGACAGCATTTATTTGAAACAGAAATGTTTTGTATCGTTATCAATTTCTTTATTGTCATTTGTTTAATTTAATGCATCCTTGCTGAATAAAAGTATTTAAAAAAAATATTACTGAACCCAAACTTGGTAATGGTAACTACCAAAAAATGGTAATGTAGCTCTTGCCATTTCATAGTTTGGTTTGAGAAAAAGACTGAATTTTTATTATTCAATGATATTCTGCAGTTCTACCTAAGTTTGTCCAGATTCAAAAATGGTGTGCAAATGTCACAAAAAAATGGCCTTGGTATAGAATGAATACATCATTTTTTACACAGTGAGCCACTATACTCAAGAAAGCAATGCAGAATACAGAGGCACAGTGTCCAAATACACGAACGAAGTGTGTGAGAGTGTGTAAGTGGGCCAGAGCTCAATGTGATGATGTCATCAGGATTTACAATCGGGTCACCAGGGCTGAACACTCTCCAGACAGATTCACACGGACTGAAGAGGAAGTGTATTTGTGTGTATGGGCGGAGCTTCTCTAATGCATCGTCAGTTAGAGAAAGAAAGCACTGCAGCCCAGAGAAGACAGACAGAGTCCTGACCACACACACACACACACACACTGTTCTCTCTGCCTGAGCAGTTACACACTCACCTCCCACTGGAGATGAGGAGGAATGTTCCGGATCTGAATCTTCCGACTCCTGCAGACACAGAAAGAAAGCGAGAGAAACAATGAGACAAAAAAGAAAGTGAAAGAGAGAAAGGAGAAATCAGAAAACAGAAGCGCAGCGATATTCAGCGTATGGGTGCTGCAGCGTCAAAACATACAGGCTGCCAATCAGATCCAACAGGGACTAAAGAAACAGAGTGAAACAAAACACTTATAAAGCTTGAGCATCAAAGTGATGCCAATGAAAATCATGATAATCTCTAAAGCGGTGTGTGCATTGACAGAGATTTACAACTAAAAAGCAAGCAGAAGTCATTCCTTTTCAGTTGTCCACTTATTGCAACATGAGCAACAGTAACCATATTCTTGAAATATTTTCATTCTTACTAGCAATATATAATAAAAAAATATTGTGAATATGGTAAGGATTTTATTGTGCTTTTTTTTAAAACTCGGAATCAATGATTCTGACACACAGAAGCCAGAGATGACACATTTCCTATATTATTATTTTTTAAATAAATTAAGCAAATACTGCTGTCTAGTGCTATGTTTTGTGATATTTCTGTATTTATTGTTTTGATTATTTGGTTAAAACGCTGGTTCCTCTTATGCAAGAAAATGCACTCTTATAATCAAATTAAAAAAAAAATATTGAGATATTGTATATCATGACAGTAATATTTTACCACTATTTTGCTCAACCCTATCAAGTCTAAATATATATATATATATATATATATATATATATATATATATAGGTCCTTCTCAAAAAATTAGCATATTGTGATAAAGTTCATTATTTTCAATAATGTAATGATAAAAATTTAACTTTCATATATTTTAGATTCATTGCACACCAACTGAAATATTTCAGATCTTTTATTGTTTTAATACTGATGATTTTGGCATTCAGCTCATGAAAACCCAAAATTCTAAAAAAATTAGCATATCATGAAAAGGTTCTCTAAACGAGCTATTAACCTAATCATCTGAATCAACTAATTAACTCTAAACACCTGCAAAAGATTCCTGAGGCTTTTAAAAACTCCCAGCCTGTTTCATTACTCAAAACCGCAATCATGGGTAAGACTGCCGACCTGACTGCTGTCCAGAAGGCCATCATTGACACCCTCAAGCAAGAGGGTAAGACACAGAAATACATTTCTGAACAAATAGGCTGTTCGCAGAGTGCTATATCAAGGCACCTCAGTGGGAAGTCTGTGGGAAGGAAAAGGTATGGAAAATATATGAAAATTTAATTTTTATCATTACATTATGGAAAATAATTAACTTTATCACAATATGCAATTTTTTTTAGAAGGGCCTGTATATATATATACACACACTCACCTAAAAGATTATTAGGACACCATACTAATACTGTGTTTGACCCCCTTTCGACTTCAGAACTGCCTTAATTCTACGTGGCATTGATTCAACAAGGTGCTGAAAGCATTCTTTAGAAATGTTGGCCCATATTGATAGGATAGCATCTTGCAGTTGATGGAGATTTGTGGGATGCACATCCAGGGCACGAAGCTCCCGTTCCACCACATCCCAAAGATGCTCTATTGGGTTGAGATCTGGTGACTGTGGGGCCCATTTTAGTACAGTGAACTCATTGTCATGTTCAAGAAACCAATTTGAAATGATTCGAGCTTTGTGACATGGTGCATTATCCTGCTGGAAGTAGCCATCAGAGGATGGGTACATGATGGCCATAAAGGGATGGACATGGTCAGAAACAATGCTCAGGTAGGCCGTGGCATTTAAACGCTGCCCAATTGGCACTAAGGGGCCTAAAGTGTGCCAAGAAAACATCCCCAACACCATTACACCACTACCACCAGCCTGCACAGTGGTAACAAGGCATGATGGATCCATGTTCTCATTCTGTTTACGCCAAATTCTGACTCTACCATCTGAATGTCTCAACAGAAATCGAGACTCATCAGACCAGGCAACATTTTTCCAGTCTTCAACTGTCCAATTTTGGTGAGCTCTTGCAAATTGTAGCCTCTTTTTCCTATTTGTAGTGGAGATGAGTGGTACCCGGTGGGGTCTTCTGCTGTTGTAGCCCATCCGCCTCAAGGTTGTGCGTGTTGTGGCTTCACAAATGCTTTGCTGCATACCTCGGTTGTAACGAGTGGTTATTTCAGTCAAAGTTGCTCTTCTATCAGCTTGAATCAGTCGGCCCATTCTGCTCTGTCCTCTAGCATCAACAAGGCATTTTTGCCCACAGGACTGCTGCATTCTGGATGTTTTTCCCTTTTGACACCATTCTTTGTAAACCCTAGAAATGGTTGTGCGTGAAAATCCCAGTAACTGAGCAGATTGTGAAATACTCAGACTGGCCCGTCTGGCACCAACAACCATGCCACGCTCAAAATTTCTTAAATCACCTTTATTTCCCATTCTGACATTCAGTTTGGAGTTCAGGAGATTGTCTTGACCATGACCACACCCCTAAATGCATTGAAGCAACTGTCACGTGATTGGTTGATTAGATAATTGCATTAATGAGAAATTGAACAGGTGTTCCTAATAATCCTTAGGTGAGTGTGAGGGTGATATATATATATAATAAAAGAGAATTAAAAAAAAAAAAAAAAAGACTGGCCCATATATTGTATCACCGATATATTGTGCATCCCTTTCGGAGCATTTTTAATTTTTATTTTTTTGGGAGCATTTTTAATATAGATTGCAGTATTTTGATACATATGAAGTCATTACCAAAGTATTTGGTAAAATTGACTCAAATCACAAGCTCTATGATTCATTGTGGGCAACTGTCCAATGACACATGCTTAGGAGAAGAGAGAGAGAGAGAGAGAGAGAGAGAGAGAGAGAGATAGAGAGATAGAGAGATAGATAGATAGATAGATAGAGAGAGAGAGAGAGAGAGAGAGAGAGAGAGAGAGAGAGAGAGAGAGAGAAAATTTAGTTAAGAGTGAGCAGGTCCCTCATTCACAACTTTGCACCAGAGCTACTCGTCTGTGTCTGTGCTCCATCATTCGTCGAGTCCGACGCTACAACTTCTGAGAGTTCTGTACCGACACCAAAGCCACACAAACCGCTCCACCACAAGCTGTTAACAACTACATTAAAATGAGTGGAATCGAGCTGGCCAGAGGAAAGAGATTTAAAAGAGCAGTGAGAGAGAGGCCATTAGGGCTCTTCTGCAGGTAGACTTTGATAAGACAAACACAGAGTAAACAGACGGATAACAGTGAAACGCAAGAGGCTTACAAAGATGTGCCGAGCATCATCTTTCACCGTGCCTGAAAGTAAGAGATTAATCTCATTCATCCAGAGTGCAGTACACAGTAAAGCTGCCCTGGCGTTTTTTACACATTGCCCAGCACACTTTGCAATACTCTAGTGAGAGAGCTGTGCTCTACGAGGAATTGAACACACACACAGTTCTGTAAACCGTGACACTTCCTCCACGCCCCTCAAACCTTCTAACTGCCTCAGTCTTAGCGCATCCCTTCAGCTTCAGCTAATGCTGTGGCCTGCTAACTGTCAATCCCTCTAAGCTTCCTGAGAAGGGACAATTTCCCATTTCAGCATGGCAGTTCAGCTAGCTCAAACCTACACCTCCTCATCCTGACCCTCAAATTAGAGAGTTCAACTGTAACACCGTCTCTGCTGTGGACATGAGCAGCACCTCTTGATAAGCTAAATTGCTCTCATTATATTCAATGGAGGAGTCCACTGTAGCAAGTTGTAACACCTTCAATTGGCAGACGTGCGGTTTCCATTCACGTTGCACTTGTAAGGGCTACTCCAGTCACAATATTATCCCCGTCTGTCTACAAATAAACAGCTTTTACTTAGTTACACATATTGTATATATTATTTTTTTTTTTGCCATAAATTGCTGGTCTCTAATAAATATTGTCTGATCCTGATCAATTTTAAGCAAATCTCAAATATTGTCCACCCCTAATGTATAATTATTTATGAATTTTATACCTAATGTATAAAATGAATATTCTGTCATTATTTACTCCCTTTCATATCGTTCCAACTTCCAACCCCTGTATGATAGATCTCGATTCAAACACCCATGCGATTTTATTCCTAAATGACAACGATTTGTCTGTGACTATTAAACCTCTGACGAAATCACAGCGAACATTCAGATCTGCGTTGGCACTGCCGCTGAGCCAGAGAGCAGTTTTCATGTTTAGGTATGAAACACCTTCACAAACAGACTTAGTATCATTATTTAGTTTATAAAACGTTATAGTTCGAAAATAAAACACAGATGTCTAGCGATCAAAATAAAATAAATCAACTGTTGAAAGTAAATTGGAAAATAAAAATTGTATCAATTAAATCGTTACACCAGTAGGTGGCGACAAGAGACTTAAAAAATTTGTTTTATAAAGTTATATTGTTTAGTTGTCTTTTTTAGAATCGTGATTTCAATTTATTCTGAATCGTGCATCTCTACTGTATGACTTTCTTTTCCGTCGACGGAACATAAAAGAAGTTTTATGTAACAAAGTTCTTGAGGAGCACGTTCAGGTAATCAACCAATCAGCACAAAATGAAGCCAGTATAAAAATAGCCTTCCCTCACCTCTGTCCCATGACAGTTTCACAGCATCCCTCCACCTCACTCTCGGCTGATTTCTATCCCAGTAAAGGGGGGAGTACTCTGGGTTCGAGACAAATTTCGAGATCTGAGCCCTCTCCCGGACAGCATGCCAAATATGCATAAATTACTACACCTGATTTCATGTACATGTGAACTTGTGAAAGAAGATATTTAGAGAAATGGTTAAATGTTTTTTGTCCATACAGTGGAAGTCAATTGTAACCAAAGCTGTTTCGTTACCAACATTCTTCAAAGCATCATCTTTTGTGTTTCAGAGAGGAAAATAAGTCATACAGGTTCGGAATGGAATAAGGGTGAATAAAGAATGGCATAATTTTTATTTTTGGGTGAACTATCCCTTTGATGGTTAATTTACTTTAGGCACATATAACTGTTTCTAATACCAAAAGATGGAAGGTAGAATTGTTTAGGTCTTATTATTGGGTTATGAATGGGAAAAAAACGGTCGGCTGTCCCCCCTATCAGAGGAAAGGATAGCAGCAACTGTTAATTTCTCTGTCATGCCTTGTGTTGAGGTTCAAATGCCGACGACACAACAAGTGGAGGACGGCTTCTTTTTTTCTGTCTGCTCACTCTCTCTCTCTCTCTCTCTCTCTCTCTACTAACCACCATAACCATCCATGTTCTTTCCTTCTCTTTTCCTCCATCTCTCCATGTTTCCTCCACCCTGCTGGGGTGGAAAAAGTGACAGTGCTCTCCACAACTCTTTAGGGGCTCCTCATTTTCAGCATGCCTGTGGCAGCACTGGATTACTGAGCCCTTCCTGGACGTGCACAGGCTCAGATGCACACGCCCTGCACATCACAGGAGGATCCTGGCAAACCTCAGTATGAGCATCTCTCTGCCTATCTTCTATGCATTCACACTCACAAAAGACATGTACATAATGACTTTAAGCTGTCCACTTTGTTTGCATGTGCTTGCCTCAAAACTGTAAAAAATAATATGATCAATAAGTTATAAGAACATATATTTTTACAGTTTAATGTTAAGTTGAAATTACTTAAACATCAGTTGATTGTACTTAAAAATTTAAGGCAGCAACATTTTTTTTACAGTAAACAAGTTTGAGTCTAACTTGCATCATTTATTAATCCTGTTTCCAAATTTCTTTTTTTTTCTCACCGTTCCTATGAATAATGTGCCAAAGATAAAAGTCCAAAAATGAAATGTACATGTACCAAATTTTTAGAAATGTAGTTTTAATGTTTCAATATCGTAGATTAGATACTTAGCTGTGCATGCTCATTTCGCCTAGTTTGATTTAACTAATTTCATAACAAAATGCATTTTATTTTTTCATACTGTACATCAGGGCTATTCAATTGGCGGCCCACCAATCATCTCCATCCGGCCCGAGGGCACCCCAACCTCCCTCCTCCTCTTTTCCTGGCGGTGCGGCTAAATTTGGTTAGATATGCGCTTGGCCGCAGTGGCGCCTGCAGCTGTACAGCTATACGCACTGTGTGTGTACCATGAGTGCTCCGACTGACCTGAGAAACGTTTTCAGTCCGAATATTTCAGCAGTTATTATGTGTGTCCCGTATTTCTGTCGACTGAACCAGCAATATCAATCATTCTTGAATTACTCATTCTTTGGTTTGATTATTTCCTTTCCATGAATTGGCCAAACGCGCTTGCATAACTGTCTGAAACGATTCGGATTCGTTCGGACCGTTCTCTCACTGAATCATCTGCAGCGGTTTCTCGGTCAGTAACAACAAATAGAGAACAAATAGCGCTGTTTTCAGTTGTTTCACTAGTGTACTTTGAACTACGCAGCACGGCCCTGTGGATAACGGAACGCAAGCTTAAAGGAGTTGCGTTTACTCCCGGTCCCGGACACTATTATTAAACATCTCTCTGTTACAAACCACAGATCACTCAATGATTTTAACTAGTTTTAAATCGGATGAAACAGCCTCAACATTCCCAACACGACTGATGAGGTAAATAGCAGAAACATTGTGCCATGAACGAAGTTAGAAGACTATAAATCCCCTAATCACCACCCTTACAAACATTTACCGTGAATGTACTGTAGTAATTTACCATGGTTTGGGCAGAAATGTGGAATATTTATATTGAATACTATGTTATAGTCATTTATATTGCATTAGATTTATTAGGGGGCTAGAGGAATATATAATTAATTGTGTGTATAGTTTTTACCTGTTTAGGCATTTTTTTATACAGTGGGAGTGAGTGAGTAGCCATGCATGGTTTTACCTATGGTTACGAAGTCTCACTGTCAGAATATTTTAATTTAAGCCTTTAATAATTATTAATAAAATAATATAATTCATATATTTGTACGCAGCTGTAAATAAGTTATTTATTATGGTCTTATAAATATGCATACTGCTGGGTACCACATTTCCAAGTAAATACAATACTTTTATGTTTACTTTAGCTTACTTATTGATACTGTTATGTTTCAATAAATAAGCTAAACCCATCGGCCCACCTCAACTTTTCGATTTTAATAATCCAGCCCTCGATTGAAGCTAATTGAATAGCCCTGCTGTACATATAATGTCTTGATGCCTAAATTAGTAGCATTTGTAGCATTTAAAATTATGTTTTAATGTTTTAAGCTATGAAACTTGCAGGATGTTTTAAAGGTACAAATCACCTCTTATATGTCAAAAGATCGAGGCAAATTTGATTTCACATGTCATGACCCCTTTAAACTATTTATCGGTTATCGGCCATAACATAAAAATTATCAGTTTATCTGTATCAGTCCAAAATTTTTACATTGGTTTATCCCTAAAAAAACACTGAAAAGGTGTATGTAGTGTATACACAAAATCACACTCGGAGACACATGCACAGAGAAACAAAACTCTTGAATTCTGTGCCTGTCACACTGTCCATGTCATACATGCATGTAATGCCATAAATAAGTTCACACACAAACACTGAGAGGTAGGATCTGGATCTCTAAGGATCAATTTATGATGTGCCATCAGGAGGGGGCAGGTTTATTAGCTTGTTATTTTCTAATCTCTTCAGTGAGAATTTGTTTATATTTATGTGTAACGGAGCTGAACCCAATGCACTTTTGAAATCGGTCTCACAGACCCCTTCACCCCAGTCCAAAACCACCAGCACTAGAAGATGCAGACTGAATGCACTGCTTACCGTATGTTTGTTGAACGTAACCAAGCTGTCTGCCGCTGGTTTAGAAAAGGGTGCCAGACAACTAAATAAAAAAACACGCTTCTCAATTTCTGCCTTTGAATATCTGAGGGTGGCCACGTTCAGTTGAAAAGCTAATATTTACAGCAGCCAGATGCGGCGCACAAGCTAGAAAACCATGTTGGCATACAGATCCTCACATCCGCATGGATGGTGCGAAGGAACGTTCGCCACTGGAAGCGGCGTGCTGCAGACGGGTCAGAATAGGACCATTCACCTTGGGCCAGGACCTCTCAGACCTGCTAACGACCACCATCTGATCATCCCTGTCAGCCAGATGAAATGTTATTCACCATACATAAATCACTCAGCCACAACGCGAGCACGTGAGCAGAGTCGCACGTGTGAAAACAGAGAACAAACATTCAGGCGTTCCTCATTGGAGAATGAGAAAGATGTGGACCTCACTTCTCTCCAATACCCTGGCCTTGACAGGAAGCGGACTCTTATCTGGATCCGTGCACAGGAAATGAGCACAGAAAGCCAATTAAAAAGTGACAAGCACTTTGGTTACAATGTCATGTGATGAATTCACTGCAGTTTTGATTAAAAAAAAAAGCTAAGAACTGACTCTGTTAATTTTAACCTTTTATGTTCTAGTATTGTTTCAATAAGGTTTACAGCTTTAGTTGAGAGAGACATGAACTGTACCTGAGATATATAGTTATTATACCTGAGATATATAAGTATATATAATTATCCAAATTAATCGCTATTGAATGAAACTTAAATAATAAAAATCGAAATCGAATCAAATTTTTATCAATACCCAGCCCTACCATTTATTGTGGCATCTTTTAAACTTAGCATACTAGTCTCATGAAAGGGGCAAACGTTATGATGTGTAACATCCACAGGAACAAAAAATGCACTCATGCAGAGATGAGACATAGTGGCTCCACTCCATATGGGTGGCAGGACACATAGACTCACACACTCATGAGGGTGTGCAGAACTGACACCAGGCGGCAGCTCACAAGCCACAGACAGCCAATGTTCCATGTCTGTCCTATACGTCCCACAGTGTGGCCTCATAAAGAGTCAAAGAAGAAGAGCTAAGTTAACAGTTTTAGGAACGTTTTGCTCCCTCCACTGATGCATGAAATGCAATCCTACTTCAAATGTCTTGTCTTGGGCTGTGAATCTACCCAGACACTCCACATTCCTGACTTTAATAGTTTTGGATGCACAGGAACTTTAAAAGCCACAATGGGTTTCCCTCAGTCTCAGGAGCCCTGTGATAAATATATCTATGCTTGCAAATGTCCTGGATTCTGAGAATCTCACACATTCATATATGGTATTTTGGAAATGTCAGGACGATTTAATTTAATTTAATTTAGTTCTTGAGAGTCACGACAAGAATATCAGAACTCACTTTGCTCTTTCTGATGAAAATTTCAGTGTGTGGCAGTGCTCACTTCTACAACTGAAATGCTGAATGATGGTGTGGTGACGTAATTAAAGATTTGGGTGGATTACTGGTTTGTAGGAAACTACAGTATCAAAAATACTGTACTAAGAATTAACTAAATAAATGGGTCAAAAATGGTTGTTTTATCAAAGTGTCAAACAATAAAGTCCATATTTTTAGGGGAATAAAAATTCCCATATTCAAAAACAACATAACACAAATTTCTTTGGAAACACAGTCTCCTAAACCAGCTGTGGTTCAACCATGAAGTTGCAAGAGATTGCTAGGGGGTTGCCAAAAAAAATTTAAGTGAAAACACTACTAATAATAAAAATATAGACAGACGTAGTTTTATGTTTTTCTTCAGGATTATACTCTACCATTTAAAAGTTTTGGGCTCAGTAAGATTTGTTTTTAAAAAATGTAATAATAAAAAAAAAAGAGTTTTTTAGTAACTTTTAGTGAGTTTTAGTCATTTTAGTGCGTATTTTGTCATATTTTTGATCAAATAATTCAAGACTTAATTCAAAAACATATTACTGACTCCAAACTTTTGAAGGGTAGTGTACATCTAACAGATGGGAAGAAAAAAGAAAATAGAAAGTACTAGGGATGCACCGAAATGAAAATCATAGGCCGAAGCCGAATAATAATGAAACACTTTGCCGAAGGCCAAATACCGAACGCAATATTTCGCATTTTCTCCATTTATTTTGCCAATTTTTTTCACCATTGCATTAATTAAATAGTAAAAATGTGCTTTTTAAATAGTAAAAATGTGCTTTTACAAAAATACAATTTAAAAATATTTATTTAACACTGAACATTTTAACATTCCAGCAGATATTATACAAACAAAGCACAATATAACTTAAAATAAAAAAAAATAGTTTTATTTGGCCATCTTTGAAGCCCCCCTTCTTGAATAGCCTATTTTAGGCCTATAACTGACTGCTGAAAGAATGCAAGTTAACTCAGTATGCCTACAAAAAAAAAAGTGCATTGAAAAGTGCAAAAAAATGTGGATGAACCCACAACAAATGAATAACTGTCCTAGACATAAACCTATACTTTTGCGGTTTACATACACTATATCGCGATTAGAACAAAGCACTAAAGAATAAAGAACTTACTATTCACAATCCTCAGCTGGATCCGTTGCTCCTCGAAATGAAACCGAAACCAGCACTTCTGAGGTAAATTATTTCAGGATTATATTACTATTATGCTATTATTATTATTCCTCACAGCGTCCCAAGATGACGTAAAGTACATGAATCTGATTAAACTTGATGTGTTTTATCGAGTTGATGTGGGCATTAACAGGTTTGCATGGATTGCCTCAAATCATTTGCAAGCGCACACTCTCCGTGGGTGTGTTCACATTAGCAGATAATGAGTTGCCATGAGAACGACTGACATCTCTCTCTTTTCATACAGACTACATAAACAGAGAATATTTGTTTTCGTTTTGAATTAGATAATTTAAAAGCAGACACTTAAAGGGTAACTATGCAGTTTTTTTTAGCTTAACTCAACAGCTTCGAAGTCATTGGAATGGTTTTATGACTTTTTTCAGGTTGAATGGTGGTCGTCTTGCTCTCCCCCGGTGCCTGTGAGCGGAAAAACCACCCTTGCAACTTTGGCCTGGCGGGCCGCCGGCCTCAGCTTCAGGAAGTATCGCGTGATATCAGCTCTCGCGATGTTAACAAATTGCTTTACGGCTCTGCACACATACCAATAAGCACATACATATGAAGCACCCTCTATGGAAGACACTACACTAGCGCGCATTTCAGACGTGATGGCAGATTCGACGAAGGAAAAAACAAAGAAAGCGCGGTCGGAAGAGTCTAGGAAAAGGAAACGAGAATCTGACCACGTGAGGAACCGGACAAGAGTCCCACTCGGTCAGGCTTTCACTGTTAAAGTTGATTCCTGCGATTATCATGAGAAAAGTTGTCAATATCTCACATAATTATCAGTACATAAATAAGCCTACGCGTTGTAAATAGTGTAAACGAGCGCAATTTCCAAACTATTATGATATATTGCAATAATCATGTCTAACGACTTCATAACGGACAATGTTATGAAATAATGCGACGTACATGTAACTTCATTGATGTTATCTGGCATTTTGTAATGTTTACATTACACTCAAAAAACACAAATGAAATCATACAGTATGCCTAGGCTATAGGCTATTTACTTGTTGAATACATCAAACGAGATAGGCTACTTTATTATTATAAAGTAATAAAGTGCAGAGCCTCTCTGCGTGAGTGGCATTCACGACAGTAACGTTAAATACAAGTACTCCACATCGACTCTAGGGGTCGCTGTTTGACAAAAAAGGAATTCCTGCATAGTGTGCGTTAAATGATTATAAAGATATATTGCTTTTGCCTGTGTGACTAGTATTCGCTGAGTTTTGTTTAAGTTTAGAGACGTGCTCCAGAAAAAAAGTTCACGGAGACGCAGAAAGCATAGCCTGTTTATTTTCTTTATTTTACGAAAGCACAATTTTTTGTTTCGATTGTAAGTGGACACATAAAAAAAGTGGACATTTAACAGTTTATTTTTCATATTTCTTAAGTCTGTATGACCATAAATGACGGAGTATTTTAAGTCTATTTTGCTGCTATGTGAAAAAAATCCAGCAAAACGTGCTGGCGTGTTTGTCGACCCTAGAAAGTAAAGCTATAACATCTGCCACAGATGCATCAGATGAGCTTATCTCTTTTATTATCTGCTCAAATGGGGCATGTTTGCTGTATTTTTAAAGCACGAGCCTCTCACTGTACGCTGGTTACTATTTGATTGCGTCATCCAAAACGTCATTGTTCGGTTAAATTTATTCTTTTTACTTATGATTACTTAATCATTTCGGTTGCCGAACATTCAGTGCATCCCTAGTGTGATGATGCAGCAAGGACGAAGCAGAGAGAGAATCCAAATGCAGTTAATTTAATAAAATAACAGGTGAAACAACGGAACACAGGACAGGAACACTGAAGCAACAACAACGACCGACAAACCACAACTGAAACACAGAGGTACAAATAGACAGGCAAACAAGCTAAACAAGATAACAAGGGGGCATGGCTAATCAGAAACACATGGGAACAATGATCAGACAATTAACAAGACACATGGCAAACAGGCAATCACATGACCGACAAGAACAAGGAACAAAACCCACACCGTGACACAGCCCCTCCCCTATGGGCGGCTCCCGACGCCCCTTAGTACAAAAACAAACAAAAAACAGAATAGTTCAGGAGGGTGGTAAAGTAGAGGTGGTCTTGTGGGAGGGAAGGAGGGTCAAGTCTGTGCAGGTGAAGACCCCTCGGGCGGCCAGGGTGGTGAAGACCCCTCGGGCGCCCTGGGCGGTGAAGACCCCTCGGGCGGCCTGGGTGGTGAAGACCCCTCGGGCGGCCTGGGCGGTGAAGACCCCTTGGGCGGCCAGGGCGGTGAAGACCCTTCGGGCGGCCTTGGTAGAGGCTCTGGAACAGACACTGGCACTGGCTCCGGCTCAGGAATAGCAGACACCGGCTCTGGAACAGCAGACACTGGCTCTGGAATAGACGGCACCGGCTCTGGCTCCAGGAACAGGCATTAGCTCAGGAACAGACACCGGCTCAGGAACAGACACCAAAACTGTAACAGCCACAAGAACAGACAAACACAGAAACAAACACTGGCTCTGGCGCTGGAACAGGCACTTGCTCTGGAACAGACATTGGCTCCAGCTCTGGAACAGGCACTGGCTCTGCCTCCGGCTCTGGAACAGGCACTGGCTCTGCCTCCGGCTCTGGAACAGCAGACACTGGCTCCGGCTCTGGAACAGGAGACACGGGTATGTCCAGGATCCGAGCCAGACGCTCCAGATAGTCCAGGTCCAGGAAGGCAGATGGCACTGGCTCTGGCTCTGGAATGGGTACTGGCTCTGCCTCCGGCTCTGGAACAGCAGACACACACACTGGCTCCGGAAGAGACGACACACACTGGCTCGGGAACAGACGGAACAGACTCTGGCTCGGGAACAGACGGAACAGACTCTGGCTCGGGAACAGACGGAACAGACTCTGGCTCGGGAACAGACGGAACAGACTCTGGCTCGGGAACAGACGGAACAGACTCTGGCTCGGGAACAGACGGAACAGACTCTGGCTCGGGAACAGACGGAACAGACTCTGGCTCGGGAACAGACGGAACAGACTCTGGCTCGGGAACAGACGGAACAGACTCTGGCTCGGGAACAGACGGAACAGACTCTGGCTCGGGAACAGACGGAACAGACTCTGGCTCGGGAACAGACGGAACAGACTCTGGCTCGGGAACAGACGGAACAGACTCTGGCTCGGGAACAGACGGAACAGACTCTGGCTCGGGAACAGACGGAACAGACTCTGGCTCGGGAACAGACGGAACAGACTCTGGCTCGGGAACAGACGGAACAGACTCTGGCTCGGGAACAGGAACAGACTCTGGCTCGGGAACAGGAACAGACTCTGGCTCGGGAACAGGAACAGACTCTGGCTCGGGAACAGGAACAGACTCTGGCTCGGGAACAGGAACAGACTCTGGCTCGGGAACAGGAACAGACTCTGGCTCGGGAACAGGAACAGACTCTGGATCAGCAGAAGTAATGTGAACAGTCTCTGGTTCGGCCATCTTGTCTGTAGACACTGGCTCGGAGGAAGTGAGGTGAACCGACTCTGGATCGGCCATCTTGTCCGTAGACACTGGCTCGAAGGCGGCCATCTTGTCCGTAGACACTGGCTCGAAGGCGGCTATCTTGTCCGTAGACACTGGCTCGGAGGAAGTGACGTGAACCGACTCTGGATCGGCCATCTTGTCTCTAGACACTGGCTCTGTAGAAGTGATGTGAAGCGTCTCTGGCTTGGCAGAAGTGCAAGAACAGTCTCTGACTCGGCCATCTTTTCCGTAGACACTGGAACAGGAGGAAGTGACGTGACCAGTCTCTGACATGGCAGACGTGACGTGAACAGGCTCTGACTGGGTAGACGTGACGTGAACCGTCTCTGGATCGGCAGACGTGACTTGGACAGTCTCCGGATCGGCAGACGTGACTTGGACAGTCTCAGGTTCGGTTGGACTGACGTGAAGCTCAGGCATGTCGTGGCTGACGTGAAGCTCTGGCTGGACGTGGCTGACGTGAAGCTCTGGCTGGACGTGGCTAACGTGAAGCTCTGGCTGGACGTGGCTGACGTGAAGCTCTGGCTGGACGTGGCTGACGTGAAGCTCTGGCTGGACGTGGCTGACGTGAAGCTCTGGCTGGACGTGGCTGACGTGAAGCTCTGGCTGGACGTGGCTGACGTGAAGCTCTGGCTGGACGTGGCTGACATGAAGCTCTGGCTGGACGTGGCTGACGTGAAGCTCTGGCTGGACGTGGCTGACGTGAAGAGCAGAGCTTATCCGAAGGGCAATATCAATGTACTGCTCTAACGTCCATTGAGGGGTGTTGTCCGTCATAAGGTACTCTAGGAGGTCCGTAAGGCCGTAACGGAACATGTCTTTCAAGACATTATCATCAACGTCCACCCCATCACAAAGTCCACAAAACTCCTCCACATATTTCCCAATAGGGCGGTCATCTTGGCTGAGGCGAAAGAGACGGATTGCTGGATTCATTGCTGGTCGGTCGTTCTGTGATGATGCAGCAAGGACGAAGCAGAGAGAGAATCCAAATGCAGTTAATTTAATAAAATAACAGGTGAAACAACGGAACACGGAACTCAGGACAGGAACACTGAAGCAACAACAACGACCGACAAATCACAACTGAAACACAGAGGTACAAATAGACAGGCAAACAAGCTAAACAAGATAACAAGGGGGCGTGGCTAATCAGAAACACATGGGAACAATGATCAGACAATTAACAAGACACATGGCAAACAGGGAATCACATGACCGACAAGAACAAGGAACAAGACACAAAACCCACACCGTGACACCTAGAAAGTAAAATTTTTCCCAGATAATATTTTTGCATTTGCAAATGTCTGCCCCTGGTCACCCTGATTTTACCAAGTAAGACATGTCCCAGGATAAACATATTTTGTTGATCCTGGACCAACATTGCAGTCTGAAAATTTAGTCCTAACCCTGTCCCTACCCTTAAACCTAACGCTATCCATAGCATATTATCCCTATAATCAGAGGCAAATGATTTGTGAATTACACCAATGTAGAAGCACCTAACCCTGGTTGTACACCTAAACTTGACATAAACTGTAATTCCTCAAATCTGATTGGTGTTGGAATGTTGTTCCTGGATCAACAAAGATGTGAAATCAGGTTCACCATCTCCCCCTCACCAAAGTCAAATACACAGAATCAGCTTAAATTGGACAGTAATACTATAACACTATCAGCATTCAGAGTGCACTAAAAACTGAGGTTAACACCTAAACTAGAGGGTTAGTCTTCTTGTCAGATAAGTTACTAAAGATGGTGCTGCGAGTACTTTTGCACAAAAGTTTTGTCTGTCTTGAGATCAACACAAATGACTTACGCTGTTACAACTGAGCTTTCAGTGTTTCCTGAAGTCACTACAGAACTTCTGACGACAGGAACTAAAACTCGGAACTGTCCAAGTGTCACTGGAACAATCTGTACTTCCCTAACGGCAACAAAACAGACACTTGTAAAAAAAAAAATAAGATCATGCCACCTTGAAAATGTTTCCTCTCATAGTCACTGTATTTCACGAATAAAAAGAAGCAACACATTAGTTTTGTAGTTACTAGTCATTGTTTTAGTATAAAAACAATTTATTTTAAAATCCCAGAAGAAATGTGTCAATACTCAGTCTCGGGTGTAAGGAGGCAACCAGGCAAGAGACAACAGATCTACCGCCAAATAAACATCACAGGGAAAGGCAATGTTTTATACAATGTGCTCAAACGACACCAAAGAAATTCATCATGATGAATGTGCCACATGTGTCAGTGACGTATAGCTAATGCTCAGGGATTCATCAGTGCAGAAACCATCTAACCTACTGATCTAAACTGCCTTCTGTGCTCTGCCTTAGACATACAAAGACCTTAGGAGAACAACATCACCATATACACCCTTTCCTTCTCTCTCTCTCTCTCTCTCTCTCTCTCTCTCTCTCTCTCTCTCTCTCGTTTGCTGTCGCTCTCACTCTCAGGGCGAAGGCTAATGAGAATGCAGTGTGTTCACCTGCCTGGCTGAGATCCTGCAGAAGGGAGAAGCTCCTCACGGGTAAATGGAGGCAGCAGTTCCCTGACAGGCCCTCTGCTGCTGTCAATATTCACACACTGAAACCAGTATCCAGAGAGTCGTGCTCTAAGGAGCCACTCATGAACTCACAAACTCGGTTTAAGAAAGAGAACTATATGCAGTTAGGAATGCATAGTACTAGGACTTGAAGTTTTGAGGAAGTAAAAAAAAAGTATTACATCAGAAAAAGGGTTTTATCCTAGGGTAAGAATTAATTCTGCCGTTCATAAACATAATTCACGGCTAACCTGGTCCGGGGCAGGTTATGTTCCAGGTAAGAGGTTGCAAACCGAACTTGGACCAATCAGCTGTGAGCAAAGTGACATCTGATGCGATACAGTCACTCCACCTGTTTCTACTCCAAATTAAAGGTCACTACATAGCAAATGATTTTTAAAGACAAAATCGCCTGGCTTTTAGTAATGCTTATTTAGAATTATAATTTTGTATGATATAGATATTATTTGTTATTATTACACCCTTAATTGATCACACATGTACAATTTTAGTTTATCAATTATTATTACGCAGTTTAAATTAATAAATATATAAAGGTCATTTAAATACGATTTAGAATCAATAGATAAAGCTATAAAACTACAAGACTACATAGCCTACATGTAAGCTTAAATGTTCAATTCTCTCTATACCTTTATCAACTGTATAAACTAACTTTACAACTTTAACTTGCACTGATATAGCAAGACTTTTTCTTTTAGTTGTTCTCTTTCATAGACAGCTATTTTCTTCTTACTGTGTAAATTTGTTTAAATTCTTAATATTTTTCAATCTCGTAATATTCTGCAGAAGAGTGAATCACACTGCTTCTCTCGATGAGAAATGAATCGCAGTTTCACTCTTTCTCAGCATGTGATTGGCTGTTCGCTACTGATGTCACACCTAAACTCCTAAACTCAGGATCAAAGCCTGAGTTGACAGCTTTTGCTAGTTTAACAACGGGAAAAATGGTTGGTGCACCCACGCATGGTCTAAAAGGGTTGTGCCTATTCTCTTAATGAGTAATGGGTGTGTTTTGGGCTTTACGTGCAAATAAACCAATCAGAGTCTCATCTCCCATTCCCTTTAAAAGCCAGTTGGCTCGTGCCAAGGCTGATTCGCTATTTAAATGGCGGAATTTGATAGTGGAAAGACTGAACGCATCTCCAGAGAGGAAACAGATCTGCTCGTGTGTGAGGTTACACTGTGCTGCCCTTACATTTTAATCCTTTTATTTTTAATATTTGGCTAGTTTGTGTGCTGCTGCGCGTCCCTGTGTGTGTAATAAGTAGAGTGTACGTGCGTTGTGGACCCGCCTATAGGCTCGGCTCATATTACTAACGTGCTCTTTAAATAACAACTTAAAAAATATTGCGCCATTGACTTTAGACCAGGTTTCAGTTGGCTCAAAATAGCAACGCGAGCCTGAACTCACCTCGATTTCAGACCAGCACGCCCATGGGCGCACAAATCAATAGTGTCTGGCTGCAGACTTGCACTTGCACTATCAGACTTGCACTCTCAGTCACCTGCGCTTCCTCTGCAAGTGACGTCACTTTCTATAGGGTTAGGGTAGGATTAGAATTTGGTTTAGGGTAGGATTAGGATTTATTTTATGGTTAGTTGCATGTAATTATGCATAATTTACTGTTATTGCTATGGTAAGTACATGTTACATATGTAGTCTGAGAGTGCAAGTCTGAGAGTGCAAGTGCAACCCTTCTTGCACAAATGGCCGCAAATGCAATTGCTATTTAAACAACGTGGCGCAGGACGTGAAAATGATAACAACGTCGGGCTGAAACTAGCAAAAAACACTTGCCTGGCGCCGCATTGCGGCGGGTGTATGATAGGGCCCATAAGGTAAACAATTCAGTCAGACAATTGTGCTACTGCTTTACATATATACACAAGATTATGTTGTTTACTACAATTTACAATGCAGTGCTCACTGCTACAGGCGTAACTACCACTTGAGCAGCTGTACAGCAGTTTACTAACACACACGCACACACACACAGAGATCACACAGCAGAACTCTCTGAGCAAGCCCCGCCCCCTGACCGGCACAGCCTATCAGAGAGCACTACAGTCTCATCCGATGAGGCAAAACAGTGACAAGAGAACTGAAGGAATTACTGAATTACTGAAATTTTACAGAAGATTTCATGTATATTTAATCTAAATTAATTATAATTCCATATAATTCTTGTTGTTCAGTAAGAAGAAAAGAATCATTTACAGAATGGTTTCCTAAAAAGTCACTGATCACAAAAATATAAAATAATCACTACAAGAAAACGTTATCCAACCAGAACTGCTAAACACCTCATGATTCCCATCCCTTGTTCTGCCACAACATAATAATGAAAGTCAATGAATCAAGAATCCATATTAAGAATTGTACACAAGATGCCACACAGTCTTGGTTACCTTTGACTTCAGTTGTATAGACAAAAAACTCAGTGACATTTCTCAAAATATTTTATTTTGTGTTCCACAGAGGAAAGAAAGTCGCACAGCTTTGGAATATCCAGTTTGCCACTGTCATCTTGATGTCATATTCACTGTACAGTATGTAAACTTAGTGTTATCTGGTGTTTATTTGAGAAAATATGATACCCATTGCACACAAACTCGCTACTTTTAGTAATGTTTCCAACAACTTCTTTATTTGTAAAAAATACTAGGATGTTTCTATAAAGTATAAATTAAGCCAGGAAAGCAAGAGAGAAATTACTACTGCACCATGCTACATAACAGAACACTGTACCCTGCAGGTACATTGAGTTCACTGTTTGCTTAAATGTTCAGCTGAAGAGATCACAGGATTTGGAGGAGGGCATTGTTAGTCCACTGATGCATTAAGTAATCAGCATGCTGGGAGTTTGCTTTCAAAGCATGGTGCAGAGTTGTTGTTTGGTAAATAAAGGTACAGTCTGCCAGCTGTTTCCAGTCCTCCTCCATTTTATGTGTCAGCCACACACACACACACACACACACACACACACACACACACACACACACAAACCCGCCAACACGAATCTGCAAGTATTTATCAGTTATTTTGTGCTTTTATCTCCCATGGGCGACAGTGAGCTGCTTGTTTTACTCTTTGAAAAATACATGCTCTAAGCAGCAGCCCCATTAGAGAAACACAGAGTACTTCTGGTAAGGAGCTTGTCCACTTTGCTCCAGGATATTAATGGTTGAGAGCAAGAGACAGGAAGGAGTGTTTACTGCTAAAACTGCAAATAGAGTCCTTCCAAAAGCTTTTTAAACTGGTTTTGGGTAGGTTGGGAAACCAGCTGGCTAACCAGCTAAACAAAAAAAAAACAGCTAAAACTAACTGCAGATTCACAAAAACTTGATACTTTAAGTTTCAATTGTAAGAAAATCCCAAAGAATATGTGTATGTTGTTTTATATAAAATGTTCACTAAACACGTTAAATTGACAGCCCTGGTTTAGCCTATATTATGTCTCTTTAGTACTCATCCAGCAAAAGGAAACGAGAATCAAACAGGCCTGTGGAAAATCCTGAATCACTTTCTGCCATGGTTTACATTAATGTGACTTCATGTAACGAGTTCATGAGATTGAGTTACCTAATGTAATGAGTAAGCCAGTGCCTTAGGCTTACACGAAGCATGTATTGTTCTTCAGGAAGATGTATTTTCCATTGCGTTTGATAGGAGTGTAAATAAAACTCAGAATCATACATCACCGTGATGGAGAGAGAAACGAAAATTAATCTTTTCACACATTTAATGAATTATATACACCACAACATTCATTTATACTTATATTAATTTACACCACAATCGTTTATACACCTGTATTTCATTACAAAATCAAATCTGACTTAGGGAATCCTTTGATTTGATACTACAGGTCTACAGCAAATTATGTATAATGGCAAAAATCATTAATGTTGTTTATTTTCCCTGATACTGTAATTATCATTATTTTGATTAATAGAATTTACATAAAATTAAGTGCAAACAACAAACATGTCTGTGATTGTTTACAAAGCTCAACCACTGACAAAAAACACACTGCCAACAGTGATTGTTGATGCAATGGGAGTAGACCTAAATGCAATACTGTAGTCAACATATTTCAAAATAGTAACCTTGATTATTTATTCGATTAATTGTGCAGCTCTAGTCAAAAGGCAAACAGCAAAAGAATCAGAACCAAACGGCAGCTGAAAACATCAACAGTATTTTAATAAGACAACAAGGAAGTTGTAGAGGACATTTTAAAATGTTAGTGTTGACAAAACACGGATATGTGAGAGAGACTGTATCTCATCCAGAGCATGTGAGCGAAGCGGAGCGGTGTGACGCTCAGCTCAATATTCCGCTCTATGCGCGTGCGCTCCACTCAGTCGCTCGCGTCCCAAGCGAACGCTCCACTGATGAATTGCTCACGCTCACCAGTAAAACAAATCCCGCTCAGATCCCGCTCAGACATAAAATGTCTCTGTAGGCTACTTGCTTTCTGTTTGTACTTTGTAATGAATATCTGGAATAAATGTATAAATTACAGTAGCTAGGATTGTAAATAGAAGTTATTTCGGGGTGATTCTGAATAAAAGTCTGTTATTTTAATTCATTTAAATGCATTAAATTAACTTAATTAAAAAAACATGTCTAGCCCTTTGGCAAACTTGCTTATTAAATGCAATAACTGAAAAGTTAAATGGAATAACTGATTTTCGTTATTTTATTTCCGTGAACATAACTGCAGTTACGCACGTTACGCACGCACACACAAACAAGATGCATGTTATGCATAAGGCTCGCAACTTCCTTAAAACAATATTTGAACTCCATAACCAACCCAATATTGCTTTAGCTAATTCACCGATTCTCGAACTACCAAATCACAATAGGGCATTCTGAGCGAGCGGCGCTGAGCGGACGGAGCGAGCGGAGTGGAATCTTCAGAAAGGCGCTCTCCGCTCAGGAGGAAGTATTACCGCTCCGCTCACATGCTCTGATCTCATCTGAAACCCAGTTGGCTCAGTCAACGGGCTGATGATAGCATGAACTGCCCTTGGCAGGCTTGTGGTTTTTCTGAGCCTGCTCTGGCACACAGAGACCAGTTTCTCCACTCCATAAAGTGACGTCCATCACAATCCACCTGTGCACAGAGAGTAACAGGCCTCCGAATTCGAAAAATAAATCACTCTGAGTACCATTTAACAGTTCGACAGCCTGCAAAAGGAGGGAAAGTACTGTGCCCTAGATGTGTCCTGTGTCCTATGAGCAGTTACAGAAAATGCCTAGTTCTACAACGTACACACACTCCAATGTTTACAATTCAAAGCTCTACCCAGCCTATGGAATAAAAGCGCAGACTGAAACACTGTTATGATGCCAGAACTACCAGCACATTAACCAGAAGCGGCTCCTGGCCATAAATGTAGGTTGGGCAGATTCTGGGTCTTAGCACTAGTTTATGTTAAACATTTTGTAAGCTTTAAATTCTAATTTGAATGCTGATCACATGCAGACACACTTTGGGCTGAGGTTTAACGTACTTGCATTATTCAGCCTGAGGGTGTTGGTCTAATGTTGATTGACAGGCATACACACTAGTGATACGCGGGTCGGGTTTTTTTCCAACCCGCGGGTCCCGCTTTTATGAAATTATTTGGCCCGCCCCAGCCCGCACCGCACCACTGTATCTATTTTTACAACCCGCCCCGCACCCACGACCGTTAAATAGACATAGTACTAGGCATTGTAATGTAAATGAAAACAGCCTTTATTTCAGCCTGAAAGTGCTTGGAAACATCGCCCAGTAAGCAACAACAGACGATTATGAATATGAACCATAAATCAGGTCATATTAATAAGATACTAATAAACATTTTCAACATTCACAAAGCAGCGTTTGTATTCATCTAATAGGCTAAACCATTTTTTATTTCTTAGACTCCCCCACAAATATGTCTTGACATGCTGGAAGTAGGGATGTCCCGATACCACTTTTTCACTTCCGATACCGATGCCGCAGCTTTGGCTATTTGCGATACCGATATTAATCCGATATTTTTTTTATTCTATTTTATTCTTGAACTAATACTAGGCCTAATAAAATATATGGAAGCACTTTGCTCAATTAGCAACCTAAAAACATCTCACTCAAATGGAGAACAAATACTTCTCCAGTATATAGTCCACAACAACAGTTGATTATGAAAGACTGCCACCCTTTATTCAAACACTACAAAAAAAAAAAAATACAGGCAGGCAGGCTACTTCAATAGGCTACTTAAAGCTACCAACAGGTTTAAAGTTAATCATTAACAAGCTTTAAAATTACCCATTGATCCGTGTACTTTTGCGTCCATTCCTTTTTCCTTTTTAACCCGAAAACGAAAAATTAACGGTTGTTGTATTTTTAAAACGCAAAGTTGAACACCAACATTTTAATTGAACTGTATGCACACCAAAAGCTGCGCAAAAAAAAAATATATTGACGTAAGTTATATATAAATAAGTTATTTTCTGTATGACCAGAAATGATAGAGTATTGTAAGTTGTTTCCACTGTTGAAAGGAAAACGGAAGTGTTCGCGCCCGCGCTCCGTGCCATGCAGTGCGCGCTCCACAGTCTGCACAAACCTTTGCTTGGATATGCGTCAAAATCCTGTGTAGCATACAGTTTACAGCCTACGGTTTATAAACTGAGGAGACGGATTGCAAAACCGTGTTTATAGTACACCGAAGGTAGTGGGATGGAGTGTCTGTTGTGAGTTTAGGGGGCACGTCAGCCAGAGATGTGTGTGTGTGTGTGCGTGAGTGAGTGAGACAGACTGCCTGCTGAACAGAGGGTCGCCGAAAAAAGGATCTGAAGTGCCGGTGTTTCGGCTACAAAAACCCGCCGAACTGATCCGAAACCAGCCCAATTTTTATCCACCCGCCCAAACCCATTTTTTGCCTGCAAAATAGATTGCAAAACCGCCCAATATGCGGCGCTTAATTGGATGTCGCAGCAAGGGAAATGCTATATTCAAGCATTGTTGGATAGGTATCGGATCATATTTTTTCTCCCCTCCGATCTCCGATCTAGCGTTCTGGGCCAGTATCGGCACGATACCGATGCTGTGGATCGGATCGGGACATCCCTAGCTGGAAGTGCCCGTTTTGTGGCGCTACTGTTTGTATATTTTTCACACGAGTTGCACTTCAGGTAGCCGATACTACTGTCGTCTCCTGCTGCAACTAGGCCTACTTCTGAGAACCGCTCCCAAACATTAGATTTAGCAGCCTGACCTTTTTTTCCTTTTAATCATGTAAATTCCCGACCTCAATTTCTCCCGCACCTCGTCTTCCATCTTCACTTTTATTTCTCCGTTGTTGTTGTTGTGGCTGGCGGCGGGATCTGCGGAGCTGCTTGGCGCGCCGCTTTCGTGACGTGTCACGTGACGCCAAAGGTTTGGGAACCTCACGCAAGTTACGTTACTACGGCATTCGTATTCAAATAACCTAATAAAATATGAAAATAGATATTCCCAAATATTTAATATACGCTGGAAATTGCAAGCAACATAGCCTACATGGATTTAAAAAACAAAAAACTAATGACCCGCCTCAACCCGCCCCGCAAATAAAGTGACAATTTCTTTACCCGCCCCAACCCGACCCGCGGGTTACGAGTCGACCCGCGCATCACTAATACACACAACACACCCATAGAACGCTATCTTAGTATTGCCTTAATGTAGTATTTATTGCCTCAGAATGTTGTTTTAGAATGTTACAAGTTGTGAGTTCTATTCTCAGAACAAACTTAAATCAAACACAACAGAACTATATAAAGGCTATTCACTAGGCTATTGATAGGAAGAACAGACATGCCAAATAGTTACTGACCTAATGCAGACTAATATGCGATGCTTAAGGGGATTGATATCGTCTTGGTTTGGAGTGAGGTTTACATTAGCTAAACTGCCCCAGTGGCTCTCAATTAGAGTGCACTACAGTTCCATTTTTCACCACAGTTTTACACTGGAAAATTGGGCTCTGACCCACCTGCCCTTGCAGATGAGCCACGGCTGACATGAACATATGCCTGCCTACATGTATTTATGAACAGCAATTGACCCTTCACTACGCTTCGCTCCCTTGGATTATCACAAGCTTTTTTAAGAACATCCCATAGGACTGAATTACAGTGTTATTCAGTAAAAAGACAAAATAATGAATGGATAATATTCATGGAATGAAGCAACAAAACAAAAAGTCATTTTATATGTTGTTTTCCTAATACACAGTAACATAATTAAACATATTAGGCTTATCACTCGTGTTTAACATGTTTTATCTCATTATTTGGATATATTCCATCAAATATTAATAGATAAATTCAGGCATTAGGAGAACATCACTGAAATACTGATTCACAAACTTCAGCCTGCATGTGAAAAGCACCAAAAAATCTTCATATTCAATCACTCACTGTCATACAGAAGAACAGATCTCAATATTACACTACAGATACATCTGCATGATACTCTATTTCTCAAGAAAACATGCCAGTAAATGTGTCAACATTTAACAATTAGGAGTAATGACACACACATCTACGGTAAGAAAACTATTTTCAACTCAAGGAGGGACAGTGTTAAAAAATCCTTAGATTTTTAGACTAAACAGATGAAGATGAACCTACCCTTTAAAGTAAGATAATTACCTGAATTACACATGCATATCTGAATATATCACAGCACCATATGGCAGCACCAACTGCTATTCAAACAGTCTGTTTTGAGAATTTTCCAGAATTTTTAACAGAATTCAGGATTCTGTTAGATTCACTGATGTATTATCATCTCATTTGAACTAAAAGCTTTTGTTAAAATTAAACTTCAGTCATTTTAGTTTTCATTATATTTAATTTTCAGTTCAAATTCAGTTTATAATTAAACAAATAATAAAAAATAACAAAATAATGTACAAATATTTTGTATTTCTTTCGCAAAAAGAAATTTTATTAAGTTTTTTTTTTAAATTAAGATTTAGGTTCAATGCTTATGTTTAGTTTATATAGTTTTATATAGCTAACATAGTTTTTTTTATTTTTTTATGTATATATATATATAATTAAACATTAACAATTCTAATGCTTGACATGGAGACAAAGAACCACCCGACACAAAGCACAGCTAGCCGTGGATCATCCTGCTTTTACCATGGTCATTCGCCAGCATTGACAAGTTAAAGCTGTTATTGATGTTTGAGACAATATTTGAAGCAAATATTGCATTTCTTTCTAAATACGTTTCAGTAAGTTTGAAAGACACAAACCACTCACTATGGTCATATTCAAAGCACTGAAACTCAGTACCAACTGAAGTAATTTTGTATCCTAGCAACATGTCTGTTAGTGAACAATATCGCTGAGACAGTTAGCGCCGTTTGCACCATCAAAAGAGAGACTTTAACGAAGGCACAGATGGGTCAAATAAACCTAAAAGTCTTTTCAGATTTCAGTTTCAACAAATTCACTTCTTCAGTCTGTCGTCAAGGCCATCACACAAGTCCACATACTATTTTTTCCTCAGGGGACTGAGTCAACAGCGTGACCCAATATATTCTGAATGAATCATTATAATGAACTTGGCAGATGAGCCACAAGTCAGTACTGGGGAATTTGAGTGGAATTCTTTGTCAAGGTTTGTGGCTAATATTTTGGTTCCTTGTAATGTTCATCTAAAAAGCTTAATGGCTTAGGGATGAAGTCACAAGATTGTCATCAAATAAGGCCATGTTCACAGCAGCAAAATTGTCAGTCCTGTATTTGAGTCCTCAATGCGGTTATGTTCACACACCGTTCAGTTATTTAGAATTCTAGAACCACCTCACTCATAACCGTATTCTCGGAAAATGCGCAACAACGAGTAGTCTGTCGAATCATACAGCGAGAGAGACCCTCTGTAGGCCTACTGCATAAATATTTGTCTATTATGTTTTGTGGGGTTTCACTTGTGGTTTTGGTATCTTACATTGACAGAGAAATGAGCTGTCTGTCACCTGAAGGTTTTAGATCTAGTCACTGTTTTCCATCGGCGTGGCGTGGCTCCCGTCAGTTTTGTGTACACGCATCTCAAATGCTCTGCTCTCCGCCCAGATATAAAAGCTGCTGTAAATTAGTGAAGATTTGACTGATGGACTTGATTGGACTCTTGTTGTGACAAAAGTGATACGTGAAAGTGGTAACACCTATGGTAACAACCCATAAATATTAATTATTAAATACTTAAAGGATTAGTTCACTTTTAAAAAAACTTTTGCTGATAATTTACTCACCCCCATCTCATCCAAAATGTCCATGTCTTTCTTTCTTCAGTCGAAAAGAGATTAAGGTTTTTGATGAAAACATTCCAGGATTTTTCCCCATATAATAGACTTCAATGGGACCCAAACGGTTCAAGGTCCAAATGACAGTTTCAGTGCAGCTTCAAAGGGCTTTAAACGATACCAGACGATGAATAAGGGTCTTATCTAGTGAAACGATCGGTCATTTCAAAAATAAATAAAAAAGTTTAAGTTTTATAAGCACAAATGCTCGCCTTCCTCTGTTCTGATGCGCGTTCGTTTCAACGTAATTGCGTATTACGTGACGTCACGAACGCGCATCATAGAACAAAGCAAGGCGAGCATTTGTGCTTATAAAACTTAAACTTTTTTATTTATTTTTTAAATGACCGATCGATCGGTATCGTTTAAAGCCCTTTGAAGCTGCACTGAAACTGTCATTTGGACCTTGAACCGTTTGGGTCCCATTGAAGTCCATTATATGGAGAAAAATCCTGGAATGTTTTCATCAAAAACCTTAATTTCTTTTCGACTGAAGAAAGAAAGACATGGACATCTTGGATGACATGGGGGTGAGTAAATTATCAGCAAAAGTTTTTTTTAAAAGTTGTTACGTGTCAGAACGTAAGTGATAATGTGTGGAACAAGTGAGCGTGTGTGTGCTTGTTTCTTTTGTGTGTTTGCTCTCTCTCTCCTTTCCCTTAATTGAGTTACAGGTGCAGCTGTGTTAGTGGGCGGGGCTGATGGACTCGTCAAATGGATATAAGCTGTGTGGAAGCTTTTGTTCCTCGAGTTCCCCCTCCCTTCATGGTGTTACAGTGTGTGATCACAGTGTGTCGAGTGCTCTTTGGTGTAGAGTAAACTGCTTGTGTGCAGCACCAATGTTGTTAGCGGTATAGGCCGGTAATTGTTATTTTGGTTTACTCCTCAGACTGTTTGAGAGGCCAAAGGCCCCTTTGTTTTGTTTCACCCCCTTTTTCTCTTGTTTATTGGTTAGCAGGGAGGTAAGAATTGTACTTTTAGTTTGTTTTTCTCAAATCCAGGGAAGATGACCTAAACCAGAGTCAGATGACCTGTTTTGTTTGTTGTTTTGGTGGCCAACCGGAACCCTCTCATTTCTGACCTACGTTTCTTATGTTTCAAGCCAGCGAGAACATTACCCCTGCATAAAAGAATAAATATTGATATTTTCCTTTGATTGCTCTGAGTCGTGAAGTTTTCTTTAACGGGAGCAGGAGACGGAACTCCGGGCGTTGCCTTTTAACAGGACGCTCTCTGTGTTAGTGCATGTGGCACGTAACAAAGTGAACTAATCCTTTAAGGCTGCATTTAGCCTACTTTACAGTTTTTAAAAATAACTGTTTCCAATTTTTAAATATTTTAAAATTTAATTTATTCCTGTGATGGTAATGCTAAATTTTCAGCATGACGGCATCATTATTCCAGTCTTCAGTGTCACATGATCCTTCAGAAATCATTCTAATATGCTGATTTGATGCTCAAGTATCATTTATTATTATTATCAATGTTGAAAACAGTTGTGCTGCTTAATATTTTTGTGGAAACCATAATAAAAAAAAAATCTGGATTCTTTAATATGTACAAAGTTAAAAAGAACAGCATTTATTTGAAATAGTAAAGACATATTTTAATGTTACAGAAATATTTCTGTCACTTTTGATCAATTTAATGCAATTGTAAGTATAAAACCTTACTGACCCCAAACTTTTGAATGGTATAGTGTACCTAACATGGGTTAAAAATTACTCAAAATACTAAAGCTAACATAAATCAGGTAATTATTAATCAAAATTCTGTTTGGATGAGTCACATTTGAAGCTGTTGAAAAATATCCAATACAAGCACCTGTGTCAACATACCACAAGAATTCTATATTAAAGAATTATAATATTCTATATTATATCAAGTTTGTGATGTTTTTCATCATAAACTAAAATTGTTACTTGCTGTTGCAAACACACCTTAGTAACAAGTTATTCCTCATTTTGACTTGTTTGGGACACGTCCCTCCTTACTGTGACATTACATGTTTCTAAATGTAAATAAATCAGTGCTGCCCACAGCCGCACAAATATAGCGACTTACAAATGTTATATAACAAACACAGTCTTTACCATGGTTTGATATACCACCAGCATATGTCCTGTCCCTTCTCAACGTACTAGAGATGGAGAGTGAAGTCTAGCATATTTGAAAAAGACACAAGCTCTTTACCTTAAACACACTGGGTTTGTTCTGTTCAAAGGCAGCACATAAACGCCTAATAACAGGTATATTTCGGCAGACATAATTAGGGCCCTATGATTTCTGCGATGTGGTAAACACAGATGGAATCGCTGAATCCAATCCAGCCATTAAAATGGAATTTACTGTACATCGTGGAATGTCACGGAATTTGACAAATTTGGATGAATAAATCAAAAGTAGGGCTGTACACGTAACCAAAACGCAATATGGTCGGTAAATACATACACAACATGCACAGAATTTCTGAAAAATAATAATACATTTTACATGGCACTATTATTGTTAATACATTTATTTGGTTAGGGTTTTTTAATTCATATTTAATTAAACTATTAAAACAGAATTTGGGAAAAAAATCGAACTGTTTATTTAGGGTCTCACGGTAGTGTCAGTGAAAGGTAGTTGGGATGATGAGCCTGTTTAAATCTTCTAATAATCGCAAACTGCCTCTCGCTAGCATGATGATATCAAGGGGTTCTTTCTCTGTGCCTGGCCTCCAGAGTCTGTGTCAAACAGGCTAAATATTTATCAGGGAGAGTTTCATTCAATGTACTCATTCACCGATTCCCACAATGAAGGCTGAGGCAGAGGCGTTTTCCTCAGTAAGAGGGTGACAAAGACACACTATCCAAAAATGGTGGAACTGAAAGACGTGGCTGACATTGTTTCGTCCGTTGTCAAACTGCATCCACAAAAGCCTATCTATGAGTAGACCACAGGGCATAGAGGGCTTCTGTGCACTTGACTGAGCTTCTTGGCTTACTAATGCCTTTACGTATGCCACAAGCACATACTGTAGCAGGTAGACTGTTTGTCACCTCTGAAACACTGCCCTCTGTCAGCGACTCTAAGAGCCCCGTAGACAACAGCTAATGATTCTCCCAATAAGACTCAATGCATTTTTACATCAACAGCAGTCTGATTAAATATCACTTTCATTTTGTAGGGAACAAAATGTTGACATCAATTGACTAGTACGAAGTGTGAGGTTGTATGATGATGCCTAACATTTGATAACGCTTTCTGTTGCCATATTCCTAACAATAATTTGCAAAGAGGAGGCTTCTGCTTCATTACAGCATATTTATAATATCTACCTGCTGTAACAGAAAAGCTTTTCTTTATACAATGCAAAATGTGTTTTATTTAATCAACAAAAATCTGTTTGTTATGATTAGTATACTTGGGTTTAATCATTTTATTCAGAAAGGGCACATTAAATTGATCAAGAGTGACAGTAAAGACATTTACGTTTCAAATAGATTTATATTTCAAATAGAAATCATTCCATTCATCAAATAATCCTAAGAAAAGCACAACATTGTTCATAATTAGAAATGTTTCTTGAGCATCAAATCAGCATATTAGAATGATTTCTGAAGGATCATGTGACACTGAAGACTGGAGTAATGATGCTGAAAATTCAGCTTTACCATCACAGAAATAAATTAAAATTTAAAATAGATGATAGTATTGTTTTCTAAAAAGAGTTATAAAACAATAGAAAATAAAACTGTAATAATGTTTCACAATACATTACATTTACAAACTCGGACCCCAAACCTTTTAAAAAGTAGCATATGACATTACATTACTTTTACATTATAAGGGGTACCTTATAATGTAAAATAAATGTCACTGAGATAAATGGACAGGCAAACAGCAGCGTATATACGTTATGTATAAAAAAAATTCCAGGACCGTCAAACGTCCATCAAATAAAGCACCCATTTCACAGACACATTGAATTAATCATTCAAATTCCATCAAAACTCATTAGTAATGTTCTCAAGGCCTGTGGATGGCTGTGATCCCTCCATCTCTCTAGTCCGCACAGGAAGGGCTGTCTCTTCATTCATAACTAATCAAACTGAGCAAAACAATACTCCGAGTTGTGCACAGGGAGCTGGTGGGTGCCGATTGGTTCAGAGGTTTCTGAGGACATATTGTTGATGCCCTCTCTATCATACATATGGAGGGACAAAATGTAAATGGCCGATGCACGAGTGGGATTCATGAATAAAAATCTCACAAACAAAGTTTCACAGTTTCGTAGGGGAAGATCCCACAAACACCAGACACATTGTGCTTTAAATGCCAAATGCAGTTCGACCAATAGGGATGGGCAGTGACAATTTCATTATAAGCAAGTTTTAAAAGGATAAAACGCATCATGAAATTTAACAAGTGACAATACAAAATCCACAATCTTTCTGAATAATAGAGTTTATAACAGCATTACACTGGCAAGAAAAATCACAAATAACATCCATGTAATAATACAACAGTTTCTCCTAGAGAGCAATTGGATTAAATGGAGAGCAAATGGAGACATTATTGTGTAGACTTATTACACATTCTATTTCTCTTTTCTTCTGAGAAAAAGATCCTAATCATTTAGTTAAAAGTCTTTTAAAAAAAGATCTCAATAATGTCACAAACTGTGTTCAACAAATTCAATGAATGAAAGGTTAAATTGAATGACTCTAAATATGGCATGTGGTTGGACCATAAAGTAAACTTGTTTCCTTTCAATGCCTTCAATACATGACATGTGAAGTTGCACATCTTTTTCTTTACTTTCAACACATTACTTCAATTTTGAGGGCAACTGTTGCAGTGAAGCAGTTTAGTTAAAATATTTCTTTACGATAAATAATAAAATATTAAGCCAAACCACTTCATAATGTTTTCTTTTCAAGAGTTTTTTTTTTTTCATTTAATGAGGCTTTCTTTTTTCATTATGATATCCAGACAATTGTATCACCCTAACTTTTGTTGAGTTTAAGCCCAAAAAAAATCTAAATGAATTTAATACAGATTTTTTTTTTTTTTTAAACATGCTCATTACAGAATACATATATCAACATATGGACAAAAATGAGTCCCATTTAACATTTTATTTGCATTGTACATGTATGCAATTACGGTTTTTATCCAAAGCAACTTACATTGCATTCAAGGCACACATTTTATCGGTTCATGCATTCCCTGGGTATCAAACCCATGACTTTGCTTTGAAATTCTATACTCTTATGATTTGTCAACCGTTTTGATTCCTCCAAGGGAGTTTTAGCAGGACCTTCTGAGACAAAGTTGATATTTAAATAAAACACAACAGAACAACCTCTGAGCAATAAAATATATACATGCACTTTTACAAAATGCAATGTATAATGCAGGATCCATTCCATCTAACTTTGACCTCTCAAGAGAAAAGAAAGAAATACTCCTATCTGGTTGCCATAGTAACCATAGGACTATTCTCACTGATTGGTATAGACTCAGTTCTGCCAGAAGAGTTGGAGAACTGATAATATTTGCAAACACCACTGGGTAAGGAAAAGCTCCCTTTAAGGGTATGGTGCACACTCTTCTGTTCTGAGAATGCTGTAAGACGAGGCAGCGTGCCCTTGATGCAGCTGCAATGAAATATTTACAGCTCCTTCTATATTACACATATTTCTTGTGACAGTTGCACAGAAGGACAAGATAAATGCCATTGAGTTCAGCAGACTGGCATCGTCAGAGGACAACAAATGAAGCTTCGTAGTAGCACAACCATGAATGGTTAGACTAGAAGAAGAGGTTGTATTGGACAGGTGGTACTGACCAAGCCTGACACTGGGGGCGAACAACTGCTCCAACACACACACTCACACAGCGTTCAGTCAGAGTGAGCCCATCAGGGCCAAAGCGCAAGACGTGGCACCTGCTGGGATCTCAGCTGCCCGTTTCCCCCGCCTGCCATGCCACCCAAGAGCATGACAAACGCCAAAGCAGTGCCACTGCACCATGTACGAACGCTCACGCTGCGGCCGCTCACCAGCACCCTGCTCAGCTGAGATATCCCACAGTCCTCTTCTGCAAAGGTAGGCTTCCCTCAAGCCAAGGCTACAGTTGATGGGCATCTAATGGAGAAATATTCGTGGATATAAAACGAGACATCCCAATTTAGTTCTAAAGCATTTTATCCAAGATCTTTGTAAATAATGTAACAGAAACAGTATTAGTTTACGTATGCTTGACAACAACAAACAACCTTATGATCATTTTATATTTGTACTGGTAATTGTTACATTATCAGAAAAGAGAGGGAAACATCTAACCACAATTTGTGTTAGAATTTCCGTTTGTTTTTTGAATGTGAATACAGGATAAATAAGCAGATATAATGGACATATCTTGTTTCATTGTGATGTACATCTGAGTGAAACACATTATCGAAAAAGAAAAAGAAAACGTCGGGCAGCGACTTGGTTCTATTCTTCAGGTGTTGACTGAATGGAGGCAGACCTGAATGCAAGCTTACAGTTGATTGTAAGAAAGAGACAAGAGTTTAAAAGGACTAAATGATAGGAGAAGTCCAGCATACACACAACAGAGAGAAGTAATTTCACCAGAAGATTGAGTTATGATATTTTTATTAAACATTACAAGGTCAAACTTTTTTTTTAAATATATCGTTCACAATAAGATCAATAATGTGCATTTAGAAAATAGACTTTAAATCTTAATTCATACAAATCTATAGCAGGAAATTATTATAATTTCTTTCAATCGTGTCCATTTCATGCTAACCCCATCAGACTGAAGCCTTTTTCCTCATCGCAGTGAAACATACAGACAGACCAAGATTAATGTGAAGATTAAGTGTACGTACTGGAACAGAGTCACAGTACAGAATGAGATTATAGTCCCACACCTTTCATGTCCTTCCTTGTCACCATATGGACAATTAACCACAATAATCTGCTAAAGTAAACATACAAATGACAACAAATAAGCCAGCTAGCAAATGAGCAACAAAACCATTAACTTTCAGCCCTTTGCCACTCGAAGGACAGAATCCACTCCACTGAACAAAATAAAACATTACACCTGTTTACAGGTTCAACAATGGCACAAACTCAAAACAGGCCCTCTCTTTAATACTCAACAAATGAGAAACATTATCATTAGCCCGCTAGTCTACAAACAAACACTTGATAAGAGCGAGTGAAGAGAGCAGCCAAAGCTGCTACCATCTTTCTCACATTCTTTATGATAAAATCCCTTTCTTTCCTCTGCGCCCTTTATAACGATAAAGGGATTAACAAACAAGGAAATATGCGTTACAGTATTTTAATCTCAAGGGAGGTGAGGCTACAGAGGGCTTAGAAGACAACAAAGTACAGTAACAGTTCAATAACAAACAATGAATTGTAAAATAGATTTGCTGAGCTCCATGAAAGGAGCAGCACATCACATAACATCCACAATATGGAAACCTCTTTTAAGGGAGCAACACCTGTGCATAAAGTTTCTATAATATATATATATATATATATATATATATATATATATATATATATATATATATATATATTAGGCTTAAAAGATTTAGAGTAACAAAATAATTCCCGGTTGCTTTCGTAAGGTAAGAATGTGACAAACCAATATGGGGATTTTGAAGTGCCTGTTGTAAACCTCTGCAAATTGAAACTCAAATACTGAGTTCACAGAGAACAAATTTGATATTCTATTTGAGCATGTGCTTACAGACACATTTTGAACGTGTGAAAGAAGACGAGGCAATGAATTCACAGAGAGTTTAAACATTATTCATGATGCGTTTATAAAAACAAATGATGTCAGGACTGATGCCTTAAACCTAAAAGTACCTAAATTATTCATGAATTCATCGAAATGAATATGATTTTTAGCATAACATTCGTTGCATACTATTCTTAGAAAAGAAACAATCAAGCAAGCATGAATCGTTGTAATGATCTTTTATGATTTTGCACAAATCCTCCATGATGTATTACAGGTCATTTGTTTGCAATATAAAGTGACAATAAATGAAGCTGTGATGGGGGGAAAGGGTATTACTGAATCAACCTCATCTCTGAGATCCTAATGCCCCTGAGCTTTGTGACTAGTTCTCTATTGAGAGTTCAACTTCATAACCCACTTTTCCAGCTTCCACTTTACAGTTCTGTTCTTAGCCTTCATCATCTCAATCTCTTTAACTCATGAGCAAATGGAGAAAAATCATTTGAACTGGGTGGATCATTTTTAGCCATCCAGATATAGCCATACAATCTACAGTCTATCCTTTTAATGACATTCTGAGATAAATGTGAGATAACTAAATATTTAAACTGAAAACAGATAAGCAGGGTTATTGGGAATTAAAGAATAGGGTGCAACAAGTTTTAATTTAAACTGCCTTTCAAGCCAATAAAATCATGATCAACAGATTAAAAATACTTACAGAACAAATTATTTGATTGTAAGAACTATAATCATGGAAAACTTAAGCATCAGTATAATAAAGTAACAATTTCACTCAATTTAAAAACCATTAACAACTAAATAAAATGCATTATTATTTTTTATTTAACCATATTTTCTATAATCAATTTGTGTCAGTTAAATAATACACTAGAATTTAAATATGAATGTTTGTACTGCAAGATTTAAACTCATTTGGCTAAATAACAACCCTTTTATCAGATCAATAAAAAAATGTATCATTCCTAACAAACTAGATAATTAAAATATCAGACTTGCCACCACACAACCACAGCATCAAGATATGACAAATGAAAATAGGGAATATGCCTAAACCTTCCCTGGTGGTTGAAAAACTAGATTGTTTCATAAATTTACAAAAACAGACACTTCAAATAACAAGGGCATGAATTAAAGATATCTGGTTAATTACTGCTGTCTAGCTAGCAACTCATTGCACAGCCATAAAACAAGCTATTAATTCATATTTAAACACTGATGTGAATTTAAATATTTTGGACACATTTCAGAACATTTTAAAACATTATCAATACACTGTAAAAGGTGTCATTTAAAACAGATTCAAATGGCACAATATTTTAGTAGCCCTGGAGGAACTTTTGAACTTTTCACAGCATTAAATGTTAAATGCCACAAATTTAACAATCCAAAAGTAACATACATCAATGGAAAGCACAGCTGATTTTGTAAACCAATAAAACCACCGCAATAGATCTTTCACAAAATACACAGAAAAAATTACTGGAACATTTCTGATCTAAATAGATATCCCAAAAATTATCATTTTAAATCATTCTCTCTCTTACAAATTCTCATTCTGATAATTCAAGTTAGACCATTGTACAAACTGAGAAAATAAACTGATAATTCTCACAGATCTATTTTGCTAGATTGAATTATTAAAATGATATATAATGTTAAGAAAGAAATGCTTTTAAGACAGCTGACTCAACATTCAGGTAAAAAGATAAAAGTTAAAATTCTGGTCTGACTTGTTTTACAGCTTGATTCGTGAAAAAATAAAAAAGCAATGGGCCACTAAAAACAGTGGATCACTGGTATACACTCAAACAATAGTTAGTAACTTACAGATCAATATGGCAAAAACAATACTCACTTAAAATGTAATTTGTCTATATCTATTTCACCATATGCTAGGTGATAATATTTTAACATTGCTGTACATGCTATATTAAATTGCACATACATGTAATATAATTTATTTTAAAAACAGACATAATATAACTACTTCAAATATTTCACAAAGAATTCAACCCTGTAAAAAGCATGTTTACTTTTAATTATTTCTATAAATTGTAAAGTCTGTTCAGCAAATGCAATATACCATAATAAACAAATCCAATTAAAATATTCATTTATTTAGGCTAATTTAGACTCTTCGATTTAGTTTTATCATTTTAGTCTCTTCTAAGAGAAGCCAGTTTAGTAAACAAAAAATGAATTTAGTGTATATCTTTTTTGTAAAATCTTCCAGAAAAAAGCATCCCAATGTAAAACAATTTCCAAACAACAAAACTAGTATAATTATTAAGCCAACAATTCTGTAAACAAGTCAGTGTATGAAAAATCTGAATAATAAATTAATAATAATGTGTATGTAAAATATTGCCTCATACTCCAAAATGCAACTTTCTTGAGGCCTAATACTGTGAAAAATTCCACTATCACGAAAACTCAGTCGTAATATATTTATTTTTAACAAGTAGGCTATCATAAGGTATTTAACCAGAATATGAATATAAAAATTATACATGTATATTAAAACAACATCTGTGTTAATGAGCACACTGCATTTTTCATTTTTTCAGTGAAATAGGCCTATTGATAGGCTATCACACATCTTATTATTAGCCTACACTGAATCCAAGTTAATACAAATAGTCACAAACAACAAACGTATGTGCTGCTCACGTCACGTGCGTAATGTATTTATTAGCATTACTCAATACATACACGAACTAAAATGAACACCGACGTAAATAATAACTGAAATACCTACAATCACTGGGCATGGTAGACTAATAAACCATACCTAACAAATAAAACGCATATAGCCTATGCGCCTTGTGTGTGAGGATTATATCCCGACATAAATATGTCCAGATATCGCCCATTTGTAACTTGAGCCGCTCCAGTTCGCTTCAGATTACGCCTCGGATTCTAGAAGCACTCTAGAACTGCGTGAAACGTTCCAGAACGAGCTTCACACACACACACGCGCGTTCTGCTCGTGCATGCTGCTTTTAGTCATGTTAGGTTGAGTCTAGCAGCAGCATGGCCGACTCTTCCAAATCAAATACTGGCCATCTTGACTGCGCACTTTATGCAACACACACCCCAAGTTTACATGCGACCCTATGAGGAGCCAGATACCAGTATGATTGTGGTTTGCTAAATAACGCACTCACACCTTTAAAGCAATACTTATTTTTCGATTTAAACGTTGTTTGACGACTTGTCGTACGTAAGCCCTTAAATCTCAAGGTTGTGGGCTGTTCCCTAGCCATTTCTATGCCGCCCTCCCGTGGAACACACACGACACGAAGGGCCTATAGGGGAAATCACGTGGGCCAATGAAGGGCCTAAACACGCGCCATGAGGTCATGCACAATGATCTTGCCTTAGTACAATTCAAGCATCAGAAAAAAGGGCGTAATTTCTGATTTCAGTTATATGTTGGTTGTAACTTCACTGCCATGTTTGCATTCACACCCTGGGTCTATTGCACATAAAACACGGTGTGTTTAAGCTTTTTGTGAGGGGACAAATGATAGCAGTCTGTGCTAGATAATGCAAAGAAACACCTAATATCAATATTCCTTTTTTTATGCCTGACATTCAGAGAGTGCTTTACAATTAAAGCACTTAAAGACAGCGTATTTTGAGTCAAGACAGTCACAGTGCTTAAAATGAAATGCAAAAAATCAAGAGCTCATTAACCCTGCCAAGAAATGTATTAATTAAGATAGCCTAATATAAACAGGCAAGAAAAATGAGTAGTAAATTACTTGAGAACATATAGCCTACAAAAAGCATCTCAAATTAAATTTCAATTTCGCCCTACACATCACACCTTCACCACCAACTTCCAAATACAGCAGACTTTATGCTTTCCATTGCAAAAGAATATTTAAATAAAGTCAAATTATTACCTTAGTTTTTTAGGAACTGAGTAGTCGACCTCGATCACTTTCCCATGTAATTCAACTTTCCCTGCGAGCAAAAAAAAAAGAACAAATTATCACAATTACAATCCTCCAGTGCATTATCGACACAGATGATATTTCAGCTTTTTTTATTATATCTGTAAAACACACAACCGTTCGTGAAACGTAAATAGGCTACGTGGTATACAATCACACGTGCAAGTGCTTATAAATGCACGTCGGCGACGTAAGTGAGTTTTATCATGTCTACATGTAAGGTGTAATGTCTTAACCATATTTCCTATTATACCTGATGATATTAATGCGAAATGCTTGATGAGCCGATACGATAAAGAATGGGCAGCCATGCTTTCCACTCCCACTAACCAAATTCAAGCAAAGAGGAGAGTTTGAAGAATCGGAGGTTTAAGGATAAGACTCTTCTGCCTAAATTTGTCCTGTTTCTTCAAGTAGGTTTGGATGTTTACTTTTCTGTTGCATTCACGATGACTCGCGAGCGTGCAAAGAGAATATAGAGGTGTTGTGCATCTGTTAGTGGCCTGGCGCAGCACACAATTTGGCATCTCACCTCCGTCCCCCCAGCTACCTGTTTATTAGCACTTTCCTCCATACCCCCATCACCCACCTTTAAGACACCTCGTAAAAACATACCTGGACACCATAGGAACATGCATGTGACGCCTTCTCCTCGCTCAGTTCGCTCGCTTCTTTTCAATAAAATCAAGACAAAAAATAACTGAAAAATAATTATGCCTACCACCCGAGCATCAGACCCATCCGATACATTCCTATGGGCCGATGGCTGAGAAATAGCCCGCGTTTAGTACCCCGGCTTGTCGAAACGAGCGTGCATTTTGAAGAATTATATCAATAATCCAACTTGTATACCATATTGGAAGCGCGCGCGAGTGTGATTGAGCTCGCGGGCGTTCATTCGCGCACTGGTCCGCTCGCGTGAAGAACTGGAGCAGCGCGCGGCTGATGCGCGAGCGATACTTTTTCTTTTCTCTTCCAAGAAAGTATTTTACGGTGTCAGTCCCAGATATATATACCCGTGACTTTCCGCGATGTGAAAAACGCACTTACCGGACAGAGTCTCGATGGCTTTAATCGCCCAGTTCTGGTCGGGGAAATCCACGAAGGCATAGCCGGATTTGATTAGGACCTGGTCGGTCACGGGAAGCTTCCTCTCGCCGAAGAGCTGCTTCAGGTCCTCCACGGTCACCGAAGGACTCAGATTCCCCACATAGAGTTTGTTCATGGTCTGAACGAAAATATGAACGTCCAAATATATCGACGTGTGCGCGCGTGCAATGGATTGCTCGAAGTAAGGAAAACAAGGATAAAATAAAATAGAAAAAAAAATAAAATAAATGTGCTGAAAATCAGCAGTCACCCCCCAGAATGCAGCCGGACCCCCCTGCTACATATACACAACTATGTTCCTGCTCAAACTCTTTTACTGGGATTGAAAAAAAAAAGTGTCGTTGCGACGTTACTCTGTTGGCAACAAGCGCCGCCTCTAAATAAAACCGCTCTTAAATATCACAAAATTACTTTTGAGGTGTTTATGGACTTTCTAGTGTTCAATTTGCCAGCATAAATCATTGGATAAGGCATAATGATGAGACTCAATGAGCAACACAGGAGGGTTTAGTTAATTTAAATCCACTTACAGAAAGAGAATGTCTGTTCAAGTCAGTTGTGACAAGTAAATACAGCCCTTAAGCTTGTGTTAATAAACGGATGTAGCCTACGTGTATTTAAATTATTCTCAGAGACTGCTTTCATTTACAGTCGTGATTGACAGCTTGATTGACATCTTTAGGGTGTGGTGGATTGATTGGCGTTTTCCTGGGGTCCCTTGAGAGAATAACTCGTTTGTTTTATAATACTTTACACTTTTCGAGTTTGATTCTAAATTTCATCGACGATTAATAATTAGGGCTGTAAAACCGTAAGCAGACTCCAAAGAGAATAGCAGCTGGAAAATGGGAACGCCCACGTCAATGGAAAAGAAACAGGAATGTGAAGAAACCTTATGGAATTATGTCTTAGGAGGAGCAGGCTCGTTATATATAAAAGCAATTCGTTGATTCCACTTATATCTGTGGTGGTAAACACCTATCAGAAATGATTCTAATATTTGAGCAAAATCTTTTCATCATGCCATACCCGTGTGTGTGTGTGTGTGTGTGTGTGTGTGTGTGGATGGATAGATAGCCACTCAATATACAATATCTAGATTTCACTCATCAAAAGTGTTGAAAGTCAATCTGGCAATGGTATTTGGACTTTTACCTTTGAATTGTTTGCCCTGTATATTTTTGCTGATTTCTGTATGTCTATACATCAGCGATCACTGTTTCATACAGCACTTATCAGATCTCCAAAGCAGACCCTGCAACAATATAATTGTCCAAATGCAGCAGAGCCACATAGCAAATGTCTTAGAGCAGCTTTATCTTTACTAATACTGTAGCATAATCTATAACCAAATTGACAACAGTTACTGAGTTTGTTGTGCTTAAAACACAGTATGTTAATGACACTGATTCCAGATCTTCAGAAAGACAATTCAAATCCCTCCAACAGCCAGGTATGGTAAAGGAAGGGAATCCCAGATTGGTCAGCTAATGCAGACACCCACACCGTGTCCAAATGAATCCACATTTTTTACACATGCTGGAGAAGTATTGCAGTTGATACTATTATTAACAATATAGTCTCTTAAGTAACTAGACTTAAATTGGAACAGAGCTCTTTCGGGCACTGGTGTTCAAGCGTTCCTATTAAATAAACCCATTAATTTCTAAACAGAAAATGCCTCAAGAGAATATTTGTATGCATTACATAAATATGCTGTCCATAATTTCGCAATGAAATCACCACCCTTTTCTGATTCTGAACTCTAAGACAATGGCTTGTAGCTTTTCTCAAGAATTTAAATTCAATCCTTTAGGTATAAAATCATACATATTTCATGTTTTAAGTGATTCAAGCATAAACTCACACCAGGTGGGAGGTATAAAGCATTTTATTGCAAGACCACCGCTAAGCTTAAAATGCATAAAAACAAGGAGGTGTGAGCCAGACACTATCACATTATAAAATAAACATAAATTCTGCATCAGAACAGAAATGGGGGGAAAAAACAACACTGCAAAAATATTCATCCAACTACTGAAACGTCCAGACCGGTCAAAGACACATGAAACCTTTAGGCAAGAAATCGAAGGGATTGAGTTTAAAGAACATCCAAACTCATGCCACCAGAAATAAACATCTACGTCATCAACAATGTCATTGTCATCATAATCTTCAGGGAGGGGGAAAGAGTTGAACTTCACTTCAGTAATGACCTGTAAAAACAAATATAAAGGATTTGTTTGCTTTCACATGCATCACAAATCACTACAGCACTTACACTGCTTTGAGATTAAACACTCTCAAACCATAAAGCCAGGTAGATAATACAAAGGACTTTCATTCAAGTTTAACACGGTTGGCTTTGTGCAGTACTTACGAGGAGAGTAGGAACGAGAGCGTGATCGTGACCTGTATGGTCCTCCTCGGCTGTAGTATGGAGAAGGGGATCTTCTCCTGTGAACAGAAAGCTGGGATTTAATGAAAACACCAGCATTTACAGCTCATAACAAAGAGGTGACATTCAAACTGTAGCATACGGAATCATTAAAAAAAAATGTAAAAAAAATTATATAGTAGTGGAACAAGTGACAATATCAGCTGGGTAAGCACAAGTCTGAGCTACTGGGCCAGCGCCAGCAGAGAGGAAATTTCAGTGTTGTACCATGAAGACTGTCATTACAAACACATCACACAGATAGCTGAAAAGTAGGGGATCACCTGTATGACCTGTTGTTGTTGTTGTTGTAGTAGTCACGGTCATCATAACGATCATATCCACGCTCGTAGCCTCGATCATAGGAATCACGGCGACGACTTACACTCGGGCCTCCGCCACTGCACATGAGGAAAAAAATTATTTGGGCTCAACATTAAATCTTTTTACCATGAGAGAGAGATCAATTGACATTCACAACACTCAGTGTTTATCATCTAGAACAACGGTGCAAAACAGTCCTGCAGAGTTTAGCTTCAACTCCAAGAGCTGAGTTTTGCACCCCTGATCTACAACATTCAGATGAATCATTTGACAAGAGTGAGATTAAACGGACAGTAAGGAATCAGAATCACAGAACTGAAATCAGACTCACTATGTTGGTCTGCCCATATATATTCCAGGAGTAGGTGTGTGAGGCCTCTTTGTAATAGAGTAGTCGACTCGAATTCTGCGGCCGTCTAGTTCCATACCATTTGCACGCTCTTTAGCCTAGAACCAAAACAGACCAGAATAACCCATACTGAGCATTCAATATTCCTTCTGCTTAAGGCCATTAATACCAGGTGTCTTTATTGCTGGCCATAAAATAGCTGGAGGAAACGGTACATTCTGTACTGTACTTCAAAAAAATAAACTGCATAATGCAACTTCACTAATCAATACACAGGAAATTACAAATAGCTTAACCTTCTGAATCAAACAATTTGGAAAAACCTGCATAAAATTGTCAATTTGCAATTTCAGTAAAGGTGGAATTTCTTGTCTAAACAAAACAGCCTTTCACTTTAAGTAAATCCATACAATCCATTCAACTGGAGAATTCACCTCTTTTGAATCTTCTCTGTTCTCAAAGTAGACGAAAGCAAACCCCCTGGAGCGCCGAGACTGCTGGTCATACACGATGGAGACATCACTCAGAGGGCCATACTTGGAGAAGACCTCCCTCAAGTCTCTCTCTGTGGTGTACAGGCTCAGACCAAACACTCCCAGGCAGCAGTTTGGGTCTGGGTTTGCCTAGAGGTAAAGAAAACATTACAGATTAGAAGACAGCAGTAAAAAATCATCATGCAAAATTTAAAAAAAAAAAATGGCACGTATGGAACTGACTCTTTGTCTCACCCGGTCACCAACATGTCGTCTACGGTTGGACATGGGAGAGTGACTGTGACTACTGCGGCGGCGTTGGTATTCACTGCTGTATGAACGGCTGCGTGAACGTCTCCGGCGAGAATGGGAGCGTGAACGGGAACGACTGTAATGTCTGCGAGAGCTCCGATGGGAACGAGACCTGCGTAAGGATGGAGTTAAGTGAAAAAGAGCAACAGACATGCAGTCTATCAAGTTACCAACTGATAAGTCCGGTCTTAAACTCCTTAGACAGACCAGAACCTCCAGCTTCAATTTCATTATACATCACGTTGCTACCAACATGTCAAATGATCAACTACAGAGTGCTTAAAATCAGTCCTGGGTGAGGGAAAATTTTTTTTTTTTATCTTTTTTTTTTACCCAAACATGGTTTCAACTTGTAACTGGAAAGCAGCAGGTGTGACAGTGTACTGTGAATTCCATTTGCAGTTGAGTCACACGGCCAAAAGCAACAATACTGCATCCTCAACACAAAAAACTTTGGCAAACAAATCCATTAACAAATGTAAAATAAACTGCTTTTATGAATTATTTTTAACCCTTTGGTGCTCCTCATTCACGAGTCACACTCGTAATCCTTCCAGTCAAAGTGGCCGAACATCTCAAACGTTTTTTTTCTTTAACTGATTGGTCTCAAAAAACGAGTACTCGCGAGCGTCCACCATAAAAATAATTTCATAAAAATACTTTTATTTTTTATTAAAATTAATGTTGACAAATGAGAATGACATTAACATACGTGATACGTCTATCAAAATATGAAAATTAAACATGACTAGAAAAATAACACCGCTACATTATCAATAATGCATCCGTTTTCGAAAAAGAAACATCTAAAAGAAATAGCTGCATGCAATGAAGCTGAAGAGTGAACGAACACCCATTCTATGACATAACCTATGAGATTAATCAGATATCCTTACATGCACAACTGGTATCAGCAAAAAAGGACAAAACGCAAATTAAGTTACATGCTACTAGCCAGAATCTGTTACTCCTGTTGTGGATGTCCTCTTCCAGTAAAACACGGGCATCTAAAGCCAGCAGCCATATCACCCTGTAGCCCAAGACTGGTTGCCCACTGAAGCTAAGCAGGGTTGAGCCTGGTTAGTACCTGGATGGGAGACCTCCTTGGAAATCCAGGTTGCTGCTGGAAGAGGTGTTAGTGAATCCAGCCGAGGGTTCTCACCCTGTGGTCAGTGTGGGTCCTAACGCCCCAGTAAAGTGATGGGGACACTATATTGTCAAAAAGCACCGTCCTTCGGATGAGACGTTAAACCGAGGTCCTGACTCTCAGTAGTCACAAAAAAATCCAAGGATTACTTTTGAAAGAGTAGGCGTGTAACCCCTGCATCCTGGCCAAATTTGCCCAGTGGCCTCTGTCCATCATGGCCTCCTAATCATCCCTATATACTCATTGGCTTCATAACTCTGTCTCCTCTCCACCAATAAGCTGGTGTGAAGTGGGCGTTCTGGCGCAATATGACTGCCGTCGCATCATCCAGGTGGATGCTCCACATTGGAGAAAATTCCCCCTTCTGTGTAAAGCGCTTTGAGTGCTGAGAAAAGCGCTATATAAAATGTAATGAATTATTATTATTAAAGCACAAATAATTCACAACATTCTATATAGTGTTCTCATTATGACGTTATCAGGGCTCCAGACTGCGACCTATTGGTCGCATTTTGCAATCACTTTTCCTGCCGGTGCGACCAAATATTTATTTAGGTCACGCTGGCGTGACCACAATGTTGCCGAGCAGCGAATGCAGACAAAATGAAAGCGGAACGAAAATGCGCTACTCATTTATGCTTCACCGACCGTTTATAAGTTCAATAATAGACAGCACAGCGCCCCAAACTTGCCAGTCGCGCCAATCTCGATCACGCGACACTGTTACTAGGAGATCCAGACTCTGGAGATCCAGTGAAGAAATCCATTGAATTCGCCTAAGAATTAATAACATCATCGCTGCGAGATCCAGTGAGAAACACTCCGAATCGGTGCAGAGTTCTCTGTTATAAACCATAGATATCAAATCAAACAGCGCTGACGTGGGAAACCAGGAGAAACACTTACAGAAGGCTTTCAGTCCACAAATCAGCAACATTCACCATGGATTTAGGCTAATGTAGTAACTCTAACCATAACTATGGTATTGTGACAGAAATAGTCAAACGCTTACAAGTACTACACATCTTTTTCCAGCACTTCAAAACTATAATATCATATATAAATGTTATTTTTAATATGATGACCAACACATTTTTTGTTCATCCTTCAAAGATTGTCCTAAAACTAAAAATTTTAAGATGTAGGAAAACTCTTATTTAAAGGGACACCAGGCAGGAATCCCGTTTTTGTCAAACAGCGATCCCTAGAGTCGCTGTGGAGTACTTGTATTTAACGTTACTGTCGTAAATATACCACTCACGCAGAACGTGACATGGCCTGTTACATAGTATACAATAGTACATTGTGTTTAATTTGTCGTTTACTGGGATCTAATATATGTTGTTAGTGGTGAGAATTTTCACGTGATTAAATACATAGATCCGACAATGTACTTTAATGGCCCAGAGGCAGAACTTTTGGGGGGGGGGCACCATTCAACCCGAAAGAAGTCATATAACCATTTCAATAACTCTGAAGCTGTTCAGTTGAGCTAAAAAAAACTGCATAGAATCCCTTTAAACACTTATTTAAAAAAATAATAATAATAATTGAATTACCATTGTAAACAGTAGGATGCTTATTGGCTAATTTCCCTCCCTAAATGTAAATTTTTTCACTCGTTTTGCATCTTAATTAATATTAAGACATTATGAATGATAATTCAAGTTAATTTAATCTACATCCTAAATTGTACATCCTCAAATATTAAGTCTGGAGCCCTGTGAACTTAAAATAAAACTGCACATTGTAATATCTGTACGTTAAGTCTATTTATTATTGAAGAATTTGTCAGTATTACAGTTATTTTGGGGGAGATTTGAATAATTGCATTGCAACATGATTTAAGGTGTGCCCCTAAATTTTCTGCTTGCGCTCCTAAAAGTTTCAGTTGGGGGCTACAGCGCTCCTAGTAAAAAAAGTTAGTCTGGAGCCCTGGTTATGCATGTGCAGAGCCAATCTGCCATATAATGAACTTAGCCTAACTATTTTCATCTACTTTATCAAGTGATTCCAGGCATCACTGCGTGCTTTCAAATCCATCAAATTTACTATTTCGCCGGTCTGGATGGCATGCTGTCTAATGCTAACCAATCCGGTACCTTTGTTTCTGATAGGGAAATCAGAAGAAAAAAAATATATATATATATTTTTTTTTTTTTTCACAGTGATCGTCCTTTTCATGATCGATATTCACTGTCATATCCAAGTACTCGTGCACATCCCTAAAACCAAGTAATATTTATAAAATTGTGGAAACAAATGGATCATAATTATTGTAACATTACAATTAGTCGAAAAATCTGCATTTGAATTTTTTTCACATTAATTTCTATGTTAGCCATTTTTGACTGCAAGAAGTAGAAGTGACTTTAAAGGGGAAAAATCAAATCATGTCCTCAATTTTCTTGGCGTTCACATAGCAAGTGCCACAATAGACATCAAGTGACATACCATTCTGAAGTAAAAAAAATATATATAAGTAATAGAACAAATTCTGTCAAAAGTGACTGAAGTGCAGCAGAGGGCTAATAATTAATTCTATAATTTTTATATACATTAACCCTTTTTTATGTTATTATAATTATAGCATTTTTCATTTTCATTCATGTGAAGTACGTGTTACTTATGTTAATGCTTTTTTTATTGTAAAACACTGCTTTACTTGTATGATAGATTCAAATAAAGTTTGCTCTCCCATGCAGATAGTTTGACCTACCAATAGAAAACAGCATACCTCAAAAGACAAGAAATACTCACCGAGTCTTGGACCTGGAGCGAGAACGAGACTTGGAGCGAGTGTGGTGGGACCCCTCTTTTGACTGAGCAGGTGAGCGATCCGGAGAGTGACTGGCCGACTTAGCAGATCCTCTAGGACTTGCGCTCCTAGAGGCCGAACGGGACTCCTAAACCAACCACATCCAAATCACGTTAAGAGCCAGAGAACATGGTCATACTAAGAATGTTAAACTAATAATTGTGTATATATAGAAATGAGTAGACCAATCTAGACTAAGATAATATGCAGCGATGATGGCCTTTACACTGCAGGCATATGAAATAGTGTGAAAGCAATTTACTTTAATACACTTACAATATAAGAATTTGAAGTTTGGCATGTAATGCATCAAATTATGTATGAAAATAACTAGTTGTAAATCTCTCATGCTACAGGACAATAGTTATTACTGCAATACAAAATGAACAGAATATTTATGCATGCACGCATGGGACAAACATACTAAGAGTTACTTAGCGCTGCGATCTTATCCCAGATAACTTCTGATCTTAACTTCATTACACATCTTTTCTTCTTTCTTCAGTTTCAATTTCATTTCTGACTTCATTCCTCTTCCCCCATTTCTCTCACTGCCCATAAATGCTATATGGGAACTTCTTTTGCTCCGCAATATTAGCATGCACTGAAAATTCAGCTTCAAATTATTCGCATTAACAACTTGACATTTGACTTCGTCCAGATTTCTCTTCTTCCAACCTTAACCTTAACAAAAAAGAAAAGGATGAAGAATGTGTAAACACTGGACATTACAACCAAGAATCCTATTGATTTATTAGTGTGGGAAAAGCATTATAGATGAACCAACAGAAATGTAAAGTGAGCTTTAATTTCCATTAAGACAAACAATTAGATTCTTTCAGATGCATCCTGAGCCTTATTCATGCAAAAACAAATGTACATATTTGCATTTCTTGTAATATTACAAGAACATTTACAATTGCAAAATACATTTCAAGCCTATTGTTAAAAAAAATGCACGTGATTTTGAAACTAACTTGCATTGGTTTTATTTATTTTTTGCTTTAAGGCTCAGGATGACCTTCTCTCATGTATTAGCATAAAAATATTACTCAGACAAGTTATATCGGTTTAATTAAACATGCAATGAGAAAACAACACTTAGTGTAAAACATTTTGCTTACTAGTGAAAAGAGAACACTGAAAAGCAGATAAATGCATTTCTATGAAAGCACGTTGTCTGTCTGCTAGCACTGAAGTTGGCTAACGTTAACTGGATAACGTTACTTGGATTTCGGTACAAATCCATGTTACGTGTAGCTACGTCAATTTACAGAGTTTTTTTTTTTTAAAGAAATGTTAAGGAGTAAAGGCTTCGAGTCATTGCATTTGTACATAATCAGCTTTTTAAAATAAAATAAAAAATGAATGAAGCCTGTCTGGCTGGCTAACATACAACATGGAGGCCATTTCTAGAAGAAACATGGCGCGTGCAAAAAGAGAAAACGGTAAAAACACTACATACCCGCTTCACGAATTCCTTCTCGGCGTCACTCATTGTTGTTTAATATATATTACGCTGCAATTGTAAAACTATGTGAGAAATTGCAGATAACACATACAAATAGAGCGCCCAAACACACACAAAACGGACCTCTGTTAATGAACGCCTGTCTCGGTCGTAGAGGCTTTATTTAAAAACTAGCGTTTCCACTCCCAACTCCGCAAGAGGGCGTCAAAAATACTACTCACAGATAAATGCTTTTTGGCAAAACATGTACACTATTTATACGTTTATAGTAGACGTACACAAACATACTTTTATAAATTAATTTTTATAACATAGCAATTCAGTGCAAAGGTTAACCAAAACACGGAGTGGCTGTTTTTCTTATAGAAAGATTCTTTACTACTCAGTAAGCAAAGAGCTGATTGGTCGATAAATAATGACGGTAATCTTGTGCAAAAGACAGCAATTGGACTGCGCTGATAGTGATTCGTCCCTGATACACTACACTCGAGAATATATGAATGGGAAATACTGCCGCATAGCAATGAGTTTAAATTGTATTTCCGCGATTTTCTTCACTTGACGTTGTTTTGAGATGAGATACCCTGAACAATTAAACACTTACTTTTTCTCGCATTTAAATGCTAGTTTTGTTGCCTTTGTATTGTTTTGTTTGAAGCCAGCAAAGCACTACATTTGACAAGTAGAAGTTCGCTTAATAGATAATACAAATAATGCCTTGCAATTTGATTTCCACCGGATAATAGGGATGATGAGAATAATGTATAATTTTTTCTCTGCAACCCTAACCTTCTAACCCTGCCTGAAGAACGCAATACACAAAACGTATTTAGCACACACAGATTATGAAAACTGTAGGCCTACACAGCACCACAGACGTTCCAGTAGATGGCGCCTATACGATACAAAATTGCATTTTTGAAAGTGGTGCTCACTGCTGAGCGAGCCAAATAACGTCCAGCTCCCTTCTCTGGATGTCATGGGTGGAGCTTGACATAGTCCAGCAGGGTACCCTAAGGTTAGGGTTAGCTCCACCCATTACGCCCAGATTACATTCAGAGAGGGGGAGCTGCATGTCATGCTCCCCCCATTGTCTCTGCAGTGAGAAGCCTCTCCATTTTTGTGTAATTTATACAAATAGGTAATTTATGTCATCCCCTTAACATTATTGTAGATTTAAACATCTTCTAAAGACTTTCCACTCAGCAATTTCCAATAAATAAACACATGTAGTCTATAAACTACACTAACAACACATCACTGTATATGCATTATAGCACAAGACAAATTATTTTGATTTGACCATCATTTCCCCTTCAGCATTTGCTTCCAAGACAAGATGAATATGGCCTGCCGTTCATAACAAACTCAAAAGGCGAAAAACATACTAAAATTAAAATTAAAAATGTTTAATTCAACCAAAATGATGCTGTGCTGGAACAACAGTAAATGGCTAACAATCAATAGTCACTAATATATCAATATAATAGCTTATATGGCACAGCTGGTTTATAATTATGACAGAGAATCAAAACAAAACAGATCAAACATTGTTCATAAGATGACCAACAACACAATTAAGTTATAAAATAAGTTATAGTTGTAATATAAAAAGAAAATAGTCTGTGTATTTTTATTATTATGTATCTATTATAAATATTATGGAAATTTTATTTATTAATTGCATATACTTGAACATACTTCAATTTCATGTAAAGGTTTTCTAATAAAACAGTTTAAATCAGTAGCTTACAAACAGTACAGTACAGTTAAATAGTGTCTTTGATGGCAGATAAAAGCTATTTTTTCAGTCGTTCATAAATTGTGGTAGAATAGTTAGCTGCCTTCATTTGCAGAGTAATGATTCATAACCACGGGACATAATGACATTTTAATCAACAAAGTATGTTGATAAACTGTGTGCAAGTAAGTGCAGGTTTTTGTGTCTTCAGAAATATGTTATTTTGAATGTTGGGAACATCTTGTGGTGCTGTTGTCGTTCAGGAGGTCAGTGGACTGATTTGAGTATTGGTGTGGAGATTCATCCTTCAGTGGGTTTCAAGGCATGTCATTAAGTGGATTTCGATTTTGGATACAAGTTTTGATACAAGAAGAATATCTCATTTTAGGGGTTCATTTGTTTTCCAGTCAATGATTTGAGTTATTGTTTCGTTCCTCCCAGCAGATCTGTCCCATAAACAGTCCATATGTCCAGTGTCACTATATGGTCCTTAATTTAAGGACTTTAGAGAGAGCAGCTCTTGCACTGGAGTAGATGAGGTAGGAGCCATCGGTTGTGTTAAAAAATTCCCAGTCTCTGCAGCCATTGGTGGGGAGTCTGTGCACAGGGACAAAGCCCTCATAACCCTGCCACCTGCAAAACACACATTTATGAAGTTATTAAAACATTTTCAAAAATGCATTGCATTGTCAGATCATCAATTTACTCTTATGACGATTCTTTTTTTCATGCAATATTGCAGTATTTACTACTTATACTTGTATCTTCTCCTCTCTGATGACGTGTACTGGCGTGAAGGCGAGACAACCTTACGTGACATCACAGCAGTAGCAAACCACAACCCTACAATCAATTCCCGATGGACAAAATCAAGCCCCGCTCTACATTTTTCTTGTTCGATAACCCATTTCACTTTACGCTAGATTCGCACGGGTCGTCGATGTCAACGTTTGATGGAGGCCGTGTCCAAAGCTTGGTGCTGATGCAACTGTCATAGTGACAACAGCCAATCAAATTACATTCTGGTGTTGCATGAACGCAATTGGCTAGAGTCTACAATTGGGTATTTGCATAAGGTGATCTGATTGGCTAACGCCTGTGTTAGTACTTGAAAAGTACGGCAATGCATGATGTCACCCATACAAGTAAATGAGAAGCATTAACGCCTGATGTACCGATCGGTCTGCGCGATCAAACAAGCCTTTTGATATGTGCCACAATAGGAAAGAAAAGACTATCGCAACTTCCCCAGTTTTTGCTCACCCTCAAAAAGGGACAATTTTAACATGCTATAAAAAAATTGTCTGTGGGGTATTTTGAGCTAAAACGTCACATACACATACACATACACATACACATACACATACACATACACATACACATACACATACACATACACATACACATACACATACTTGTAAAAAGGGGCATTATATTGCCCCTTTAAAGTTACAGTGTGTAATTTCAGGCACACAAGTGGTAACAAACAGAATTGCAATCTGGCTGTTTGGTGCAGGACTATCTGTTTAGGGAACATTTGCCTTTGCATCTTTAACCATGTCTGACAGAAACACATTTACATTAGTTTATTCTCTGTAGAATCATCCAAATCAACCTAAGATGATATAAGAGGTTGTTTCTTTTGACCATTTTTTATAATGAAACTATACAAATTAAAGACTTTGAGAATTAAATTTTGAAATAATATATGGTACATTTGAATGTCTTTTAAGAAATGTCTATGACTCCTGGCATCTCTCCCACAGGTGGGACGTTTGCCATTATATACTTAAAACAATAATATCTTAGTAAAAACCTAAAGTAATTTTGACAAACTATATGTCATTTGAAAGCTAACAATCTCTGGTTTTCATATTTGGTGGCTGTTTTCTAAAATAAATTACAGAGGAGCAGTAATTTATCAATTTGCAACAAGAATATTTCATATTCATTAGGAGTGTTTAGGCCTTTATTTTGAAATAGCAATAAACATGAAAAATCATGAAAGATTGGTAGAAACCTCAGTTTGTTTTCATGCCAAGAGTTCAAAAGATAACACCAATTCAATTTTATGAGAAAAAAAAGGTCTGAAAATGTTTTAAATATAAAGAAAATTATTATGGATTCTCGATTTGTGATGCGGCTACGAGCTATAACGCACTTATGTGGTCTTTTTATGCATTTATTAGAGGTTGAATTCAAATCAAATACTGCCAAACCACCCATACTACTTCTGAATAGGATGTCTACTTCATAAATCGTATGAAAATGATGGAAATACATGGTTCAGATCACTCCAAACATATATGAAAATGGAGGCGCCCTTATATGGGCAGTAATGGAGTCTGGTGTTCACCTAGTGAAAAAGTTTGGTACTCCGCCCAAATAAAATCTTACTGAAAGCTCATTTTTTGAGATATCAACCTAAAATTTGGAACACAACTTGTTCAGATTTTTGGCTTTCATTTTCTTGCAGTTTTAGAGTAAAATATATTTTGTAATATATATATTTTACATAAAATATTAATAATTATATTTTTACATTGCATGTTCATTAACTCAAACTTATATTACTTTTTTTCTGTTTCACTTTCATAATTTCTACAATAATCTGGCAAATGTCGTCTTTAAAACAAGACCAACCATAGCTCTTTATTCCAAAGCATTCTAGAATTACAACCATTTAAGTTTTGATAGTGATTTTTATGTCTATGTGAAAAAAGGGGGGGTGACAGTTGTGGAGTCTGCATACCCACAGTTGAAAACACTGGAGATTTGAAAACACTGGAGATCTACTTTTGTGTTCCGTGGGTGAATGGAAGTGAAAATTACATGAAAGTTGTCATTTTTCTCAGCTTCATTTTATCTCTTCCCTATATTTTAAGGCAACAACAAAACCTATTTTCGTTGCACTAAGTGTTAGATGCTGCTACTAAGCGCAAATAGTGGCAATACTATTTGCACCTCAGTGTATTGTAGTATACTGTACAATAAAACAGTATGCAATAATAACAACATATTCAGTGCATCTGATTATATTTATTAAAAACACACTAACCCTTACTGATAATGAAAAAGCCGACGCCACTTATCTTACCCTCCACATCATTGCTCCTGTTATCAGCGGGACGTCTTTTGTAATTTTGACTGGCTCGATCAGACAACGGTGGACGGAGTTACTGTAAATAGCCTTGGCCAACAAGGCGGGCTTTTTGCACTTGGTGTAAATTGACACTCCGTTATTTTAATGTAGACTGGATGAGAGCTTTACCTGTATATAACACTGTTAAGAGAGTATGAGTTTCCATCATAGGAGTTGGCGACCACCAGGAACTTGTCATCTCCCACAGTAAAATACTCCCAGTCCAAAGCACTGAAAGATCCAGACAACAAAGTGTCTCTTAAATAAAAATGTGACAGCTAGAAAGAGTTTTTTTCTTTCTTATGAAGGCCAGTTCACAATTCACCTGTTCGTTTCAATATCCTGAAACTTGATGAAGGTCTGAGATGCCATGCTGAGCTCATAGATGGTGGAGTTGATGGAGTACTGAATCTTCCCTTCTTCCGTTAGCATCTGACTGTTGGCTACAGCCAGGAACACCCTGTTTTCAATCTGGAACATCTCCCAGTCTATTGCCCCAAATGTCTGAAAGGACAAAGAGAGAATTAAATGGCAAACCCCAGAATTCTTTGTAGCCATGTTAATCATGTCCCACACAAACACTATACACTATCATTCAAAAGTTTGGGGACACTAAGATTAAAAAAAAATAAAAAATAAGCCCAAGGCTGCATTTATTTGATCAAAGATAAAAAATAATAATAATAATATTATAAATGTTTAAAACAGTTGAGCTGCTTAAAATTTAATAAAAGAGAGACTTTCTTTCAAAAACATTAAAAATCATACCGACCCCAAACTTTTGAACGGAAGCGTATCTCAATCAGGAAAAGGTTTGTGAATGTGTACAGTATGTGCCCTTTTTTTATTGTGATCATGATCATGATGAAAGAAGATACAATAACATAATTTCACTCACTGTAATGGACTGATAAGGCTGAAACATCCCTCCCAGCCAGATATAGATTGTAGAATCAATGACTGTTGATCTTCCATTGAAAGTATTTGCGACTACTAGGAAGTAATATGGGCCGATAGTGAAAAACTCCCAATCATAAGCACCAGCGGTCGGGATTGTCTGATTGACCTCAAAAAACTGGGTAACTGGGTTCCACTTGTAGATAACACTGTTAATATTATGGTTTCTCTCCCCTTTGGACAAAAACAAAAAACAAAAAAACACATATAAAACCATAAAACAATTATTCAGTCATATAGCCCATTGTAACAGAAATCCACATGGACTGGCATGGCTCAGTTTGGATGTATTCCAACAGATGCAGGTGTATAGATGGGGCCTTTATGGTTATAAAGTGCTATGAAAGGTTACTTTTATGCTTGTGTTTCCGCTTTGATCAATGCCAGAGGCACACGTAAGAACTTCACACGAACGGATGAACACACACTCATAAGCAAATAGAAATTAAATGCAGAATCAAAGTGAACCACAAACAAGGAGAACTTTTAGCCTTAAAAAGATTTCCTTGGTGGTCTTTTTGTTCAGATTGTGTGCCTCAAAGACCATAGATTTATATGAGATTTGTATGGAATTCAAATTTAACCTTCTTTTAGAAATCGTATAAATGAACTTCCTCCCGTTATTGTTCAACAGACAAAAGCTGTGGAGTTACACAGGACAACAACAGTGCCACATGAGATGACAGACATGCATTGAGCTGTTCTGATAAACATTACCTTGCCTATGATTGGCCACGGCGAGGAAAGTTTCATCTTGAATGTTGAAAGCCTCCCAGTCACGTGCGCTGTGTGTGTTCAGAGTCTGATAGTGAATGAATTTCAGCTTCCTTGAGCTCCATTTATATATGACCGACTGCTCCTGGTTCCCTGCATCCTTACTTCTGCAGTTTGCAACAACCAGGAACTTCTGTTACATGAAAATGGTGGTAAGAAATCATAACAGTAGCTTCAGTTAGTTAAAGGGTACTGTGATGAAAAACAAAATTAAATTGTAATGAGTTTTACACTTCATAATTGTTGGTAGTTTCTCCATCTCCACAGGCCTTTAATTATCCAGGCTGGATTTCAAAGACAGAGGAAAAGGGATGGGCTGATGGGAGCATTTTAATGAATTGCCTCTACCTCAAAACTTCAGTTTAATGTTGCATTGATTTATCTTTTAATAACTGGTCACTGGAGCAATTACAAAGGCTCCCTCCCTCTACTTCACTTTAAATTTAATATGAATCATATTATCTAAGACTTTCAAGAAGAAAAACATATGGTTAATTGCACTGCAGGTATGAACAGAGTCCCGTACGGCTTTTCCAACTCTTGACTGTAATTATGCAGTAAGTTACGGTGAAGAGAAGCAGGTGTCTGCTGTAAATTTTGGATAGCATTAATTTTGAAGCATCAGACAAAATTAATTTCTGTTATTATGCACATGTGATTAACAACATTAAAACTTGAGAGCCAGGTCTCCACCCCTTCTCCCACTTCAAAACTACATCAAAAATCACTCTAATGTGTAAAGAACAGCTGGGGATGCACCCCACTCAGGGCAAACAGACGTTCAGTACACCGCTCCATCTTTTGATAGTGCTTGCAGCTGTTCCAATTGACAGCTCAATCAATATCACAGGTTTTCATTTATACAACAGTTAGCTCCAGTCCTCAAATGTTATATATCAGTCCAACAGCACTAACTGTTTGTATCACTCCTCTTGCGTATGTTTGTTTCAGATATACTGTCAGACTGTGTAATAGTGTTGGGGATTGTCCACTATTTTTTACATTTTAATGAGTGAATCATTTACTAAACCAATTAAAACGCAAAATGAGTAATTGAATCATTCACTTAACCAACTCCTGTTAAAACACTTATTCATCCAGAACACTACTATGTTTTTTGAGGATGGTTGATTGTCCTGTGAATTCATTTGAGACTGTTTTTGTTGGCGGAGCAAAAATAGACAAAGTAACCGGTCCAGCAATATTTTTTTCTAAAATGCAAGTTACTCAATATTTGCTTATTTGACTGTTGTATAAAAGCAATAACCCAGCTAAAAGGGAACATTCTCAGAATGCTCTGGCAAGGTTCTTTCAAAGTTATGAACAAATATTCTTCCAGCAACATTAATAGAATGTTCATTCAAATTGATCTGCTATTTAATAATGTTCTCAAAATGTTAACATAAAAACCTTAATTATAAATTGTTCATCTAACTTTTCGTCTAATTATTTAAATGTTACTACTTATTTCAGAATGTTCAGAGAACATGAAAATTCAAAAGAATGATAAAATGGAATGTTCCCTTAATGTTTTTATAACCAAAAACATTAACTAACATAACTAACATTACATAACTAAATGGGAATGTTAGCTAAAAGTTCTTAGAACATATTTTTGTTAGTTGGGATCACATTCTGTTGGTAGCATAAAGTCCACACACACACCTTTTTGCCCACTGTGAAGTATTGCCATGCTTGTGCATCGTACGTGCTGATGTTTTGATATCGTTCAAACTTCCCATCTGTCCATTTGTATATTCCTGAACCAAGGTTGGAATCACGGTTGGCGGTCGCAATGAAAAGCCCTACAGAAGGGATGTGGAAAACTTCGATGTCAAATGTCTCAGAACTGGTGAATAAATCCTGGTGATCCTCCACGTAATCCAGCTTCTCTTTCACTGCAGAGATGCAATGTGATAGTCAGATACCATACAGTGAAAAGTGAAAGTGACATGACTCGGAATTTGTCCTCTGCATTTAACCCATTCAAGTTAGTGCACACACATTAGGAGTAGTGAGTGGTGAACACACACACACTGCAAACCGTGGAGCAGTGGACAGCCATTCACTCCGGCACCCGGGGAGCGATTGGGGGTTAGGTGCCTTGCTCAAGGGAACCTCAGTCATTTCCTGTATTGAGAATCGCACTCGCAACCTTCAGGTACAAGTCTGACTCTCTAACTACTAAGCCATGACTGCCCCATTAAAAAATGAAATACCTAATAATGATAATAAATCATAAAGACTGAAATACCTATTTCAAACTATAAATAGTAGCTGTACTGCATAAACTGCAAATTACTGTTAGAAAATCACCTTGCAGCATAGTGAGCCACATAATGCCATCACAGAGAAACAGTCCTTTCTTCAGTGTGCTGAACCACAGCTGTCCCTCCTCAGAGTG